>CM033326.1:57467194-58667194 GCA_019359835.1 Pharus latifolius | reverse complement strand
ATGGAAAAGCCTTCAAGTCACAAATGATCTACAATTTTGCAGCAAAGTACAAGATCCAGTGGAATTATTCTACCAGATATTATCCTCAAGCCAATAGATTGATTGAAGCATTCAACAAAACATTGGGCAAGATCTTGAAGAAGACAGTCGGAAGATACCGAAGAGACTGGCATGATCGTCTCTTTGAGGCATTATGGGCTTATCGTGTCACGGTGCGCACTCCAACACAGGCAACACCCTATTCCTTAGTGTTTGGGAGTGAAGCCATGTTGCCATTAGAGGTTGAAATTCCCTCATTAAGAATCTCTAATCAATAAGAACTCACACATGATGAACAAATTCGGCTTCATTTTCAAGAGCTGGATACCTTAGAGGAAAATCGTCTTCATGCCCTTCAAGACATTGAGTTATACCAACAAAACATGGTACGGGCATATGACAAGCTTGTCAAACCACGTGTCTTCAGGAAAGGCGAACTTGTGCTTGTTCTTCGATGCCCCATTGTGGTCACAAGCAAAGTTAAAGGCAAGTTTGAACCTAAATGGGAATAACCGTACGTCATCGAGGCAGGAATATGATGTTGGTGCGTGCCAACTCATTGATCAATAAGAGAACCGCCCAATGCCTCCCATCAATGGCAGGATCCTGATGAAATAGTTTGCATGATTGTGCCTTTGGGATGATCTTCTCACCCCTTCTTTTCTTTCTTTCACCCCTTTTTCTTTTGATTAAGTTCTTTTGTGTTAAATAAAATTTTCAAAAAAAAACTTTAAAAAAAACTTCAAAAAAAAACTTTTCAAAAATGTTTTCTCTTATGGGTGTTAATACCCAACAATGAAAGTCTTTTTCTAGTTTCGTCAAGCCAATTGCCTCTAGATTTGTGGCTGAAGGATTCATGGGCTGAGCAAAGAATGAATCAGCTTGACTTTATTTGCAATGGAATGACCTCTACACAAAGCACATAGCAGGTGTAAAGTATGTGTAACCAAGGGCAGTAGGATGCTAATTCTCGTCCTATCTGAAGCAACCAGTTCACCATGTACTTTGCTATCCAATGCCTCTCTTCAGATCCATGGAGACATCAAGCCCCTGGAGAAACTATAAGATGAAGAGCAGGAAAGGGATACTTGACTCGGCACAAGTCGTAGTTCAATGTGCAGCACTTTCCATTCCTGTGAGGCGTTAACAAGGGTCCTTTTTAAAAAAAAATCAAGCCTGCGGGGATTATTTAGTCACTGCAAGATGTGGATTGGCTAATTTTGAAGTTTCAAAGCAAAGAAGCAACAAGCAAAGTTTCACAATAAAGAAGCAACCCTCAATGGGCAATTCCTCAAAAGAAGCTTCCAAGAAATGTCAAGGAGTACCTTCAAGAAATCCCCCAACAAAGCAACGAAGAAAGTCATCCAACATCCTCAGCAAAAGTAAGGAAAAAAATTCCAGCAATTCAAGTCAAACCAACCATACCTATGACTCCCGATTCGATGAAGTCAGTGCAAGATGTGTGAAGTCTTGGTGATCTCTAGTAGAAGAGAAAGACTTGAAGAGGTTCCTGCTGCCTTTGGTGACTTTTACTGAAGCACTATGCTACATACACATCATCACAAGCAAATGAAGTTGTAAATGAAGCTCATCATGGACATTCGATGTCATCAGAACAATGAATCCTTCAGAGGCTCTATCTCGGGATGATATCCATGGCTCGATGTTTAAAGAAAAGCCGATATTTCAAAATAAAATCCCTTTTGGGAAGGTTTTGCCCCAATATTTTGAAGAAAGATGTCTCTTTTCCTTTCTTTAATCGTTTTAAAACAAAAAAAAATTTTGTGACAATTTTCCCCAACATTTTAAAGAAAGATGTCTCTTTTCCTTTCTTTAATATTCTATTTCAAAATCAAAACCGTTTATTGTGGGAGGGTTTTCCCCAAAATTTTAAAGAAAGATGTTTTTTCCTTTCTTTGTTCTTTATTCTAGGAGGCTTTTTACCCCAAAGTTTTAAAAGAAAAGATGGTTTTTCCCGTTCTTTATTTTCTTTATTGAGGGAAGATTTTACCCCAAATTTTCAAAGAAAGATGATTTTTCCTTTCTTTGTTGATTTTTTTTGGGAAGGTTTTGCCCTGACGTTCCAAAGAAAGATGTTTTTTCCTTTCTTTGTTGATTCATATTTTGGATGGTTCTTCTCAACATTTTCAAAGAAAGATGTTTCTTTCCTTTCTTTGATGCTCTTCATTATGGGAGAGTTTTACCCTAATGCACGAAAGAAAGACGTTTCTTTCCTTTCTTTGATGTTCTTTTAATGAGAAGGTGTTACCCCAATATTGCAAAGAAAGATGTGCATTCCTTTCTTTGATGGTTTTACTCCAACATTCCAAAGAAAGTTGTGTTATTTCTTACTTTGACCCTTTCTATGGGAAGGTTTTACCCCAAACCTCCAAAGAAAGAGGTTGTTTCCTTTCTTTGATATGCAGGTTAACATTGCCAAAGTTAGGTCTGAAGTGACCAAACAAAGTTTGCAATGTCACCATTGATGGGAACAGTAAAGCATGCCAGTGCGGTTCATGTGGATTTGTGAAACCCTTCAACTCCACTGGTTGGCTTCGTGGTGGCAAGATGAACGCAGTGAAGTTGATAAAAGGCCTTAGGTTGTGGCATGATTCTTATCCATAACTTAGGAAGATGGGAGCAGTGAAGCATGCCAGTGCGGTTCACGTGGATCTATGAAACCCTTCAACTCTATTGGTTGGCTTCGTGGTTGCTAGACGGACGCAGTAATGTTGATAAAACGCCTTAGGTTGTGGCATGATCCTTCGCCAACACTTAGGAAGACTAATGACAGTGGATCATTTTTGATGAAATTGTCAATTCCCCTCGCTAATTGGTTCCATGGCAACTAGACTGATGCAGCAAAGTTCATCATTGACCATGGTTTCTTCGATCGACTCATCTACGACCAAAGCATCTGTGAGTTAATTACATGTAGATTTCATTGCTTGACGCTAGTTTCAAGCGTCGCAACTCAGAAATAACAGTCGATTTCGCCAAGTTAAGTTCAAGCTGCTTCACGCACAAACTCAACTCGGCGAGGGGCATTTGTTCGATGAATTTTTGTAATAAAAAATTCATTAGAAAAGTCCCATATGACCAAAAGGGCTAAAATAAAAATACACGTATGTTTTGTCTGTAAAAAAAGATCAAAAACCTGGACAAAAACTCCACTCGTCAAAAAATCGGTCAAAATTGGTTTGGTCAAACCTGGTTAACAACCTGGTCAAACCCGGTCAAACCGACATGCAGCCCGAGTTCGGATTGGATTTATCTCTAATTTAAATAATAAAAGTATATCTCCTATTCAAATTCAAAAAGGAGATAATCTCTCTTTATCCTTTTGTAACAAAGTATATCTCCTATTCAAATTCAAAAAGGAGATAATCTCTCTCTTTATCCTTTTATTTATTTAAATAGCAAATAATATCTCCTATTCGAATTCAAAGCCCCTAAAATTTCTGGTTGTTGGATGGTTATAACCAATCTGAAGCCTCTATAAATAGAGAGGGGGTGCTAACCTTTTTTTTTCACGGAAGCAAGACAGAAGCAGACAGAGAAGGCACAGGAGGAGCAATACAGAAGCTAGTGCAGAGAGACATAGGTGCAGGGTAGAGGTGCAAATGGGCAAAAGGCGACATGAAGACGAGAAGCTCTTCTTCTTGTCCCCTCTGAAGATTATCATTGGTGAGTGCTTATTATAAGCATAACATTCATCATGCATCATATCAGAGGTAGAGGCCTATTCATTGGTGCCTGCCTGAGCTCGACTATGAAGCAATATTGAAGATTATATTCAATAACACAAGGGAGCCTTGAGTTAGCAAGTGCCTCGATCAGATCCAGAATCGCTTTTCGATCGAAGTTCCTCGAACCCAGTTCGAGCATTAGGTCTGATTAGCATTCGATCTGATCACACCCGATCAAGATCCAGAATCGCTTTTTGATCGACGTTCCTCGAACCCAGTTCGAGCAGTAGATCTAATTAGCATCCGATCTGGTCACATCCGATCAAGATCCATAATCGTCTTTCGATCAAAGTTCCTCGAACCCAGTTCGAGCAATAAATCTGATCAGCATTTGATCTGATCACATCCGATCAAAATCCATAATCGCTTTTCGATCGAAGTTCCTTGAACCCAGTTCGAGTAGTCGATCTTATTAACATTTGATCTGATCTTCAATTGCATTTTCAGTCAAAGCCAACAAGTATTTCTAGAGACCAAATAACATCATCAACTTGATCGAAATCAAGTGTGTTTTCGATCGAAACCGAGTATTTTTCGGGCAAAGATTTGAAAACAGCAATCTGATTGAACTTATTCCACGGGAGGAGATCAATGATAACTTCTAATCCAGAAGTCCGATTGACCCCAAATTTTTATGGTGAATAGAGAACTCTATGAGAAACCCTTCCACCAATTTTCAAGTCAATCAAAGACCCCTAAGGTGCAATTTGACCAAAAAAGAGGCTCTGTCTAGAAGCCGTTTCAGCTTGCCCTAATGGGAGAACATCGATGATAACTTCTTATCCAGAAGTCCGATCGGCCACAAATTTTAATGGTGAATAGGGGAGTACACGTAAAACATGTCCTTCAAGTTTCAATCCAATCGGAGATCTCGAAGGTTGAAATTCGACCAGAAGAGAGGCTCTATCCAGTGCCATTTCAGCTTGTTCTATGGGAGTAGATTGATGATAACTTCTGATCCGGAAGTCCGATTGACTCCAAATTTATATGGTGAACAGGGGAGTACAGGAAAAACATTTCCTCTATGTTTCAAGCCAATCAGAGATCCCTAAAGTCGAAATTAGACCAGAAGATAGACTCTATCCAGTACTGTTTCAGCCTACCAGAACGGGAGAAGATCAGTAATAACTTCTCATCCAGAAGTCCGATCGACCCCAAATTTTCATGGAGAACAGTAGACTCATGGTGAAGAAAATCCTCCAATTTTCACCTCAATCCAAAGTCAATAAGATTTCCAGAAGACCAATGCAAACAAGTTCTGCCTCGCTGAATTTCAACTTGATGTATGAACGTTACATTGAAGATAGTTTTCAATCCGACGGTCTGATTGATCTCAAATTTTGATGACCAATTGAAGATCTATCCAAAAACTATTCTTCCAAGTTTCAAGCAGATCAAAGGATCAAATGGTTTCTATCCAGTTGGTTGAAGAGAAGCTAGTGCGGTCCAATAATGTCAGAAGTTGTCAAAATAATCAAAGCCATTGATGAATGTTCCGATGTGCTGCCTATCATGCAATATATATTTCTTGAAGCTAAGGAAGTCAAGATGCTATCACAAGTCTTTCCATCCACTTTTCCATGTTGTTGGGTACTGATGAGGCAAAGACGACATACTTTTTGTCCATAATTGACGAAGCTGGACACTATTCATGCCGGATACTGATGAGGCGAAGACATCCACTTGTTCGCGACCGACGAGGTCGAACAACCCCCTGGCTGGGCACCGACGAGGACAAGGCCATATTTTGTGATAGTACCATAGACTGATGAGGCTATGAATTTGCATATTTGCATGCATGGGCATACGCATTGTATTCATTTATCAAGGGCAAAGTTATTTTGAAGTTTGAAGACGACGATCATCAGCACGGCTTAATCAAAGGTTTTCTGTGGACTCGTTCTGTAGATATAATTAACTAGGAGCTTTTCAAAATCCTTGAGGAACCATGAACTATACAGTCTCCTGAAGTCAAGATGTATTTTCCTTGGCGCAATGAGAGCTTGTAAATCCTAAGAGGACTTGTAATTTGTAATTCTTTTTAGAATTAATAAAGTGCATTGTTTCCTCTAAGATTGTACATTCTATGTTCTCTTATGTGTATACTTATGTATACCGGCACGCCTGCACCACGAAAAAGGGGCCAATTTCTCGGAAGAGAGATCTTCTCGGTCCAACAAAATGGCACGCCCAGTGGGACCTAGTTCTCCTCTCATCTTTGCTGTGCTCCGATGGTCGTCTGACTCGCTTCTGCATGCTCTCTGTCTTTCATCCATCATGCATATGGCTACTCGTCTATGGAGCGCCTGCATAGTAAATGTGATGATGCATAAGTTGATCAAGGAACCCCTTTTTGCAGGTGAGTCCTTCCTCAACAAGCTTGCTCACATAGATGAAGAAGTTCTGATAGTTCAGTTTGGGACATTGCCTCTGGTGGCAATCTTCCAGTACAGCTACACAACGTACTTCCATTAGACTCAAGAGCCTGTAGAGTTCCAGGCGACGGAGTCAAAGAAAGCACATAAACGTGCCTCTGCTAAAGCCAAGAAGGAGCGTCGTGCCTTGATGGTGTAGGATCGATGATGCCGACTAGAGGGAGGTGAATAGGAGGCTTTAAAACTTTTCAAACGAAACAACTTTTGCAAAGAAAAGAACCAAAAACAATTGAATAATATATTGCACAATTAAAAGAGGAAGAGAAGACAAACACAAAGATTTTTCCTGAGGTCACAGAGACACGCCCGGTCTCCCCTACTCCTCGTTGAAGCACTCAAATGAATGAGTCTTGCTTCAATATCCACGAAGGATATTTCTCACTTGTGGTTGCTCCTAGTCTACTCTGGAAAGGTGAGCACCGATGCCTTTTACAATCACGCCGAGCCTCTCCAACAATCTTTGAACATGAGAGATCAACGGCCACGCCACCAAACCGTCTAGGTAAGGGCATTCACCAAGAGTAATAAGCTGCAAGGTCTTATCTAGACCTCCAACAATCACTGAGAAACTCTAAGTATGCAAATGATGCGAACAGAAAACTCGGCGGATCACAAAACTCAAGACTTGATCAAAAAATCAAGATTTTATCTCTAAGAACAAATGCTCAAGTGTATATATGAGAATAAAGATGCTTGGTGTATGAAACATCCGCTCAAAACCTCTATTTATAGCCCAAATGAACAAAAGAGCTGTTATGCTCGAGCTGAGAAAGTGACAGTACATGCTGAGAGTCAGTATAGCATGCTGAGAGTCAGCATAGCATGCTGACAGTCAGCATAGGCCATGACCAGTAAGAAGCAAATCTCGGAGAAAACTCAGCTAGCCGTTGTGGTCGATAAAGGAAACAAATCAGCACATACTGACAGTCAACAAGACATGCTGACAGTCAGCATCCACAACCACATCTCGACAAAAATCATGGATAAAACTTAGCTAGCCGTTTGTGGTCACCTATGTAAAGAAATTACTCATGCTGACAGTCAGCATCACATATTGGCAGTCAATATCGACTATAAAAACGACCAGTTAAATAAAATTCACAGAACAAATAGCTCAAAGTAGAAACTCATGCTGACAGTCAGCATAGGCAAAAAAAATTTGGCTCAAAAAACAAGCTCTCTAGACAAATGGCAGTTAAACAAACTGACATTCAGGCTGACTGTCAGCATCACATGCTGACTGTTAGCATAGTTAAAATAGCCATAACTTTTGATCCAGAGATCTGATTTAAGAGTTTTATAGCTCATTTGAAAGATAATTTAAAGGGCTATATTTTTGTCGACAGAAGTAAAAACCATATCAGCCTAGATCTTTCTAAAAAAAATACAAAAACACTTCTACTACCAAAAAGATCAAAAACCAAATCATTTAAAAACAAATCCAACTGGAAAAGGATGAATGTAATGACCTAAGAGTTTCTTGGTTTATGCTGGAAATGTGGAGAGAATTTGCAACCCCTCTTTATAGTACGGTCAAAATTAAGAAACAAATTTTCTTTAAACCGATCAACCTCCAAACACCGAGATCGGTAAAACTAAAGACTCATTTTACCTCAGGTCCTTTGCAACTTGAATCTCACAACTTTGCGTCTCATCTTTTATACTTGGGTTCACCTGAGTTCCTATCTTGATCATCTTGTATATCTGTGCCAAAAGAACTCTGTATCCAAATAGCTCAAGAAATACAGTTAGTCTAAAATGTTTATTTTCATTAATCATCAAAATCAGGCATAATGGGCTAGATGAAACAGGAGCCGAGCCGCATTCCGTGTCAAATCGTGCACAAACATCTCATCTCATGCAGGGGTTTCATGTGCGATCCGCATACTACTTGTTCAGGCCTGTCCCATACCAGGCTTGCGGTCAGCACGTTTTTCATGCCACTAGAAGCACAACACAAGGTTCTAGTCCTTATACGCTAGTGACCAGATCATACCACAACCCATGCACATCTAGTGCTACCATGCATATCCAGTGCTACCACCATTCCATACCAAAACCCTGATCATGGTTAGGGGTTTTATTTCATGAATATACATAGATACATATATATTAGTTATAGCTCACTACCATATTATTTCACATTTAACAGGCATCCAGCCTAATGCTGCCAAATCATTCTTTTCTCAACACATGCAATACTACTTTATAATCAAGGTAATATCTTAACAACTCTTAAAATATAGGTTCAAGATGTTCAAGAATATGACTTGCCTTCCACGTCGTAAGAAACAACTGTCGATGGCGGGTCAGTGATGAAGTCCTCGAACTCGGGCTTTTGGTCTATTCGCCAACAAACAAACACACAAGGATCACAAACCATTTTGAATGCTTTAAAATCTATATGCAAACTTGATTTAGAAGAATGATCTTAGCGATGCTGAATCAGACAGGATTTGGTAGCTGGGACTGAGCTGAATTCTAAAATCTAGAGAATCTGGGCTAAGGATGGGAGTTAAAGGCTCTTAGGGTTTCAAGGCATCAAAATCGACATTGAGTCCGCGGCTGGTTTGCTCAAAAACGATGAATGTCAACAGATCGACATTCGGTTCACGGCCTGACATGGATTTGGTTGGCTTTAGAAGGCTCTTCTCAAGATATGGCAGTTGAAGGAAATGTAGAACATGGTTCTACAAACTTGGTAGACAAAGTGGATTTCAATTTGCACCACCAGAACTGGTCGAACTGAGCTGATGCCACTAGCTGACATAGATTGACAAGGGCTGACAATGTCCAAGAATGGCATTGACATGTTTTAGGAGGTTTCCAGTGAACAAAACAGATTTGGATCAAGGCATTGGGTGCATAATTGAATAAGGCATCTATTTGACAACAATGTTTTCACATGAAAGTCCAGAAGTTCAAGGATTTTGCAAAAATACCCCTAGACACAGTGAACTGAATGTCTGGCTAATGCCAAATTCTAGGGCTTTGGTGATTGATCGATTTTACTCAGGCATTGCTTCGCCAACTATGTCTAGGAGGTAGGCGAAAGCAAAAGGAATCCAGTGGTGGTGAGATTTGGGCATTTTCAATATGGGTCTTTGAGGTTCAATTCAAAGTAGTGGGAGCAACAGGGAAGCAAGGTAAAGCTATTGGTGCTGCTAGTTTGGCCAGAGATGGGATGGTGTAGGCCGGCGACGTGAGACAGTCATGGCCGTGCATGAGGAACAGGAAGAGCTTCAATTCGAGCTCCAATTTGAAAACTGGCTTTGCAAGCTTGCCCAAAATTTGGAGAGGGATGATTTGTTCTACATAAAGGATTATCGAAAGTGGCTGGAGAGAGTTCAATTTCAAGAACAGGGAATTTGGCCTTTCATGGCAATTGCCGGTGATGGGGCTCACCGGAGGTCAATTGCTTGCTCAAACACAAAGAAACAAGAACAGGGAACTTACTGGTAAAGTTAAATTGGAGTTTGGTGGAGCGGAGGGCTCTGGCGACGGTTGCCTCAACGGTGACTCGCCGGGGAAGAAGAAGAAGAACAAGAAGAAGGGGTGAGTGAAAATGGCTAAGTCAATTGCACAGGGATTAAATAGGTTGCTGGGAATTTTAAATAGGCGGGACAATGGAGGTTGCTCCGGCGATGACACGTACACACATGCAAGTTGAATTCCTTCGCGGGCACGCGCGCTGCTGCCACACTGGTCACGGCTGCCACGACGATGATCCAGGCGAAGACACGTGCACACATGCACGACCAAAAGGGTACGAGTATGGGTGACGGGGGATCTAGTCGGCGGCGAAGAAACCTCGGCGAAGAAGCACGGCGAGGCGGGCTCTGGTTGATGGCGTTGCCGGCGCTGCTAGTCGAAAAGGGATGAGGGACCCGATTGCAATTACTGAAAATTGGCTTGGACTGATCTGCGATACTTTACGGACTGATTTGTTAAAATGGTCTTAATAGTGTAATCTGGCTGCCAACTTTTTGGATTAAGGTATTGGCATACCCTTGATCATACTCCAAGAATAATCTAATCTGGATTATGTGTATATGCAGTGTATTTTTAGTTGTGTTTGAGGGGTGTGTGTAAATGGTAATGAGGTGTTGGTGCTGCAGCAGAAGAAGAGTAAGTGCACAATTATATGTATAACTTGTTTATACATATACATGTATATACATATATATCTAAATATGTGTGTATATGTATCAGTCTTGTGTGGTCTGAATATATACACAGCTGTGGAGCTAAGAAGATCTGTGTATGTGTTTGCATACGCATTTGTATATGTGTGTATTGTATTATGTATGGATATATATATGGGATGGTTGGGTGTGTGCAAATCTATGTATATGTAGGTGTGTAATGCAAGGCCTGAAGAAGAAATGGATTCAGAAGTCTAAGTTTTAAACTGGATTGAATAAAGAATCTGCAAAGAGGATTTAACTGTAAATATGGAAGCTGATTGGATTAAATTGCAACATTCATAATCTGGAAGCAAGTTTGAATTTAGTCCAATAGAAATAGTTCACACGAGAGGTAGTTTAAGGAAGTTTAGAGTAAAAATGAGACTGATCTAAAGATGAAAACGAAAATAGAATTAGGGTAAAAGTGAATAGTACTTTTACTAAAAACGGCTGAAAACACGAATAGCCGAGTCTTGGGATTGAATCTAAACGTGTGGCAGAAGGGAAACTTGTATAAAATAGCAGAAGGAATATAGTCGATCAGTTGGATTGGAGTTTGGGGGTGATTCAAAGATTTTAGCTAGTATTGATTCTTTGAGAGCTAAAAGGATTGATTCGCTATGAAATTTGGACTGAAGCGCGAAAAGTGGTCAAATGATCTTGTTTGGCTGAAAGGTTTTAGGACTGGTATGCAAGTGTACTAAGATTTAGGAATCCAGAGGAACCCAGGAGAAATTTAATCTGGAATCAATCGAACTGAAGGTTGAAAAGTTAAGAAGGGCAATTAGGGTAATTAGGAATTCTAGTTTTCGAAAACAGAACTGGGTTTAGTTTCTGGGCTTTAGGGTCTGAGTTTGATTTGGCAGCTGAAGACAAATCAGTATAAGATAGGTAAGAGGTCCCATCTGTTCAATCTGACTACAATTCTGAGCTGTCTGGGGAATTTGGCTAATTCTGTGTCTGAAAAGTCTGAAATGTGATTAAGAGAATCAGGAGGTTGGACTAGTTTGTAATTATTTTGAAATAACTTAATAATCTAGCTTTTCGATAAAGTATGTTTAAAGTAAAGAACTATTGTAGGCTATTTTACAAGTTAGGGCTTAGTTTATAACTAATTAGAGTTTTTGAATCATAGTAGAACTATTACTTAAAAGAAATAATCTTACACTTAGATATCATAAACAATTATCATTAGATGATGAATGGCATTTTACAAGAAACAGAAAATAGTATTTTTAGTGATATAGGTACACATGCATACATACACATGATTGTGCACATATGCACAAGTACATTTAAGGAAAATATCTTTAACTAGTTGCGAATAAATTTTATATTTTAGTTAAAACTTCTTAGAGAGTACTCTTAAAAGTAACTTTGTAGTTAAAACAAAAATGAAATTTTCAGGTTCAGGTTTTTGTAAAGCAAAATATTTAGGCCCTATTTTTGGGGTGTTACATAGTACTTGTTGTATATGAACAGCATGTTCTTCCAAAGATTTGCTATATATCAAAATATCATCAAAGTATACTACAACAAATCTTCCAATAAAGGCTCTTAGAACATGGTTCATTAAACGTATAAAAGTACTTGGAGAGTTAGTTAATCCAAATGGCATGATTAACCATTCATACAAACCAAATTTAGTCTTAAATGTAGTCTTCCATTCATCTCCCAATTTTACTCTTATTTGGTGATATCCATTTCTTAAATCAATCTTAGAGAATGTAGTAGCACCATTAAGTTTGTCTAACATATCATCAAGTCTAGGAATAAGATGGTGATACCTAATGGTGATATTATTAATAGCACGATAGTCTACACACATTCTCCAAGAACCATCCTTTTTAGGGACTAGAATGACTGGGACAACACAAGGACTAAGACTTTCACGTACATACCTTTTATCAAGTAGTTATTGTACTTGGCGTTGAATTTCCTTTGCTTCTTCAGGATTGGTGCGGTAAGGTGGTAATGGGAACGGGGATGCCCGAACTTCCGTCAGGTGGAGGATAAGTCGATTAGGCGGCGCGAGACACACACGATCCGGGGTCTTGATCGGCACGATCAAAACCCCTGCAATCGCAGCACCACGCGTCCTCTGGTTATCAACCGTGCGCTGCCCGGTTGACCTCGCCACGAAGGCTAATCCCTGCCAGTGAATCAAGAACACAAGCAAGAACAAGAAAGATGCAACTAGATTTGCAATTGAGGATGAAACTCACGAGTTGGGGTCTCACAAACCGATGAACGGCGACACTGTTCAAAGACAGAATTGATCTAAGCAAAACCCGCCTCAACCCTAGCGGCGGCTACTGAATATAAGGTCTAAGGGACGTCCTAGAGACCCTAGACGCGTCCGTGATGGGCTCCAACACGATACATGGGCCAACGGCCCAAATTGGTGACGCAGCACCCTGGGACAGATTCTGTCCGCCAACTTACAACGTGTATTCCCATCGACTCCGAAGTCCAAATGACCTGAAACCGGTGCCATTGGAAAGGTTATCTCCTTAGCTTTCGAGGAATATGTGGATCATCGAAATCGTAGCCCGTTTGTGGCCTGGGCGATGATTTTAGTGAACACTGCTCCTGGTGGCCGAGGTAGTCGACTCCGAGATGAATTGGCCTCCAACTTGACTTGGACGCCCTCCTTGCCTCCCTCCTGGCCCTTGCTGGTTCCCAAGGCCTTCATGATCCTCTCCAAAGTTCCTAAGTACAATATAATCAATAATATCATTAGGTATCATACCATCCTCACAAGTATATGCACGGGCACTTAGGAACGAGCTCACCTGTTGATTCAATTGCCGTGCTCGTGCTCTTGTGATGGGTCCTTGCATCACAACTGGAGGAGTCTTGGGCGTATGCATAGGAGTGATGTCCTCATCAGGTGGTCTATTGGGAAGTGAGGAACCTAGGATGAGATCAATTTGGTGCTCAATGCCTCAAATGGGAGGTAAACCAACAGGTATCTCATCTGGAAATATATCTTGGAATGCCTGCAACACTTTGGAAATAGCAGTAGGAAGACAGGTTATGTCATTAATTGTAATCAATGTATCTTTGTATACAAGTACCACATGCATCAAATTATGATTGTTACTAATTTCCTTAATATCAGATTTTTTAGCTATCATTACTAGCTTCTCTTCTTCTTTATTATCCTTTATCTTTTTCTTTTTTATTTTCAGCAGTCATTCCCATTTTCTGTTGCATATTTTGGCCTAAAATTTGATTAGGTGTCATGGGAAATAATTTCTTGTTTCGACCGTTGATTTTAAAAGTGTGTGTATTAGTGTACCCATCATGTATTACACTACGGTCATATTGCCACGGTTGTCCTAATAATAAAGGGCATACAGTCATAGGAACAACATCACAAGTTATAGTATCAATATAATCATGACTTTTAAATGTATCTTGAACCATATGTTGTACTTTGACACTTGAACAGTCACTTAGCCATTGGACATGATAAGGATAAGGGTGCTTTAATAATTGTAATTCAAGCTTATCACACAATTCTTGGCTAGCTAAATTATGACAACTACCTCCACCAATAATAAGCTTGATTACCTTATCATTTACCTTGGCTTGAGTTTGAAAGAGATTGAGGCGTTGTGGGTGTTCATCTTCTTTTAGTTGTACACTAAGGGTTTTAGTGACAACTAAGGAAGTGCCTGTCTCATAAGGGCAAGCATCACACTCTTCATCTTCCTCAGGAGCATCTCCAAGCTTATCTCGATCAGGCATGGGCTCCTGGTCCTCTTCACTAGCAGATTCATATTCTCCATCTTCAGTGACAAGCATGGTTCTGTTGTTTGGGCATTCTCTTGCCATATGCCCTCGACCCAAGCACTTGAAGCATTGGATGGCACTAGTCTTGGTGGTTGAACCCACCGAAGATGATGATGCAGCGGGTTTCTTCGTACTTGATGTAGGGACTGATTTTGATACTGAAGCAGAGCTAGTATTAGTGGCAAAAGAAGTACTAGAGGAGGATATACCTCGTCCCAAGTTAAATCGAGCTTTGGGCATGTTTGATGGAGCTCTCAAGTGGAAGGAGGGCGTTCTTGTTGGTTTGGCATCTTCTTTTAGTTGTATCTCCGCTTTCGTTGCTTGATGCACCAACTCAATGACGGTGTTGTAGGGCTGAAAGGTCACAATGCTTTTGATGTTCTTGTTGAGGCCATGCAGAAAATGTGCAATGGACTGTTCTTCATCTTCATGCACCCGTGCTCTAATCATGGCTTGCTCCATGTCCTTGTAGTAATCCTCCACCGATTGCGATCCCTGTCTCAAATTCTATAATTTATCAAAAAGATCATGTCTATAATGGTTAGGAACAAAACGAGCTCTCATCTCATGCTTCATTTCCTCCCATGAAGCAATAGGGGTTTCTCCTTGTTCTTCTCATTGATTGAGGACTTGTTCCCACCAAATGAGCGCATAACCATCAAACTCAAGTGAGGCCATGATCAATTCTTCTCCTTCGAATAATTGTGCATCCGGAAGATCTTCTCCACCTTGAGTTCCCATGTGAGGTATGCATCTGGGTCGTACTCACCTGCAAATTTTGGAATTGTAAATTTTAGCTTACCAAAATTTTCCTCCATGGGTCCTCTTTCTTGACGATGAGCATGCCGCTGATAGCCATCATCTCGATGAAGCACAAAGTCATTGTCATGAGCATCATCAAGGGTACTACGCCCACGACCGCGCCCACGACCATGGACAGCTCCATGGCCTCCTCCTTGGTGTCCTGGGTGTGGTGGTTGAACCGCATCAGCAGTAGCACGATCTCTCTTCTTGCGCGCTCTTTGGGCAACAATCTCCTCAATAGTCTTGTTGAGCTCCTCACCTCCATGAACAATATCTTCTCCATGTGATCTGTCTCTGCGAGTCTCAGGCATTCTCTTATCAAACTCATCAATCAAAATATCAATAATCTCTCGATGCATGTTAGTCATGTTCTCAGTAAGTTGTTCATTGAACTCCCTTGTTATCCTAACAAACTCCTGTCGTGTCACATAAGGTGGTAGTGGTGCGCCTCCCCCATGCTCCTTGTTATCTACCATGGTTAGTGCAAACACAAAACCAAGACAACAAGTATATAAGGGATGTTATGTGGATTCACTCAACCTCACCCTCTCATTTACCAACTGAAGTTCTTATGACTACTTTACGGGTTGAAGAATTGCGTGTACTCTAGTAACGGTAGACAGTTGAAGGTGATGCAATAAGTGAATCAAGGTCCAAGCCCAATAATTGACAGTGGCTATTTGTGGAGCTTGGAGGGTTAGAATAATTCCTATACAATTGAAATTCTAGATATTATAATGATAAGTAATAATCCAAACTAGAATTCCATTGCCTAGTTGCCAACCTCAAGATATAAATGAAGATTATAGACAACTCACACACAATCATAATTGAACTTGAGGCAATCAAAGGAATGAGCTAGTGTAAGATATGAAATAGCACCAATAGCTCGTATTGCACAAGTTTTGGAGAGACGCTAGCTAATTGCTCAAACCAATGTAGCAGGGCACTAGATTGCTCCAAACAACAAACTAGCACAATTTGGAAAACAGGGAACAACTAGGTAATGCTCTTACTTACAAATCAACAACCTTCTTTCCTTCTTTCTTTTCAATTTTTTTGGTTGCCAATCAAGATGAGAGTAGTACTTTAAGTCACCCTAGGTTCAGCAAGGAAACAAACTTCACAAAATTATGCAAAGATTGTTGTGTGAGTAGCCCTAGAGCAATATAAAAAAAATCTAGTCTCAATAGGTTCAAAGTTTTCGCAAAGGAGTGATTGGCTAACAAAGGATGATGAAACTTCTTTTTGTATTTTTATGGTTTATGTGGACTCATACAAAACAAAAATTGGAATCAAACCTTAAATAATAAACGAACGAAAAGAAGCAACGCGAAGGGAAAAACAAAAGACCAGCAACTAAACTTGGTTCTAATGGATCAAAACTTAACAAAACTCACCAAGATTTTTCAATTGAACTATGGCAAAGAATAATATTTTTGTGTGGCCTTTTTTGGATAAGAATGAAAACAACAACTATAGTAGCTAAAAGGTAAAATCCTACCGTGTCAACCTTGAGCTCTGATACCTACTGATATGGATCAGTCCGCAGTTTGGCCCGATCTTCACGGTGTAGGATTGGAGATAACTGGATTTGCGCAACCTGATGAATGACACTGCCAACCACCGTATCTATTATGACAACCTGTGACACTTGATTCACCCAACCACACACTTTGATCCCTTTTTCTACTTGCTCACGTGGAGTAAACATGTTCTTACAATCACTGAGGTAATCACAAGAACGACGGAGACATGAATCTCAAATAATTCCCAATTCTAAGGGGGGTGGAAATGCTTCATTCAAACCCTAGAATAAAGAAGTGTTTAATTCTGAAAATTCTCATTCTGCTTATTATAATATAGCACTTTCCTATTTATAGGTTATAAAAGCTCCTTGCTAACTCATCATAAGTTGTAAAATTTATAGGTACACTTTAGATGTCTTGACGACCAAGCTCAGTGAGGAGAGAATTCACCTGTAATGGGATGACTAGGGCGGCGATGACTAGCGTGGCGGAGGCTAAGGACCTAGATGTCTTGACGACCAAGTATTTGTATTCTTCTCTCAAGACCTATGAGATGACTAGGGTGGCAATGTCTCCTCCTGAATCTAAGCCACTGACATTACACGCCGCACATCCTAGCTCATCTGGGTCTTCAGGGTCCTCATTTGGTTTTCCACTTTCTGCTCTTCTCTTGAGGATGAGGCTCTAGATGTGTTTTCTGATGATGAGCTTGCTTTGATTACTAAGAAACTTGTGAGGGTTTGGAAAGCAAGAAGAGAGAAGAGAGGAAAGAGAGGAGATGTCATATGCTTTGAGTGTGGCAAGCCTGGCCACAGCCGTGCTCTTTGCCCTACCCTCAAGGGCGCCACTAAAGAGCCGGAAAAAAAGAAGGCCTTCAGTTCTGAGATGAAGAAGAAGAAGAATTTTGGAACTGTGAAGAAGGCCATCCACAAAGCCTTCATGTCCGCACTTGATGAGCCAAGTGATGATGGTCTTGATAAGGACAACAAGGCTGTTACCTCTTCTCATGATAGTGATGATGACTTCACTGGCTTATGCTTCATGGCGCTTGGAGATGATGACATCAATGAGGATGATCTTGACTCTGACATGAGCAAGGTGAGTAAAGACTAGCTCTTAGAAGCTCTTCTCACACAAGATTCTCAGATTGATGCTAGATATTTTGCTCAAAATATCATTGCGCTCCTTTTTCAAAGACCGAACTTGGTGATTGATACTTCTTCTCGGGTTTCTTTCAAAGGCAAGTTGGGTCTCAAAAATTCTTCCAAACTTGGTTCTTCTGAGGGCAAGTCTGCTCCTAAGTCACATGTTGCATCTTCCTCCCTTACCGATGTCCTGCTAGACCAGTATATCATTGTTTTGAGGAAAGTCCCAGTGGGGCGCCTCCCGTGGGAAGTCCCAGACGCCTCCCGTGGAAAGTCCCGGAGGGCTCTCGGGAAAAGTCCCGATTGCCTCCCGTGGAAAGCCATGGATGCCTATCGTGGAAAGTTCTGAAGGGCTCCTAGGAAAAGTCTTGGACGCCTCCAGTGGAAAGCCACAGACGCCTCCTGTGGAAAGTCCCGGAGGGCTCCCGGGAAAAGTCCCGGACGCCTCGTGTGGAAGGCCACGAACACCTCCCGTGGAAAGCCACGAACGCATACTGTGGAAAGTCCTAGAGGGCTCCCGTGGGAAGTACCGGACGTCTTTAGGGGAAAGTCCCAAAGGGTTCCCGTGGAAAGTCCCGGAGGGCTCCCGGGAAAAGTCCCGGACGCCTCCAGTGGAAAACTACGGAGGCCTCCTGTGGGAAGTCTCGGACGTCCCCCAGGGAAAGTCCCTGGGGGCTCCTAGGAAAAGATGCGGAGCCCCTTAAAGAAAGTCCCAAAGGGCTCCCGTGGGAAGTCCCAAATGTCCCCCGGGAAAAGTCTCGGAGGGCTCTCGTGGAAAGTCCCAGACGTCCCCCGGGGAAAACCGCAGACGGGTGACGTTGAGGGTGCCTCGGGAACTAGCGAGGACAAATGCCAAGCATCCAAGCCCTTCACCAGATGAAAAGACAATGGCGCCCCTTGATCCAGTGGTCGTAGTTAGGGAATTTTAGTCATTTTGCATCTTTTGGGGCCTATATATACCCCTTGTATCTCATTTCTAGTCAAGACTCAATTCATTTTACACACTCAAAGCAACAGGCATCCCTTGGAGACCTCTCTCCCCGAGAGAGAACCTCCCTAGCGGACTTATGTCTGGGGGGGGGTGGGTCGATAGGACTAGGGTCCTCACTGGGACCTAAACCTGTATAAACTCTCCATGTCAATCTTTGTGCTTGCCCGACGGGAGGTGACCGGTAGTACGGTCAGCTCGCGTCGCTGTACACGTGTTACACACGTTCGAAAACTTGTCGGGGTATTTTTAATACCATGACAGTTGGCACAGTCCGTGGGGATCTTGTGATGATTTGCCATGGCTGCCCCGAGAATGAGGGCTCGTGCTCTCTCCGGTGAAGCCAGTCCCAGTGACCCGTCTCCACCCCCTCAAGATACCACCGTCACGGTACCGCCGTCCGGAGACACCCGGAGTGAGGCACCTCTTCCTCCTCCTGTCTTCCTCGGTGTGCGTACCCTTGCGCCAAGCCCAGTGACCGCGACCGTGTTGGTGGGGACCAATGCCCCCCAAGCGACTGTCTCGGTTCCTGGAGACCCATTGATTGGGGCTTTGGTTGCGGGTCAGCTTCGTGCCCAGCGCACCTTGGAGGAGCTATTGCTCATCTTAGCGCAGCCCCCAGCTCCCGTTTATCCACCCTTGTTCCCTTTTATGGGGGCACCACCACCATTTTTCATGGGGCACCCGGCCGCCTTCCTTGCCCTGGGAGTGTTTCCCGTGCCGGGGGGCCCTCCTACATTTGGAGCTCTCCCCTTTTCAGGAGGTTACCCCGCACCGGTAAGTTTGCCTGCGTCGGTTGTTGCTATCGCACCGGGAACGCTTCTCGCACCAGGAGCCCTCCCCGCGCAAGTGATCACCTACACATTCAGAGACGTCCCCGGATCAATGGCCGCTACTGCGCCTGGGACCTTTCTGTTGTCGGGCCCTCTCCCTGCGTTGATTCCAGTTGTCGTCCTGGACACATTCCCAGCACTGGGTCTAGCTTGCACGCCGATGGCATTCTCTGGGCTGACGACCCACACACACCAGATCCCTCCTCCCCTGGGATCGCCCCCAAGGGCTCCCCCGGCGGACCAGACCCGCTACGCCCGGGAGGAGGTAGAGCGCATGCATACGGTAGGTGCGGAGAAAACTTCCTCCTGCTGCCAATCGGAGCCACCGTCGCAGCAAAAACTGCGCCTGACGCATGACTCTCGGGCCGACCAGGGAAAGAGGCCAGCTCAGGAGGCCACTGTCGCCTTGGGGGAGGACCCTAAGATTCAAGAGGTTAGTTCAACCAACCCAGAGGAGAAGAGGCGCTACCACCGGGCCGGCGGTCCTCTGGGCCCCCTGCCCGACTCCGACAACGAGTGTCCTTTCCCTCTCAAGGGGATGACGACTGGGGGCTTTCCCGGGAAGTTGAGGGGGCTAACCAGCCACTGTGTCATCACCTCCAATGCATCCGGTGACCGCGGCAGTACCGTCTGCCACACATCGAGCACTGCAACGGTGAGGCCAATGCTTACGAATTTGTGCAGGTATACTCTACGGCCATCTCGGCGGTTGGGGGGATGAGATGGTGCAGTGCAACATTTTCCCCTCTACCTCTCAGGGATCGCCGGTCATGGTTTTATAACCTAAAGGTGGGGTCGATCAAGTCCTTTCCGCAACTCAAGCGAGAGTTTTGCGCAAACTTCCAGGGGAGCTACATACACCCCGTAGACTCGTCACAGCTCTACACCGTCAGGCAAAAAATGGGGGAGACCATCCGGAGCTTTTTCAAGCGCTTAGCTCAGGTAAAGAGAAAGGTGGCTCACATCCCCGACTCAACGGTCATTGAGGCCTGCAAGAGTGGGCTCCTCCCCGGGGAGCTCCACCGGAGGCTCTCTCGGAGTTGTCCCAACTCGGCGGACGAGCTCTTCAACGTGCTCGAGAAATACGCTCGAGCCGAGGAGGACAACCTCTGGAAGAAAAACCAAGGGGCACCTGCCCCCGCCGAGAGGGAGGCCAAGGACCTCTCCAAGCACCCCAAGAGGGGCAATCGCAGCAAGCCACGGCCTCGGACACTTTTGTCCTCGAGGGCAGAGGCGGCTCATGCGAAGCCAATAAGGGCAGCCGTCCCTTCTTCGGGCTGAAAGGCAATGGGGGGCCAATCCTCCCGTAGTCGGGAGGGCCTGAAACACAGCGGAAAGGAGAGCACATCCAACCTGTGGTGTGCCTTCCATGGGTCTACTACCCACGCCACTCGGGAATGCAACCAGCTCCTGCAGCACTTCGCCGCATTCCTCGACTAGCGTGGGTAGGGGGGAGCCCTGTCTCCTTGCCCCCTCCACAGGCACAGGAAGGGGCTCAACTGAGGAGCTAACTTTCCAAACTTCCTAAAGACGTGTGAACGTCATCACGGGAGGATCTGCCTCTGGGCGGGACTCTAAGCGTCAGCGCAAGGAGTATGCACGGGAAGTAAAGGTAGTGGGGGTGCTGAACACGTCCTGGCCACCAAAGTGGTCGGACATCCCCCTCACCTTTACAGCGGAAGACGCGCGTGGGGTTTGTTCCCCAATGACGACGCGCCCATTGTCTCTGCTACTGTGTTTAACTACCAACTGGCACGCATCCTCGTTGACGGTGGAAGCACCGCAGATGTCCTGTACCTGAAAACATTCAGGGAAATGCAGGTGGATGAGAAGCTGCTGCGACCCACAGCCAGGCCCTTACAAGGCTTGGTCCCAGGGAAGACTATCTACCATGTGGGGAAAGGTCGACCTCCCCATGACCTTCGGCGCCCCGGACAACTACCGGATGGAGATGGTCCGGTTTCACATGGTGGATCTCCCCTCTTCGTACAATGCGATCATGGGGAGAACCACGATCAACCGTCTGAGGGCTGCGATCCACCAGAGCTATCTCTGTGTGAAGATCCCTAGGCCTCGCAGCGTAATCACCACTCGAGGCGACCAGGACACGGTCCATGCTCTCTACGAGCGTACCTCTGCGACGATCGGGGATGTCAACTTGATCAAGGCCCCAGGGGAGGGAAGCCCCTCCCCGGCTCCAGATACCCCGGTCGTTCCCTCCGGGAAGTTTCTCCCGAAACCACACCCGGAGGGGGACCTCCGGAAGATCCAACTGTTCCCGGGGGACAGCTAGAAGATTGTTAAAATCGGGGCGGATCTCCCCGAGGAGCACGCGGAACAACTTGCGGTTTTCCTCCTCGAAAATTCTGACGTCTTCGTGTAGAAGCTGTAGGATCCAGGATGCCGACTAGAGGGGGGTGAATAGGAGGCTTTAAAACTTTTCGACTAAAAAACAATTTTTGCAAGGAAAAGACAAAGAGTGAATAAACTGAAACAATTTAATAATATTTTGCACTAAGAAAGAGTAAGAAAATCAAACACGGTGATTTATCCCGAGGTCTCGGAGACTTTCCTGGTCTCCCCTACTCCTTGTTGAAGCACTGAAATGAATGAGTCTTGCTTCAATATCCACGAAGGATATTTTTCACTAAGGTTGCTCCTCCACTCCGGATAGGCGAGCACCGATGCCTTTCACAAAATATACCGAGGCTCTCTGTCAACCTCTGTTAATGGAGAGGTCAACGACCACGCCTCCAAACCGTCTAGGTGAGGGTGTTCACCAAGAGTAACAAGTTGAAAGATCTTCCCTTGACTCCCAACAAATACCGAGAAACTTCTAAGGATACAAATGATGCAAATGAATGCTCTCAGATCTCTCTCAATCACAATGAATCATACTTGATCTAAAGATCAAGATTTTAGCACTTGGGCTCAAGTGCATATCAAAAAATATATCTCTTGATTCTTTAGAAAAACTGCTCAAAAAATGTTTATAAACACTGATCAAAATCTGCCCAAAAGTGTTTATAAAACTGATCAAAATGTGAACAGAAGCTTCTCAAAAATCTGCTCAAACACTGATCAAAGATCTGCTCAAAAGTGTTTGTAAAACTGATCAAAAATCAGTTCCAAAAATGTTTATAAAACTGATCAAATATTTGCTCAAAAAGTGTTTATAAAATTGATCAAAATAGTAGAGAAATCTACTAAAAAACTATTTAAAAACTGCTTAAAAATGTGAACAGAAACTGCTAAAAATCTGTTTATAAAACTGCTTGAAATGTGAACAGAAACTACTCAAAAATGGTTTCAAAAAAAACAATAGAGAAAATCTCCTAAAAATTGTTTTAAAAATTGCTTAAAAACAGTACAGAAAATTTGCTCAAGAATGTTTTAAAAACTGCTCAAAAACAGTAGCAAAAATATGCTCAAAACTGTTCAAAACTTCTTCTAAAAACTACTCAAAAGAGTAGAGAGATGATGCTTGAAGGTGTGTATGAGAATATTGTTTGAGATGGATGATAATACTGCTCAAAACACCTATATTTATATCCCAACCTCTTAGTTAGCCATTGTGCTCGAAAAGGAAAGAAATCAGTACAGCTAACAACTAGCTCCGACCTCTAACAGCTAGTAAATAGCCATTGGAATGTCTGGTTGAATGAACAGTGTTACTGGTTGTATGAACAGTATCTGGTCAAATGAACAGTTCTCAAGTGACCTCTCGTCGAATGAACAATATCTGGTCAAATGAACAGTGCTCGAGTGACCTCTTGTCGAATGAACAATGTTTAAAAGACCAGTTTCAATTCCTCTTTGAAATCTATATTTTCTTTCTCAGATTTCAACTATGAATATGAATGAATGCGAATGCAACGAATGACATAAGAGTTTCTCATTTTTGCCAGAACTAAATGAGATTTCGCAACCCCTCCTAATAGTACGGTTAAAAACTAAAAAGAATTTCTATAAAATTTGGTGAAACTCCAAACTCTGATACCGGTACAATAAACAAGCACTTACTTTAGGTCTTTGCTGCTTTCTTCTTGGTGACCTTGCGCTTGCGATCCTAGCTCGTGACCTGCAGTTCCGGGCGACACTGCGACCTTGCGCTTGCGAATCCCATTTGACATTTCTTATTTTCACCTAATCTTATTGATTATACTCAAAGCAAATAGATTAGTCCAAGACACTTGTTATCATTTATCATCAAAATCAAGATTAAGGGCCTAGAAGCAACAGAAGCCTGCAAACATGCAGGGCGTTGCCCGAGATGTTATCGAGCACAAGCTCGTTGTGACGCCCGGCCACCCCCTAGTGAAGTAGAAATTGAGGAGCTCTCCCTCGAGTGGCAAGAAGCCATCAAGGCCAAGATCGCCAGGCTCCAAGAGGCGGGGTTCATTTCGGAGGTTTTGCACCCTGAGTGGATGGCGAACCCCGTCCTCGTGAAAACATCTAGCGGCAAGTGGAGGATGTGCGTAGACTTCACCGACCTCAACAAGGCTTGCCCGAAAGATAACTTCCCACTCCCGCGGATTGACCATCTTGTAGATTCGACCGCGGGGTGTGATCTCATGAGCTTCCTGGACGCGTACTCAGGCTACCACCAAGTCTGGATGGCCAAGGAGGACAAGGAAAAGACGAGTTTTATAACTCCCCTCGGCACCTTCTGCTATGTTAACATGCCCTTTGGGCTCAAGAATATTGGGGAAACCTTCCAGTGCCTCATGTCCCTGGTCCTCAGGGAACAGATCGGCCGCAACATAGAAGTCTACATCAACGATGCGGTCGTTAAGAGCCTTCGCGCGATCGCCCACCTCGAAGACTTGGCGGAGACCTTCCGCAACCTCCGCGAGTATGGGTTGAAGCTCAACCCAAAAAAGTGCATGTTCGGCGTGCGCGGGGGGAAGCTGCTTGGCTTTCTTGTGTCCCAGTGAGGCATAGAGGTCAATCCCAAAAAAATCCGGGCCTTATTGGACATGCCCCTACCATGCTCAGTGAAAGAAGTACAGTGGCTTACCGGCCGCTTGGCTATGTTAAGCCGCTTCGTCTCGCGGTTGGGAGAACGCGGCCTTCAGTTCTTCAAGATCCTTCAGGGTCTCGAGGGATTCAAATGGACCCCCGAGGCCCAGGCCGCTTTTGATGACTTGAAGAAGTACCTCACAAGCCTCTTGATGCTCGTGAGCCCCTCTCCGGAAGAGCCCTTGCTCCTTTACCTCGCGGCCACCCCGGTCGCTGTGAGCGTAGTACTGGTAAAGGAGTAGGATGGGCAGCAGTGCCCTGTGTACTACGTGAGCGAAGTCCTCCAAGGGGCTAAGACACGGTACATGAAGATGGAGAAGATTTACTACACCCTCCTGATGGCGTCTCGGAAGCTCACCATTACTTCCTGGGACACCCGATCACAGTCCCATCCTCCCTCCCCCTGGGGGAGGTGCTACAAAACAAAGAAGCCAGTGGCCGAATAGGGAAGTGGGGAGCCGGGTTGGCCCCCTTCTCCCTCTCCTCACAGGCCGTTCCGCCGTCAAATCACAAGTCCTTGCTGACATCGTGGCAGAATGGACCCCTGGTCTTGAGGCGGGGGGACTTCCCCGTCGATCCGCCTCAGCAAGACGATCATTGGACGCTTATGTTTGATGGCTCCCTGAATCTAGCTCGGGCTTGGGCGGGGGTAGTCCTTCGGAGCCCTGAGGGAAGGATATTGGAGTACGCTGCAAGGCTCGAGTTTCTTGCCACGAACAATGTCGCTGAATACAAGGCCTTGCTGCTGGGGCTGCGCCTTGCACGCTCCCTGGGGATTTGTCGTCTCCTGGTCAAGGGGGACTCCCAGCACATGGTTTGCCAAATGGACAAGTCATACTTGTGCCATAACACGAATCTAAATCTCTGCTTGGGGGAAGTACGCAAGATGGAGAAATACTTTGAGGGCCTAGAGGCCCAGATCCCCCGGAGGGACAATGACCGTGCAGCTAGCGCCCAGGGACCTCTCCCCGGGGGCGCTTTCTTGAAGGTCATCACAAAGCCTTCGGTGACCACCGCCGACCCAGACAATGAGCCCCGCAACATGGTCTCTGAAATCGTCCGAGCAAAGTCGTGGATGGATCCTCTCGCCTCCTTCATAAGGGGGGAGGGGGAGCCCCCCTATGGTGTCACGGCCAAGCGCCTCCGTGTGAAGGCACGGGCATACCTCTTGCTGGAGGGGAGACTGTACAAGCGGGGTGCTTCGGCCTTGCTCTGTTGTCTCCCACAGGTAGAGGGGCTCCAGCTCCTCGAGGACATACACTCAAGGAGCTACGACTCTCACCTAGCCCCTCGTGTGATCGCGGCGAAGGTCATCTGCCAAGGCTTCTACTGGCCTACTGTGGTCCGTGATGCGTGAGACCTTATCTCCACATGCGAGGCCTGTCAGAAGAAGGCGAAGGGTTCCAAACTACCCTCCGCATCTCTGCAGACCATTCTGATTACTTAGCCCTTCGCGCGTTGGGGGATGGATCTCCTCGGTCCCTTCCCCCCGGCGCTGGGAGGCTACAAGTATGTGGTGGTCGCTGTGGGTTACTTCTCCAAGTGGGTGGAGGCTGAGCTCTTGGCTAGCATCACCTCCCGGGCGGTACAGCGGTTGTTCTGGAAGAACATCGTCTGTCGTTTCGGGGTTCCCGAGAAATCACCGTCGACAATGGAACTCAATTTGACTCGGCGCATTTCTAGGAGTTCTGTGAAACCTTGGGCGTCACCTACCACTTTGCCTTTGTAGCTCACCCCCAGAGCAACGGAGATGTCGAAAGGGTTAACGGCGTGATCTTACAGGGATTACGCCGGCGACTTGAGCAGGCTGCCTCCCAGCGAGGCGCATGGGCGGAGGAGCTTCCCAGCGTCCTCTGCTCCATGCGCACTGTAGGATTGAGGATGCCGACTAGAGGGGGGGTGAATAGGAGGCTTTAAAAATTTTCAACTAAAAACAATTTTTGCAAGCAAAAGACAAAGAGTAAATAAATTGAAACAATTTAATAATATTTTACACTAAGAAAGAGTAAGAAAATCAAACACGATGATTTATCCCGAGGTCTCAGAGACTCGCCCGGTCTCCCCTACTCCTCGTTAAAGCACTCAAATGAATGAGTCTTGCTTCAATATCCACGAAGGATATTTCTAACTAAGGTTGCTCCTTCTCCACTCCAGATAGGTGAGCACCGATGCCTTTCACAAAATATGCCGAGGCTCTCCAACAACCTCCGTTAATGGAGAGGTCAACGGCCATGCCTCCAAACCGTCTAGGTGAGGGCTTCACCAAAGAGTAACAAGTTGCAAGATCTTCTCTTGACCCCCAACAAATACCGAGAAACTTTTAAGGATGCAAATGATGCAAATGAATGCTCTCAGAATATCTCTCTCAATCACAATGAATGATACTTGATCAAAAGATCAAGATTTTAGCACTTGGGCTCAAGTGTATATCAAAACATATATCTCTTAGTTCTTTAGAAAAATTGCTCAAAAAATGTTTATAAACACTGATCAAAATCTGCCCAAAAGTATTTATAAAATTGATCAAAAATGTGAACAGAAGTTTCTTAAAATCTACTCAAACACTGCTCAAAGTTCTGCTCAAAAGTGTTTGTAAAACTAATCAAAAATCAGTTCCAAAATTGTTTATAAAACTGATAAAAAATCTGCTCGAAAAGTGTTTATAAAACTGATCAAAATAGTAGAAAATCTGCACAAAAAACTATTTAAAAACTACTTGAAAATGAGAATACTACCCAAAGCACCTATATTTATAGCCAACCTCTCAGTTAGCCGTTGTGGTTGAAAAGGAAAGAAATCAGTACAGCTAACAGCCAGCTACGACCTCTAACGGCTAGCAAATAGCTATTGGAATGTCTGGTCGAATGAACAATGTCTGGTCAAATGAACAGTGCATGACTAGTGTTTGGTCAAATGAACAGTACTCAAAAGACCAGTTTTAGTCCCTCTTTGAAATCAATATATTTCTCAGATTTTGACCAAGAATATGAATGAATGCGAATGCAACAAATGACCTAAGAGTTTCTCAGTTTTTATCGGAACTAAAAGAGATTTCGCAACCCCCTCTTAATAGTACGGTTAAAAACTAAAAAGAATTTCTATAAAATCCAGTCAAACTCCAAACACCGAGACCGGTACAATAAACAAGCACTTACCTTAGGTCTTTGCTGCTTCCTTCTTGGCGACCTTGCGCTTGCGATCTTGGCTCGCGATCTCGAGCGACCTTGGCTCGTGAGGTGCAGATCCAGGCGACATTGCGACCTTGCGCTTGCGACTCCCATTTGACGTTTCTTCTTTTCACCTAATCTTATTGATTATACTCAAAGAAAATAGATTAGTCCAAGACACTTATTGTCATTTATCATCAAAATCAAGATTAAGGGCCTAGAAGCAACAAGCTCCCCCTTTTTGATGATTGATGACAATAAGTGTTTAAATGAATAAAATTTAATAATGACTCCCCCTTAGTGTATGCATAGGCATTAGATATGCAAGAACTCCCCCTAAATGCATGCATATATAAATACACATATGAGTCATTTGAGAGTCCAGAATGAATAAACAATTAGCACATAAACTATCAATAATATCATACAAGAAGCTCTCCACAATCTCTCCCTAATCTCTCCCTTTTTGACATCAAGCACAAAAAGGTGGGAGGACAGCAAAGCAGACATTTAACTTGCATTTGATATATCAATAATATTCAATTCACTTTTAAGAAAGTAAAATCTAGTCTCATCTAAAGGTTTGGTGAAGATGTCTGCTAGCTGCAAGTCAGTTCTTACATAATTCACATCTATGTCCCCCTTTTGCCACATGATCTCTTATAAAATGGTGCCTAACATCAATATGCTTTGTTCTAGAATGTTGAACCAGATTGTTTGCAATCTTTATGGCACTTTCATTATCATACAAGAGTGGCACTTTTTCAAAGGAAATTTCATAATCCAAAAGGGTTTGCTTCATCCACAAATTTGAGCACAACAACTACCTGCTGAAACATATTCTACTTCGGCAGTGGAGAGAGCTACAGAATTTTGTTTCTTAGATGACCAAGAGACTAGTTGATGAGGACATCTCTAGCACAAGTAGCACTAGAACTCGACCTGATGAATATCGAGGACTAATCACTCGAGCAAAAGCTAGACAACTAAATCAATAGGTGACTTTGTTTCTTAAAGAATTAAAGTATGATGAGAATATGCTGCTACCTAATAGCTTTTGTTTAACATTGATCAGGAATAGAGAGGAAGAGCACAATAGAAAGAACATAGCCACATATGGGCTAAATAACTTCATCAAATCTGATCATACACCTACTGAGTGGAAGGAGGATTTCCTAAGCCTTCCAATGAGCCCAAGATCACTCAATTCCGTCAAGGATTGCAACCGCTACAACCAAAAGAATTTTGCTCGGCATGCAGTATGCCGACTAAACGACAGTCCAACTTCAACTAAGCACCATTCTCAGCACAGATATCCAATTTGGTTGTGTGAGTACTTTTGGAAAGGTATTCGAAAGAGCTTTCTAACGCATCAAGAATCATTAAATTCTAACATCGTATGCAACCAGGAGACCGAAAAGAGTAATGACTGCATAGAAGGAAAAAATCTCGTCCGAATCCGAATCCAACTCGGAGAAGATTTATTCCGAACTTCTTTTATCTTTTATAGTTTGTTAGGATTTTTATTCCGTTTTGAATTAGATTCAAATTAGAATTCTAGTTTAATTCTTCTATCTTTTGTACATACCACCCTCTATAAAAGAGAGGCATGATCATAGTTTTTTATATACTAGATACAAAATATAAAACATTGATATTGAAATTTCAGATTAAAGTCTTAGTTTTAGTTAAGAGTTGAATCTCTTCATCCTTTGTTCTTGTGATTTCCTTCGAAAATTGCTTGAATGATCTTCGTGATCACCCTATCTGTGCGCCAACTCCGTGCATGGCCGTGTGGATAGGTAATTCAGAGTGTTGTTGCGCGAATTCATTGATACGCAGGTCCTTACTCTGCAAGTGGTTGGCTATCTCATTTCGTAGGTCATACTAGTTATCGAGGTATCTTCAGATACTAGTTATCCAAGTTCTACGTCGTGAAGATTGGGCCACCCTCCGTGAACGTGTCCTTCATTGGCGTATTCATATCACTAGTGATCTCCTCAAAAGTTGAGAACTACCAGATGTGTTTTTTCTATCAATTTTGCAACCCGCATAATCCGAATCTGAGTAACCAATTAATTCAAAATTTGCATCTTTAGGATACCAAAGTCCTATATTTGGATAACATTTCAAGTACTTAAGGATTCTTTTAAGAGCAATCAAATGACATTCCTTAGGAGATGATTGAAATCTAGCACATAAGGAAACACTAAACATGATGTCGGACCTAGATGCGGTAATATAAAATAAGCTACCAATCATAGATCGATAAAGTTTAGAATCAACCGCTTTTCCGTCATTGTTCATATCGAGATGTCCATTAGTGTCCATGAGAGTTTTGATGGCTTTAGCATCTTCCATCCCAAAGTGCTTTAGCAAGTCGTTCACATACTTGGTTCGACTCACGAATGTTTTGTTCTTGAGTTGCTTGATTTGAAATTCAAGGAAGAAGCTTAGCTCTCCAATCATCGACATCTCAAATTCCCTAGACATCATTTCTCCAAACTCATGACAAAAAGATTCATTAGTAGACCCAAATATGATATCATCAACGTATATTTGACACACAAAAGATCTTTCTCAACTACTTTTGTAAATAAGGTGGTGTATATCTTCCCAATTTTGAAACCTTTTGAAATGAGAAAGTCCATAAAGAGTCTTAGAGAGCTTGTATACATGATTTGGAAAATTTGAATCTTCAAAACTGAGAGGTTGTTCCACAACACTAATTCGGATATTTCTCCATTTAAAAATGCACTTTTCACATCCATTTGAAATAACTTGATGTTAAAATTTGATGCAAATGCAAGAAGAATGCGAATAGCTTCTAATCTTGCTACGGGTGCAAAAGTTTCACCAAAATCCAAACCTTCAACTTGAGAATATCCTTGTGCAACAAGACGAGCTTTGTTTCGTACTACTACTCCATTCTCATCTTGTTTATTTCTAAAAACCCATTTTTTTCCAATCACATTATGATCCTTAGGTCTTTCTACTAGTGTCCAAACTTTGTTTCTAGTGAAATTATGTAGTTCTTCATGCATGGCATTTACCCAATCTGGATCACTAAGTGCTTCATTTATAAGTTTAGGTTCTAAGGAAGAAACAAAAGAATAATGTTCACAAAAATAAGCAATACGAGACCGAGTTTGAACACCCTTACTAACATCACCCAAGATTTGATTCAGGGGGTGATCTTTGGCGAACGTTTGATGAAGTCGTGGGTTCTGTGATGCTTGATCATCATTCTTTTCAATCTCTGGTTCAAGGTCTTCTCAACCAGCATTGTTGTGGGTGGTCGCAGGTTGAGCAGCATCAGTATTTGTGGTCGCAGGTCCATGTTCGACATCAGCCTGAGTGGTCTCGGGTGATTTATCCTTTCGACTAGGTGACTTTTGTTCTTTATTTCTGGGTTTGATATCACCAATGGTCGTCTCCTTTATAGCTTCCCTCAAGCCACTGTTGCCTACATCATCAAAATCCTCATGCTCTCCTTGAGAGCCATTCATTCATCAAATTCTACATTGCATGATTCTTCAATGCATTCTGTTGTAGTGTTGAAAACCCGATAAGCTTTACTAGTGGATGAATAGCCAACTAGAAAAGCCTCGTCAACACATCTTTGAAATTTTCCAACATGCATGCGCTTTTTAAGAATATAACATTTGCAACCAAAGACTCGAAAATATGAAATGTTTGGTTTTCTCCCTATAATTAGTTTATAAGGAGTTTTGTTCAAAAGCGGATGGGTATAAAGATGATTGATGGCATAACATGCTGTGTAAACTGCCTCTGCCCAAAATTGGGTAGGCCTCATGTACTCATCGAGCATAGTTCTAGCCATTTCAATCAATGTCTGATTCTTCCGTTCTACAACACCATTTTGTTGAGGTGTGTAGGGCACAGAGAATTCATGTTTGATTCCGGACTCATCACAAAAATCAATAAAATCATAATTTTAAAATTCTCCACCATGATCACTACGGATTTTCTTGATGGAAAGTTCAAATTCCTTTTCAGATCTTTTTGCAAATCTTTTAAAACAAGAAGGGGTTTCAGATTTGTGAGCTAAGAAAAATACCCAAGTGAATCTGGAGAAATCATCAACAATAACATAGCAAAAGCTATTTCCTCCAATACTTTGATGTTCAGTAGGGCCGAACAAATCCATATGCAAAAATTCCAACGGTTTGCAAGTTGAAAGAATGCGCTTGGTTGGATGTGAAGTAGCTATTGCTTGCCCGCTTGACAAGCGCTACAAGGTTTGTCCTTTTCAAAATTCACATCCTTCAAGACAGCTACCAAATCACATTTTAAAAGCTTTTTAAGTTGATGCATTCCAACATGTGCAAGTCTTCTATGCCAAAGCCAAGCCTTCGATGTTTGAGAAACAAGACATGTTGAAAGAGCTGCATCTTTTGAGTTAAAATCAACAAGATAGAGATTTCCAAAATGAAAACCTTTGAAGATTAAAGAGTTGTCTTTTAAACTTTCAACTAAAACATTTTTAGTAGAAAATATGCAACGAAATCCAAGATCACAAATTTGTGCAACAGATAACAAATTAAAATTCAATGATTCAACAAGTAACACATTTAAAATTGAAAGATCATGAGATATAGCAATTTTACCCAAGCCTACCACATTTCCTTGACGATTGTCGTCAAATGTGATCTTTTGGTTTTCACTTGAGTTATCTTCCAATGAGATGAACAATTTTTTGTTACTGGTCATGTGTTCGGAGCATCCACTATCTAGCACCAAATGTTTTCCACCGGTCTTTTAGTTCACCTACAAAAACAAAAGAATCAAGTATTTTTAGGTACCCAGACACTTTTGGGTCCTTCGATGTTAGCAATCAAAGCTTTGGGCACCTAGATAGATTTCTTCTTTTTACTTAGCATGGGTGCTCCAACAAACTTTGCTATCATATATCCTTTCTTTGACCTCTTAAGAATGTAGCATGCATCAAAATGAGATGAAGTCATTAAAGGACAAGCATCATATGAATGACCAATTTCATGACATCTATAACAAAATTTGTTGCATTCTTTCACAAAAATAGTTTTTGTGTTTGGTTTATTTTCTTTCTTTGGAAAGTATCCAAGTCCTTCTTTTTTAAATGAGCATTTTTGCTCACTAAGAAGAAGATCAAGAGATGCTTTCCCTTTGTAACAATTTTCTAAGCCTTTGCTAAGTTTCTTGATTTGAGCCTTTAGTTCATTGTTTTCATTTAAGATTATTTCATTAGAGAGTGATACATGGCATTGTAAATCTTTATCACTAGAGCTAGATGAACATGGTGTATCATGTAAATTATTGTAACTAGTTGACATATCATTTTTAGAAACTACATTTGGTATATCATCGACTAAGTCACAAGAAATAGCTACATCTACCTTAGTTGGTGAGTTAGTGAGATCCTTGATGACTAGATGATATGCCCATGAGAACCATCCATGGTAAAATCAGAATACAATAAGAATGTCGCCATAGAGATATGGTTTGTGTGAGAAAATATAAGGGATATCGATCTTGGAGCGATGGCATTCAACCAAGGTTCGAACAACCAAAGGCAGATCGTTCAAAGAGCAATCAAAGGATCAGAAATCCATGTCTCATTGCTAATGTTCAGAGGTATTTTAGTGCTGCAGAAGAATGGAATCACGGTGTAGCACAACAAAGGAGGTGGACATCATATTGGCGGACAAAGAAAAGGGGATCATATAACTATGATTCATCAAATTCTGTCCATCCTTTTGCAGGACATTTCAGGCCATATTCTGGCGTTCCACCTAGGCATAGGCCACATGGTTGGAAAGCTAATGAAGTCTAGTTTCGAACGCATCAAACCATGCATCATTTTGACTTCCGAGTCAAAAGTTATGGTCATTTTAGTGGAAGCTGCACAACCAGTCCAACCTGCACGAGAATTGAAGCAACTCTTTTCCAAATGAATTGGTCTATTGGATATCCAAGGAAACTCTTCATCTAATGGGTGCTTTCACACCTAAACTAGGAGGGTTGTTCCTAGTATAAATACATATGTAATCCTCTCATTCCAGAGGACTTTTAATCATGAGATGAATAGAAATTCAGAAAATGGCTCTTCGAGCGCTATAGCTTTGGCTATGTTGAAGTTGTGAGTTATCATGTGAGTTAGAAATCATATGATGATCTGGGAGGATCTCCAAGTCCTGATCGCATACAGATTCGCGACCAAGTCCTGATCGCATACGGCTTTGCGACCTTAACTGTGTTCGGAAAGGTTTCGCGACCATGGATTGGTTCGCGACCAGAAAAAGGAATTCGTTCCCTATTCGGAATTGTAATCCTATATATATAACTAAGCTTATCTGTTTAGGATTAGTTAAGTTAGTTATATGAGTCTAATACGTTTAGGATTACTAAGTCTGATACGTACTCATACGATTGGACTATAAATACCTTGTAATAGGTCTAGTTTAGATCATCGAAGAGTCATAGAACTTATTTGAGTTTTAGACACTTATAGTTCCTTCGACGTAGGCAAGTGTGCCTAATGTTCGACGTGTAAAGCCCTCTTTGAAATAAAGAGTTGTGCAATTACTTTGGGTTTCGGTATTTCCGAGTAAGATCCCGTTATTCCGCATATTAGAATCTGGGCGAGCCTAGTGCGAAAACCAAGACTAGGTCTCAAACGGATCAAGTTGGTATCAGAGCGACTTTCCTATCCTGTGGATGGTGAAGACTCGCCAGGGTTACAAAACTTCCGGCAAAATTCCAGGCGATCAATTGACGGTTCCTACAGCCGCGTCTCCGACAATGTCTGACGATACCTCCATTCAAGCTAACCTAGCCGAAAAAGTGGCTAAGCTCTCCACCGACATGGAAACCGTGCTTGCTTGGATTAAGCAGCAGGCCATGATTGTACCTCCTGAAGTAGGGAAGGTTATGGGTGAGAAGACTGGTGAAGACTTGCGCAGGGCAGACGAAGATGAAGACGAAGGCGACCATAAGACCGACGACCTCGCCAACACCTCCTTAGCTGTCGGATCTTTTAAAGTCGACGCTAAGATTGATATACCCATATATGATGGGGTGATCGATGCCGAGAAGCTGGATTCTTGGATCAACCAACTTGAGACCTACTTTGACCTTAAAGGGTTCAGTAGCGCTCAAAAGGTCAAATTTGCACCTTTGAAGATGAAGGACCACGCCAAGACATGGTGGAAGGCCCTTGTCGCCAGTGGTGAAGCTAACGACCTTGCGTGGGGTCAATTCAAACGACTTCTGCGACAAGAATTCTATCCAATGGGTTACCTTGAGGAGAGATGGGAGCGTTGGCACAGATTGTACCAATGGCGCGACCAGACCGTCCAAGACTATACGACAGAGTTTCGGCGACAAGCAATGGTCATTGGCATCTCACTATCCGACCCTCAGGTATTTCGGAAGTACACATTTGGACTTCAGAAATCGATCAGTACTGAGCTAAGTCTGTTCGGTGTCCAAGACATTGCGACCGCGAGCACAACTGCTATGGCGATCGAGAAGAAGAACAAATCCCGCAGCGACAAAAGCACGAAGGAAAGTGCGACCTCGACAAAGAAAAAGCCGAGTCCGAAGAAGAACGCTTCAAAATCGGGCATGGGTGCCTTTTGCGAACATTGTCAAGTCACGGGGCATACCAAGGACAAATGTTACAAGCTTCATCCTGAACTTTGACCAAAGAAAAACGGATCAGGGAAAAGAACAGCCACGGCTACTGCGACTTCACCCGACGAAGAAGTTGTCCGAGTGAATTCGGTTAATGAGACGGATACGACCTTGTCTCTGATGGCAATGCCGAAGGAGAAGGGTTCCGATCCACCGAACGACCATCACCCAACGGAGGACTTGTTCACCATCAACATCCAGGTGAAGCACGAAGTGGTCGCAGCGATATTTGATCCAGGAAGTCAGAAGAATCTGGTCTCCGCTGGACTGGTTCTGCGACTTGGTTTGAAGACAACCACACACCCGCGACCATATCTGCTGGGTTGGTTTACATCCGACGTGAACCAACAGATTACGAGTCAGTGTGTGTTGAAGTTTGCGATCTCTGCACGATATATCGATGAGGTGCAATGCGCTGTTGTCCCTATCGATATCTGTCAAGTGATCTTTGGGAGTCCATATCTGTATGATTGAGACGCTCACTTCCATCGGCGAGCGCAAGAGTACGACCTCACCAAAGATGGAGTTAAGCTCGTGATTAGTAGAGACATCCACGTCAACACTTCGAACTTGATTACCGCAAATCAAGCCAAACGAATTGTTAATGCATGTCACAAGTATGTGCTTGTCATGATTCGACCCATTGATCAAGGTGAGGGTACTCGACCAGCATTGTCGCTGGCGTGCCGAGAGGATTCTGGTCGTTTGTTGGGACTGCTGGAGAAATACAGTGATCTGTTCGAGACTACCCAGGGTCGTCCGCCGAAACGTCCAATCGAGCACGAAATTCAGCTTGTGTCCGATGCGACACTGCCCAATTTGAGTATGTATCGCAACTCAGTATTGGAGAATGAAGAGATCAAGAGACAACTTGGTGAGTTGCTGAACAATGGTGTCATTCAACCGAGTAGTTCACCTTGTGGATCTCCTGTGGTGTTAGTACCAAAGAAAGATGGGACTTGGCGTATGTGCATCGACTATCGAGCACTGAACAAGATCACCATCAAGAACCGGTACCCCCTTCCTCGTATTGATGACCTGCTAGACCAATTGAAGCATGCTGTTGTCTTCTCCAAATTGGATCTTAAGTCAGGATATCATCAAGTCAGCATCCGAGAGGAGGATACATGGAAGACCGTGTTCAAAACACGGCAAGGTTTGTTCGAATGGCTGGTCATGCCGTTTGGTCTCTGCAACGCCCCGGCAACTTTCATGCGTCTTATGAATGACGTATTGAGACCGTTCATCGACGACTTTGTGATCGTGTATCTCGACGACATATTGGTTTATAGTCGTTCGTGGGATGAGCACCTCATTCATGTCGAAAAGGTGTTCGAACAGCTTTGGCAACATCAACTTCGCCTCAACCGTAAGAAGTGCGAGTTCGGTCAGCAAACTCTACTTTACCTCGGATTCATAATCGGCAACCGTACGTTGCAAATCGACCCGGACAAGGTCAAAGTGATTCGCGAATGGCCGCGACCGCGAACAGTTACAGATGTGCGTAGTTTTGTGGGAGCATGCCAATACCTTCGGAGGTTCATCCGACACTTCTCGATTGTGGCTTCTCCATTGCATGCATTAACCAGGATCGATCAGAAGTTCGAGTGGACAGGAAAACATGAGGACACGTTTCTCTTGCTGAAAAGGAAGATCAGCGAGGCGCCTGTGTTAGCTTTGCCGAATCTCCAGAAACCGTTCGAGCTGGAAACCGATGCCTCAGGTTATGCGATGGGCGCAGTGCTCATGCAAGAAGGTCGATCAGTGGCATATCACTCCGAGTTATTCCAGGGAGCTCAGAAGAACTACCCGACTTATGATAAGGAGTTATGCGCACTGCATCAGGCCGTGAAACATTGGCGGTGTTATCTCTTGGGGAAAGAGACGGTTGTCCACACCGACCATCAACCATTGCAATATTTGCAAACTCAGTCCAAGCTACAGCAAGCTCGGCATATGAAGTGGATGTCGTATCTGCAGCAGTTTAATCTGGTGATTAAGTACAAGAAGGGCGTACATAACAAATTGGCGGATATGTTGTCGCGACCACCAGTTACAACCCTCTGTTTATTAGCGTTCATGCAGATCGAGCCATCATGTCATGATGACTATGTCACTATGTACAGTGAAGACCCTGATTTTCAAACAACACTGACTGAGGTCGAAACAGGGAACCCTACAGAGTTCGTTCGTCGACAAGGACTCTTGTACAAGGGCAATTTACTTTGCATACCTCGTGGAGCACCTCGAACTCAATGGATGCGAGAAGCGCACACATCGAAGGTAGCTGGTCACTTTGGGGTTACAAAGACGTTGCAAAATCTTCACCGACATGTGTTCTGGCCGCATATGCAGCAAGATGTGGCTAGGTTTGTTCGAGGCTGCGGTCTCTGCAGCATCTCGAAACCGGCAAACTGAAAATTAGGTTTGTACACTCCTTTGCCAGTTCCATCACGACCATGGGAGAGCATATCCATGGATTTCTTGGGAGGATTGCCTAAGACCCGACGTGGCAACGACTATCTATTCATGGTCGTTGATCGGTTCTCCAAAATGATTGTTCTTATACCTTGTCGAAAGACTATCACGGGAGAAGCAGCTCGGGTATTCTTTCAACACGTTTGGACACACTTCGGACTGCCGACTTCTATTGTGTCTGATCGCGATACCCGGTTCCTTAGTCACTTTTAGCGATCGCTCTGGACGATGATGGACACCAAGCTAAAGAGGAGTACTGCTTTTCATCCGCAAACTGATGGTCAAACCGAAGTGGTTAATCGCACAGTCGTTCATCTCTTGAGAGGATATAACTCGAAGCACCCGAAGACCTGGGATGAAAGCATACCGTACCTATAGTTTGCTTTTAATCGAGCAGTGCATGGTTCGACTGGAAAGTCGCCGTTTGAGGTCTGTTTAGGATTTCTACCACAGAGTCCATTTGACCTGGAGTTTGTGATCCCTACCTCAGCACAGAATAGCAAGGAAGCATCTGATCAGGATCGAGAACAAAAGTTCCTGGAAGGTATTCAACGACTCCATCGTGAGGTTGAACAGAACTTGCTGAAAGCTCAACTCAAGTACAAGGCGTGACATGATCGGCACCGAGTTGATGCGCAATTTCAAGAAGGTGATATGGTATGGTTACATTTGAGTAAGGAGAGACTTAAAGGTGAAGGTAAGAAGCTCAAACCCATTCGTTATGGTCCTTTTCGGATTTTGCGGAAAGTGGGTAATAATGCTTGTCATCTTGAGTTACCTCCATACATGGATATTTACTCGGTTGTCAATGTTGAGCACCTCAAACTCTTCGAGCCTTCAATGTTGGATGATGAGCCAGATACCATAGTACCATATGTTGAAGACTTGGTCTATCAACGAGGCGAACCTTTACGTGAAGATGTGATTCTGGAGAGGAAGGTGACTACCACCCGCAGTGGCACAAAGGAGACTTTTCGAATCGGTCGGAAAGATCAACGAGCACGTGCGGCAAAGTGGTACACAAAAGAAGATGGACAAGCCCAATTTCCACATCTCCAGTTTGATCGAGAGGTCGCAACGGGGGTTGGCTCCTTCTCAACAAGGGAGTCATGATCCGGGAGGATCTCCAAGTCCTGATCGCATACGGATTCGCGACCAAGTCCTGATCGCATACGGCTTTGCGACCTTAACCGTGTTCGGAAAGGTTTCGCGACCATGGATTGGTTCGCGACCAGGAAAAGGAATTCGTTCCCTGTTCGGAATTGTAATCCTATATATATAACTAAGCTTATCTGTTTAGGATTAGTTAAGTTAGTTATATGAGTCTAATACGTTTAGGATTACTAAGTCTGATACGTACTCATACGATTGGACTATAAATACCTTGTAATAGGTCTAGTTTAGATCATCGAAGAGTCATAGAACTTATTTGAGTTTTAGACACTTATAGTTCCTTCGACGTAGGCAAGTGTGCCTAACGTTCGACGTGTAAAGCCCTCTTTGAAATAAAGAGTTGTGCAATTACTTTGGGTTTCGGTATTTCTGAGTAAGATCCCGTTATTTCGCATATTAGAATCTGGGCGAGCCTAGTGCGAAAACCAAGACTAGGTCTCAAACGGATCATATGATCTCTGTGTAAACTGAGAATACCCAATTCTTAGGTTATACGAGACACTATCTACTTGCAATTCGATCAACTCCGATCGGTTTGCAAGTCCCCATTCGAGGTACCGTGAAAGATCGGGCAACCCACGCGCCATTCGGTGTTAGTCGCTGGTTGGTGCTTATCACTAGACCTTCATAAGATTCTTTTAAATCAGAGTAAAGTGCAAGTAAAGAAGAGTGCTCTTCTTTAAGTGCTCCATACTTCTTCTTTGTGATTCCAAAAGCATCATTTAATTCACTAATCATTTCAACTAGATCATCATATGAAGGGTCAAGAGAGTGTACCTTCTCATCACCTTTAGCCATAAGGCAAAAGCATGAACTTGTTGATGTGTTGTTGTTGCCAAGAGCTAATCCAGCTAACTTCTTGGAACAACCCCCTTCATCATCGGAGTCAGAATCGGAGCTCTCTCATCTGGACATCCATTCTCCGAAACATGCTTCTTGGTTTCTACCATTGTTTTTGAAAAATTTCTTCTTCTTATCCCAAGGCTTGTTCTTATTTGGGCATCTTGAAGCTATATGTCCCTTTTCATGACATTCATAGCATATGATGTCCTTGAAGTTTGCTTGGTTTGACTCCTTTGGTCTTGTGTCGATGTTGACTCCCTTGTGCAACTTGCGAAGAAGCTTTTTAGTGTTCTTTACAAGAAGGGCTAGATCCTCAAATGAGGAGCCATTGTTTGAATCACCTTTGGAGTTGACTTTGAATGCCAAGTTCTTCTTTTCCTTCTCTGATGATTCAGCCGCCTCCTTCTTCTCCTTCTGATGCATCTCATGGGTGATGAGGTTCCCATAGAGATTGGTAGGTGTGGTGGATGACAAGTCAGAGTTGGTGAGGACCGTCACAAGTGTCAAAACTCTCCGAAAGAGCCCTAAGCATTTTTCTTACAATTTCAATGTTAGTAAAAACAACTTCGAGTCCTTTGAGCTCATTCACAATGTTGTTTAACCGAGTGAACATGGAATCCACGGACTCGGTTGGAGACATGGTGAATGTATCATATCTTTGCCTAACCATTAGCAATTTTGCCTCCTTGACCCTAGTGGTGCCCTCATATATCTCCTCGAGGGTGGTCCAAACTTTGTGAGCGGTGGTAAGGTTGCTCACGCGGTTGAACTCATTTAGGGACAAGCCGGCAAAGAGAGCATTTTTGGCACGGGCATTTAAGTAGAGTTTCTCCTATCATCATCTGAGTGATTTGCCGGATCAACCGGAGGAGTAAACTCAATCTTAACAATGTCCCAAACATCAAGCCCCATGGCCTCTAGAAAAATCATCATGCGCACTTTCCAATAGGGATAGTTAGTCCCGTCAAAGATAGGCGCACGCCCGGTGTGACCAAGATGAAAACCCTCATTTGAAGCCATCATCTCTCTAGGCGGTGAAGCCTACTCAAAAGAGAGACCACGCTCTGATACCACGTGTAGGATCGAGGATGCCGACTAGGGGGGTGAATAGGAGGTTTTAAAATTTTTTGACTAAAAACAATTTTTGTAAGGAAAAGACTAAAAGCAAATAAACTGAAACAATTTAATAATATTTTGCACTAAGAAAGAGTAAGAAAATTAAACACGGTGATTTATCCTGAGGTCTCGGAGACTCGTCCGGTCTCCCCTACTCCTCGTTGAAGCACTCAAATGAATAAGTCTTGCTTCAATATCTACGAAGGATATTTTTCACTAATGTTGCTCCTCCACTTCGGATAGACGAGCACCGATGCTTTTCACAAAATATGCCAAGGCTCTCTGACAACCTCCATTAATGGAGAGGTCAACGGCCACGCCTCCAAACCATCTAGGTGAGGGCGTTCACCAAGAGTAACAAGTTGCAAGATCTTCTCTTGACCCCCAACAAATACCGAGAAACTTTTAAGGATGCAAATGAATGCTCTCAAAAGATCTCTCTCAATCACAATAAATGATACTTGATCAAAAGATCAAGATTTTAGCACTTGGGCTCAAGTGTATATCAAAAATATATCTCTTGGTTCTTTAGAAAAACTGCTCAAAAAATGTTTATAAACACTGATCAAAATCTGCCCAAAAGTGTTTATAGAACTGATCAAAAATGTGAACAGAAGCTTCTAAAAAATCTGCTCAAACACTGCTCAAAGATCTGCTCAAAAGTGTTTGTAAAACTGATCAAAAATCAGTTCCAAAATTTTTTATAAAACTGATCAAAAATCTGCCCAAAAAGTGTTTATAAAACTAATCAAAACAGTAGAGAAATTTGTACAAAAAACTATTTAAAAACTACTCAAAAATGTGAACAGAAACTGCTCAAAAATGTTTTTAAAAACTATTCAAAAACAGTAGAGAAAATCTACTCAAAAACAGTAGCGAAAATATACTCAAAAGTATTCAAAACTTCTTCTAAAAACTGCTCAAAAGGGTAGAGAGATGATGCTTGAAGGTGTATATGAGAATAAGGCTTGAGATGAATGAGAATACTACTCAAAACACCTATATTTATAGCCCAACCTCTCAGTTAGCCGTTGTGGTCGAAAAAGAAAGAAATCAGTACCGCTAAGTGCCAGCTACGACCTCTAATGGCTAGCAAATAGCCGTTTGAATGTTTGGTCGAATGAACAGTGTCTGGTCAAATGAACAGTGCATGACTAGTGTCTGGTCAAATGAACAGTACTCGTGTGACCTCTGGTCGAATGAACAGTATCTGGTCAAATGAACGGTGCTCAAAATGACCAGTTTTAGTCCCTCTTTGAAATCTATATATTTCTCAAATTTTGACCAAGAATATGAATGAATGCGAATGCAACAAATGACCTAAGAGTTTCTCAGTTTTTACTAGAACTGAAAGAGATTTCGCAACCCCCTCTTAATAGTACGGTTAAAAACTAAAAAGAATTTCTATAAAATCCGGTCAAACTCCAAACTCCGAGACCGGTACAATAAACAAACACTTACCTTAGGTCTTTGCTGCTTCCTTCTTGGCAACCTTGCGCTTGCGATCTTGGCTCGCGACCTCGGGCGACCGTGGATCGCGACCTATAGATCCGGGCGACACTGTGACCTTGCGGTTGCGACTCCCATTTGATGTTTCTTCTTTTCACCTAATCTTATTGATTATACTCAAAGCAAATAAATTAGTCCAAGACACTTGTTGTCATTTATCATCAAAATCAAGATTAAGGGCCTAGAAGCAACACGCACGACCCCAAATCGGGCAACAGGGTGTACCCCGTTCTCGCTCGTATATGGGGTTGAGGCGGTCCTTCCCTCGGAGATTGGTTTCCGATTGCTATGAGTCAAGCTCTTGGATGGGGCTACGGCCACGGCGTATCAAGCCAATGAAGAAAACCAACAGATAGAAGTCGACCTCATCGAAGAAGAGCGCGACAGAGCGCTTCTCCGTCATGCCATCTACGAGAGCGAAATGGCGCGCGCTTACAATCAGCGCGTCCGTGTGAGAGCTTTCTGCCTTGGGAACCTTGTCTTCAAGCGCGTGACTGACCCCTAGGCCCAGGGCAATCTCAGCCGTAAATGGGAAGGCCCATACAGGATCACTACGGTCCTGGGCTCGGGGCTTATAAGCTCTCCAACCGTGAAGACCAAGAGCTGAAGCACACTTGGAATGTAAACTTGCTCCACAAGTTCTACATCTAGCCTCTGGGCTCACTCCCTCCCCCATTGCGGTTTTGCAGGGGTAGGCGTTGTACTCACTATTCCCTCCCCCGTTGCGGTTCTGTGGGGGGAGGCGTTGTATTTACTTTCCTCAATACAAATGGTTTTCTCATGCAGTTTTGGACTTCCTTTACGAATTTTCATCTTACTACGTTCAAGGCAATACCCTCTCCATGACGATGCCCTCTTCACAAGGATGCCCTCCAGTGAGGACGTAGGCTATCGCAGCCTAAAAGTCCCTACAACGGGAGCCCCGCTCCCCTAGGGCGGCTTACAGTAATCCCTCGTGGGCTAAGGTGGTAAGCGGCAACCTAGTTCCCATGAACTGCGGTAATGAGTCAATTTGAGAGACTAGTCCCCCCTCAAACACTCAAGAGCCTATCATAGAGCTCGCCCTCCTCCGGGAGCGAATCTCAGACCCTCGGAATTTTTCGATTGGGAAAATTTTCGTCCAGCTCCCATTCCACGGTGACCAGGGGAAATTTTCGACCGGGTTTCAGAATTTTATGATTGCGAGAATTTTCGTCTGGCTCCCATCTCACAGCGACAGGGGGAAATTTTTGACCGGGCCCTTGGAATTTTTCGATGGGGAAAATTTTCGTTCGGCTCCTGTTCCATGGCAACCGGGGGAAATTTTCGACCGGGTTTCGGAAATTTTCGACCGCGAGAATTTTCGTCTGGCTCCTGTCTCATGGCGACCGGGGGAAATTTTTGACCAGGCCCCGGAAGTTTTCGCTTGGGAAAATGTTCGTCTGGCTCCCGTCTCACGGCGACTGGAGGAAATTTTCGAGCGGGCCTTGGAAGTTTTTGCCTGGGAAAATGTTCGTCTGGCTCCCGTCTCACAGCGACTGGGGGAACTTTCCATTGGGCCTCGGAAGTTTTTGCCCGGTAAAATGTTCACCTGGCCCCCGTTCCACGGCGACCGGTGAAAATATTGAGCGTGAAAACTCTCAGAAATTATTGATAGGAGAAATCCTAGAAGTTTGACCTTTTGGTTTTTTTCCTCTTACCGGGGACCTCGTCCTCACCCACAGCGCGTAATACTAGACTACCCCCCACTGTGGGGGGGGGGGGTACTACGCCAGTCCCCGGGCGAACTTGTTGGAAAAATCAACAAAAACAACAAAGGGAAAATCCTTTATTAATTGGACATTGAACTGGGAGACAACCCTCCTCGGTGGGCTAAGGTGTCCCCGAGACGATAACGTCCGGGCACAAATAGGGTAAAACCTGGGGAGTTAAGCTCCCACGGGAAACTACCTTAGAGGACAGCCCCCTCCGATGAGCAGCTACACCTAATACTCTCGGAGGCCTTCCGACAGCTCTCGGGAGAAGTTCTTGTACAAGCTCCTTATCTGGCGGAAGGCCCTTCAATGGAGATCCTCCAGCCAATACTCGTGGTCGGCTGGGGGGAGTATCTGAAGCAGCGGGACTCTCCGGGACCCCGGCTTCGGAGGAGACAGCTCGGTGCGACAATTTTCAAAATTGTCTAAATTCCACTTCGGGAGCCACCACAGCCAGATTGGCTCTCGGAGGGTACCCCCCGCCGTAGAGACACCGAAAATGTGGGACCCTCAATTGAGGAATCCGGTGTCAATCGCCCAGGTGGATTGCACTCAGGTAGGTACATCACAAGCTCACAATAAACAGAAAACAGTAACTGCATTACGGATAGATAAACAGGTACAAGGTCACAAGGACCAATATTACATTAACATAGCACCAAGAATGACGCTAGATAGAGTTGCTACGAAAATAACAAGTTTATCAATACAAGAGTCGGTATCGAGATACCTAACACACAAAACGATACAAAAGGCAATGACAAAGATCTTCTCTTTTGACGGCAACAGCTCTGGTGGGGCTTCAACCACATCGGACCCGATGCGGCTCAGGACCCTTCTAGAACTCTGAATCATCGGGGGCGTTCCCATCTTCTGCTTCATACTCATGACCAAACGAATCGGGATCGAAGAATCCCTCTTCTGAATTGTTTGCAAAGGCAAGGTTGAGCATGCTTTTACACAATGCACAGCAAGTCTTTAATACAGAATTGCAAGTATATAGATGAGGGGTGTTCAAGGAAACAGGTCTAAGTTCTATAGATAAGAGTAGTTTAGATTTTCACTCTAAAACCTCTAGAAAAAGGTTTTATTTTCAAAAGCAGATTTTTGATGATCTTGAGATAGGTTTTAAGAAAACATTATGTGTGGCGGTCTTTTGTGAGTCATCACTTTTATTATACCTATTACGAAAAACTTTCCAAATATTACTTGTGCTGAACCACATGGATAAATCCACTGCAAACATACTCCATGACCTGGGAGTACAGAGTATCTGATACTTTTCTTACACTTTGCAAAGGTGTACCTCTTTTTAAATCCACTTATTCACTCGACTTTCAAGTCAAGCCAACTCCATGCGACTTATACGCATGTGACAAGGCCGAGCTCACACAACGCTTTTGCAGTCTAGTATTAACAGTATCCCCACTCGGTAAATAGACAATTAAGTCTCAATTACCATTGTGGGTCCTCCCCATTGCCTTACTTCCTAGCCTTGGCCTGTGTCCTCGCAAGACATATGACCTATGATTACAGCTGCGCATGACTTAATCCAGGCGTAGGGCGTCTTCCTTCCATCCACCATATCCTCTCATTATTTTTCTGATCTCACATCACTCATGGTCGAACTGCGGCCCACCAGTTTCCACGCGAGAAACCGGACTGACAAACCATGCAGGGAACTACTAATACTAAGAAAGCTACTAAGTTGTGCATGTCCTATACCAGGCAAGTGGTTGGTATGATTTTCATGCCGCAGAGAGGCAGAACACAAGGTTCTTGTCCTTATGAATTGATAGTGAGGGGACATTCACATACCCAATGCGTACACAGCAGCCAACCAATCAAACCATCCTCACTATCAATCCTTAATTCACATTTTCTTTCACAAAAGGGGTTTCAAATCCATTTGTCACATATTAGCCATTTTACACTCAACATGCGTATATAAATATGAGCAAGATCTAAGCATAGCATCCTAAGGTGACAAGGTTGCATGAAAATTCAATCATAAGGGGTTTCACAAGAGATTGGGTCATATCTATTCACATTTTTCAAATATAGTTCTTATTTAAATATACAGCATGCATATACTTTGGAAAACGATGAATTAATTCATTTTCAAACTATTGGGTGAGATATGATCAAGGTGAAGACTTGCCTTGCAATGCGGGGTCTAAAAGATATGCTGGATCTTTGAATGTTCCTTCCAAATCTTCCGCTCCTGACTCTGCTCTCGAACGCAAACAACGAAAAGACAACACAATGCATTCAGAAATTACTTGCTGTAGGGAAAATATAAGTAAAATATAAACATGTGTGCAAGCGAGGTGATTTGGTCGAAGACAGAATAGCTGGGAAAAGATATTAGGGTTTGGTTCACAGCGTTTGGCTTGAACGCGACGAATGTCCAAAGGGTCGGCATTCAGTTCGCGAATTGACAAAGTCTGAGAAGGACATTAGATTGATCTGGGGCTTCTAGAAGATCAAAACTTGTGCAAAAGTTGCATTGGGTGCCAAATATAGTGAGGAACCTAATTGACAAAGTGGAGTTTACAGAAAAGTCCAAGGGATTATAGGGAATTGCAACAAAGTCCCTGGCACCGGGAAAATCGAATGCCACTGCACTGCAGCAACTAGGGCATGCGCGTCTGGATGAACCACGCATGTGTTGTTTGTCTAAGTTTGTCAGTCATGCAGGCGGGATCAAGGTGAAGCCACTGGTGAGGTTAATTGAACTAAGATGGCTTGACGGCGATGAACGACGAAGTTGAATTTGTCGGCCGCCTGAGACAAAGACTAGCCATGGTGACAGAGAGCTGGGGTGGATTAAACTTGAAATTAACTGAGGGATTTCACTCCTGGGGTGGTGCTGATTGTTTTGGTGTAAGGAATTTGGCTGGGGTTAAGCACACGAGTTCGTCGGCATTGGCGCCGGACTTGGAGAAGACAGTGAACGACGAACAGGCGCTACACAACAATGCTGGTCAAATGCTCTAGACTGCACCATCTAGAGGACACGGGGAAGGTGTAGACCAATCCAATTTGAGGTGAGACACGGCGAGGCGTGCCGGCAACGTGGGGCGTTCATGGCGACGCGCGAAAAATCAGGGAACCTAATCGAGCTAATTTCAAAAATTAGCTGAATAGGCTTGCTGAGAAATGGCTAAGGATAATTTCATTCCACAGAAAGGGGTGGTGAAAACGATTGGGGTGAGTTTAATTTTCAGAACTGGGTAGAAAGCTATCTCGGCGATCACCGGCGATGAGGTTCACCGGTGGCCAATTGGGAGCTATGACACAGGGAGATAGGTGCAGGGAACTCACTAGTGAAGTTGGATTGAGGAAAGGCGCTGTGAATTGCTCTGGAGACAGTGGCCTCAAAAGTGGCTCGTCGGGGAAGAAAAAGAGAGCAGTAAATGAGCTAGGACTTAACCAATTTCTGGGTTGTGAAGTTTGCAAAGCACAAGAGGGGTTTAAATAGACGACGAGGCGGAGCCAACGAGTGGAAACAGCGAGGAAAATTGCGCCGGGGAGTGACCGTGTCGAGCACAGGCGCGACAGCGGCGAACGACAATGAGATGTGCGCAGGCGGTGCAGCAGCTTTGCCAGCATTGTTGGGGCGCGTTGGAACTTGGTTTGGGACGGCACGGATGCGAAGGCGACGACGCAGCTCCGGCGATGACACGTACGTGCATGCAAGAAAAGAAAGACACGGGTGCGCGCACGAAAACTACAGCTGGGGTGCAGTCGAAGATCCTTCGGTCCCAGTGCTGCCACGGCGAGGCCTTGGTCGAGCACGAGCACGAGCACAAAAACGAAGGGAAAATGGCCGACGGCGAGGAAACGCGGCGTGGGTGCACGGCGCAGCCCCGGTTGCACAGGCGCTGGTGGTGCTGGTCAAAGGCAACGACCAGTACTGGTCGTGCAGGGGCTGAAAAAGAAGAGAAGGATCCAATTGCAATTTGAAAACTTGATTCCAGGGACCTATTTGTGAACCTGGTGATTGGCTAAAATAAAGAGAGATTATTTGGCATCTGGAAATGATAAAATTTGGAAATTTAAACATGTTTTGAACTGAAATGAAAATAGGGTAATTAGGGTAATTCGGATTTTGAATTTTGGCGAGGCTGAAAACTAGGGTTTTGGGTGGGATTTTGGAATTCTTCTAGAAGGGAGATTTGTTCAGAAACATGAAGGGGAGATTTTTCTTTAAACAGATCAATATTTGGAGATGGTATGTGACTTTTAGCCTTTTTGGGCTCCTAGAAAATTTGAAAAGGCCTGATCTGCGATACTTTTGGACTGTTTTGCGAAAAAGGGCTGAACGAGAGAATTTGACTGCCAACTTTTTGGGGTAAGATACTGGCACAACTAGGATCTCATCCTGAAGTAGAGAGAGATGAGGCAAGCCAGGATTTGAGAAAACAGTGATGTTACAGAAAACAAGCCCGGGGGCTGGGCCATCAGCTGTTCCCTCGGCGGCGAGGCTCAACAAGGTAGAGGCTGCTTGGGCACTACCCGGGCTACACCACCAGGGGCTTGGAAACTCCCCGAGAGCAAGTTCTAGGGACACATGCTTGCCATTGGACAAGGCTTAGCAAAGAAAAAGTTGTTTCCATTCCATCAATCAAGAATTTACATTTTTCCGGCGCTTCTTCTAAAGAAGCTACTGGGAACAAAAAGCCCTAGCAATAGCAAAATCTGTCTAACCGCGGGGGGGGGGGGAGCTCATACTTGCCCGTCTTTGTTCCCCCTCGGGGGGACCGCCGCTGTCGACGTTGCCTCTGGCGCCAGACGCGCGCTCGTCGGCTCTATCGCCCCGGAGACCCGATCAAGGAGGGTCCCGGCTAACTCTTTGAGCTCCCCTCGTTGGGCCTCGAAGTAACCGGCGTAGCTCCGGGGAAGCAACTCCTCGATGATGTGGGTGCTTGCCCCACAATGCTCCACGAGGGCAGCTACCAAGGCTTTGGCCCGGACAACAAGTCCCTAGGCTCGGACATCCGCTGCCACCGGGATGAGGGAGACCTGTGTATCATGAAAATACATGGCCTCCTTAATTGAAGACGGGGCCGGGTCAGAGCTGTCACCTGACACGACTTCAATCCCAAGATCCTCCAAGGCTGAGTGAATCATCACCCCCTGGCGATGATGGCCCGGACGCCCAAGGCCTCTGCCTCACAGGCGATGCCTCGCTCCGTCTGCAGCTCTTTCTAGAGCTAGGAAGCTCTGTCCTCGATGGCTACGAGCCGAGCCCGGGCCGCAGCCAACTCCCTGAGCATTTTCTCCTTTTCGGAGCGCTTGAAGACAACCGCCTCCTTGGTAGTGGTCAACTCCCTGAGCGCCTTTTCCTTCAAGAAACGCTCGGAATCCACCTCCTCTTCAGTGGCTCGGAGGTGTGCGAAAAATCAGGCTTGGGGGCCCCAGGCCAGTGTGACCATCTTAAAAAGGAAAATGTAAGAAAAAGGAAGCAAAGCACGAGGAACCTTCGCGAGCGACGCTCACCTGGAGTCCGGAGGAGATCACCTCCTCGTAGCCCTCCACATCTTCCCCCGGGAGGCTCCACCGGGGGATCTCTCCGCCCGCCACGACACTATCCTTCGGGGTCCCGCCGTCGAAAGAGCCGGACGTCAGATCCATCGGTGGGGCCGAGACCCCAGGATGGATGAAGAGGCCCTTGCCCTTCCCGGGAGGAGGGGGAGCCGACGCCATCGTCCGGTCCTCCACCGGTGGGCCTGCCTCCGGGGCCAAGAACGAGGCCAACAGAAGAGCTCTTGGTGTCTTGAACTGGACAGAGACCATGCCCAGCATCGGCTGCGGGCATACCTCCCGGAGAGCAGGTGCTGGAGAAGGGCTCGGGGCGTACATCTCTGAGTCAGAGCCCTGACCCTCCCCGGCAATCGCACCCCCGAGGTGGCTTGGCTCACCCGGGCCAGTGGGCCTGGTCACTGGCTCCGTTGTACCTCCAGAGGGCCCAGAGGGACCCGCATTGCGGGGAGTGACCGGCGGCCTCACCGGGGCAGTAATCGGTGCTTTCGCCGGCGTGATGACAGAGGCCCCCACGGGCGAAGCTGGGGGCTGTGCCCGGGCCTTCACGGGGCTTTTCTACGCCCGGGCCTTCACATGGCTTTTTTGCACCCGGGCGCACTTCGAAGGCTCCCTGGCCGCCTCTTTCCCCCTCTTGCGCGAGCCGGGGGTGGGAAGCCTCTACCTGAACATCTCCACAACAATGTTTCGAGGAGGGCCCTCCCCAATGACGAGCACAACCCGCTTGTGCTCGTCCCCGTAGTATCTCCTGAGGAGATTGACCGCTATCTCCCAGGATCGGTCGTAGGACCTGAGTGCAAAAAGAGGAGGTTAGTAAAGGCTTTCCCCTAGAAGATCAAGTTTAGGGACTTACGATTTGCCACCGTCGTCCGGGGCGGGTGATGTGCTGTCACCCCGCTCCCCCGTCGGGTGCTAAAAGGCACTACCCAGAGGAGCACCATCTCTTCCGTGAGATCCCGCATGGATCTCCGGAGCCAGACCTCCGCCATCTGGGTAAGGAGTTCCATCTCCCTCTTGTTCCACCCGGGGCCTACCGGGCCGATCACCGGCAGTAGGACGAAGGCTCTAAGGAGTACGTCACCTCCGGGTCACCCACCCGAAGGTAGAACCACCTCCAGAGCCAATCCCCCCAGTGGTCCCGGGAGGCTTGAACCGGGTATAAGTCGGTGCGGCCGGGCATCAGCTGGATCATAACCGATCCAAAGGTTGACATGGGCCCGCCTTTCATGACCAGCGGGCCCCTCGCCGAAGGATCATAGAAGTAGCAGAAGAGCCGGAGGGTGGGCTCCTCCCCGGTGGCTGTCTCGCACAGGCACATGAATAGCCCATCCAGACGAGGGTGTTCGGGGTGAGGTGGTTGAGCTAAATCTGGTACTCCCGAAGGAAGTCCCAGAGTAGAGGGTGCACTGGGAGTCAAAAACCCACTACGATGAATGCTTCGAGGGCAACGACCTCCCCCTCCCAGGGGCTGGGTGCTATCTCCCCCAGCCCGGGGATCTAGATGTCCCATTCCGCAAAAGCTCTCTGTTCTAGGAGAACCTCAAGCTCCCTGGAAGAGAACTCGGTGGGCCCGAGAAAGCCCAAAGTCACCTCCTTTGGGGGCAACTCGGACGCTTCACCGTGACCTTTAGGCGCCATAGCCAGGGGGATGAAGCGTCCGGAGAGGCGAAAGAGAAAGGTATCTAACCGGGAAATCGACTCTCCGGAAGAGCGCTAAGAACTACCTGGCGAGGGAGGGATCGAGCTAAGGGTTGCGAATGAAGCATCCCGGGCTCTCCCCCCTATTTATAAGCGATGGGAAGACCATTGGATGAGTGCCACGTGTCCCCAAAGACATCTGGGCCGTGAATTCAAAATATCGCATGTGAACCGAGGAGTCGTGCGAGAACTGAGACATTGTACGGCGCACGTGTGCCCAAACAGAGGGTTCACACGGGGAATTGTCCTGGGAGTCGAAGCATCGCGTGCTCCCCGGGGCGTGTCCCGGGAGGCGAAGCGTCACCCGGCAAGTTCTACTCATACCCTCCGGGGCCGCTTTGTGTCCCTGGGGGTTGGGGGCGGTTGTTTTGGAAAGTCCCAGCGGGGCGCCTCCCGTGGGAAGTCCTGGAGGGCTCTCGGGAAAGGTCCCGGACGCCTCCCATGGAAAGCCACTGACACCTACCGTGAAAAGTCCAGAAGGGCTCCCGGGAAAACTCCCGGATGCTTCCCGTGGAAAGCCAGGACGCCTCCCGTGGAAAGCTACGGAGGCCTCCCATGGAAAGTCCCGAAGGCCTCCCGTGGAAAGTCTCGGATGTCTCCAGGGGAAAGTTCCAGAGGGTTCCCATGGAAAGTCCCCAAGGGCTCCCAGGAAAAGTCCCGGACGCCTCCCGTTGAAAGCCATGGACGCCTACCATGGAAAGTCCTAGAGGGCTCCTGGGAAAAGTCCTGGATGCCTCCTGTGGAAAGATACGGAGGCCTCCCGTGGAAAGTCCCAGAGGGCTCCCGAGAAAGGTCCTGAACGTCTCGCGTGGAAAGCCAGGAATGCCTACTATGGAAAGTCCCGGAGGACTTCCGGGAAAAGTGCTGGCCACCTCCCGTGGAAAGATACGAATGCCTCCCGTGAAAAGCTACGGAAGCCTCCCGTCGAAAGTCCCGGAGAGCTCCCGGGAAAAGTCCTGGATGCCTCCCATGGAAAGCCGCGAACGCCTACCATGGAAAGTCCCGGAGGGCTCCCGAGAAAAGTCCCGAATTCCTCCCGTGGAAAGCTACGGAGGCCTTCCGTGGAAAGTCCCGGAGGGCTCCCATGGAAAGTCCTGGATGCCTCCCGTGCAAAGTCCTGGATGCCTCCCGTGGAAAGTCCCAAAGGGCTCCCGGGAAAAGTCCTGGACGCCTCCCGTGGAAAGTCTTGGAGGGCTCCCGGGAAAAGTCCCAGACACCTCCCGTGGAGAGCCACGGATGCCTCCTGTGGGAAGTCCCAGATGTCCCCCAGGGAAAGTCCTGAGTGCTCTAGGGAAAAGCTGCGGAGGCCCCTCGGGGAAGGTCCCAGAGGGCTCTCGGGAAATGTCCCGGACGCCTCCCATGGAATGCCACGGACACCTACTGTGGAATGTCCCGGGGGGCTCCTGGGAAAGTCCAGGACGCCTCCTGTGGAAAGTCCTAGACTCCTCCCGTAGGGTCCAGGACGTCTCCAGGGGAAAGTCCCGGAGAGCTCCGGTGGAAAGTCCCAGAGGGCTCTCCGGAAAACTCCCAAATGCCTCTCGTGGAAAGCCACGAAGGCCTACCGTGGAAAGTCACGGAGGGCTCCCGGGAAAAGTCCCGGAGGCCTCCCGTGGAAAGTCCCAGAGGGCTCCCTTGGAAAGTCCCGGAGGGCTCCCGGCAAAAGTCCCGGATGCCTCCCGTGGAAAACCACAAACGCCTACCGTGGAAAGTCCCGGAGGGCTCCCGGGAAAAGTCCTGAAGCCTCCCATGGAAATCTACGGACCCTTCCTGTGGAAAGTCCTAGAGGGCTCCCGGGAAAAGTCCCGGACACCTCCCGTGGAAAGCCATGAACGCCTACCGTGGAAAGTCCCGTAGGGCTCCCGGGAAAAGTCCTAGACGCCTCCCATGGAAAGTCTCAGAGGGCTCTCGTGGAAAGTCCTGGATGCCTCCCGTGGGAAGTCCCGGACGTCTCCAGGGGAAAGTCCCGGAGGGCTCATGTGGAAAATTCCGGAGGGTTGCCGGGAAAAGTCTCGGATGCCTCCTGTGGAAGGCCACGAACGCCTCCCATGGAAAGTCCCGGAGGGCTCCCAAGAAAAGTCCCGGATGCCTCCCGTGGAGAGCCACGGATGCCTCTCGTGGAATACTACGGAGGCCTCCCGTGGGAAGTCCCAGACGTCCCCCGGGGAAAGTCCCAGGGGGCTCCCGGGAAAAGCTGCGGAGGCCCCTCGGGGAAAGTCCCAGAGGCTTCTCGTGGGAAGTCCCGGACGTCCCCTGGGAAAGTCCCGGACATCCCCCGGGAAAGTTTTGGATGCCTCCCATGGAAAGTCCCGAAGTGATCCGGGAGGATCTCCAAGTCCTGATCGCATACGGCTTCGCGACCAAGTCCTGATCGCATACGGCTTCGCGACCAAGTCCTGATCGCATATGGGTCCGCGACCAGGAAAAGGAATTCGTTCCCTGTTTAGAATTGTAATCTCATCCGAATGTGTATAACTAAGCTTATCTGTTTAGGATTAGTTATATGAGTCTAATACATTAGGTTATTGAGTCTGATACGTACTCATACGATTGGACTATAAATACCTTGTAATAGGTCTAGTTTAGATCATCGAAGAGTCATAGAACTTATTTGAGTTTTAGACACTTATAGTTCCTTCGACGTAGACAAATGTATCTAACGTTCGACGTGTAAAGCCCTCTTTGAAATAAAGAGTTGTGCAATTACTTTGAGCTGTGTTTTCGATCAACCTTTGGATTTCGGTATTTCCGAGTAAGATCCCGTTATTCCGCATATTAGAATCTGGGCGAGCCTAGTGCGAAAACCAAGGCTAGGTCTCAAACGGATCAAGTTGGTATCAGAGCAACTTTCCTATCCTGTGGATGGTGAAGACTCGCCAGGGTTACAAAACCTCCAGCAAAACTCCAGGTGATCAATTGACGGTTCCTACAGCCGTGTCTCCAACAATGTCTGACGATACCTCCGTTCAAGCTAACCTAGCCGAACAAGTGGCTAAGCTCTCCACCAACATGGAAACCGTGCTTGCTTGGATTAAGCAGCAGGCCATGATTGTACCTCCTGAAGTAGGGAAGGTTACGGGTGAGAAGATTAGTGAAGACTTGCGTAGGGCAGACAAAAATGAAGACGAAGGCAACCACAAGACGGACGACCTCGCCAACACTTCCTTAGCTGTCGGATCTTTTAAAGTCGACTCTAAGATTGATATACACATATAAGATGGGGTGATCGATGCCGAGAAGCTCGATTCTTGGATCGATCAACTTGAGACCTATTTTGACCTGAAAGGGTTCAGTAGCGCTCAAAAGGTGAAGTTTGCACAAGATGAAGGACCACGCCAAGACATGGTGGAAGGCCCTTGTTGGGGGAAATCTCCGCGAGACTAAGTCCAGGTAAGTTGCTCACACTCGCCCGGGGACTTGGCCTCCGGTGCCTACCCCGAGCACCGCCTTTTGGCTCCCGGGACCTGGCCTCCGGGGCCGGGCCCGGGTGCCGCATTTTGGCTTCCGGGACCGGGCCTCCGGCGCCGGTCTCGGGCGCCGCCATTGGCCCGGGGACGTGGCCTCCGGTGCCTGCCCCGGGCGCTGCCTTTTGGCTCCCGGGACCTAGCCTCCGGGGCCGGTCCCAGGCGCTGCTTTTTGGCTTCCGGGACCTGGCCTCTGGCTCCTGTCCCGGGCGCCGCCATTTGCCCGGGGACGTGGCCTCTGTTGCCTGCCCCAGGCGCCGCCTTTGGGCTCCCGGGACCTGGCCTCCGGGGCCGGTCCCGGGCGCCGCCTTTTGGCTTCCGGGACCTGGCCTCCGGCGCCGGTCCTGGGCGCCGCCATTTGCCCGGGGACGTGGACTTCGAGGCCTGCCTCGGGCGCAGGTCCCGGGCGCCGCCTTTCGGCTCCTGGGACCTGGCCTCTGGGGCCGGTCTCGGGCGCCGCCTTTTGGTTTCCGGGACCTAGCCTCCGGGGCCGGTCCCGGGCGCCGCCACTTGCCCGGGGACGTGGCCTCCGGTGCCTGCCCCGGGCGCCGCCTTTGGCTCCCGGGACCTGGCCTCCGGGGCCGGTCCTGGGCGCCGTCTTTTGGCTGCCGGGACCTGGCCTTCGGCGCCTGTCCCGGGCGCCGCCTTTCGCCCGGGGACGTTGCCTCCGGTGCCTGCCCCGGGCGCCGCCTTTCGGCTCCCGTGACCTGGCCTCCGCGGCCGGTCCCTCGCGCCGCCATTTGCCCTGGGACGTGGCCTCCGGTGGCTGCCCCGGGCGCCGCCTTTTGACTCCCGGGACCCGGCCTCCGGCGCCGGTCCCGGCAGCCACCTTTGGCCCAGGGACCTGGCCTCCGATGCATGCCCCGGACCTCATCGCCCTTCTAAAGGTAAAGTCTCTGGTTGTTGATCACGTGCGGGTCACACGAGGAGCGCCTCGGGAATCAGCGACCACCTGTCAAGCATCCAAGGCGCTTGACCGGGAGAAGGACGTTGCTACCCCTCAATCCGACGGTAGTGTCCGGGGTAGCTTGGTCTTTTTGCTTCTTTTTGGGGCTATAAATAGCCCTTGTACCCCTCTGTTGTAAGACAAGTGATTCATATTGATTGGAATAGCCAAACTCACAGGTGTGCTCCGGAAGTCTCTCCCCCGAGAGAGCCTCCCCAGCCGACTCCAGTCGGGAGCGCGCCGACAGGATTAGGGCCCCCACTGGGACCCGAACCTGTATAAATCCTCGTGTCAATTCTTGTGTTTGTCTGGCGGGGGAGGACCGGTCACCCGGTCAGCCCGCGTCGCGTTTTCTTCGCTAGGATCGTTTACAAAACCTGTCGGGGTATTCGCAATACCACGACAGTTGGCGCCGTCCGTGGGGAATCGTGACAAGACGCCATGGCTCCCCCAAGAACAAGGGCTCGCACCCTTCCCGGTGACGCCGGTCTCGGAGACCCGGCGCCTCCCGTCCGGGACACGACTGTTACGGCGCTTCCGCCCGGAGGCAGTCAGGCCCAGGGACCGCCTCCCGCCTTTCCTCTTAACTTAGGTACTTCTACTTCCAGGTTACTCCCGGTGACCGCGGGGACCTCGGCCGGGACCAGTCTCCCCCGGACGGCTCCCCCGGCTCCTCGAGACGCCCTGCTTGAGGCTTTAGTGGAGGGCCAGCTCCACGCCCAGCGCACTATGGATGAGCTGCTCAGCGTGTTGGCGCAGCCTCCGGCCCCCACATTTGCACCGCACCCATACCCTGGGGCTATGCCCCCGTTTATGGGTCACCCGGCGGCCCCTCCGGTCTCCGGTGGTTTGGCCGCCCCGTATGACCCCGCCGGGGGATTCCCTCCCCTTGCGGGCTATACGTCCGGACCCTTCCCGGCACCCGGGCCTGTCCCGGTGCCGGGGGGCTACTTCCTGCCTGGGCCCTTCATGGCGCTTCGGGGATACCCCGTTCCGGGCCCATTCCCGGGGCCGGCGGCCCATTACGTGCTCGGGGTTTTCCCTGCACCGGGAGCCAGTCCCGCCCCGCGCGTCGCGTTTATCGCACCGGGGGCGGTCGACAGAGCAGCTCCCGTGCCTCAGCGGACTTCCCCCCGCATCGGCTCCCCGGCTCCGGACGTCGCCCCGGGGGCTCCCCCGGCCCCGGTCCCGGATATTACAGGGGCTTCCCCCTTTCCGGTTCCGGTCGTTGCCACGGGGGCTCCCTCCACTTCGGCTCCAAACGTCGCCGTGGGCGCCCCATCCCCGGTTCCGGATAACACAGGGGCTTCCCCCTTTCTGGTCCCGGAGGTCTTCGCAGGGGGCTCCCCCCAGCCGGCCCCGGAAGCCTCCGGGGCCGTAGCTACAGTGCATAAGCTCCCTCCCTCGGCGGAACAGGTCCATTTCTCCCAGGGGGAGGTCGAGCGAATGCATTCACCTGAGCGCGGGGAAGAAATTCCCCCTGGTCGCGGGCGTGGGGAGCCTTGCTCTTGCACCGGTCGGGGGAAGAGACCCGCTGAAGAGCCAGCCTCTCCGGAGGAGAGCCTGGACGTCCAGGAACTCAGCCCCGGTCCAGAAGGAAAGCGTCGCCACCGCCACTCTTGCGGACCTCTCGGACCGCTTCTAGACTCCGATAACGAGGGTGTGTCCCCCGTGAAAGAAGACAGCGATCGGGACTCTCCCCGGGAAGTGCAGGGGGCTAACCAGCCCCTATGCCGGAGACTTCGCAGCATCCGATGGCCGCGGCCCTACCGCCCTCCGCACATCGAGCACTATAGCGGTGAGGCCGATCCTTACGAATTTGTGCAAGTATACTCCACAGCCATCTCCGCGGACGGGGGGACGAGACGGTACAATGCAACGTCTTCCCCCTCTACCTCACCGGCATTGCCCGCTCCTGGTTCTACAACCTGAAGGCCGGCTCCATCAAGTCTTTCACGCAGCTCCAGCGGGAGTTCTGCGCGAACTTCCAGGGGAACTACGTGCGTCCCCTGGACTCCTCGCAGCTGTACACCGTCCGGCAGAGGACTGGGAAAACCATCAGAAGCTTCTTCAAGCACTTTGCTCAAGTGAAGAGAAAAGTGGCCCACGTCCCTGACTCTACGGTCATCGAAGCATGCAAAAGTGGGATCCTCCCGGGGGAGCTCCACCGAAGGCTCTCCCGGAGCTGCCCCTCCGCCGCCGATGAGCTCTTCAACGTACTCGAAAAGTATGCTCGGGAGGAGGAAGACGACATCTGGAAGAAGACCCAGGGGGCTCCCGCCCTCGCCGACCGGGGGGGCCAGGGATCCCCTCAAACGCCCCAGGCAGGGGGGGCTTAGCGAGCCACGGCCTCGGGACACCTTTGTCCTCGAGGGCGGAGGCGGCCCGCGCGACCCCCCTAGGGGCAACCGCCCCTTCCCCAAGCCGAAAGGCCATGGGGGAGGACAGTCTTCGCGCAGCCGGGATGGCCCCGCGGGGAGAAGCCGGGAAGGACCGTGGTGCAGCTTCCACGAGTCCAGTACCCACGCTACCCGAGACTGGCACCAGCTACTGCAACACTTCGTGGCGTTCCTCGACAAGCACGGGCAGGGGGGACTCCGGCCTCCTTCCCTCCTCGGCCAGCTATTCTGGCCCTTCCCGCTCCCGCGGGGGGTCAGCAGACGCAGGCGTAGGAGGGAGAGCCTCCAGAAGCTCTCCCCTTTCAAACTTCTCAGCGCCGCATCAACGTCATCGTGGGAGGGACTCTAAGCGCCAGCGTAAGGAGTACGCGCGCGAGGTCAAGGTAGTGGGGGTGCTACACACGTCTCCGCCACCCAAGTGGTCGGATGTCCCCCTCACCTTCACGGCGAAAGACGCGCGGGGGGTTTGCTTCCCCCACGACGACGCGCTCATCGTCTCCGCCACCATCTACAATTGCCACCTGGCCCGCATCCTCGTGGACGGCGGGAGCTCCGCCGACGTCCTATTCCTGAAGGCCTTCAAAGAGATGCAGGTGGATGAGAAGCTCCTGCAGCCCGCGGCAGGGCCCATGCAAGGTTTTGTCCCAGGGAAGGAGATCCACCCTGTGGGCAAGGTAGATCTCCCTATGACATTCGGCACCCCGGAGAACTACCGAACCGAGCTGGTCCGCTTCGACGTAGTGGACCTCCCCTCCTACAACGCGATTATGGGGAGGACCACGATCAACCGGCTGGGGGTTGCCACCCATCAAAACTACCTCTGCATGAAGATCCCCGGGCCGCACGGCGTGATCAACGTCCGGGGAGACCAAGACATGGCCTCCCCCGGAACCAGACGTCGGTGCGCCACCGCTCGGGAGGCCCCTCCTCAAGCCGCGTCCGGAAGGGGGCCTCTGGAAGGTCCTGCTGTCTCTGGGCGGTGGAGACAAAACCGTTCGGATCGGGGCGGAGCTCCCCGAGGAGCATGCAGCGCAGCTTTCAGCCTTTCTGCGCGAAAACTCTGATGTTTTTGCGTGGAAGCCTTCGGACATGCGGGGCGTCGCCCTGGAGGTTATTGAGCACAAGCTCGCAGTGGCCCCCGGTCACCCCCCGATCAAACAAAAGCTGAGGAAACTCTCCCTCGAGCGCCAAGGGGCAATCAAGGGGGAAATCTCCCGGCTCCGAGAGGCGGGGTTCATTCGGGAGGTCCTGCACCCCGAGTGGCTCGCGAACCCCGTCCTCGTGAAGAAGTCAACCGACAAGTGGCGGATGTGCGTGGACTTTACCGACCTTAACCGCGCCTACCCCAAAGACAACTTCCCGCTCCCGCGGATTGACCAGCTCATCGACTCCACCGCGGGGTGCGAGCTGATGAGCTTTCTAGACGCCTACTCGGGCTACCATGAAGTCCGGATGGCGGAAGGGGACGAGGAAAAGACGAGTTTCATAACTCCCCTCGGAACCTTCTACTACGTCTATATGCCCTTCGGGCTCAAGAACGCGAGAGCGACCTTCCAGCGCCTCATGACGCTGGTTTTCAAAGATCAAGTCGGCCGCAACGTCGAAGTCTACGTAGACGACGCGGTCGTCAAAAGTCCCCGCGCAGCCTCCCACATCGACGACCTGGCGGAGACCTTCCACAACCTCCGCGCGTATGGGCTCAAACTCAACCCGGAGAAGTGCGCCTTCGGGGTGCACGGGGGAAAGCTCCTGGGTTTCCTCCTGTCCCATCGGGGTATAGAGGCAAATCCTGAAAAGATCCGGGCATTCCTGGACATGCCCCCGCCGCGCTCCGTCAAGGACGTCCAGCGGCTCTCCGGCCGCCTAGCCGCGCTAAGCCGTTTCGTCTCGCGGTCGGGGGAGCGAGGCCTCCAATTCTTCAAGATCCTCCGGGGGCTCGAGGGGTTCCGTTGGACCCTCGAGGCCCAGGAGGCCTTCGACGACCTCAAGAAGTACCTCACGAGTCCTCCAATGCTCGTGAGTCCGTCTCCAGAAGAGCCCTTGCTCCTCTACCTTGCCGCAACCCTGGTCGCCGTCAGCGCGGTATTGGTGAAGGAAAAAGGGGGCAGCAGCGTCCCGTGTACTACGTGAGTGAGGCCCTCCAGGGGGCCAAAACTCGGTACACAGAGATGGAGAAGATCTTCTACGCCCTCCTGATGGCGTCCCAGAAGCTTCGCCATTACTTCCTGGGACACCCCATCACCATCCTGTCGTCCCTCCCTCTGGGGGAGGTACTGCGGAACAAAGAACCCACCTGCCGGATTGGGAAGTGGGGGGCCGAGCTCGCCCCCTTCTCCCTGTCCCTCACAGGCCGCTCCGCCATCAAGTCGCAGGTCCTCGCCGACTTCGTCGCAGAGTGGACTCCTGCCTCTGGGTTTGGGGACGAAGACCTCCCTGTGCCGCCCCGACGCAGTGACCATTGGACCCTCATGTTCGATGGGTGGCTGTGTCTCGCCGGGGCTGGTGCGGGAGTAGTCCTCCGGAGCCCCGAGGGGAAGGAACTCGAGTACGCCGCGCGGCTCGAGTTCCCCGCAACCAACAACGTCGCCGAGTACGAGGCTTTGCTCCTCGGGATGCGCCTTGCGCGCTCCCTGGGGATCCGGCACCTCCTAGTGAAGGGAGATTCTCAGATTGTACTTTGCCAAATGGACAAGTCCTACCTGTGCCATGACGCAAACTTAAGTCTTTATTTGCAGGAGGTGCGAAAGATGGAGAGGCACTTCGACGGCCTCGAGGCCCGGCATATCCCACGAAGGGATAATGACCGGGCCGACGCCTTGGCCCGGGCAGCAAGCGCCCGGGAATCGCTCCCCAAGGGGGCCATCTTGGAAATCATCATGAAGCCCTCGGTGGCCTCCCCAGACACGGGCGACGAGCCCCGCGTTCCGGAGGTCGCCGAGATCACCCGGACTCCGTCGTGGATGGACCCCCCTCATCTCCTTCATCAAGGGGGAGGGGGACCCTCCTAGTGAGACCGAGGCTAAGCGCCTCCGGGACAAAGCCTGGGCATATCTCCTGCTGGAGGGGAGGCTCTACAAGCGGAGGGCTTCCGCCCTCCTACGCTGCCTCCCCCGGCCGGAGGGACTCCAACTTCTCGAAGACATCCACACGGGGAGCTGTGGTTCTCACCTAGTCCCGCGTGCCATCACGGCCAAGGCTCTCCAACAGGGCTTCTACTGGCCCACGGTCATGCGCGACGCGCCAGACCTTGTCTCTGCGTGCGAGGCATGCCAGAAGATGGCCAAGGGCTCGAACCTCCCCCCTGTAGCGCTGTGGACTATCCCCATCACTTGGCCCTTCGTGCGCTAGGGGATGGACCTCTTAGGGCCCTTCCCCCCAGCGCCCGGAGGATACAAGTATGTGGTGGTCGCGGTCGACTACTTTACAAAGTGGGTAGAGGTGGAACCCTTGGCCAGCATCACGTCCCGGGCCGTTCAGCGGTTTTTCTGGAAAAATGTCGTTTGTCGTTTTGGTGTCCCCCTGGAAATCACCGTGGATAACGGGACCCAATTCAAATCAGCTTATTTCCGGGAATTCTGCAAAGGCCTGGGGCTCATCATCCACTTCGCCTCAGTGGCCCATCCCCGGAGCAATGGGGCCGTCGAGAGAGTCAACGGCGTGATCCTACAGGGATTGTGCCGGAGACTCGAGCAAACCGCTTCTAAGCGGGGTGCATGGGCAGAGGAGCTCCCTAGCATCCTCTGCTCCATGCGCACGACCCTGTCTCGGGCGACGGGACGTACCCCCTTCTCCCTAGTCTATGGGGCGGAGGCAGTCCTCCCCCCGGAAATTGGCTTCCGGTCGCTGCGGGTCGAACTCCTGGAAGGAGCCACGACCGCAACATACCAGGCCAACGAGGCCAACCAGCGACTGGAGATCGACCTCGTGGAGGAGGAACGCGACCGAGCGCTCCTCCGCCACACCATCTACGAGCGCGAGATGGCGCGCGCATACAACCAGCGCGTGCGCGAAAGATCCTTCCGCCTTGGGGACCTTGTCCTCAAGCGCGTCACAGACCCCCAAGCCCAGGGTAAGCTCTCCCCCAAGTGGGAGGGCCCCTACAGGATCTCCGCGGTCCTGGGCTCGGGGGCTTATAAGCTCTCCAACTTTCAAGAGCAGGAGCTGAAGCACACGTGGAACTTGCGTTTACTTCGCAAGTTCTACATTTAGCCTAACGGGCCTGTCCCCTCCCCCGGAGCGATCACGCCGAAGGGGGAGGAGGGACACTGTATTTACTTTTCCCTCCCCCTTCGCGGCTTCGTGGGGGAGGCACTGCATTTCATTTTGTTATCAATACATAGATCTTGCTCTTCAACTGTCATTGCAGGTTCTTCTCATTACTGCCCCTAAGGGCGATGCCCTCCCCGCGAGGAAGCCCTCCCCGTGAGGATGCCCTCTCCGTGAGGAAGTGGGCCCAGACCCAGCAAGTACCTCCTGTAGGGCGGCTTACGATAAGCCCTCATGGACTAAGGGTGTAAGTGGCAACCCGGTCCCCAGTGGCCGTGGTTACTAGTCCCCTACCCAAACACTCAGACCCGTCATCGGGCACTTCCTCCTCCGGGAGTAGACGCTCTCCCCAGCGGGACGTCTAAAGGCTTTCTTGGATATCTTTTCCCCGGAGACTTTATCCCCGGCTCCCCGTTCTCACGACGACCGGATGATTGCCTCTCTGAGAAATTACGGATTTCTTGGACATTTCTTTCTTGGAGACCCTATTCCGGGCTCCCCGTTCTCACGGCGACCGGACGATCGTCTCCCAGGAAGCTCGCCTCCGGAAATCTCATCGTGTTTTCTTGGATGTTTCTTCCACACGAGGCCTTATTCCTGGCTCCCCGTTCTCACGGAGACTGGATGATTGTCTCCTGGAAGGTCTTTCCCTTGGAAACCTCGTTTTAGAATTTTCTAACTTAGAAAAATTCTGATGCTACAGGTTATCTTCACCCCGGGGGCCTTGTTACCCCCACAGCGCGCGGAGCTACCCTCCGGCCCGCTGTGGGCGGGGGGGGGGGGGGGGGGATAAGGAACCCCCGGGTGTCGACCACACCGACCACGAGCAAACTTAGCTCATTCTCATCAAAAGGAGTCGTCCGGACCATCCAAGAAAAGATAAAAAAAGACTCAAAGAAGAAAGCAAACACAGCTTTATTGATCGTTCAACCCGGAGGACATCTTCCCCCTCCGGTGGGCATCGGAAATGATACAACCCGGGTCAAAACCCGGAAGCTCTCTACATCCGAAGGCTCCTACGCCTAATACTCCCGGAGGCCCTCCGCTAGCTTCCGGGCCAAGTCCCGGTACAATGCGCGTATGCGGCGCCGAGCTTCCTGAAGCACATCCTCAGGCCAGTACTCGTAGCCCGCCGGTGGAAGAATCCGAAGTGGGGGGACCATCCGGAACCCCGGACGCGGAGGGGACAATTCGGCGCGATGATTGTCAAAATTGTCCAAGTGCCACTCCGGATGCCACCTCAACCGGATCGGCTCCCGGACGGCGTCCCCGCTGCGCTTCGCGGAGATGAGGCTTAGCAAGATCAAAGCCGCTTGGGCTTACCCCTGGGGGCACCTGCCGAGGCTCGAAGGCCTCGCCCCCGGGGAACCCCTCCCGGACCTTTGCCCGGGAGTAACCTCCTGGGAACCCTGGTAACATTGCATTCAAATCCAAACTTAGAAAAATTTCTAATTGTATTGCATTCAAAATGTCTTTTTACAAGCGTCCGGGGCTTCTTCTAAGAAGCTACCGGGAACAAAATCCTAAAAAAGCAAAAGGGTCCTATCCAAGACCCGGGGGAGGCTCATACTCTTTCATTGGCGTCCTCCCCCCGGGGGGCTTCCACCGGGGCCGGGGCCGGGGCATCCGCTGCCGGAGGCGCCGGTGCCGGGAATCTCACCCGGACGATCCGATCGTAGAAGCCCCCGGCGAGCTGCTCGACCTCCTGGCGCAAGGGCTCGAAGAACTCGGGGAAGCTCCGGGGGATGCAGCCCCCGATTGCCCGCGACGACGGGGATCGCCCGGCCTCACGCCCGGGCGTCCGCTGCCTCCGGGATCACGGAGACTTGTGCGTTAAGAAAATGCACAGCCTCCGTGAGTGTGGCCGGGAGCACCTCAGCGCCACCCCGGAGCCCAGGCTCACGCCAAGGCTCTCGAGGGCCGAGCGCATGGAGCGGCCCGCGTCCATAACTTCCCGGACGCTCGACCCCTCAAGCTCCCGGAAAGCCTCCTCCTTGGCCTTCGCCTCCTGCCGAAGGCTGTCGTTGACGGCCTCGGAGACGTGGACCTGGGCTCGGACACGGGCCAGCTCCCGGAGAGCTTCGTCCCGTTGACCCAGGTAGGTGGCGGCCTTGTCCTCCGCGTCCTTGAGCAGCCGGACGACGCGCTGCTCAACGCCTCAGGTAATCGCCGCCCCCTAAAAAATTCCAGAGTTAGAAAAATTTTGGATGTAGGAAGCCAAAAGAAAGCGGCAACTGCTTCAGGTGAGTACCTGGACTTGGAGGGACCGGAGCTCCCCGAAGCGCTCGTGGAGCGTCCCCTCCGCGACGTAGGCCCGGACCTTTGGGGTCTGTAGGCCTTCCGCGCAGCGCTCAACCTCCCCTGCGGAAAGCAGGGGGACTCCCGCCAGGCGCCGGTCCCATCGCGGCCGGTGACGGGCCCCCGGACCTGGGCGCCCGGCATGACCTCGGTCGGGGTGGCGGTCGTCGCCGAAGTGCCCACCGAGGAAGTGGCCGAGGACGTTTTGGAGGGGGTCCCTTTCCGGGGGGGATCATCAGACCTTTCCCCTTCCCGGGAGGGAGGGCCCCCGGCACCTCCTCTTCCGGAGGGACCTCATAGACCGAGGGGCTCCCCCCTCGTCTACGGGCTACTCCACCCGCGGAGGTGAGGCCTCCGTGAACCTCCTCCGATTTCTCCGGCTCCAATGGTGCCGGGGGCGCCGGGAGGGCCGCTACAGAAGGTGGCGAGGGGGCATAGTCCGTTGAATCGGACGCCGTCCCGCCCGCGGCCTGCCCCTTCCCCCGAACCTCAACAGGGCTCCCGGGGGGAGGGGGCCTTGCCGCCTTTCAGGCCAGCGCCCGAGCGCGCCAGTCCCGGGGGTCTCGTCCTGGGGCTTCGCCGATGTCGAAGCCGGCGTCTTCGATGGGCCGGGGGCTTTTTGAACTCTGGCCTTCTTAGGCTCAGAGCCCCCGGGAGCGTCCTTCCCCCGTTTGTGCGACCCGGGGGTGGGGAGGGGCTTCCTCTCCGGTAGCTTTAGCCCGAAGGCCTCGGCTACCAAGTTTCGGGGAGGGCCCTCCCCCACGAGGCGCACGATGCGCTCGTGCTCGTCGGCGAAGTACCTCCCCAGGAGGTTCTCCGCCTTCTCCCGCGCCGCCGGGTACGGCCGGACTACAAAAGGTAAAAAGTTAGTCAAATTTCCAAAAATTTGTAAATGCAATGAAGCAGGTAACTGACTTACGTCGGGTCACCGGCTTGACCGGGGGCCGCTGCTCCGGGCCCATGCCGATCCCCCTTCTCCCGCGTGAGAAGGGGGAGATCCTCAGGAGCATCATCTCCTCGGCGGCGTCCCGCATAGAGCGGGTGCCCCGGGAGATGATCACCTTGCCGAGGAGCTTGAGCTCCTCGTCCATCCACACCAGAGGCTTCGGCGCGGACGACCTGCTGTAAGCGGGGGGCTCCGGGGCGTACACCACCTCGTCGTCCCGGACCCAGAGGTAGAACCACCTTCGGACCCAGTCGCCCCAGTGGTCCCGGGAGGCCACCGCCGGGTAATCAGCTATCCGGGACGGCAGCATCTGCACCATCACCGAGCCGAAGGGGGACTTGGGTCCCCCCTTCACCAGGTGGGAGCTGCTCGCCGCCGGTTCGTAGAAGTACCAGAAGGCGCGTAGGGTGGGCTTCCGCCTAGTCGCCGTCTCGAAGAGCCAAATGAAGAGGCCCATCCGGACGATCGCGTTCGGGGTGAGGTCGTTTAGGGCCACCCCATACTCCTTCAAAAACTCCCGGAGCAATGGATGCACCGGGAGCCGGAGCCCCGCCTCCAGGAAGGCCTCGGAGGCCACGATCTTTCCAGGCCTGGGGCGGGGGGCTCTGTCCTTCTTCACGGGGACCGGGATGTCCCCGTCCTCGACGACTCTGCGCTCAACCAGGGACTCCGCGTCCCTGGCCGTGAACTCCGACGCCCAGAGGAAATCCGGAGCGATTTCCTCCGGGGGCACCTCCGTGGTCTTCGCTCGACCCTTCGGTGCCATTAGGTTTGGTTTTCTCGGTTACTAAAGTTTCAGGGAATAGGACACCTAAAGGTTCCGGTCGCCTGCTACCGGGAGAGAGCTACTGGGAGAGCTAAACGCGCTAAGTTTGGAAAGTTTCGAATGAGCCTCCCGGGCCCCCCAAGGCCCTATTTATAGGGCGAAGCGTGGCCTAGATGTGCACCACGTGGCACTTCGCGGTACATCTGGGCCGTTGAAGTTCAAACTGTGCGCGGGAAACGAAGGGACTGGCGCGCAAACCGAGGCACCGGTTCGAACCGCGAGCACATTTATGGCGAAGCGGAAAGGTCATAAGCGAGCGGCACGGGAACCGAAGCGTCACGGCTCCGATGGCTTGGTTCGGAGATTTTCCCGGTGACATGTACCATACCCACCGGGGACTCGAGAATCGTCCCCGGGGGGCATGGGGGGCTGTTGTTGGGGGAAATCTCTGCGAGACTAAGTCCAGGTAAGTTGCGTCACACTCGCCCGGGGACGTGGCCTCCGGTGCCTGCCCCGGGCGCCGCCTTTTGGCTCCCGGAACCTGGCCTCCTGGGCCGGTCCCGGGCGCCGCCTTTTGGCTTCCGGGACCGGGCCTCCGGCGCCGGTTCCAGGCGCCGCCATTGGCCGGGGACGTGGCCTCCGGTGCTTGCCCCGGACGCCGCCTTTTGGCTCCCGGGACATGGCCTCCGGCGCCGGTCCCGGGCGTCGCCTTTTGGCTGTCGGGACCTGGCCTCCGGGGCCTGCCCTGGGCGCCGCCTTTCGGCTCCCGGGACCTGGCCTCCGGCGCCGGTCCATTGCGCCGCCTTTCGGCTCCCGGGACCTGGCCTCCGGGGCCGGTCCCGGGCGCCGCCTTTCGGCTCCCGAGACCTGGCCTCCGGGGCCGGTCCCGGGCACCGCCTTTTGGCTGCCGGGACCTGGCCTCCGGGGCCTGCCCCGGGCGCCGCCTTTCGGCTCCCGGGACTAGGCCTTCGGGGCCGGTCCCGGGAGCCGCCTTTTGGCTTCCGGGACCTGGCCTCCGGCGCCGGTCCCGGGCGCCGCCATTTGCCCGGGGACGTGGCCTCCGGTGCCTGCGCCGGGCGCCGCCTTTTGGCTGCTGGGACCTGGCCTCCGGGGCCGGTCCCGGGCGTCACCATTTGCCCGGGAACGTGGCCTCCGGTGCCTGCCCCGGGCGCCGCCTTTTGACTCCCGGGACCCGGCCTCCGGCGCCGGTCCTGGGAGCCGCCTTTGGCCCGGGGACCTGGCTTCCGTTGCATGGCCCGGGCCTCATCGCCCTTCTAAAGGTAAAGTCTCTGGTTGTTGATCACATGCGGGTCACGCGAGGAGCGCCTCGGGAATCAGCGACCACCTGTCAAGCATCCAAGGCGCTTGACCGGGAGAAGGACGTTGCTACCCCCCAATTCGACGGTAGCGTCCGGGGTGGCTTGGTCTTTTTGCTTCTTTTTGGGGCTATAAATAGCCCTTGTACCCCTCTGTTGTAAGACAAGTGATTCATATTGATTGGAATTGCCAAACTCACAGGTGTCCTCGCTCCAGCTAGTGCCGTGGCAAGGTCGCTGCTACGTCAACGACCAGCGCCTGCTCCCGCGCGCGATCAACGGCTTTTTGTCAGCAACTCCTCGCCACGTCGCTTTGCCGCGCCAGTAGTTGTCGCCACCGCTTGCTACAGCTTTGCCAGGTCCCGATGAGGAGACACAGTGATTAGCTGCAACTTGTCGCCGTCGCATCACCGGTTATTGCTGTGTCTTCGCTGCTGATGCTCAGCACACAACCGGTCTCATCCCCAGTTGCCAATCACTTCGCTGTTTCCCCCCTTGCAAGCTTCGCCTGGCCTATTTAAACGTTCAAGCACTCAGCAGCTCATTCACACCTCACTGGAAATCAGCCAAGTCTCGAATTGTCTGGTTTTCGTTTTCTTCTCTGGCGAGCCGTCGAGGAGGCTCACGGTGCCAGAACGCCCTGCTGCATCAATCTTCGAATTAAATTCATCAGTGAGTTCCCCTACTCATTCTCTCTGTGTAGTATCGTTTAATTGCTCCCCGGTGACCTCTAACGCCGGCGATCACCGGAATTGCCAATTGCCCTGTTCCTGCAATGTAGCTTAATTCAGCCCGAATTAGCTTTCGATTTTGTAAACAAAATTGATCAGTGAACATTTTTAAGCATGCCTGTGAACTTAGAACAATCAATTGATCCCAATTTGAAGCTATTCCTGATTTTGCAAATTGACAGTCGCTGGCTCACGTTGCCAGGCCATACCGGCGATCCTCCAGCCAAATTGACGTCGCCAGTAGCTTACTCATACCCTTCTGTCACTCCTAGAGCAAGGAATCGAGTTCAATCGGCTTATGTTGAAAATGCCCAAATCCAGAGCTTCTTCTCCGGCGCCGATCACCGGAAAGCTTGTTCCATCCATTTCAGCCCTCGAAACCTTGTCCAGTGTGTGTGCTTTGACCTCCTGAGCATTTTTGTCTTCTAGCCCGACACCTAAATTGGCCTAGATTGAAAGTTACAGCTTTGCCAAGTTTGTGTCCAGAAATGATCTAGTGCAGTGTGTTCACCTCAGTTCATCATCAGATTTCTTGCTGTCCAGCCATTTTCAGCCGTAGATCCTATTGTTACTTTTGTTCCTGTTACTCAAGCCTACCTCCTAGACAAAGTTAGCACATCAGTTGAGCCCTTGAACAACATTTTATGCTAAGCCCTAGTTTTTGGCATTGTCAGCTCTATGCCAGAGCTTGTCAGCCAGTGGCATTGACCTTGTTTACCCACTTCTGGTTGTGTAATTTGAAAACCACTTTGTCCACTGAATTTGTAGAGTTGTGATCTACATTTTCTTCTACTACCACAACTTGAGATAAGCACTCTAGCTTTTCTTAAAGCTATGTCCAAGCCTTGATCCGAATGTCGATCTGTTGACATTCGCTGTTTTGATTAAACCAGCCACAAAATTGTTATCCCTGTTGTAATCCTGAAACCCTAAGATTATCTAATCACCATCCTTAGCCCCAAATTCCTTGAAACCCTAGAATCTCGACTCAGTTCAGTTTGCAATTCAAATTATCTCCAGCATAGTTCAATCATTCTTGTGGAGCATTTCTGCATATAATTCATAAAACATTTTAATATTATAATTAATCATTGTGTGTTTGTTTGTCGTCGAGCAGATTCAGAAGCTGACTTTGAAGATTTTTCTGTTGACCCGTCATCAACTGCTGTATCTTACGACGAGGAAGGCAAGTCATATCCTTGGTCATCTTGAACCTATATTTTAAATGTTGCTAAATGTCGGGGGAAATCTCCGCGGGATTAAGTCCAGGTAAGTTGTGTCACGGTTGCCCGAGGATCCGGCCTCCGGGGCCTCCCCGGGCGCCGCCTTTTAGCTCCCGGGACGCGGCCTCCGGTGCCCTCCCGGGCGCCGCCATTAGCCCGGGGACGTAGCCTCCGGGGCCTCCCCGGGCGCCGCCTTTTGGCTCCCGGGACGCGGCCTCCGGTGCCCTCCCGGGCGCCGCCATTGGCCCGGGGACGTAGCCTCCGGGGCCTCCCCGGGCGCCGCCTTTTAGCTCCCTGGACGCGGCCTCCGGTGCCCTCCCGGGCGCCGCCATTGGCCCGGGGACGTAGCCTCCGGGGCCTCCCCGGGCGCCGCCTTTTGGCTCCCGGGACGCGGTCTCCGGTGCCCTCCCGGGCGCCGCCATTCACCCGGGGACGTAGCCTCCGGGGCCTCCCGGGCGCCGCCTTTTAGCTCCAGGGATGCGGCCTCCGGTGCAGTCCCGGGCGCCGCCTTTGACCCCGGGACGTGGCCTGCGGCGCTGTCCCGGGTCTCGTCGCCCTCCTAAAGGTAAAGTCTTGAACTGTTTATCACGTGCAGGTCACGCGAGGGGCGCCTCGGGACTTAGCGACCACCTGTCAAGCATCCAAGGCGTTTGACCGGGAGAAGGACGGTCCTGCCCTTCAATCCGACGGTGGCTTCCGGGGTAGTTTAGGTTTTTTGCTGCTTTTTGGGGCTATAAATAGCCCTTGTACCCCTCTGTTGTGATCGATCGGTTCTTTTATTGGAATAGCTAAACTCACAGACGTGCTCCGGAAGCCTCTCCCCCGGAGAGAGCCTCCCCAGCCGACTCCGGTCGGGAGCGCGTCGACAGGACTAAGGCCCCCACCGGGACCCGAACCTGTATAAACCCGTGTGTCATTTTTTGTGCTTGTCCGGCGGGGGAGGACCGGTCATCCGGTCAACCCGCGCCGCGTAATCTTCGCTAGGAACATTCTTCAAACTTGCTGGGTTATTCGCAATACCACGACAGTTGGCGCCGTCCGTGGGGACTCGTGACAAGACGCCATGGCTCCCCCAAGAACAAGGGCTCGTACCCTTCCCGGTGATCCGGGTCTTGGAGACCCGGCGCCGTCCGCCCGGGACACTGCTGTCCCGGTGGTCTCTTCCGGAGGCGACCTGGCCCAGGTACCGCCCCCCTCCTTTCCTCTTAACTTAGGTACTTCCACCTCCAGGTCGTTCCCGGTGACCACGGGGACCTCGGCCGGGACTAGTCTCCCCCCGACGGCTCCCCCGGCTCCCCGGGACGCCCTGCTCGAAGCTCTCGTGGAAGGCCAACTCCGTGCTCAGCGCTCTATGGACGAGCTCCTTAGCGTGTTGGCGCGGCCTCCGGCCCCCACATTTGCGTCACACCCGTATCCGGGGAACATGCCCCCGTTTATGGGTTACCCGGCGGCCCCTCTGGCCTCCGGTGGTTTGTCTGCCCCGTATGATCCTGCCGGGGGGGTTCCCTCCTCCTGCGGGATATACGCCCGGACCCTTCCCGGCACCCGGGCCCGTCCCGGTGCCGGGTGGTTATTTCATGCCGGGGCCCTTCGTGGCACCAGGGGGCTACCCCGTCCCCGGCCTATTTCCGGGGCCGGGAGCCCACTTCTTGCCGGGGGTTTACCCTGCGCCGCCTTTTGGCTCCCGGGACGCGGTCTCCGGTGCCCTCCCGGGCGCCGCCATTCGCCCGAGGACGTAGCCTCCGGGGCCTCCCCGGGCGCCGCCTTTTAGCTCCCGAGACACGGCCTCCGGTGCCGTCCCGGGCGCCGCCTTTGACCCCGGGACGTGGCCTCCGGCGCTGTCCCGAGCCTCGTCGCCCTCCTAAAGGTAAAGTCTTGAACTGTTTATCACGTGCAGGTCACGCGAGGGGCGCCTCGGGACTTAGCGACCACCTGTCAAGCATCAAAGGCGTTTGACCGGGAGAAGGACGGTCCTGCCCTTCAATCCGACGGTGGCTTCCGGGGTAGTTTAGGTTTTCTGCTGCTTTTTGGGGCTATAAATAGCCCTTGTACCCCTCTATTGTGATTGATCGGTTCTTTTATTGGAATAGCTAAACTCACAGACGTGCTCCGGAAGCCTCTCCCCCGGAGAGAGCCTCCCCAGCCGACTCCGGTCGGGAGTGCGTCGACAGGACTAAGGCCCCCACCGGGACCCGAACCTGTATAAACCCGTGTGTCATTTTTTGTGCTTGTCCGGCGGGGGAGGACAGGTCATCCGGTCAACCCGCGCCGCGTAATCTTCGCTAGGAACATTCTCAAAACCTGTCGGGGTATTCACAATACCACGACACTAAAACATAACCTTGAATATAGATAATATTGCATGAGAAAGATTGAGAATGATTGATTTATGAATTGGCAGTACTAGACTGGTTATCTGTGAAATGTGAAATAAACAAGTTTTGAGCCATGAATTATTATATGTATTTATATATTATATTCATGAAATAAAACCCCTAGCCGTGACCAGAAAATGGTATGGATGGCGGAAGCACTGGAGGTGCTAGACTGCAAAGGATATGCAGGCACTGAAGGTGCAGGGTTGTGGATGGTCTGGTCACTGGCATATAAGGACTAGAACCTTGTGTTGTGCGTCTAGTGGCATGAACAACGTGCTAACCGCAAGCCTGGTATGGGACAGGCCTGAACAAGTAATTATGTGGATCGCACATGAAACCCCTGCATGAGATGTGTAGTGATGCACGTTAAGCATGGAGAATGGCTCCCACACATATCACTGAAGGTGATCAAGCACGCTGACCCAGTAATGGGAATAAGCAAAGGGGTGGAGGTTAGGATACAGCCTACCACAACTGTGTCTCGCGGAGAGCCACAGGATCAGGGGTGAATTGTAAGTGATACATAACAAAAGTTCTTGTTATCTCCACCTTGCCACTCACACATGGTTGTGAGGAGGGGTCTAATCATTTTGATAGGATGGGCTTGAAAGTGGAATATCTTGCGGGTAAATTGGTACCTCTCTGCAGAGTTAAAAACGTATTCGAATACTCCGAGCTCCCGGGTTTATAGGAGTCTGCTGCGGTGGATTAAATCCATGGAGTGTGACACAAGTACTATTTTCTAAATAAAATGTGTTAAATCAAGATTACTCAAATGACATGTGTTGTCATGATAAGGGGTGCTGCCGTGGGCTGTCGTGTGTCGACGTGTCGCGGTAGTGCTATAATCTAGTGAACATGAATGATGATGTTATATTTTGAAAAGTGCTGCCATGAAATAAGATGAGATGAGGTATGGAAGTAAAAGATTATTTTATAAACAACCATAATTCTTGACTAGTCTAGGTTCATACCATCACTACTATATGTATCTATTCTTACCTATGACTTGCTAAGTACGTAAGTGCTCACCCTTTCAACATTCAACTCAATAGATGGAGCCTACCTTGATCAAGATGATGGCATGGAGTACTTCGTGGATCCAGAAGGAGGAGAATCAGTTCCGCCAGAACCCTGAAGTGTGTTGTTCTGCCGTCAACTTGTTTTGTGGGAGGGTCACCTATCTTCTGCTGTGTAGTTAAATATTTTGCTAAACCCTGAATTGCCTTGTAGGCATTGTAATCCTCTTTATGTAATATTAAGGCCAGCAGGCCACACTGCTTAATATTTTGTTAGTACTCTGTTGCAATGTAATATACTCCTGTGTTTGACTCATCCTGGGAAGTCAAAGGTTTGTGAGAATGGGACTAGCTGCAGCGAGCTAGGTCTCTACAGGAGTAGTCGTAGTCCCAGTTCGGGGCGCGACAGAAAAGTTGGTATCAGAGCAACATGAGAACTTGACTGTAGGACGACACCTTTAGGGATTGGCCGTGCCAGGAAGACGTAATTTATTTAGAAAACTATTTGATGAAAATTTTATTTTGATAAAAATAATGAGCTTTGTAGCTCTTGAAAACTTTTATTTCAAAATTTTATTTGGATTTTCTAAAATTCGGTAAGATTGTGAGAGTGCGTTCTGTTGTTTCAGAGTGTCTTAGAGGTTGGTGTAGACAGAGCTAGTGGATGCTCTTGATAGCTTTGTGATTCGCTGTTGCTTTTGCAATGGTTAATTTGTGTATTATGGCTGATAGCCTAAGTAATTTTATGCATTAAAGTAGTTGCATTAATTTCTGCATTGCTGTCTTAGTTGGCCTTAGTTAGTTAGATCAGTCTAAACCATTTCAGAGCCACCATGGTTGACACAAGAAGGAGATCTCGAAGCGGGAGAGAAGACATGGGACAGACTCCGCAGGAAGAAGAAACTATGACAAGAGACCCTTTGTTTCAGCAAGGATCTCAGAGTTCCAATCCTCCTCAGAATGAACAACCCAGTCTTCAGGAAATTCTGTTGTCAATGGAGAAAAGTCGACAGGAAGCTCAGATAGCTCATACCCAGTTGTTAGCCCAGATAGTTCAGAAACTACCTACTCGAACGACAGAAGGAACTACTTCTGCTGTAGGAACAAGATTAACAGATTTCCAAAAGACCCGTCCACCAACATTCTCTAGTGCGACCGATCCCATGGTTGCCGATGATTGGTTACAGGATATCGAGAGGAAACTGGACACGGTCCGATGCAGCGAACGAGAGAAAGTTTTGTTTGGATCTCATCACTTATCAGGAGCTGCAGCTGCATGGTGGATGAACTACCAGGAAGCCCACCTTGACAGAGATAATATCTCTTGGAGGGAATTTAAGGATCAATTTCGGAAATTTCATATACCTACTGGTGTTATGGCAGCTAAGCGTCGGGAATTTCGGAATTTAACTCAAGGAAGTAAGTCAGTCACTGAGTATTTACACCAATTTACTCATTTGGCTCGATACGCACCTGGAGATGTGAATACTGAAGAGAAGAAGATAGAACGCTTCACAGAAGGACTTCAACACTATTTACAGTATCAAATTACTTCTCATGAATTCACAGAATTCCAAACACTAGTGAACAGAGCTTTAAAGGTGGAAGAGAAGAGGAATATGGGAGAAGAAAGCCGAAAGAGGAGGATGTTCCAGCAAACGTGACCACAGCCAAATCCAATCAGAGGAAGAATTCCTGTTACTCCCAGCTCCCGACCATCTTATCAGAATCCCAGACCAGCAATGACATTGTGCCCCAACTGCAGAGGGAATCATCTTCAGAAGGATTGCCTTCATTCTCGTGTTGAGTGTTATCATTGTGGGCAGCATGGGCATCGCAAAGAATTCTGTCCTTGGATACAACTTCCACCATCCATTGCCAGATCTCAGGCAGGAACACAGCCAGTAGTAACCAGAGCATCACCATCACAGAATTTTAGAGGAAATTCAGCAGGAAGAGGAGGAAACATGGCTAATCGAGGAAGAGGAAGAGGTAGAGCACCAGCTACAACCTAAGGAGGAAGGTTAAACTATACTTCAATTCAAGAAGCAGGCAACGCCACCGACATCCTTCTAGGTAGATTTCTGATTCAATCTGCATCTGCCTTAATATTGTTTGATCTTGGTGCTACAAATTCATTCATGTCAAAAGCATTTGCATCTGAAGTTGAAATGCATATAGAGCAAGTACCACTAGAGTACTCTATGGTTATACAAACTCCAGGGGCTAGATTATCTGTCTACTCGATCTGCCCAAATGTAACCTTCAATATAGAAGGGGTAGAATTTGAGGCAAATCTACTAGTTCTAGAACTGCAAGGTCTAGACATTATTTTGGGAATGGATTGGTTGTCCCAACATAAAGGTCTAGTAGACTGTGAAGAGAAGACCCTTAGTCTTGTCAGTAGCCAAGGGGAGAGAGTTCTATTCTATGCAAAAAGATCATCAGTCAGTAAACCACTAAGATCTGTTCAAACATTGCAAAAATTATGCCTGGAACAAGTGCCTGTAGTGCAACAATATTCTGATGTGTTTCCAGAAGAACTTCCAGGAATGCCACCTGACAGAGAAATAGAATTCAGTATTGAGCTTAAACCAGGAGCAGCACCTATAGCAAAACGTCCCTATAAGATGCCAGTTACAGATTTGGAGGAGCTCAAGAATCAACTCGAAGACTTGGAAAACAAGGGATTTATCAAACCCAGTGCTTCGCCATGGGGAGCCCCAGTTTTGTTTGTGAGGAAGAAAGACGGAACTCTATGAATGTGTGTAGATTATCGAGCTTTGAATGAAGTCACTATTAAAAACAAGTATCCATTACCAAGAATTGATGACTTGTTCGATCAACTTCGAGGAGCCAAAGTATTTTCCAAGATAGATTTGAAATCTGGATATCATCAGCTGAAGATGAAGAAAGAGGATATACCGAAGACTGCTTTCACTACCAGATATGGTTTATATGAGTTTACAGTAGTACCTTTTGGCTTGACCAATGCTCCGGTAGCATTCATGAATGTCATGAACAGTACATTTATGGATTTTCTTGACAAATTTGTCATAGTATTCATAGATGACATTCTGATATATTCCAAGAGTACGGAAGAACATGAGCAACATTTACACCTAATCTTGGAAAGGCTACGAGAGAGGCAATTTTATGCCAAGTTTGACAAATGTGAATTTTGGATGTCAAGAATTTCATTTCTTGGACATGTGTTGACAGCAGAAGGAATTTCAGTGGATTCAGCTAAAATCTCTGCAATCAAGGAGTGGAAGCAACCTACCTCAGTTTCAGAGATTAGAAGTTTCTTGGAATTAGCAGGTTATTATAGGAGATTCATCGAAGGATTTTCCCAGATAGCAAAACCTCTTACGAACCTGCTAAAGAAGGATGTTGCATTTGAATGGACCACCAAGTGTGAGGAGAGTTTTCAGAAACTGAAGCAGAAGTTGACAACAACACCAGTCCTCACCTTACCAGACAGCAAAGAAGATTTCGTAGTTTACTGTGATGCTTCAAAGCAAGGAATAGGCTGTGTGTTAATGCAGCAAGGTCGAGTAGTAGCTTATGCATCACGCCAATGGAGACCACATGAGAAAAATTATCCGACCCATGATTTGGAGTTAGCAGCAGTGGTACATGCTTTAAAGATATGGCGGCATTATCTCATTGGACATAAGTGTGAGATCTTTACAGGTCATAAAAGCCTCAAGTATATTTTCACACAGACGGAGCTCAACATGCGTCAACGACGATGGCTGGAATTGATCAAAGATTATGATCTTAGTATTCAGTACCATCCAGGGAAAGCTAATGTAGTGGCTGATGCCCTAAGCAGAAGAGTTTACAACCTACAAGGAATGGTTATGTTGAAGAACCCTTACCTACAACAAGAGTTGCAGAATCATCAAGTGGAGATAGTACCGCAGGGAACAGTAGCTACTTTAACAGTAAAACCTCAACTTGAAGAACAGATAGGAAATGCCCAGAAGGAAGATGAGGAAATTTGTAAGATCAAGAGACGAATCAAGTTAGGAAAGGCTCAAGGCTTCACTGAAGATAACCAAGGGATTGTATGGTATCGAGGAAGAATCTGTGTACCTCAAAACGTAGACCTTAAGGAAATAATTCTCCATGAAGCTCATAAAACTCCATACTCAATACACCCTGGTAACACAAAGATGTATCAAGATTTGAAGACCAGATTCTGGTGGGATAATATGAAGAGGGAGATTGTAGAATACATTGCAAACTGTGATACATGTCAGCGAGTTAAAGCAGAACACCAGAAAATAGCAGGAAAGCTACAACCTCTACCAATACCATTATGGAAATGGGAAGAAATTGGTATGGATTTCATTACAGGATTACCTAAAACTCAAGGAGGATATGATTCCATATGGGTTATTGTGGACAGACTTACTAAAGTAGCTCATTTCATACCAGTCAAAAAGATTTATGATGGCAGTAAATTAGCAGAGTTATACATGCAAAGAATAGTGGCATTGCATGGTATTCCTAAGAAGATAGTCTCAGATCGTGGAACACAGTTTACCTCCAAAGACGGCCTCGACCCCACCCAGCGCATCCACGCCTTCACCTCGGAAGAAAGCCGCCATCACCTCGCCCTTGCCTTCGAAGGTACGCGCTCAGTCCCCGGCAAAAGGCAAGGGCAAAGGCAAGGGAAAAGAGCGATAGGTACAGCCGGAGAGGTTCAGGAACGGGTTCCCACTCATGTCGGAGGCAGCTTTGCGCAAATTGGATCGATCAACCAGAGACCTCCACGAGTGGTACCAACACCGAGCTCGGCGCAATCTGAACTTCTTAGTTCCCTACAGGCCTGGGCAGTTCCACCGTGAGCCTGGGAGTATATCCGTGGCACACGAGGATCTGTTCGACCTCTACAACTGGCGGGAGCTCGATATGTCCATTATACGGACTAGAGTCCTGTGAGTTTGTTGATGCTATGTATTGCTATTTTCCAATTCTGTTTGCTAACTCTGCATTGTTGTAGTTCATTTGAAATGTAGTAACTTTCTGTGCAATACTAATGTCGTCCTTTGCATGCAGGTGCATGTACAAGCTAGCATTGGAGGCTGCGTGTGACAAGGTGGGTTTCCTTGACCCAGAGAAAATAAGCCTCACGATGCTAGAGCACGACACCGCGCACGCTGAGCAGTACATATCCAAGGCGCTGATGGCGCAGCAGGACAGGGAGTTCATTCTGGTGCCGTACCACCAAAGGTTAGTGCATTTCGTACTAATTTAACTCGATCTTGTATGTTACACCTGAGATATACTTTGGGCTAGCGGTCCTCTTTTACGTACAATGCAGGGGCCACTGGATCCTCATCATGATCTGTCCGCCGAGGAACGAGGTGTACTACCTCGATTCGATGCGTGACAGATTATCGATCGAATATGTGGTCAAGGGGAATATGGAGGCATAAGTAACTTATATGTTTGATTTAAATTTTCACCTCACTAGCTAATGATAATACATTAACTGGCAATACTAACTGAAATGCAGGGCTTTTGATAAATATGTGTCCGCTGGAGGGAGGCATGCCGCACCGCAGGGCTCCCTACTAGCTTGGAAAGAATATGAGGTACTCACGAGACTTTTTATTTATGCTTAATTAGTTTATGGAAACAATAGCTAACATGTCTTCGCATATGCAATTATCTCAGTGCCATCAGCAGCCGCAATCGTGGGAATGCGGGTTTTATGTGTTGCGCTACATGTACGACCTAGTGCAGACAAACTTTGCCCAATTCCCCCAGGTAAGTATCGATAGCTAACTCAAATTTGAAAATTGGGTGCCACGTTCTAAATTAGGAAGTTAGTTACTAAGTATTCACACATACTTGCAGATCGTCATGTCGAAAGACTCATACGAAAATGCAAAGATTAGAGATCTTCGACAAATCTGGGCTCAATATGTCATGGAGGAAGTTGCGCCCAACCATCCGCCATGATAATTTTCTCTTTTTCGTGTACTCTGTGCATAGACTGTTTATATACATGTGAATAAATATATATGTCAATAAATGTCCACATTGGATTGCAATTTGTATTTGTCCATATATATGTGAATAAATGTGAATAACTGTCTAATGTGTCAATCTGTTTTGTGAATTTACCCTTCTTTGCATCTGTACTGTATTGTGTATCCAATCTATAATGTATTGCATCTGTACTGTATATGTGAATGTAAATAACGTACTGTATATGTGAATGTTCTATCGGTAAATTCATTCACAACCGACAGACTACCACCACTTTTCTATCGGTAAACTCATCCACAACCAAGAGACTACTACCACTTTTTCTATCGGTAAACTAGAAATTAACCTTCAGAATAGTGTGACTTTTCCTGCCGGTGAACTCATCCACAACTGAGAGACTACTGTAGTTTTTTCTATCGGTAAACTTGAAATTAACCGTTAGAAGAGTATGATTTTTCCTACCGGTGAACTCATACACAACCGAGAGAGTATTAAGATTTTTTCTATCGGTTATCTCATTTCCAACCGAGAGAATACTAAGTTTTTTTCTGTTGATAAACTTGTAATTAACCATTAGAATAGTGGTATTTTTCCCACCGCTACACGTCAGACTACGATGGGTTTTCTATCGGTACACTCATAAGGTGCCGATAGAATAGTAAGCTTTTTGCTGTCGGTAATCTTGTAATTAACCGTTAGAATAGTGGTACTTTTCCCACCGCTAAACGTCAGACTACGACGGATTTTCTATCGGTACACTCCTAATATGCTGATAGAATTGTGAAGTTCTTCTGTCAGTTATTTACCGATAGAAAATGTTCTGTCTTGTTCTATCGTGTCTATCTTTATCGGTACGAAAATCGATAGTAGAAGGGTGTTTTTTACCGATTGAAGAAAGCTTTTCTGTACTAGTGAATGGTTTCCAGTGGTCGGATGAAGTCGAAAAAGCTTTTCAGGAAGTCAAAGCATATTTATCGAGTGCTCCATTATTGGTTTCCCCAAACATGGGAGAGCCTTTGCTCATTTACTTAGCTGCAACCCCTCATGCAGTCAGCGCAGTTCTAGTCACAGAACGAGAAAGGGTGCAATGACCAGTGTATTACGTAAGTGAAGTACTAAATGGACCAAAGAGGCGTTACCCTGAGGTTCAAAAACTACTCTATGCTCTCTAAATGGCTTCCCGAAAGCTGCAACATTACTTTCAAGCGCATAAGATTTCTGTGCCATCGTCCTTTCCCTTAGGGGACATACTCCATAATCTAGACGCAATTGGTAGAGTTGCGAAGTAGGCAATAGAACTCGGAGCGTTTGATCTCCACTTTACTACTCGAGTAGCAATCAAATCTCAAATTCTTGCAGATTTTGTGGTCGAATGAACTAATCCCGAACCACTTGCACAAAACCAACGAATTTATCTACTATCGACCATTGGACGATGTATTTCAATGGTTCTCGCAGTTTTTCAAACTCGGGGGTTGGAGTGGTCTTGATCACACCTCAGGGTGACCAACTCCAATATGTCATACAAGTCCACTTTGTTGCTACCAATAACGCAGTAGAGTATGAATGTCTTCTGGCTGGGCTTCGAGCAGCCAAATCCCTTGGAGTCCATCGACTAGTGGTGAAGGGAGATTCACAGCTAGTTGTAAACCAAATAAACAAGGAGTACAGCACCAAACGATGAGACAATGGCTCATTATCTGGACGAAGTGAGGAAATTGGAAAAACATTACAGAAATATTGAAATCCAATTCGTTCCGCGAAGAGACAATATTCTCGCAGACCAATTGTCAAAGATTGGCTCCTCATGTGCATCCGCTCTGACAGGAGTGTTCATTGAACACTTAAAACATACCTCAATCACAGAGAAAACAGAAGCGATGACTAACGTCGCTGCCCTTGAGCATGAAGCAAATTGGATCGAACCATTGAGGATCTATCTTGCAAATTGGACCTTGCCTGAGAACGAAACCGAGGCTGACTGGTTAGTTAGAAAAGCATGCGCGTACAGATTGGTCGAAGTGACCTTGTACAGAAAGAGTACTCAAGGAGTACTCATGCATTGCATACGTCAAGAAGAAGGACAAAACCTTCTGAGAGAAATTCATGGAGGCATGTGTGGCGCACATGTATCCTATCGGACACTGGTTGGAAAAGCTTTTTGACAAGGGTATTACTGACCTACGGCACTAAACGATGCTAGGAAATTGGTCAGAACATGCCCACAGTGTCAATTTCATACTCAACAAGTTCATCAGTCAGCATATGCACTACAAACTATTCCCTTGACTTAGCCATTTGCCGTCTGGGGAATAGATATTCTGGGTCCAATGCCCCAAGCTATCAATGGATATAAATTTTTGTTCATAGCTATTGATACGTTCACTAAATGGATCGAGGCTGAACCAGTCTGAACCATTACCGCTACAACAGCGAAGAAGTTCTTTCATAATAACATAGTGACATGATTTGGAGTTCCAAGTCATCTCATTACAGACAATGGATCCCAGTTCATTAGTGGTCTTTTTCTATACTATTGCGACAATATCGGGACCAAAATCTGCTTCACATCAGTTGCTCATCCGCAGAGCAACGGTGCAATTGAACGTGCCAATGGACACATAATACAAGGGGTTAAGAAATGAGTATTTGACTGCCTTAAAGTATGCTCGGGGCTTGGGTAGATGAACTCTACTCTATTCTATGGGCACTTCGCACCACATCCAGTAGAGCTACAGGTGAAACGCCTTTCCAACTGGTTTTTGGTGTAGAAGCCATGTTGCCAAATGAAATTCAACTTGGCTCTACTCGCGTGGATAAGTTAAATATTGTCAATCAAAGTGAAACACGTGAAGATGAAATCTTTCTTCTAGAAGAAAAGCGTAATCAAGCATTGATTCAGTCTGCAGTGTATTTACAGGCTTTACGTAAATATCACAGCAAAAGGGTGCAACCATGTAGTCTTCATGTGGGAGATTTGGTTTTAAGGAAAATCCAAAACCAGTCTAATGGCAATAAGTTCTCCCCCCAGTGGGAAGGCCCCTACACTGTGGTCTCAATACCGTGATCTGGATCGGCTCGATTAGCTATGAAAGATGGAAGGATTCTATCCAACGCCTGGAACATAGACAAGTTGTGAAAATTTCATGTGTAAGTTTTTCCATTTTCAGTATACATTTTTACATTCAATAAAGCACCTTCTCACTTTATGTTGTAGTTATTTCCCCTATATGTGTCCTCACTCTTTTTTCTCTAGCCACGCCTGGTGGCTGGTCGCAATAAGTGTTTTTATTGTAATGTTTATGTGGATTCGCTGGCCGATCTCATGGTCGGATCTAGTCAAGACAACTCTTTATAAGCCGTTTCTTAACGCATAAGGGACTTACTAGCATGTTTCAGATCACTCGAGTGGCTGTCAGTTTGCAACAAGCTTCTGCATTTACATTAAAAATGTTTATTCTTGCGATCATGTGATCGCATATAGCCAAAGTTCCTCTTTTTAAGCCATCTTCTCACGCATAAGAAACTAGCTTATATGTTTTTGATCATCTATGCCATAGTTTATTTTCAATCCTGCGACCATAATACCACGCCTTCAGTATGTATGGTCACAGGAGGGGGCTAGGGGAATATAACTATAGCATGAAGACAAGAAACTAAGTACTCAACATTTTTTTCAATCCTTATGTTTTTTCAATCATTGAAATTCCTGCTAACTGTGTGTATTTGCAAGGTACAAAAACATCGAAAAACCAGGTAAACATTTTCATTTCATATCAATAAATTCATTGTTACAAAATATCATAGCAGGTATTACATCACGTAAGATCAAGTCCTTGAAGCAAACTTTCAACCAGGGGCTTTACCTCATCCATTACAGCACTCAGCTGAGCTTCACTGTCAAAAGTAGCATTCTCATCCACAGGATTCAAATTCAGATTCAGATTTGGACCGTGGTGATGCCTTAACTTGCAAAGGATCACAGAAGCTACAGCTCCAACGTCGGACCTCAATGCTTCCTTTTGCTTCCTTGCAATTTGAGGAATGTTCACAACCAGTGAGTCAGCTTGAGCGACAACCAACTAACTTGCAGGACTCACTGAGGCTTAAGTCATCCTTTTTAGGGTCAATGATATCTGCCTTCAGTAAGTCCGTGGCCATTCTTAGCTTCTTGAAAGTGTCTAGCTGACACTGCTACAGCTCCTAATAGTTGCTTTCAAAGCATCCCTTTTATTACGAGCAAGCTTAGTAGCATCTTTGGCCTTGTCGCTGGATACTTTATGACGCTCACAAATATTGTGGAGCATATCAATATCAATCCCCCTTTGGATGAATTTTTGCTCAAAGTGATCTTTTTCTTTGGTCAGCTTCCTGATCTGCTCTTCTTGTGCTAAAAAGAAGAAATGAGTTCAATCGAATTCATGAAAATTACCAAGGTAATGTAAACTTTTGCCAAAAGTGAACTTACATTTCAACTTGTCTCGTTGCTCTTCGCAAAGCACCAGGAGACGTTCAGATTTTTCTTTAAGTGAATCGTACAATCTTGATGCTTTCTCGAAGGTCGCGGCCCTTTCTTTAGCCTCTTTTAATTCAACTTCAACCACTAGAATTTTGGCAAGCCTTTCTTCATTCATTTCTAGGGCTTTAGCCATCTTACTCTCTAGAGCATCTTTTCCCTGTGACAACGAATGTCACTACAGGTCAAAAAAGCCTAAAGCCAGAAGCAAGATACTTACTGCTTCAATTGGCCTTTTTTGGTCTGATCGACCTTCAATTGCTCCACTAGTAGACCCGATGAGGTCGCTATGTGAGCCGTATGTTGCATAAAACTAGAAATACTAGGAATGAGATTCCTAAGGAAATGAAGCGAAGCTTAAAGGTAAAGAGTTCTACTTACCTCTAAAAAGTCGCGAAAGAACCTCTCAGAGAGACCCACAGATCCGCTTGCTTGGCTAGAGGAAGCCAAGCTGTGAGGCGCCAGCTGATGGTCCAAGTCTTGAGCGGGGCACAGGATCTAGGTGTTGCAGGAACTCGAGGCCACGCCCTTGGGAGAAAAGAGCGTGGACAATGCCTCTGGATCAAAATCACCAGAGGAAGTCCTTGTCCTCCTCCTCAAGAAAAACAGGGAAGTGTCCTCCTCCACGTCACTCCCCTCTCCCTGCACAACCTTGAGCTGATTTATGGTTGTATAAGGGAAAGATCAAGAAGCTAGAGACATTACCGCAACAACCCTTCTGGTTGGGACATCAGGGCTGGTCATAGTCGCGGCTGTGACTTGTTCCTGCGGCCTACTGTTGCCTTGGTCGCCGCAGACGATGTTGTCGCAGGAATCCCCGTCGTGGTAGTAGTCACAGCTTTCGCTGCTGAGGTTGCAGGAGGGGAGATGGGACTTATTCACAAAGCTCTCGCCCTGGCCAAATACTTGGTCGCGAAAGGAGCTTTCTTCAGCTTCTTCGATGTAGAACCACCGGAAGGTTCAACATCGTTGACGAGGATTGTTAGTTGGGCTTAGGCTCCCATGGTCACACATACATTTCCATGGTTGCACACAACGTTCCATGGTTGCATATACCTTTCTATGGTAACAAAAGGCCTAAGAAAGAGATACCGGGTAATCCAAAGATGTTCTGGACATAGCCCAGCAATCATATTTATTTCTTGCAAATTATAATGAAGCTCTATAGATCTCAAATACTGTGTCATAAAGATCCATAATCTTATACTGTATACATGAACACCATGGTCACAAAGGCATCTCCCTACTACTAGATCCTCTCACAGATACAAAGCCTAGTACCATTACAATGGTCGCAGAGGTACGCGATCATCCTTTATCATAACTGTACCTTGATCCTTATAATTATCCTTGAGATAATTACAAGTCCCTGACAAGGTAATCGTCGAAGTAGACTTGAATGGTAAGGCAGTTCCATGACACCAAGTCAAAGCTGCCTACTTGCTACGTAACAACGATTTGTGGCAACTTTCATGTACCCACGACCATAGCTACCACTATGAGGCGGTTATAGACAGTCGTGGGGTGTGCCTTCAGAAGGATAACTGATGATCTCTTCGGCAAGTATAATAAGACCTTCAAGGGAAGGATCGAGGGAGGACGATCAACTATAGAGAAGATTAGACATAGCCATATAGGATTAGCTAGCACACTTTGTAACAATATCTCTATAATCCTTTTCCACATAAACAAATACATAGGAAGTAGGGTCATTACTCAAATACGAGGGCCCAAACCAGACTAAATCCCTATGACTCTGATTCATAGATAATTTGAATATCTTGGTACTTGTCTGATTGGCTCCCTTCATAACCCATCTCATTTTTGCATAAGTTCAATAGGTTGACCCCACGAGTTCCAATCGTCGACAATCGTCGCCGGCAAGCCTTTTTTGGGCTGTTGGTCACGCAAAAAACTACACAAACCCAAAAGAATTTCCTTTGGTGAATCATCTTTTCAAACTGAATTTGTATAGGCTTTTCGAAAGAGCTATACCTTTCGACGCACTTGCCCAGACTCGTCGGTGTTGCCGACCAGGCTCTTCTGTCTCGGCGCATTGATGTCGCCTTCCTCGACTGGATTATAAGATTTTAAGAGGAAATTCATCCTCGCTTCAACATCAAAAGGGAACAAGACTAAAAAAGAATGTGAACGATTAAAACAATAGAAATCCAATGTTCAGAGAAAAACAGATTAAGAGAAAGTTTACCAATCTGACTAATCTTAGGGTTCACACAATTACTAGGATTGTAGTCCTTGGTGACATCTTCCATCGCCCTGATTTCTCAAGCAGGGTGATCCCTCTTCCTCAGAGGGCTGATCCGATTCTTCACGAAATCTTGGATCACCTTCATCGTCTACGCCAGACTTCGACAGAAACGCTTCGGCAGTTTTTCAAGAGATTTGTAGGAGTAAGGAATACCATTCCTAATATTTCTGATACTTCGATTATTAGGGCCTTTAAGCACGGTCTTCGATACCGGAGGTTCACGGAGGATTTGAGTATCCATCTGTCAATGATTTGGACTCGGGGTCCCTTGTCGATCTTATGCAGATTTGTGAGTTGTATGTGAGACCTTTCAATGTGCCCTCAGGTAAGTTAGGGTAAGCAAGGACGATAAGGACACAAAGATTTATACAGGTTCAGACCCTCGATGGCGGGAGTAACAGCCCTACGTCCTGTTGTGATTTCACTATGGGAGTAAAACAATTTACAGGGAGAAGAGATTATCATAGACGATGATCTCTTCTATATTTGTGTCTATCTAACTATGTCTAAGTCTTCAAGATTTGTTGACTCGTTGTCTTGCTTGTTAACCACCCTTTACATCGTGCATCGACCATCCTTTTATACTGAATGAAAGGACACCAAATGCGAAGCCGTTTAGGACGGTTATCCTGGTGCAGTTCGTATAACCGCACTCATCTCCTTCGCCAATTAAACACGTGCAATCATGGATAATCGCACATGTTAACCTCCTGGCGGTTGTCTTCACACGTGGGAGAAGTTATTTTGACCCTGAGAGCGCGTCCAGTAAAGACTTTGAACCCCTCTGGTCTCCTTGGTCGCACTTAGCTAGCGACTTTCTGATCACCCATAGCCTGTGATCTCATGATCACGCAAATACTGCGATCATAAATGTTTCATAGATACGCAAACGCATATCATATTCGAACAAGGCTTGAACATGATATGGGCCAAATAAATGACTAGCTCAGGTGATAATCCTCGTCACCATCCCCCACGATCAGTGTCAGATCTGTTCGACACGGTTGATCAATATTTCGAAGCAACTGAGGCTGTAGAATGGAATAGAATGGTGGATAAAGGCAACCTGCCTCCTCAACCTGGCCTAAAAACAGAAAAGAAAGACGTTTCGAACAATAAATATGAATCCTCTCTAGGTAACAAATCCAAGAAGCCCAAGAAGAATGGAGCAGGCCGGTTCGATGAGGTCGCAATCTTGGACAAGCAACCACAGGCGAAAGGTAAAAAAGTTCCATTCAAATTTAATAAACCTCCTTCCAGTGGTCGCAATGGTGACCGCGCGGAAAAACAAACTAACCCGCAGGGAAACAAAAAATGGTGTCCATTACACAATGCTTCTAGGCACGACCTCAAGAATTGTCATACCTGGTTGAAGCGCGTGGAAGATTTCTATCAAGGTACTGCACCTATGCCCACTATACCAGAACAAGGACAATCCTGAGGGACCAAAGACGCTGATGGAGATGAGGTAATGCCATACCAGGTACATAGTAATCATATTAACATTATTTTCGGTAGGTCTTCATCTTATTATTCTAAGAGTCAGTTTAAAGCTGTTTGCTAAGAGGTAAATATTGTTGAAGCTCCCCTTGGAGAACTTCAGTTTCCCCGTTGGTCAGAGACTTCCCTGACCTTCAGCCGGGAAGATTGTCCTAAAGGGTTGTCGCAACCACGACAACTTCCTTTGGTCATTTCCCCCATCATTAGCAATACTAAAGTGGGACGAGTATTGGTCAATGGGGGTAGTTCTCTCGACCTATTATTCGCCAAAGCTCTTGACGAGATGCAGATACCTCACTAAAAGGTTAAACTAGTGGCTTACCCATTCTTTGGGATAATACCTAGTTCCTTGATGACGCCCATTGGGCAAATAGTGTTACCTATAACACTTGGGGGACCAGAGAATTTTCAAACGGAGTTTATTACTTTTGATGTAGTTGATTTTGATTCAACTTATAAGACTATCTTTGGCAGGCCCTTACTCGCCAAGTTTATGGTGGTGACACACTACACTTATCAGTTCGTCAAAATACCAGGACCAAAAGGCATCATCACAGTCAGAGGCAGTCAAAATACGACTCTCACTTCTGATCGCATTTTTTTGGAACTGGTCGACCAACTCCCCCTACGAGATGTAAAGTTGGCGACCAAAGAACCTGATGCAGTCAAGGCAACTCCGCGACTAGACGAAAAACTCAAGCAAGTTCCTCTATTCCTAAATGACCCGTCTAAGACTGTTCGGATTGGGTCAGCACTGGATGACAAATAGGAACTCGCTCTCATTACTTTTCTCTGAACTAACGAAGATGTGTTTGCGTGGAAACCATCCATCATGCCCAGAGTCCCAAGGGAAGTGATCGAGCATAGGCTAGCAATTCGGCCTGAACAACAACCAATAAATCAAAAGCTTTGACACTTGGCTCTTGATCGACGAGAAGCAATTTGTTCGGAGTTGACTAAGCTCCAAGAAGCCGGTCATGGTCCTTAAGTCTAATGGTAAGTGGCGCATGTGTGTCGATTACACCAGTCTTAACAATGCCTGCCCGAAGGATGACTTTCCCCTTCCTCGCATTGATCAATTGGTCGATTCAACAGTGGGTTGTGTACTGATGAGCTTCCTGGATGCTTACTCAGGCTACCATCAAATTAGCATGGCAGAAGTAAATGAAGAGAAAACTGCCTTCATCACACCCTTTGGCACCTACTGCTACGTCACAATGCCATTTGGGCTCAAGAACGCTGGTTCCACATACTAGCGCTTGATGCAGAAGACCTTTCTATCTCAATTAGGGCGTAATTTAGAAGCGTATGTAGATGATCTAGTTGTAAAGAGCTTAAAGAGCTTTAATCATGTAAATGATCTCACAGAGACTTTCTGCAATTTGAATAAACATGGAATCAAGTTGAATCCCCAAAAGTGTTCTTTTGGAGTTTCTTCTGGTAAACTTTTAGGTTTCCTTGTTTGTTCATGAGGTATTGAGGTTAATCTCGCTAAAATATGGGCCAAGAAAATGAGATCCCCTTCAACAACGAAGAACGTTCAAAGCCTAACTGGCCAAATGGCGGCATTGAGCCGCTTCATATCACGATTAGGCGAACATGGTATACCCTTCTTTAAGGTACTATGTAAGCACAATGGTTTTCAATGGTTGGATGAAGCTGAAAAATCCTTTCAGGAGGTCAAAGCATATTTATCAAGTGCTCTAGTATTATTTTCCCCACAAACGAGAGAACGGTTGCTCATTTACTTAGCCGCAACCCCTTGCGCGGTCAGTCCAGTACTGGTCGCAGAGAGGGAAGGAGTGCAATGACCAATGTATTATGTAAGCGAAGAACTAAACAGACCAAAAGAGTGTTACCCCGATGTCCAAAAACTACTCTATGCTCTCTTAATGGCTTCCCGAAAGCTGCGACATTACTTTCAAGCGCACAAGATTTTTGTGCCATCGTCCTTTCCTTTAGGGGACATCCTCCGAAATCCAGAAGCAACTGGTCGAGTAGTGAAATGGGCAGTAGAACTCGGAGCGTTTGATCTCCATTTCACTGCTCGAGTTGCAATCAAATCTTAGATTCTTGAAGATTTTATGATTGAATAGACTAATCCCGAACCACTTCAGCAAGTGAGGAAATTGGTTCTCATGGTTTTCAAACTCGGGGGTTGGAGTGGTCTTAATCATGCCTCAAGGCGACCAACTCCAGTACATCATACAACTCCACTTTGTTGCCACCAACAATGCAGCAGAGTATGAAGGTCTTCTTGCCTGGCTTCGAGCAACCAAATCTCTTGGAGTCCATCGGCTAGTGGTGAGGGGAGACTCACAACTCGTCATAAACCAGGTAAACAAGGAGTACAGCACCTCTGACGAGACAATGACTCATTACCTGGATGAAGTGAGGAAATTGGAAAAATACTTCAGAAATTTCGAAGTCCAATTCGTTCTGTGAAGAGACAATATTCTCATAGACCAGTTATCAAAACTTGGGTCCTCATGTGCATCCACTACGGCAGGAATGTTCATTGAGCACTTGAAACATCCCTCGATCACCGAGAAGATAGAGGCGATGACTAACGTCGCCACCCTCGAGCACGAAACAGATTGGATCCAACCATTGAGGATCCATCGTGGGCATGGGACTTTGCCCGAGGATGAGACCGAAGCTGATCAGTTATTGAGAAAAGCACGAATGTACAGACTGGTCAAAGGGACCTTATACAAAAAGAGTACACAAGTCATACTCATGCATTGCATCCCTCACGAAGGAGGACAAAACCTTCTGAGAGAAATCCACGGAGGCACGTGCGGCACACATGCATCCTATAGAACACGAGTATGAAAAGTTTTTCGACAAGGGTATTACTGGCCTACGGCACTGAATGATGCCAGGAAATTGGTCAAGACATGCCAATAGTGTCAATTTCATGCTCGGCAAGTTCATCAGTTAGCATATGCACTACAAAACATTCCCTTGACTTGGCCATTCATCGTATGGAGAATAGATATTCTGGGGCCAATGCCCCAAGCTGTCAATGGATACAATTTCTTGTTCATAGCCATTGATACGTTCACTAAATGGATCGAGCTTGACCCAGTCCGAACCATTACTGCCGCAGCAGTGAATAAGTTCTTTCACAAGAACATTGTGACATGATTTAGTGTTCCAAGTCGTGTCATCACAGATAACAAATCTCAATTCATTAGTGGTCTTTTTCTAGATTATTGCAACGATATCGGGACCAAAATATGTTTCGCATCCGTCGCTCAACCAGAAAGCAATGAGGCAATTGAACGTGCCAAAGGGCAAATAATACAAGGGCTCAAGAAATGTGTTTTCGACCACCATAAGTTACTCTCGGGGGCTTGGGTAGAGGAACTCTACTCCATTCTATGGGCACTTCATACCTCACCCAGTAGAGCAACAGGCGACACGCCTTTCCAATTGGTTTTTAGTGTCGAAGCCATGATGCCAAGTGAAATCCAACTTGGCTCTCCTCGCATGGATAACTGCGAAAAAGCTCGGATTCAATTACAGAAAGTGGAACTAGAAGCAGATGAGTATCAAATGAATGGATACTCTGAGATAGAACGAGAAAAAGCAAATTTGATTAATGCTACTTCTATTAGTTTGGAACCATTAGAAAAGTCTAAAAATGAGACCCTTTATTATCACCAATCCAAGTCAAATACGCAAAGATGAACTCAATCTTCTGGAAGAAAAGTGTAATCAAGCACTATTTTGGTCCACAGCGTATTTACAAGCTTTGCGAAAATATCACAACAAAAGGGTACGACCACGTAGCCTTCATGTAGGAGACTTGGTTTTGCGAATAATACAAAGCCAGTCTTGTCGCAACAAATCTCTCCTCAGCGGAAAGGTCCCTACACTGTGGTCTCAATGCTGCGACCCGAAGCAGCTCAATTAGCTATGGAAGATGGCAAAGTTCTCTCTAACACCTGGAACATAGACCAATTGCGAAAATTTTACGTGTAAGTTCTCCCACTTCCTTTGTACATTTTCAAATTTAATATAGCATTTTTTCCACTTTATGTTGTCATTATTTTCCTACCATTCGTCCCTATTATTTCTCGGGCCACACCCGGGGGCTAATCACAATAAACATTGTTATCACAAATGCTTGAGTGGATGCGATGACCAATCTCGTGATCGTATCTAGTCAAGACATCTCTTTTTAAGTCACTCTCAATGCATAAGGGACTTACTAGCATATCACAGATCACACGTGTGGCTGTCAGTTTGCAAAAAGCTTATGCATTTTTAATTCAAATGTTTATTCTCGTGACCATGAGATTGCATATAAACACAGTTCCTCTTTTTAAGCCGTAATCTCCCGCATAAGAGACTGCTATGATTTTATTTCAATCTTGCCATCATGATACCAAACAACATATGCATGATCACAGGAAGGGGCTAGGGAAATATAACTATGGCATTAAGTCAGGGAAAGTACTTAGCATTTCAATATTGCTTTGCATTATCAGAAACTTTGCTAACTGTATGTATTTGCAATGTTGGGGGAAATCTCCATCCAATCAATCCCGGTGAATTAGCCCGGGGACAAAGGCCCGGTGACCATCCCAGGCGCCGCCTCTGGCTCAGGGACAAAGGTCCCGGTGACCGTGTCCCGGGCGCCGCCTTTTGCCCGGGGACAACGGCCCTAGTGACCCCCTTCCCGGGTGCCGCCTTTGGCCCAGAGACAGGCCCCGGTGGCCCCGTCCCGGGCGCTGCCATTCACCCAGAGACAAAGGCGCTGGTACCCCATCTCGGGCACCGCCTTTGGCCCGGGGAGAAGGGCCCCAGTGACCCCCGTCCCGGGCCCCGCCTTCAGCCCGGGGACAAAGGCTCTGGTGCCCCATCCCGGGCACCGCCATTCGCTTGGGGACAAAGGCCCCGGTGCCCCATCCCGGGCGACGCCGTTGGCACAGGGACAAGGGCCCCGGTGACCCCTATCCCGGGCACCGCCTCTTGCCCGGGGACAAACGACCCGGTGGCCCCGTCCAGGGCGCCGCCCTTCGGCACGGGGACAAGGGCCCCGGTGACCCCCGTCCACAGTGCCACCTTTTGCCCGGGGACAAAGGCCCCGGTGGCCCCATCCCAGGCGCCGCCATTCGCTCGGGTACAAAGGCCCTGGTGCCCCATCCCGGGTGCCACCGTTGGCCCAGGGACAAGGGCCCCGGTGACCCCTGTTCCAGGCACCGCCTTCTGCCTGGGGACAAAGACCCCGGTGGCCCCGTCCCGGGCGCCGCTATTCGCTACGGGACAAAGGCCCCGGTGCCCTGTCCCGGGCGCCGCCATTGGCTACGGGACAAAGGCCCCGGTGCCCCGTCCTGGGCGCCGCCATTCGCTACGGGACAAAGACCTCGGTGCCCCATCCCGGGCGCCGCCTTTGGCCCGCGAACAAGGGCCCCAGTGACCCCCATCTCGGGAGCCGCCTTTTGCCCGGGGACAAAGGCCCCGGTGGCCCCATCCCGGTCGCCGCCATTCGCTCGGGGACAAAGGCCCTGGTGCCCAATCCCGGGTGCCACCTTTGGCCCGGGGACAAAGGCCCTGGTGCCACCGCCCCGTGCGCCGCCTTTGGCCCAGGGACAACAGTCCTGGTAACCCCCTTCCCGGGCACCGCCTTTGGCCCGGGGACAAAGGCCCCGGTGACCCCGTCCCGGGCGCCGCCATTCGCCAGGGGACAAAGGCCCCGGTGCCCCATCCCGGGTGTCGCCTTTGGCCCGGGGACAAGGGCCCCGCTGACCGCCGTCTCGACCACCGCCTTTTGCCCAGGAACAAAGGCCCCGGTGCCACCGTCCTAGGCGGGGTCACGTGAGGGTCACGCGAGGAGTGCCTCGGGAACTGGCGAGGGCACTTGTCAAGCATCCAACCCCCTCGGCCGGAAGAAGGACGTTGGTGCCCTCGATCCGACGGCCTCTGCAGGGGTAGTCTAGTCTTTTTGCATCTTCTGGGCCTATATAAGCCCTTGTATCCCTCTGCTGTAACTAAGGACAATTCATTTGCATCAATACACAAAAACGAATAGGCGTGCTTAGGAGCACTCTCCCCATGAGACAGCTCCCCTAGCCAACCCTTGTTGGGAGCACGTCGACTGGACTAGGGTCTCCACTGAGACCTGAACCTGTATAAATCCTCGTGTCACTTGCTGTGTTTGCCTGACGGGAGAGGACCGGACGCGGCCAAGCCCAGGTACCACCTCTAACCCTTCTGGTTGTTTCCCGTGGACAGGCCTCTGGGCCTAGCCCAGTGACCGCGGGAACCCTGGTGGGGACTAGCCTCCCCCCAGTGGCTCCTCCAGCTTCGCAGGACACCCTGCTTGAAGCTCTTGTGGAGGGCCAAGTCCGCGCCTAGCGCTCCATGGATGAGCTACTCTGTGTTATGGCGTGGCTGCCGGCCCCTACTATCCGCCGCAATTCCCGTTCATGGGGGCAATGCCCCCGTTTATGGGACATCCAGTGGCCCCTCCGATCCTTGGAGGCCCAGCCGCTCTCGGGACCTACGATCCCACCGGGGGCTACATCCCTCCGGCAGGCCCATCATCTGGAGCCTTCCCGGCGCCAGGAGCCTTCCCGATGCCAGGGGCTTACCTTATACCCGGAGCTTTCCCCATGTCGGGGGCTCACCCCACACTGGGGATCTTCCCGAGGCCGGGAGTCGGCTCCGCCAGCCGGTCACGTCTACCGCGCCCGACGGCCTCCACCCCGCCGCGGGACCTCCCCCGTGAGGGCCCCCCTCTCCGGTTCCAGACGTCGCTCCAGGGTCCTACCCGGTGGCGGATTCCGCCCGCATCCTGATAGCACCCTCCGGGCCGATAATTGCCACGCATGAGCTCCCTCCTCCCCCGGGGCCACTCAAGAGGGCTCCCCCAGTGGATCAGGTCCGCTTTACCCAGGAGGAGGTTGAGAAAATGCGTACCACTAAGTCTAGAGAGGCTCCCTCACGCTACCGGACGGAGCTCCCCCCGACTCGCGGCGGCGGTGAGCCACACTCCCATCCCAGCCGAGGGAAGAGACCCGCCGAGGAAGCAATTGCCACTTCCGGGGGGTGCCCAGATGTCTAGAAGGTTAGTTCGACTAACCCGGAGGAGAAGAGACGCTAGTGCCGCACCGGTAGACCTCTTGGACCCCTCCCCGACTCCGAAAATGAACGCGCGTCCCCCGTCAAAGGGGATAGCGACCAGGACTCTCCCCAGGAGGTGGAGGGGGCCAACCAACCGCTGTGCCACCAACTCCGGTGCATTCGATGGCCACGACGTTACCACCCGCCACACATCGAGCGCTACAATGGTGAGGCCGATCCTTACGAGTTTGTGCAGGTGTACTCCACTGCCATCTCAGTAGCTGGGGGGATGAGACAGTGCAGTGCAACGTCTTCCCCCTCTACCTTATCGGGATCACCCACTCGTGGTTCTACAACCTGAAGGACGGCTCCATCAAGTCTTTCGTGCAACTTAAGCACGAATTCTATGCGAACTTCCAGGGGAACTACGTGCGTCCCCTGGACTCATCGCAGTCCAGAAGAGGACGGGGGAGACCATCCATAGCTTCTTCAAGCGCTTCGCTCAGGTCAAGAGCAAAGTGGCTCACGTCCCTGAGTCCACAGTCATTGAGGCGTGCAATAGCGGGATCCTCCCCAGGGAGCTCCATTGGAGACTCTCCCGGAGTTGCCCCTCCTCCGCCGATGAGCTCTTCACTATGCTTGAGAAATACGCTCGGGCGGAGGAGGACGACCTTTGGAAGAAGAACCAGGGGGCTCCCGCCCCCGTTGATTAGGAGGCTAAGGACCCCCCTAAAGCGCCCCAAGAGGGGCAACCGCAGCAAGCCACAGCCTCGGGACACCTTTGTCCTCGACGGCAGAGGCGGCTCGCTCGATGCCCCCAAGGGCAACCGTCCCTTCCCCAAGCCGAAAGGCCATGGGGGGGACAGCTGTCCCACGGCCATGAAGGCCCCGCGGTGGGAGGCAAGGAGGGCCTGTGGTGCACTTTCCACAAGTCCAATACCCACGCTACCCGGGAATGCCACCAGCTTCTCCAACACTTCACGGCATTCCTCGACCAGCATGGGCAGAGGGGAGGGAGTCCTGCCTCCTTGCCCCCCTAGCCGGCTTTGCCTGCTCTTCCTGCCCCCTCGGGGGAGCAGCAAGGACAAGCGCGGCAAGGGGGCTCAACAGAAGATCTCCCCTTTCAAACCTCCCAAAGGCGCGTCAATGTCATTACGGGGGGATCCGCCTTGGGGTGGGACTCCAAGCGCCAGTGCAAGGAGTACACGCTGGAGGTAAAGGTTGTGGGGGTGCTACATACGTCCCGGCCACCAAAATGGTCGGACGTCCCCCTCACCTTCGCAGCAGAAGATGCATGTGGGGTTCATTCCCCCATGACGATGCGCTCATCGTCTCCGCCACCGTCTACAACTGCCACCTGGTACGTATCCTCGTTGACGGCGGAAGCTCCTCCGATTCTTGTACCTGAAGGCATTTAGGGAGATGCAGGTCGATGAGAAGTTGCTGCAGCCCGCAGCCGGGCCCTTGCAGGGCTTCGTCTCGGGGAAGACCATCCACCCGGTGGGCAAGATGGATCTCCCCATGACCTTCGGTACCCCAGACAACTACCGGACGGAGATGGTCTGGTTCGACGTAGTGGACCTCCCCTCTTAATACAACGCAATCATGGGGAGGACCTCAATCAACCGCTTGGGGGCGGCGATCCACCAGAGCTATCTCTACGTGAAGATCGCTGGGCCTCACGGCGTGATCACCGCTCGAGGCGACCAAGACGTGGCCCGCGCTTTGTATGAGCGCGCGACCGCGATGATCAGGAGTGTCAATGTGATCAAGGCCCCAGGGGGAGAGACCTCTTCCCCAGCGCTGGATGCCGCCACGGCCATCCCCTCTGAGAGGTCTCCCCCCAAGCCGCGTCCAGAAGGGGACCTCCGAAAGGTCCCGTTGTCCCTGGACGATGGAGGCAGGACCGTCAAGATAGGGGCAGACCTCTCTGAAGAGCATGCGGAGCAACTCGTGGCCTTCCTACGCAAGAACTCCGACGTCTTTGCGTGGAAACCCACAGACATGCAGGGCGTCGCCCGGGAGGTCATCGAGCATAAGCTCACTGTGACCCCCAGTCATCCCTCGGTCAAATAGAAGTTGAGAAAACTCTCCCTTGAACGCCAAGAGGCTATTAAGGTCGAGATTACCAAGCTCCGAGAGGCAGGGTTCATTCGGGAGGTCTTGCATCCCGAGTGGCTGGAAAACCCTGTCCTCGTGAAGAAGTCGAACGGCAAGTGGTGGATGTGCGTGGACTTCACCGACCTCAACCGCGCTTGCCCAAAAGACAACTTCCCACTCCCGTGGATCGACCAACTAGTCGACTCGACCGCGGGATGCGAGCTGATGAGCTTCTTGGATGGGTACTCGGGCTATTACCAAGTCTGGATGGTGGAAGGGGATGAGGAAAAGATGAGTTTTATAACTCCCCTTGGGACCTTCTGCTACGTCCACATGCCCTTAGGGCTGAAGAACGCTGGAGCAACTTTCCAGTGACTCATGTCACTGGTCTTTAAAGACCAAATCAGCCGCAACGTCGAGGTCTACGTCGATGACGCGGTTGTCAAAAGCACCTGTGTGGCCGCTCACGTCGACATCCTAGCGGAGACCTTCCGCAGCCTCCGCGAGTATGGGTTAAAGCTCAACCAGGAAAAGTGAACCTTCAGCGTTCGAGGGGGGAAGCTGCTGTAGGGTCAAGGATGCCGACTAGAGGGGGGTCAATAGGAGGCTTTTAAAAACTTTAAATTAAAACAAAGTTTGGCAAACGAAGAAATCAAGAACAAATAATGATAATATGATAAAGAAGAAAAGAACACAAACACAACAATTTTTACTGAGGTCTCAGAGACTCGCCCAGTCTCCCCTAATGCTCGTTGAAGCACACAAGTAAATTGAGTCTTGCTCCAATATCCACGAAGGATATTATCCACTAGTGGTTGCTCCTTGTCCACTTCGGAAAGGCGAGCACCGATGCCTTTTACAAACACGCCGAGTCTCTCCAACAATCTTCGAACGGAGAGATCAACGGCCACACCACCGAACCATCTAGGTGACGGCGTTCACCAAGAGTAATAGGAAGCAAGGTCTTCTCTAGACCTCCAAACACGCACCAAGAAACTATGAGTATGCAAATGCTATGAACTGAAGTGCTCGATGGATCTCAGAAACACTCGACTTGATCAAAAGATCAAGATTTTGTGTAGAAGACTAAAGCTCAAGAGTGTTAAGAATGCTGAGTTGCTTGTTGTTGAAAACAATAGCTCAAAGCCTCTATTTATAGCCTCAACATTCGTCGGAGCTCGAGCTGAAAATTAGTAGTGCAAACTGACAGTCAGTTTGAGTCATGACAAGAAAGAAGTAAAATCCGGAGAAAATATAGCTATCTATTTGAGGTCAAAAATGGAAAAAAATCAGTGCAAACTGACAGTCAGTATGAGGCACTGATAGTCAATTCCAAACCCAATGGCTGACAAAATTTACGAATAAAAATTAGCTAGTCATTTGTGCTCGTATATGGAAACTGATAATACAAACTGACAGTCAGTTATCCAAACTGACAGTGAGTTCGACCACCAAAGCGACCAGATAAAATAGAAACTCAAATAAAACAGCTTGAGGTTGAAATGCAAACTGACAGTCAGTTTAGTTCAAAAAATTTTGGCTCAAAAAACAACCTCTTTGGACAACTGTCAGTTTAACTGAACTAACATTCAAATTGACAGTCAACACATCAAACTGATAGTTAGCATGAACCAAAACAGCTATAACATTAAATACAGAAAACCAAATTGAGATTTTAATATCTCGTTTGAAAGATAATTTAAAGGGCTACATTTTTGTCAACAGAAGCAAAAGCCAGATCTTCCTAGATCTTTCTAGAAAATGCAAAAACTCTTCTTATGTCAAAAACTCAACTGAAAATCCAAATCTCTCAAACCAAAATTTAAATCGAAAAGAATGCAATGCAATGACCTAATAATTTCTTGGTTCATGTTGGAGATTTAGAGAGGACTTGCAACCCCTCTTTATAGTACAGTTAAAACTAAGCAATAAAGTCCTTAACCGATGGAACTCCAAATGCCGAGATCGGTAAAAATAAAAACTCATATTACCTTAGGTCCTTTGCATTTCGCGATTTACGTCTCGACCTTGTTGTTTGTGACTCGTGCTTTTTCATTTTACGTCGGGTTCATCTTGATCATCTTGCATTTCTTCCCAACAGAGCTATGTATCAAAAAGTCTCAAAAGCACAGTTAGTATGAAACACTTTATTTTCATTAATCATCAAAATTAGGGTTAGGCATAAACGCCTAGATGCAACAGCTGCTCAGCTTCCTTGTGTCCCAGCGAGGCATAGAGGCCAACCTCGAAAAAATTTGGGTCTTCCTAGACATGCCACCCCCTTGTTCCATCAAAGATGTATAGCGACTCACCGGCCGTCTGGCCGTGCTAAGCCGCTTAGTCTCGCGGTCGGGGAACGCGGCCTTCAGTTTTTCAAAATCCTCCAGGGGCTCGAGGGGTTTCGGTGGACCCCCAAAGCCCAGGAGGCCTTCGACAACCTGAAGAGGTATCTCACGAGCCCTCTAATGCTCGTGAGCCCGTCTCCGGAAGAACCCCTGCTCCTTTACCTCACCGCGACCCCAGTCGCTGTGAGCGCGGTGCTGGTAAAGGAGTAGGATGGGCAGCAACACCCCATGTACTACGTGAGTGAAGCCCTTCAAGGGGCTAAGACTCAGTACACGGAGATGGAGAAGATCTGCTACGCCCTCCTCATGGTGTCCCGGAAGCTCCGCCACTACTTCTTGGGACACCCGATCACGGTCCCATCATCTCTCCCTTTGGGGGAGGTGCTGCAGAACAAGGAGGCAACCTGCAAGATTGGGAAGTAGGGAGCCAAGCTCGCTCCCTTCTCCCTCTCCCTCACAGGGCGTTCTGCCATCAAATCACAAATCCTCGCTGATTTCATGGCGGAATGGACCCCTGCTCCCGGGACGGAGGGGGAGACTCTCCGCGAGCCAGCCCAGCGCAATGACCATTGGACGCTCATGTTCGACGGCTCCTTGTGCCTCGCTGGGGCTGGCGCGGGAGTAGTCCTTCGGAGCCCCGAAGGTAGGGCGCCGGAGTACGCAGCGAGGCTTGAGTTCCCCACCATGAATAACGTCGCCGAGTATGAGTCCCTTCTCCTTGGACTGCACCTCACGTGCTCCTTGGGGATCCGTCGCCTCCTTGTCAAAGGAGATTCCCAGCTTGTGGTTTGCCAAATGGGCAAGTCCTACTTGTGCCATGACGTGAACCTGAGCCTAAACTTGGGGGAGGTGCGCAAGATGGAAAAATACTTCGAGGGCTTGGAGGCTTGGCACATCCCCCGAAGGGAAAATGACCGGGCCGACACCCTAGCCCGAGCAGCCAGTGCTCGGAAACCTCTTCTTCGAGGTGCCTTCCTGGAGATCATCGCGAAGCCCTCGGTGACCCCCCCGGATGCGGACCCTAAGTCCTGTGTCTCGGAGGTCTCTGAGATAACCCGGGTGGCGTCCTAGATGGATCCCCTCATCTCCTTCATAAAGGGGGAAGGGGACCCTCCTAGTGAGACCGAGACAAAGTGGCTTCGTGCCAAAGCACGGGCATACCTTCTGCTAGAAGGGAAACTCTACAAGTGGGGGCCCTCCGCCCTGCTTCGCTGCCTCGCACGGGCGGAAGGACTTCAACTCCTCGAGGATATCCACTCGGGGAGCTGTGAGTCTCACCTGGCTCCACGCGCCGTCACGGCAAAGGTTCTTCGCCAGGGCTTCTATTGGCCCACAGTGATCCGCGACGCGTGAGACCTTATCTCCGCATGCGAGGCCTGCCAGAAGATGGCCAAGGGTTTCAATTTGCCCTCCACAGCGCTGCAGACTATCCCCATCACTTGGCCTTTCACGCGTTGGGGGATGGACCTCCTAGGTCCTTTCCCCCCAGCACCCAGAGGCTACAAGTATGCGGTGGTCGCGGTTGATTATTTCTCCAAGTGGGTGGAGGCTGAACCCTTGGCGAGCATCACCTACCAAGCAGTACAGCGGTTTTTTAGGAAGAATATCATGTGTCATTTTGGGGTCCCCCGGGAGATTACTATTGATAATGGGACCCAATTTGACTCACCGTATTTCTGGGAATTCTGTGAAGGCTTGGGGGCTACCCTCCACTTCGCCTCTGTTGCTCACCCCCAGAGCAACGGAGCTATTGAGAGGGTCAACGGCGTGATCCTGCAGGGGTTACGTCGAAGACTCGAGTAAGCCGCTTCCAGGTGGGGCGTGTGGGCGGAGGAGCTTCTGAGCTTCCTCTGTTCCATGCGCATGACACCGAGCCGAGTGACGGGGTGCACGCCTTTATCACTCGTGTATGGGGCTGAAGCGGTTCTCCCCTCAGAGATTGGATTCCGGTCACTGCGGGTCGAGCTCCTAGATGGAGCTACGACCACAGCGTACAAAGCCAACGAAGCCAATCAGCGGCTGGAAGTCGACCTCGTCGAAGAAGAACGTGACCGAGCACTTCTCCGCCACGCCATCTACAAATGCGAAATGGCGCGCGCATACAACCGGTGCGTTTGCGTGAGAGCTTTCTGCCTTGGGGACCTTGTCCTCGGGCGCGTGACCGACCCCCAAGCCCAGGGCAAGCTCTCCCCCGAGTGGGAAGGCCCCAACAGGGTCTCTGCAGTCCTGGGCTCAGGGGCTTACAAGCTCTCCGACCTCCAAGATCAAAAGCTGAAGCATACATGGAATATAGACTTCTGAGCTTCTGAGCTTCTGAGCTTCTGAGCTTCGTCCGTTCGGCCCTTGAGAGCCTTGGCGTAAGCTTAGGCTCCGGGAGCAGCTCGGAGGAGCCGCCGGCGACCATCGCGGAGGCTGTGCGTTTTCTCAACGCAAAGGTCTCCGCCATTCCGGAGGCGGCCGACTCTCGGGCGCGGGGCCGGGCGATCCCCATCATCGCGGCCGCTACGGGGCTCGTCGAGTTCCGGCGGGTCGGCGCCCGGGCAATCGGGGGCCGCATCCCCCGAAGCTTCCCGGACTCCCTCGAGCCCTCGCGCCGGGAGGTCGAGCAGCTTGCTGGAGGATTCTACGACTGGACCATCCGGGCGAGATTCCCGGCTCCGGCGCCTCCAACGGGGGACGCCCCAGCCCCGGCCTCAGAGGAAACCCCCCGGGGGGAGGACGCCAATGAAAGAGTATGAGCCTCCCCCCCGGGTCTTTAGATAGGACCCTTTACTTTCTTAGGACTTTTGATCCCGGTAGCTTCTTAGAAGAAGCCCCGGACACTTGTAAAAAAGACATTTTGAATGCAATGGAATTAGAATTTTTTCTAAGTCTTTGAATTGAATGCACTGTTACCAGGGTTGCCGGGAGGTTGCTCCCGGGCGAAGGTCCGAGAGGGGCTCCCCGGGGGACGCTCAAGTGGCTTTAATCTTGCTAAGCCTTGTCTCCGGGGAGCGCGGCGGGGACAGCGTCCGGGAGCCGATCCGGTTGAGGTGGCGTCCAGAGTGGCACTTGGACAACGTTGACAATCATCGCGCCGAATTGTCCTCTCCGCGACCGGGGTTCCGGATGATACCTCCCCTCCGGATACTTCCACTGGCGGGATACGAGTTCTGGCCCGAAGATGTGCTCCAGGACGCTCAGCGCCGCGTGCGAGCATTGTACCGGGACTTGACTCGGGAGCTAGCGGAGAGCCTCCGAGAGTATTAGGGGTAGGAGCCTTAGGGCGTGGGGAATCCCCCGGGTTAGAACCCGGGTTGTATCGTTTCCGAAGCCCACCGGAGGGGGAAGATGTCCTCCGGGTTTGACAATCAATAAAGCTGTGTTGTTGCTTCTTCTTTCATTGTCTTTTTATTTTTTCTTCTTGGATGGTCTGGAAGACTCCCTTTCACAAGAATGAGCTAAGTTTGTTCGTGGGTGGTGCGGTCGACACCCGGGGGTTCCTTATCCTCCCCCCCCCCCCCCCCGCCCACAGCGGGCCGGAGGGTAGCTCCAGGCGCTGTGGGGGTAACAAGGCCCCCGAGGTGAAAATAACCTGTAGCATAGGAATTTTTATTAGAACATTTTAAAACGAGGTTTCCAAGGAAAGGACCTTCCGGGAGAGAATCGTCCGGTCGCCGTGAGAACGGGGAGCCGGGAATAAGGCCTCATGTGGAAGAAACGTCCAAGAAAACCCGATGAGATTTCCGGAGGCGAGCTTCCTAGGAGACAATCGTCCGGTCACCGTGAGAACGGGGATCCAGGAATAAGGTCACCGGGGACCAATCGTCCGGTCGCCATGAGAACGGGGAGACGGGAATAAGGTCGGCGGGAGGCATTCATCCGGTCGCCGTGAGAACGGGGAGCCGGGAATAAGGTCGCTGGGGACCAATCGTCCGGTCGCCGTGAGGACGGGGAGCCGGGAATAAGGTCGTCGGGGACCAAATATCCAAGAATGCCATTAGACGTCCCACTGGGGAGAGCGTCGAACGTTGACTCCCGTAGGAGGAAGATAGATCCAAGAAGGCCATTAGACGTCCCACTGGGGAGAGCGTCTACTCCTGGAGGAGGAAGTGCCCGAAGACGGGTCTTGAGTGTTTGGGCAGGGGACTAGTCTCCCAAAGTGACTCGTTACCGCGGCCACTGTGACCGGGTTGCCGCTTACACCCTCAGTCCACGAGGGCTGATCGTAAGCCGCCCTACAGGAGGGACTTGCTGGGCCTGGCCCACTTCCTCGCGGAGAGGGCATCCTCACGGGGAGGGCTTCCTCACGAGGAGGGCATCCTCACAGGGAGGGCATCCTCACTGGGAGGGCGTCCTCGCTGGGAGGGGCATCCTCGCGGGGAGGGCATCGCCGCTGGGGTCGGTAATGAGAAAGACCTGCAATGAGAGTTTGAAAAGCAAGACCTATGTATTGCTAATAAAATGGAGTACAGGGCCTCCCCCTGTGAAGTCGCAAAAGGGGAGGAAAATACAGTGTCCCTCCTCCCCCTCCGGCGTCAACGCTCCGGGGGAGGGGACAGGCCCGTAAGGCTAAACATAGAACTTGTGAAGTGTAACACCCTAGTTTTGGGGGTGAAAAGTTTTGCATAAAAACCCTGCATGCATGTATCTCTGTAGTAGTAGCCAGATCAGCTGAACTCTAATCTCCCCCAAACCCTAAAAATCTCCAAAATCCACCCTTTGGATTTAGACTAAGATCTGCCTATCTAGATCTAACCTACCAGTTACTCTGAGGATAAAAGTCTTCAGGAGCCAGATCAAATTCTGACCCTAACTCTCAGTACCTAAGCCTCTCTCTGTTTTCGAAAACAAGAAAATTCAGATTTACCCTAAGTACCCCAGTTTCCAGATAACTAAGTTATCTTGATTTAACCCTATCCAGACTCAAGTGTCTCTTGGATTATGTTTCCAGTTATACCCTCAACTTACTTCAAAAAGTTGGGAACCAGATTAATTCATCTAAACACTTTTCGCAGATTAGTCCAAATTTTACTGCGAATAGGTCCTTTTCTGTTTACCTGGAAGCCTGAAAAGGCTAAAATCTGCGGATCAATTCCAACTCCAGAATTTCTTCAGGGAACACCTCCCAAATGCTATTTGATACAGATTTCCCTTTTGTTCAGACTTCCAAAATCTCTCTCCAATCACCAGAATTCGAGATCGACAAAATCCAGATTTATTTTACCCTATTTTCGAAAATAGGTGAAATCCCTCAAACCTTATCAGACTTTCTCCAAATTTGAGCTAAATGAGTATTAATAGAAATATTATACTCAACCATGAAATCAAATCTCAAATTAAACCTCTCAAAGACCATATTTGCAATCTAGTCCAAAGCCAAACCAAAAATCATCGCAAATCAGTCCCTGGTTCGACCACAGGCTACTGTGCACGACCAGGCCGTTCAAACGACCACGAGCGCCGGAGTTTGGTCGTCGCCGTTGGCACTGCTGCGGTTTCGTCGCCGGCGATCTCCAGCGCCGCCACCTCCGCCACTGTTTCCTTGCCACGTGTGTGCATCGTGTTCGCCACCGTGGAACAGCTTCATCCCGCCAGCAGCGCCTTCGCTCTCCCGCTCGCGCGCCCGATAACGGCAGCACAGTTGCGCCACGTCGCAAGCATGCCTTGGGGAAGCATCACTTCGCCTTCACCTCCACCAGAGCAGCAGGTTAAAGCCGGCACGGCCGTTGGAGCGCGTCACTTCGCCGGGATTCAGTCGTGTTGTCACCTCCAGCCCGCTTCACTTCCCCGTGCATTTCCAACCGTTGCAAGCTCCTTGCTGTGCCTATAAAAGCCACCCCAGCCCAGCTCAAACACACTCACACCCAGAACCACCCAAGTTCCTAACCACACCGTCGTCTTCGTCTTCTCCGGCGAGCTCGAGAAGAGGCTCACGGTGCCAGGCCAATCCACTGCACCGAATTTCAAATTGAAGCTACCAGTAAGTAACCCTCATCCACTTACCTGTGTAGTAGCAGCCAATTGAACTCTATCGCACCACCTCGCCGGGAATTGCTGATTTTCCCCGACAACTCCGGCGAGCAATTAAACTCTAACCAGAGTGAATTAGCTCTCGAGCCTGTGATCAATCTTGATTAGTGAACTTATCTAAGCATCTCCAAGCAACCAGAATCGAAGAATTTGCTAAAATATGAAAAACCCCAACTTTGCACCTTGCATGTAAGCTGGAGCTCGCTGTTAAGCTTCTCTGGTGTTTCTCCAGACAATCTAGCTTCACATCTAGCTTTGTTATACTCCAGAGACCATCCTCAAGCAAGGATTTGAGTTCATTCGTCCTAGATCAGAAATGCCCAAATTTTTGTGGCTTCTTCCCTAGCTCCGGTCGCCGGATTTTGTTCCCGGCCGTTTCAACCCCAACCACCTTGTCTAGTAGATGTGCCTCGACCCCATGAGTATTTTTGTCTTCTAGCTCGACACCTGGATCGGCCCAGATGAAGAGGTATCACCATGCCAAGGTTTTGTCCAGAAACTGTTGAGAATAGTTCGGCCACCGTGTTCTTCGCCAGTTTTCATCGCTTTCCGGCCATCTCCTGCCCTAGATCCTGTTGAGACAGTTGTTCCTGTTACAAATGCCTAACCACCAGACAATGTGGTGCATCATTTGGAGCCTTTAATCAAAAGATATGGCTAACCCTAGTTCTGGCCGTGTCAAACCTATGCCAGGCTGTGTCAGCCAGTGGCATTAGCCCTGTTCACCCACCTCTGGTCATGTAAAACAGAAACTACCTTGTCAAATAGTTGTCTCACTACCTTTTGCATCATATGCTTGAATCAAAACCTACTTTGGCCACTGGAAACTGTTCAAACCATGTCAATGCCATTTTAGAGCACTGTCAGCCTATGTCAGCCAGTGGCATTGAGCCTTTTCACCCACTTCCAGCCATGAAACTTGGAAATAACTTTGTCCCTTAGACTCCTGACATTGTGATCTACACTTTTCTCTACTGCCATAACTTGAGTTGAGCCCTCTATCACCCATTGACCTTATGTCAATGCCTTGAACCAAATGCAAATCTAAAGACGTTCGCTGTTTTTGGGCGAACCAGTCACAACCCTGATATTACCCTGATATTTTGGAACCTTATAAACCTTGACAACTAATCTTAACCCTGATTACCATAGTTAAACTCAAATCGCTTTCAAATCTTGTATCACTAGAGTGTTTCCATCTTGCATTATTGCATGTAGTGGATTAGTAAGAATAGGATTGATTGTAATGCCTGTTTGCTTGTTCGATCTTGTTCAGGGCAAGAGTCCGGGGTTGAAGATCTTGTCGCTGAACCGTCATCGACTGCTGATACTTACGACGCGGAAGGCAAGTCATACTTTGATCATATTGAACCTATATTTTATGAATTGCTATGCTATTCCATGAGTAGATATCTCATTAATATTGCATGTGTTGAGATCAATAATATTATGGCAGTGATAGATTGAATACTTGAGGAATGTGAACTTGTTAAGATAGCAAGCCATGAACTAATAAAAGTATATACATATACATTTATATTCATGAAATAGAACCCCTAGCCGTGACCAGTATTTTGGTATGGAATGGTGGTAGCACTGGAGGTGCTTGGCTGCACTGAATGTGCAGGCACTGAAGGTGCATGGTTTGTGGTATGATCTGGTCACTGGCATGTAAGGACTAGAACCTTGTGTTGTGCGTCTAGTGGCATGAAAAACGTACCAACCACTTACCTGGTATGAGACAGGCGCAATCTAGTAGCTTTCTTGGTATTAACAGTTCCCTACATGGCTTGTCGATCCGGTTTCTCGCGTGGAAACTGGTGGGACGCAGTTCGTCCATGAGTGGTGTGAGATCAGAAAAATTATGAGAGGATAAGGTGTAAAGAAGGAAGACGCCCTACGCCAGATTAAGTCGTGCGCGACTGTAATCAAGAGAGGCTATGTGTCTTGCGAGAACATAGGCCCAGGCTAGGAAGTAAGGCAGTGGGGAGGACCCACAACGGTACTTGGGACTGGATTGTCCATTTACCGGGCAGGGATGCTGTTAATACTAGACTGCAAAACGTTGTGTGATCTCGGCCTTGTCACATGCGTATAAGTCGCATGGAGTTGGCCTGACTTGAAAGTCGAGTGAAAAAGTGGATTTAAAAAGAGGTACACCTCTGCAGAGTTTAAAAATGTATTCGCATACTTCGTGCTCCCGAGTTTTAGGAGTATGCCGCGGTGGATAAAATCCATGGGGTGTGACACAAGTATTGTTTTATAAACTAAAATTCATTAGTTCAAGATTACCCAAGTGGCATGTGTTGTCACGATAAGGGGTGTTGCCGTGGGCAGTCATGTGTTGATGTGTCGCGGTAATACCATAATCTAGTAAACATGTGATAGCTAAGAGGCATGTGGTTTATGCCCTAAAGTATATGAAATACTGCTATGAGTATAAGATTGAAAGGCTTGAATAAAAGTAATGTGATATGGAGATATATCGCCTTGGTTATGGGATATATGCATATTGACACCAGAATGATTTATCTACTGCCATGAGTTTGATTGGGAGTCGAATAAGAATTGAGAAAGAAATGTATTTTGAGAAACCCGTCACTCTTTCTCCAATAACATAGGTTCATGTCATTTATACTATATGTATCTCTTCCTTCCCTATGACTTGCTGAGTACGTAAGTACTCACCCTTGCAACAACTCATCAATAGATGGAGCGTTCTACGACCTTGGAGGATACCCTGAAGATGCTGCAGACCCAGGAGAAGATGAGCAGTTCCCTTCGGAGCCCTGATGTGGTGCTGTCTTGCTGTCAACCTCTGTTTCCTGTGGATTGCTTTTGGGCCTAGCTTCCACCGATTAGATGAGTTATTTTGTTGTACCTTTGTGCCTTGTAAGGCACTGTATCCCGTATTGTACTAAGGCCTGAGGGCCATACAATTATGACTACTGTAATATTTTGCTGCTTCAATATATTCCTGTGTTTGACTCATCCTGGGAAGTCAAGTGGGTTATGGGACCAGCCGCACCGAGCTGGGCTCCTCACAGGTGATGTCACTGTCGTGGCAGACACGACAATGTAGTGCGCAATGCCCATAGAGCGGAATAGAGTTCTTTTACCCAAGCCCCCGAGCGTAACTTAAGGCAGTCAAAAACACATTTCTTTACCCTTTGTATTATCTACCCATTGGCTTGTTCTACTGCACCATTACTCTATGGATGAACAACATATGTGAAGCAGATTTTAGTCCCAAACTAGGACCCATTATTTGTTATAAGACAACTTTGAACACCAAATCATGTGACTATGTTCTTTTGAAAGAACTTCTTTGACGTAGCGGAAGTAATGTTTTGAACCAGTTCAGCCTCAATTCACTTGGTAAATGTATCAATGGCTACGAACAAATACTTGTATCCATTGACCGCTTAAGGATAGGTCCTACAATATCTATTCCCCATGTGGCAAATGGCCATGCTAAGAGAATAGTTTGTAATGCATATGCTGGCTGGTGGACCTGTTGAGCATGAAATTGACACTATAGGAAAGTCTTGACCAATTGCATGGCATCATTAAGTGTCGTTGGCCAGTAATAACCTTGTTAGAAGGGTTTTCAGACCTCCATGAATCTTTCTTAGAATCTCTACACTGTAGGCAAGTCTTGACCAATTGCATGGCATCATAGGATGCGTGTGCACCACACATATCTCCATGAATCTCTCTTAGAAGGATTTGCCATCATCTTAAGGAATACAGTGCATCAGCACTCCTTGAGAACCTTTTCTGTATAAGGTTCCTTCAACCAATCTGTACATTCATGTTTTTCTAACTAACCAGTCACTCTTGGTTTTGTCCTCTGGCATGGTCCCATGAGCAAGATAGTTCCTCAATGGTAGGATCCAATCTGCTTCATGCTCAAGGGTGACGACGTTAATCATCGCCTCTGGTGCCTCTGCGGTGGTCGCAATTGAGGGCTTTTTTAAGTGCTCGATGAACACTCCTGTCAGGGAAAATGCACGTGAGGAACCAATCTTTGACAATTGGTCTGCGAGAATATTGTCTCTTTGTGGAACAAATTGACTTCAAAATTTCTGAAGTATTTTTCCAATTTCCTCACTTTGTCCAGGTATAGAGCCATTGTCTCATCAGAACATTGGTATTCCTTATTCACCTGGTTTGCGACTAGTTGTGAATCTCCCTTCACCACTAATCGATGGACTCTGAGAGATTTGGCTACTTGAAGCTCGGCTAGAAGACCTTCATACACTGCTGCGTTATTGATAGCAACAAAGTGTAATTGTACGACATATGAGGTGGGTCTCTAGTGTAGTGGTTAAGTCACTAGGTGGCAAACTAGAGGTCTTGAGTTTGACTCCCCACCTCTACCATTTCTTCCTATAGGGCCGAATCGGCCATACCCTACAATCTCTCTCAAAATATTGTACGACATACTGGAGCTAGTCGTCCCAAGGCGTAATTAAGACCGCTCCAGCCCCTGAGTTTGTGAAACTCCGGGAGCCATTGAAATACAACATCCAGTGGTCAGTATTTTCTGAATACTCACATTCTTGTGCAGGTGGTTTGGGATTAGTCCATTCAACCACAAAATCTGCAAGAATTTGGGATTTGATTGTCACTTGGTCTATGAAATTGTCGTGGTATTGCGAATACCCCGGCAGGTTTTGAGAATGATCCTAGCGAAGATTACGCGGCGCGGGTTGACCGGATGACCGGTCCTCCCCCGCCGGACAAGCACAAAGAATGACACACGGGTTTATACAGGTTCGGGTCCCGGTGGGGGCCCTAGTCCTGTCGACGCGCTCCCGACCGGAGTCGGCTGGGGAGGCTCTCTCCGGGGGAGAGGCTTCCGGAGCACGCCTGTGAGTTTAGCTATTCCAATAAATGAATCGATCCCTTACAACAGAGGGGTACAAGGGCTATTTATAGCCCCAAAAAGAAGCAAAAAACCTAAACTACCCCGGAAGCCACCGTCGGATTGAAGGGTAGGACCGTCCTTCTCCCGGTCAAACGCCTTGGATGCTTGACAGGTGGTCGCTAGTTCCCGAGGCACTCCTCGCGTGACCTGCACGTGATAAACAGTTCAATACTTTACCTTTAGGAGGGCGATGAGGCCCGGGAGGGCACCGGAGGCCGCGTCCCGGGAGCCAAAAGGCGGCGCCCGGGGAAGCCCCGGAGGCCACGTCCCCGGGCAAACGGCGGCGCCCGGGAGGGCACCGGAGGCCGTGTCCCGGGAGCCAAAAGGCGGCGCCCGGGGAGGGCACCGGAGGCCGTGTCCCGGGAGCCAAAAGGCGGCACCCGGGGAGGTCCCGGAGGCCACGTCCCTGAGCAAATGGCGGCGCCCGGGATGGCACCGGAGGCCGTGTCCCGGGAGCCAAAAGGCGGCACCCGGGGAGGCCTCGGAGGCCACGTCCCCGGGCAAATGGCGGCGCCCGGGATGGCACCGGAGGCCGCGTCCCCGGGCAAATGGCGGCGCCCGGGAGGGCACCGGAGGAGGCCCCGGAGGCCACGTCCCCGGGCAAATGGCGGCGCCCGGGATGGCACCGAAGGCCGTGTCCCGGGAGCCAAAAGGCGGCGCCCGGGGAGGTCCCGGAGGCCACGTCCCCGGGCAAATGGCGGCGCCCGGGAGGGCACCGGAGGCCGTGTCCCGGGAGCCAAAAGGCGGCGCCCGGGGAGGCCCCAGAGGCCACGTCCCCGGGCAAATCGTGACACATCTTACCTGGACTTAGTCCCGCAGAGATTTCCCCCGACAGAAATGGAGATCGAATGCTCCCAATTCTATAGCCCATTTTGCAACTCGACCCGTTACTTCCGGATTACGGAGAATGTCCCCTAAGAGAAAAGACGAGGGCACAGTAATCACTAGTACAGAAATGCTGAGTACTAATAGCTCGAAAATGTCTATACTAACGGGTCTCCAACCGCTAGTGATCGGCACGATAGAAGAAGTCTACTACTACTCTAACGGTTTGAAACCGTTAGAATAGCATACTATATTCTAACAGTTATCACTAGTAAACCGTTAGAATAGTGTACTATATTCTAATGGTTCTTAGTAGTGCACTGTTAGAGTAGCTTTCTCTATTCTAACGGTAATTATTAGTAAACCGTTCGAATAGCTTTCTCTATTCTAACGGTTCTTAGTAGTGCACCATTAGAATAGTGCAATATATGCTAACGATTATTATTAGTAAACCATTAGAATAGAGTACTATATTCTAACGGTTTATGTAGTGCACGTTAGAATAGCTTATTATATTCTAATGGTTGTTATTAGTAAATCATTAGAATATCTTACTAAATTCTAATGGAAAGTAGTAGTGAACCATTAGAATAGATTCACATTCAACAGTACAGATACAAAAAAGGTACATTCACAAATACACGTTCAACATTCAACAGACTGAATTTATTCACATTCAACAGATTGCATTTATTCACATATTTATTCACACATTGAATTGATTCACATATAGACCAATACAAATACAAAAACCACCAATTCACAAATACTAAGTATATTAATAATTCAAAGGACTACAGAGAGTAGAAGAATGCAAAGAAAAAACAAAAATCACAGCAAGTCAAATAACCTAGTCATGGCTGATTGTTGACAGCCACTTCTTCCATCACATATTGAGCCCAAATTTGTCGCAGCTCTCTAATCTTTGCATTCTCATATTTGTCTTTGGACATGGCGCTCTGCATGCATGTATGAAGAGTCAGTAATTAACTTCCTAGCTAGTTTTGAACATCACATCCAATTTTCAAATTTGAGTTAGCTAAAATGCTTACCTGAGGGAATTGGGCAAATTTTGTCCTGACTAGGTCGTACATAAACCGTATTAGATAAAACCCACATTCCAACAATTCTGGCTGCTGATGGCACTAAGATAATTGCATATGCGAAGACATGTTAGCTGTTCTTTCCATTAACTAATTAAGCATAAACTAAAAGACTCACGAGTAGTTCGATCCTTATTAATTACCTCATATTCTTTCCAAGAAATTCGGTCGCCCTCCGATGCGTCATGCCTCCCTCTAGTGGACACATAATTTTTAAAAGCCCTACATTTAATTTACCATTGTCGGTTAATATGTTATCATTAGCTGGTGAAATCAAAATTTAAATCAAACATGTCACTTATGCGTCCATATTCCATGAGATCACATATTCATTCGGTAACCTATCACGCATCAAATCGAGGTAGTACACCTCATTCCTCCATGGACAAATCACGAAGAGGATCCAGTGGCCCCTACGTTGTACATAAAAGAGAACCACTTAAAGTATATGTTAGGTATAACATACAAGAATGAGCTAAATTAGTAGGAAATGCACTAACCTTTGGTGATACAGCACTAGAATGAACTCCTTGTCCTGGTGCGCCAACAGTGCCCTTGATATGTACTGCTCCGCTTGTCCTGGGTCCTACTCTAGCATGGTGAGGCTTATTTTCTCTGGGTCGAGGAAAACCACCTTGTCACACGCCCTCGTCGACGCCAATCTGTACATGCACCTACATGCAAAGGATGACATTAGTATTGCATAGAAAGTGACTAGATTTATTAAATGAACTACAACAATATATAGGATCAGCAAACTCACAGGACTCCAGTCCGTAGGATGGACATATCAAGTTCCCTCCAGTTAAAGAGGTCGAACAAATCCTTTTGTGCCACGGATATGCTCCCGGCCTAACGGTGGAACTATCCAGGCCTGAAGGGAACTAGGAAGTTCAAGCTATGCGGAGACCGGGAAAGGTACCACTCATGGAGGTCTCTAGTTGTGTGATCCAATTTACACAAAATTGCCTCTGACACGAGTGGGAATCCATTCTTAAACGTATCGGGCTATCCCTTTCTCCCTTTGCCTTTGCCCTTCCCTTTTGCCGGGGAGCAAGTGTGTACCTTTGAAGCTCGGGGCGGGGTGCTGATGGCTTTCTTTGGTGGCGAAGGGGCTTTTAGAGGAGGCATGGATACTTTGGCTGGGGTCGAGGCCATCTTTCGTGGCTTGAGGGCCAGAGGAGATCCCTCAGGCCCTGTGCTGGGGGTGGGGTCCTGAGGTAATATGCTGGCATCAATCATCCACTTCAATTTATGAACACGTATATTCGATTTTGCAAGTTGAGTATATTAACTAAGTTGTGAACTAAAATGGGTAGGATTTACCTCCTGTATTATAACACACTTCTTGGGCCACTGTACGTATTAGCCCAATGCATCAGCAATTGTCCGCATTTCCTCCGATGGGATGGGCAACGGAAACGTGGTGTAGCTCGGGAGGGCCATGTCCACCTGTACCTTTGCGAACCCCATCTTCAGAGGTACACAGTGGATCCGGATATCCTCCCCAGACGGATATACGAACCCATGTGCAACCACCACGGGGTCATCTCCTAGGTGAACCACTAGACTACAGCTCTCTGGCTTCTGCAAACTTGCAAGAATTAAAACAAGTTAGCGAAATAATTCTAACAGATCAGGAGTGGCATAACTTAAGTGCAATACCTCAAGCAGATCCACCGGATCCATGTTGACCTTGAAAGAGCAAATGCTCGGCCAACCCTGCGGGGTAGCGTCGACCTCGGGAGCTAGATCTATAGCCTTGGACTGCACAATTCTGCTCAGCTCTCATAATTGTTCGCTCATTTTAGCAAACCTGGCCTCGAATTATACAGTCACGTCTGCCCGTATCTTCTCGACCAGCTCCGATTCCTTCTCCTTCCAAGAACAGGCCTTCTTCCTCGGTGGCCCACTCTCTTTGAAGCCATCCTTCCACGGCACGATGGCTCCCACGGTCCGCATCCCCTCGAGATGCTCCTTATTTTCTAGAGCCCAGGTGAGGACGTCATTCTCTCTCTAGGGAGTAAACAATCCCTATGTTGCCTCCTTCTCGGCAGCGGTCTGTTACATTCAAAGCTACATTGTGAGACAAATATATATATATATGAAGTTGTGCATACACAGTTTATGAAGTTAGCCAACTTACCATTCGCTGCACAACCTCAGCGTCCTTAGGTTTGTGAACTCCATAGATCCCTTGGACGACATAGACCCTCTACCCCGCCACCATCGCTTGCACCTCGCATTGGGAATCTTGGAGATCGGCAAGTCAGGGGAGTCGACAAGAGTATTTTCCTCATCTTCCTTCCTCCACTGCTCCTCCTTCCCAGCATAGCCCTGAGATCCGAGCCGGTGCGGTGATCGTTCCTCTTCTGGATTCCCTTATTCTTCTCGTTAAGTGATCCATTTGAGACCTAGCCTTGGTTTTCGCACTAGGCTCGCCCAGATTCTAATATGCGGAATAGCGGGATCTTACTCGAAAATACCGAAACCCAACGTAATTGCACAACTCTTTATTTCAAAGAGGGCTTACACGTCGAACGTTAGACATACTTGTCTACGTCGATGAACTATAAGTGTCTAAAACTCAAATAAGTTCTATGACTCTTCGATTGAATTCGATGATCTAAACTAGACCTATTACAAGGTATTTATAGTCCAATCGTTTGAGTACGTATCAAACTTAGAGACCTAAACGTATTAGACTCATATAACTAATCCTAAACAGATAAGCTTAGTTATACACATTCGGATCTGATTACAATTTCGAACAGGGAACAAATTCCTTTTCCTGGTCGCGGACCAATCCATGGTCGCGAATCCTTTCCGAACACGGTTAAGGTCGCGAAGCCGTATGCGATCAGGATTTGGTCGCGAAGCCGCATGCGATCAAGACTTGGTCACGAAGCCACATGCGATCAGGACTTGGAGATCCTCCCGGATCATGACTCCCTTGTTGAGAAGGAGCCAACCCCTGTTGCGACCTCACGATCAAACTGGAGATGTGGAAATTGGGCTTGTCCATCTTCTTTGGTGTACCACTTTGCCACACGTGCTCGTTGATCTTTCCGACCGATTCGAAAAGTCTCCTTGGTGCCACTACGGGTGGTAGTCACCTTCTTTTCCAGAATCACATCTTCACGTAGAGGTTTGTCTCGTTGATAGACCAAGTCTTCAACATATGGTACTATAGTATCTGGCTCATCATCCAGCATTGAAGGCTCGAAGACTTTGAATCCTTCCCAAGGTCGCAAACCTTTCCAATGTCGCAAACCTTTTCGTGGTCGCAAATCCGTTGCGAACGCGACCTGAGATCCTCCCGGATCATGACTCCCCTGTTGAGAAGGAGCCAACACCCGTTGGTGACCAACCGTGATGACGTAGAGAACGACTGGGAGTTTTGGAACGAACACACGATGAGCAATGCTACAATCGTCGGATCGAATGTATGGATAGGCGCTCATGGAGCTTAGCACCTCTGTCATGGATTGTGTCCTTGGCCACTCGCGGATAGCCTTCCCCTTGTCGAGGTTAATACTATCACCGATCCCAAAGCTAGGATTGCGAATTTTGAATAGTGGCGCCGTAGAGACAAGTTGCATGTCGTTTTCAACTAGTCGTTGTGGTGATCGACGATATACCTCTGCGAACAGCACGTTGTTTTCTGCAGGCAAGCTCGCCAAACAACTATCATTTTCCATACTCGATGTATCACAATCCCCTTGGCTAACTGGACACATCACGCTCAGCACACACTTTGAGCATGCATTGACAATCCGTTTTGCCTGATTTGCTGTCAACAAGTCCTTGGTGTCGACGTGGTCGTTTTTGCTGATGATAAATTTCGTCCCATCCTTTGTGAGGTCATAGTCTTGAGCTCTTCGATGGTAATGGGCGTCACGATCGTACAAGAACGGACTTCGAAAAATCACTTGGCAAATATCGATGGGGATGACATCGCATTGAACCTCGTCGATGTAACGAGCAGATATTGCAAACTTTAGAGTACATTGACTCTTGATCTGCTGATTCACGTCAGAAGTGAACCATCCCAGAGGATACGGTCAAGGATGTTGAGTCGTCTGCAAACCAAGTCGTCGAACCAGCCCGGAGGAGACCAAATTCTTTTGGCTTCCGAGGTCGAAGATGGCTGCGACCACCTCGTGCTTCACCTGTATGTTAACAGTGAACAATTCCTCTGTCGGGTTGTGGTCAATTGATGAACCTGAACCTTTCTCCTTCGGCATTGCCATTAGAGACAAGGTCGTGTCCGCCTTTTCAACCGAATCCAACTGGATAATTTCCTCTGCGAGCGGAATAGAAGTAACCATAGCTGTTCGTGTGCTTGGTTCATCCTTCTTTTTCTTTCTGGTCGCAGTTCAGGATGAAGTTTATAACACTTCTCTTTTGTGTGCCCAGCAACATGACAATGCTCACAAGTGTTACCCGTATCGTGGGTACCCTCTCCGGAGTTTGTCGTGGTTGAAATCTCCCTCAAGTTCTTATCGTTGCGGGTCATATTCTTCTTCTCAATCGCCAAAGCAGTCGTACTCGCGGTCGAGATGTCTTGAACTCTGAACAGACCTAGCTCAGTACTGATCGATTTCTGAAGTCCAGATGTGTACTTCCAAAATACCTGAGGATCGGACAGTGAGATGCCGATGACCATTGCTTGTCGCCAAAACTCCGTCGTATAGTCTTGGACAGTCTGGTCGCGCCGTTGATACAATCTGTGCCAACGTTCCCATCTCTCCTCAAGGTAACCCATTGGATAAAATTCTTGTCGCATAAGTCGTTTGAATTGACCCCACGCAAGATCGTCAGCTTCACCACTGGTGACAAGGGCCTTCCACCATATCTTGGCGTGGTCCTTCATCTTCAAAGGTACAAATTTGACCTTTTGAGCGCTACTGAACCCTTTTAGGTCAAAGTAGGTCTCAAGCTGATCGATCCAAGAATCCAGCTTCTCGGCATCGATCACCCCATCATATATGGGTATATCAATCTTAGCGTCGACCTTCAAAGATCCGACAGCTAAGGAGGTGTTGGCGAGGTCGTTGGTCTTGTGATCGCCTTCGTCTTCATCTTCGTCTGCCCTGCGCAAGTCTTCACCAGTCTTCTCACCCATAACCTTCCCTACTCCAGAAGGTACAATCATGGCCTGCTGCTTAATCCAAGCAAGCACGGTTTCCATGTCGGTGGAGAGCTTAGCCACTTGTTCGGCTAGGTTAGCTTGAACGGGGGTATCGTCAGACATTGTCAGAGACGCGGCTGTAGGAACCGTCAACTGATCGCCTGGAGTTTCGCCGGAAGTTTTGTAACCCTGGCGAGTCTTCACCATCCACAGGATAGGAAAGTTGCTCTGATACCAACTTGATCCGTTTGAGACCTAGCCTTGGTTTTCGCACTAGGCTCGCCCAGATTCTAATATGCGGAATAGCGGGATCTTACTCAGAAATACCGAAACCCAACGTAATTGCACAACTCTTTATTTCAAAGAGGGCTTACACGTCGAACGTTAGACACACTTGTCTACGTCGATGAACTATAAGTGTCTAAAACTCAAATAAGTTCTATGACTCTTCGATTGAATTCGATGATCTAAACTAGACCTATTACAAGGTATTTATAGTCCAATCGTATGAGTACGTATCAGACTTAGAGACCTAAACGTATTAGACTCATATAACTAATCCTAAACAGATAAGCTTAGTTATACACATTCGGATCTGATTACAATTCCGAACAGGGAACAAATTCCTTTTCCTGGTTGCGGACCAATCCATGGTCGTGAATCCTTTCCGAACACGGTTAAGGTCGCGAAGCCGTATGCGATCAGGATTTGGTCGCGAAGCCGCATGCGATCAGGACTTGGTCGCGAAGCTACATGCGATCAGGACTTGGAGATCCTCCCGGATCATTAAGGGCCTTTGAAGCAGAAACAAGCAAATGCACCATTGGTTAGTCCATACGAGAGATCATATAGTGTAACCAAGCAAAGGAAGCATATATACCTTGAACTCAAGGGTCCCCTTCTGCTGGGTGAATTTCTCCCAAACCTCCTTTGTTATGAAGGGGTACTTCTCGCAAGGAGAGTTCCCCGTAGCGAGGAAGGTACTGACGAGGAAGTTCTTGAAGGTTTTCCATTACTTGTTCATGTCCTTCAAGCAAGCTGTTTTGGGTGCATCGTCGGGGATGTTTCACTTGCCTGTTTTCAAACAATACATACAAGCAAGAGTTAGTTAAACTAAAGGGATAAGCAAAGGGAATGTGATTATGAAAGAGTTCTAGGATTTTGATAGATTTTACCTTCACTTCCGCCCACAACCTATCCCTCTCGTTTGCCTTCACGTCCTTCCAGCTCTCGACGGTGATCTTCACCCTTTCTTTCGCCAACAAGCCAATGTAGGCATCGTACTTCCCAACGTTCTTTCCAATCGGTCTCCCAAACTGGTTGAACTCACAGGAAAGATCGGTGCATTTTGCCAAATGGCACAACGTCGTCGCTCCTCGCGCCGTCCTCTTGCACTGGGGAGGAGCAGCATCAGCTACATTGCCCCTCGTCGAACCACTACTATCAGACGAGGAAGATGCCGACATGGCTTTGCCTAAAATTCTATGAGCAAACCATCAAAAAGGCTGAGTACATATACATGAAAATGTTTACATGAAAAATTCATAACTGAAATGGAATGGCAATGCCATTACTAGTAAATGCTATAGTCTATATAAGATTAAACAACTTTAAAATAGAAACAAATACAAAATGAAACTTCATGACTCCAATTTACCCCACTTCATCTCACCTATTATTTCTAATTAAATGAACAAAATACATTTCATCTAACCCTGAAACTATTTCTTCTAACGATTAACACATGAACAACCGATAGAACACTACATGACCATTCAATACAAATGAACACACATGCTTCTGAACAATGCATGGCCATCAATTTCTAAAAAAAGGACATTACACTGTTTGGAAAGGTAAAAACAGAATTGAATCGAAGCTATGAAGTATATGCTTAGGACCTTGAACCAAGAAAGAAAATGCCTAATGCAATATAAGACATCCAAGGTGATAAAAAAGTAACACAAGTCGAGACTAAATCCACCTGATCATGTCATGGATCAAATTTACTCCACTTCATCTCACCTATTATTTCCAATTAAATGAATCAAATACAAAAAAAAGCAAGTCTTTGATAGGAGGTTTTACAAAAATTGGTTAATGTACATCTCATATCATGGAAACCTGAAACCTATTTCTTCTAACGGTTAATATATGAAAAACCGTTAGATCATGTGCTTTCTTCTAACGGTTAATACGTACACAATCGTTAGAAAAAATTGCAAAATGGCAGAGTTAAATTTGTAAGGGTTATTAAGATAGTTTTGCACATTTTATTGAAGAGATCTTCAACCTAACTCAAAGTCTCTAGTATTTACATATAGCTCTTTCATTTTTAATATGATTTGTAGATTAATAAATTAATAGCTAGCCTTTCCCTTGGTACAAATTTTTCAACCCTAGTTTAAATCCTATTATGTTTGATTGTGTGAATCATGAGAGAAAAGGATGTCAAATTCTACACAATTCAGTGCCAAAACATTACAGGTGCACCAGTGCACAACTCAGGGATCTCTTCTTTGGATTCAGATGATCACCTGAACTGCAAGCAGAATGATGGAATTACATACGAATCCCATGACTCCCCAATTCTAACAGCTTAGCCCAGGTTTGGGATTTCTGGAGTCCAATTCTGAAGAATAAGACTTAAAATCGAACAAATGGAGGGGAAAGTATGCATGCCCCACATGATGGAATGTGTAAATTGGGAAAATGTGTAAAACTATGGTACAAATGTATCTAGCTGGATCTTTTGATTAGTGATGGAGAGTGGTTTTAGTGTAAGAACCTTGAAGCCAATCAAAATTGATTATATGAACTTTTTTTGATGAGACGCCTTAGTAGATCTGCGTTTGGGTAATATGAAAAAGTGTAAATTGGTGCATTCAAGTAACAAGATCATCTCCTCTGTATGAGAAGTAACATAATGTGGAACTACTAAACATAATGTGTATCACTGAGATCACTAAGATTATACTTCAACCCTAGTTTAAATCCTAAACAAGAGCAGCCAAATCCTAGTTTGAATACAGAAAAAGAGCAAATTGAGGATAGGGCAGGAATACTTTTGCGGCGCAATTTGGTGGCCGGCGGCGATGGTGAACTGTGCTGCAGCTGGCGATGGCGATCGTGGTCCGGAAGCGAGAAAGTTGTCGCCGGCAGCGAGCGACGAACACTAAAAGTATGAACTGTGCGGCGATGGTGGTCCAGCAGCGAGGGAGCGGTCACCAACGAGGTTAGGGCTTTTCGTGCTCCAAGAGAGAGATTTGGAACGATTCGATTGGAGGGAAACTCCCTGGCAGAGTTTATGTAGTGAGTTCTTATTCTAATGGTTCGTACAAAACAATCCATTAGTAAAACTATCTTTCTTCTAACGGTTCAACAAAACGATCCATTAGTACAATAAACTTTAATCTAACGGTTCGACAAAATGAACCATTAGTAAATGTACTTTATTCTAACGGTTTGATGAAATGAATCGTTAGTAAAGCACAATTTCTTTCAGGTCTGCATTTCTATAGTAGTGCAGTACACTGGAAAATGATTTTTCAAGATAAACTTTCAGGCTTGTTGAAGAAGCAGAAGACTGCAGAAGGGCTTTTAACAAGATAATTTCTATAGATGAAGCTCTTAAGATCATAAGAGTGTCATCTGCATACTGAATGATGGGAAAATTTCGACAGAAGAATTTAGGAATTGGAAGTTCCAGAAGACCTTTTCTTTTAGCCTGCAAGATTCAAAATACTTTTAATAACTTTGTAAATCCACTGATCCCTCATAAAAATTCTGAAAAAATTTATAAAAGTCTGACTTAATGATAAGATCCTCACCTCAGTGATGATAGGGAGCAGTCATTCTCTCCAATGCCATGCCCAGAAACCCTTCATGATAGTACTTGTGGTTAGCCTGGGATTTTGCTATCAATTACAAAATAGTCAAGAATGGTTGTCAACCCATAATCTTTCTTCGTGATCATCTCGTAGGTAACTTGTTTTGTCAATATCTTCGATAGGGACAGACTGAATGGCCTCTAAAAATGGAGGTATTTCGTTGAACTGATTGTACTCTATTTCATCGACAATGTCTTCGACCCCAACAATACGTCTCTTACTGTGAAGGACAATGTGCAACTTTGGATTGGTCGGGTCAATGATAAGTGCTAACTTGGTAGCATTTTACCCTAGGTTTAGTATTGAAAACATGAAAAAACATGCTTAAAACTCCTTTGATTAGACATTTTATGTGTAAAATTTTATTATCTTTACAAATTGCTTTCACGGTTGTGTTCATCATGTTTCAGGGATCAAACTTGCTAAATTTGGGAAGATTTCAGCCACATTTGAGCCCCATACGATGAAGAAACCAAACCAGACAAGTAAAAAAGTCCTAGTCGAGTGCTCCACGGACAACACTCCTGGTCGAACTCATTTTGGAGGGTAAAATCCTTATCTGTACATGGCTGGGCGAAAAAAGGAGACCTGTTCGAACACATCACGACAAAAACGAGTAGTAGACAAATACTTCTACTCGAAAAAGCATCCTAGTCGACTACAACGTGGCTGAAAAGAGCCCTGCTCGGTTTCGGTTACGACACGTGTTTGGCTGCATTTGCGCCACATGTCTCGGTCGTGTTCGACTTAGTTTCAATCACGATGCTTGTGTGGCCACGATTCTGCCACTTGTCTTGGTCGTGTTCGACTTGGTTTCCTCGGCTTTTACTAGTCAGTTTCTATCGAATTTGATCGGAACTGGTCGAATTTGGTTGGTTTTAGTCGTATTTGATCAGAACTGCTTGGTTTTGGTCATTTTAGTCGGGTTTGATCAGAATTGATCGAATCTGGTCAGCTTTGACTCAGATTTATCCATTCTTGCATCATTTGAAGCTAGACTTCATCACCTGCATGTCAAGGAGTTGTTTTTTGGCACATTTACCCATGTACTATAAATAGAGAAGCTTTTGGTTCAATTAAAGATGCTTTTCTTATAGGCTTTCTTAGGTTTAGAAGCCATTAGAGCTTAGTTTTTAGTCTAGTTTTCTTAGAAGAGCCATCTTCTCTATTTTTATTGCTTTTGTAAGCCGGTAAGGACGGCAACTTCAATTTCCAAGCAATTAAGTGAGTTTTTATTTAATTCTTACTCTTATTTCTGCATTATTATGACTTTTAGCGAGTAGATCCCCTCTAGGGTTAGGGATGACCTAATCCAGAAGGCGTGATTCTTTCTCAGTCTATATTTCAAGTTTTGGAGTAATTTCCTAATGTTTTCTTCCTCTAAACCCTAAATTCTTGTTTTGGCAACACACGTAACAGTTGAGCCTTAATAAGAATTTAAGGGAGTTCTTGGGTCCTTAGCACTTTGACGCGGGATCCTGAACAGGAGAGAGGCTCTCGCCAAATGTAACAGTGGAAGCGATCCTCTGACCGTTGTACCAACGACCGTACTAGCAACTTAATCTTTCTTGGAAAACAATTGAAATTAACTTACAATCCTCGGACCTTTGATAGAATTACGCTAGATGGTTATTGAACCCCCGAAACCCTAGATTTTTATTCCAGCTTACAAACCCTAGATTGATACTTTAGTAGTAGAAAAACAAACCCCCAACTCATTTAGACTCAATCAGTGGTCCATTAAGGTAGAAAGACGAATATGCTTGTTCCTTGTGGAATTCGACCCTCAAGTGCTCAACGTTCAACCATTCACTTGTGGTTATTACAATCACACTGTTTTGGGTGCGATCAAGTTTTTTGCGCCATTGCCGAGGAATTCATCTTTTTAGATTAATTTTCGCTGATATAAGTCACTCTCACTTCTCAATCTTGCTTCTATTTTTCTTTTTCTTCTTTTCTTTGCACTACATTGCATAGTACTCTTTTCATCCTGACTTCTTATATAAAATGAATACCCGTTGATGTTGTACCTTTGCCAAGTCCCTACAGTAAATCTTGGGCCTCTAGCCAACTATGTAACAGTTTCACTTATGAAGCCCCTGGTAGATCCCAGGACTCTATTTTCGATCTACCCAGCAAATTTCCTGTTATATTCTCTGGTGACCAAATCTCTGGCTTCGAAGGATTCTGTTTCTGTAACATTGCCTTGTGCTCGTGTATGTATGGATCCACCTCTTTCATGTGTTGTAAGGCCCAAAAATATGCTTTTGCATACAGATCACTGGCAAGGACGCTGCTTTGAATCCAATCGTTCTGATGCCCTGAAGCCTGCCCTCATGTCGGGACTTAGGAATGCCAATTGGGTCAACCCCGACCATATAATTGGTGCAAAATTCAATCACCTCCTCGGCGGCATAATTTTCGATGATACTACCCTCGGGCCGATGATGATTCCTTACGTATCCCTTCAAGATACCCATAAATCTCTAAACTGGAGACATATAGTGTAGGAACACCGGTCCACAAAACTTAATTTCTCTTATAAGGTGAACAATTAAATGGGCCATAACATCAAAAAAAAGATGGAGCAAAATACATCTCAAGCTAACAAAGAGTTGTAATCATATCGTGTTGCAAATCATCCAGTCCATCAGAATCAATTACCTGCAAGGACACAGTGGCGGCAAATATTCATTTCAGAAAATCTAGCAATTAAGTTCCATGAATGGAGCTAATTAACTTAGTAGGAGTACACTTACCTTCCAAGATATTGTGTTGAAGAAATAACATAACTTTGTAATTGTCTCCCTAACCTTAACTGGGAGAATTCCTCTCATAGAAATGGGAAGCATTTGTGACATCAGCACATGACAATCATGGGACTTCATACCAACCAGTTTCAAGTCCTTCATGGACATAAGTTTTTTCAAGTTCGCAGAATACCCACATGGAACTTTAACACCTTACAGGCACCGACAAAGTTCTATTTTTTCGCTTATTGTCAAAGTATAGCAGGCCGGGGGGAGGTATGTACGCTTTCCCCTCTCCAATGGTGCAAGCTCAATCCTTATCCCCATTTCCACCATGTCACGGCGAACTTTGATACCATCTTTTGCCTTTCCCAGTATGTTCAACAACAAACCAACCAAACTGTCACAAACATTTTTCTCTACATGCATGACATCCATGCAATGTCGAACTTGTAAGTGCTCCAAGTATGGTAGATCCCAAAGAATCGATCTCTTCTTCCAAACATTTTTTCTCGAGGTTTAGAACATTTACCGAACTCAACTTTGATGTACTTCATGCGCAAGTAAAGCTCCTTACTGGTCAGAAATACTGGGACTGATCCTTTCTCAGGCTTCCTATTAAATGATATCCTCTTATTACGGTAGGCGTGATGCATCAGAAGAAACCTGCGGTGACCCATGTACATTGTTTTTTGAAGGTCTGTAACCACATACTCTCAGTTTCATCTAGGCAAATAGGGCAAGCCTTGCCTCCTTTCATACTATAGCCCGACAAATTTCCGTGGGCCGGGAAACCATTTATGGTGCAAAATATCATAGCCTGCAAGATGAAATTCTCTTGCTTATATGCATCCCACACCTTCACCCCTTCGCCTCACAATTTTTGTAAGTCCTCGATTAAAGGCGCTAGAAATACATCAATATCATTTTTGGGTTGTTTGGGTCCTGAGATTAATAACGACATCATGATATACTTGCGCTTCATACAAAACCAAGGAGGAAGATTGTAGATGAATAAAAGAACCAGCCAAGTGCTATGCCGACTGCTCATATTTCCATGTGGATTAATACCATCTATACTCAGCCCGAACCTGATGTTCCTAACTTCGCCGCCAAACTCATCAAATGTTCTGCTAATGTTTCTCTATTGAATAGAATCAGCTGGCTGTCTAGTTTTTAGTCTTATTTCTGGCCTTCAGCATGCCAACGCAAGTACTTCGCATCTTTCAGATTTGCAAACAGTCATTTCAATCTAGAGATCACATGCAAGAACCACACAGTTTTGGCTAGAGGTCCTTTCTTTACCTCATCACATTCATTGTCAATCCAGTCCCTACGCTTGTACCGCGATGCACCGCATGTTGGACAAACATGCAAATCCTCATACTCGTTATGGTACAACATACAATCATTTGGGCATGCGTGTATTCTTTTGATTTCCATTCCCAACGGACGCAACAATTTTTTGGCTTGGTAAGCTAATCTTAGCAACTCATTTCCTTCTGGAAGCATGTCCACTAGAAGATCTAATAGTGCCATGAAACTCTTATCGCTCCAACTGTTGCTTGCCTTCAAGTTATATAATCTCAGCACAGAAGACAGCTTTGTAAATTTTGCACATCCAGGGAACAGAGGCTTCTCAGAATCAACAATCAATTTATCAAATTTACCAAAGTCGTTTTCACTATAATCTTCTTCTACATCGCGTAACATCTCATCTAGATTGTCGTCATATACATGCACATCGGAATGGACATTATCAAAATTCTGATGATCATCATTACTGCAATCCACACTAGGGCATGCCTGCTGATTGGCAATGGTGCTTGTTTCCTCAAGATCTTCACTGTGCCATATCCAACGGGTATATCGTGTGATAAAACCACGATGAATCAAATAGCTCTTAATTTGATCAGAGTTGCTAAACATCTTTAAGTTCATACAATCTTTACAAGAACAATGCATATCTTTTTCTCCCGTCTTCGCCTTTTCTTGCTTAGCAAATTTAATAAACCCGTTCATACCCTCCAAATACTCAAGAGTAGTACATTTTATTCCATACATTCAATATTCCCGGTCCACCTACAATTCACAAAATTGACAATTGCACAAAATAATGATCAGTCAGGCATGCATGAAACTTGGCCAATTAAACTATATATGTTATATAGCTACTTACAACTAATATATGACAAACCCTAACTTGATGAAACACTAACCTAAGTACACAATGCAAGCTAGTGAGCTCATTGTGGGGACCCTCGTATGAGGAATCCGGTGGCAACTGCCTATATTAGGTTGCACACAGAATGATACATCACAAGCTCACTACACAACATAGGTAATTAAAACAAGTACAAGGTCACAAGGACCAATATTACAATACCATAGCATCAAGAATGGTGTAATTTAGAGTTGATACAAATTAAGAAGTTTCATTGACACGAAGGTCGGCACAAAAGAATAGAACACACAGAGAGATAAGAAAAACAACTATGACAGCCTTCCATGCCATCATCTTCAATAGCAACGGCACAGTGATCGCACCTAAAATGGTGTGATTTTATAATATCGCAAGTGAACAGTTGAACGTTGAGCACTAGAGGGTTGAATTCCACGAGGAACAAGTGTATTCGTCCTTCTAGCTTAATGGACCACTGATTAAGTCTAAACAATTTTGGGGTGGTTGTTTTTCTACAACTAAGTTTAACAATCTAGAGTTTCCAAGTTGGAATGAAAATCTAGGGTTTTGGGATTTTCATAACCATCCAGCGTAATTCTATCCAAGTTCCAAGAATTGTAAGATAATTTCAATTGTTTTCCAAGACAAATTAAGTTTCTAGTTCGGGGCGTTGGGTCAACAGTCAGAGGATCGCTTCCATTGTCACATTTGGTGAGAGCCTCTCTCATGTTCAGGGTTCCACATCAAAGCGCTAAGAACTCAAGAACTCCCCTAATTTCTTGTTAAGACTAACAGTTACGTCTGTTGCCGAAACAATAGTTTAGGGTTTGGAGGAAGAAAACATTATGAAATTACTCCAAAACTTGAAATAAAGACCGAGGAAGAATCACGCCTTCAGGATTAGGTCATCCCCAACCCTGGAGGGGATCTATGCGTTAAAAGCCATCATAATGCAGAAATAACAATAAGAAATAAATAAAAGCTTACTTGATTGTTTAAAAACTGAAGTTTTCATGCTTGTCGGCTTACAAAAGTAATAAAATAGAGAAGGGGGCTCTTCAAAACTAAGCTAAGCCCTAATGGCTTCTAAAACCTAAGAAAAAAGAGATTAAAAAGCATAAAAAGCATGATTAATTGAGCCAAAAGCTTCTCTATTTATAATACACAAGAAAACATGTCCAAAAATAACTCCTTGACGTGCAAGCGACAAAGTCTACTTTCAAACGGTGCAAGAACAGACAAATCTGAGTCAAAACTGACCAAATTCGACCAGTTTTGATCCAATATGACTCAAACTGACCAATCTGGCTAAAACCAACCAAGTTCGACCAGTTTGAGTCAAAACCGGATCAAAACATCCACAAACAACAAATTTGGATCAAACACGCTTCAAATCGGCCCAATCACGACCAGTTTGGATCAAAACCAGATCAAAACCGCGCCGAGGAATCCAATTCGAATACAACCGGGACACGTGGCGCAATCTTAGCCACACACGCATCGTGGCTTAAACCGCATCGATCACGACCGGGACATGTGGCGCAACTGCAGCTACATGCGCATCTTGGCCGAAACCGCATCGATCATGACAGGGACACGTGGCGCAATAACGACTAGACACGTGGCGTGACCGAGACCGAGCGGGAATCTTCTTCGATTGCGAGCAGGTCTTCTTTTGCAGGCAGGAGTTCTTTTCGAGTAAAAGTCCTTTTTTCGCCCAGTTTCGTACAGATTGGATCTTTTACCCACCAATTCGACTTCGACTAGGACTCTTTTGCTTCTTCATATGGTTTTCTTGGTCAATGGAGGCTCAAATGTGGTCGAAATTGCTTCAAATATAGAGGATTTGATCTCTGAAACATGATGAACACAACCGTGAAAGCATTTTATGAAAAAAATTAAATTTTGCACATAAAATGTCATATCAGAGGAGTTTTAAGCATGATTTTTCATGTCTTCAATACTAAACCTAGGGTAAAAGTGCTACCAAGTTAGCACTTATCAAATTTCCCCAAGCTAGCATCTTGCTTGTTCTTAAGCAAAGGATGTGAAAGATTTTCCAAACATTGAGACGCCTTGGTTTATCTGATTTTCAATAAAGAATCTTCCGAAGATTCACAACACATCTATGCATATGAGGCAATTGATCTTAGTGATTTAAACTTTCCAAATGCATACATTAAGATTATCGAATTTTAACCTTAGAAAAGAGAGAGCTTAATAAATAAATTCTCTTAACAATCTTCTTTCATACAGGAGTTAGAATAAACCATGCAAAGAAAACACTCGTTATGCTATGATCTATACAAAGTTGCTAGATTGCCCTTTTCTAAAGAAAATTAAAACACTTATTCTCTTTTTTTAATTTTTTTCTTCTTCAACTTTTTCGTGCTCTTGGCGAGAATGTTTTTACTAGGTCATTCCTTCATGGCAAGAGGAGACAATCGTCCAGTGGCCGAGAAGGTCCCGTGACGGGAGGCAAGGAGGGCACAGCCAACATGTGGTGTGCCCTCCACAAGTCCAATACCCATGCTACCCGGGAATGCCACCAACTCCTGCAACACTTCGTCGCTTTCCTCGACCAGTGTGGGCAGGGGGGAGGGAGCCCTGCCTCCTTGCCCCCTCTGCCGGCTCTGCCCGCTCTCCCTGCTCCCTCGGTGGAACAGCAGGGGCAAACACGAGAAGGGGGCTCAGCTGAAGAGCTCCCCTTCCAAACCTCCCAAAGAAGTGTAAACGTCATAACAAGGGGATCAGCCTTGGGGCGAGACTCCAAGCGCCAGTGCAAGGAGTACGCGCGAGAGGTAAAGGTTGTGGGGGTGCTACACACGTCTCGGCCACCAAATTGGTCGGACGTCCCCTCACCTTCACAGCGGAAGATGCGTGCGGGGTTCGCTTCCCCCATGACGACGTGCTCATCGTCTCCACCACCGTCCACAACTGCCACCTGGCACGTATCCTCGTCGACAGCGGAAGCTTTGCCGACATTCTGTACCTGAAGGCATTCAGGGTGATGCAGGTTGACGAAAAGCTTCTACAGCCCGCAGCTGGGCCCTTGCAGGGCTTCGTCCTGGGAAAGACCATCCACCCGGTGGGGAAGGTTGATCTCCCCATGACCGTCAATGACCCAGACAACTACCGGACTAAAATGGTCCGGTTCGATGTAGTGGACCTCCCCTCTTCGTACAACACGATTATGGGGAGGACCACGATCAACCGTCTAGGGGCGATGATCTACGAGAGTTATCTCTGTGTGAAGATCCCTGGGCGTCGCGGCGTCATTACCGCTCGAGGCGACCAGGACGTGGCCCGTGCTCTCTACGAGTACGCCACCGCGACAATCGAGAGCGTCAACTTGATCATGGAACCCGGGGGGAAGCTCTCCCCCGGCGCCTGATACCTCAGCCGACCCTTCCTGGTGGTCTCCCCCCAAGCCACGCTCGGAGGGGGACCTCCGGAAGATCCCACTGTCGCCAGAGGATAGGGACAACACTGTCAAGATCGGGGCGGATCTCTCTCAGGAGCACGCGAGGCAGCTCGAGGCTTTCCTCCACGAGAACTCAGATGTCTTTGCGTGGAAGCCCGCGGACATGCGAGGTGTCGCCCGGGACGTTATCGAGCACAAGCTCGCTGTGATGCTCGGCCTCCCCTCAGTCAAGCAGAAGCTGAGGAAGCTCTCCCTTGAGCGCCAAGAGGCCATCAAGGCCGAAATCACCAGGCTCCAGAGGCGGGGTTCGTTTGGGAGGTCTTGCACCCTGAATGGTTAGAGAACCCCGTCCTCGTGAAGAAATCAAGCGGCAAGTGGTGAATGAGCGTGGACTTCACCGACCTTAACAAGGCCTGCCCAAAAGACAACTTCCCACTCCTGCGGATCGACCAACTGGTCGACTTGATAGTGGGGTGTGAGCTCATGAGCTTCCTCGACGTGTATTCGGGCTACCATCAAGTCCGGATGGCTAAGGAGGACGAGAAAAATACGAGTTTTATAACTCCCCTCGGCACCTTCTGCTACGTCCATATGCCCTTCAGGCTGAAGAACGCTGGAGCAACTTTCCAGTGCCTCATGTCGCTGGTCCTCAAGGACCAGATAGGCCAAAACATAGAAGTATACATTGATGACGCGATCATTAAAAGCCTCCGTGCGGCCGCCCACATCGACGACCTGGCAGAGACCTTCCGCAACCTCCGCAAGTACGGGTTAAAACTCAACCTGGAAAAGTGCGCCTTCAGCGTATGCGGGGGGAAGCTGCTCGGCTTCCTCATGTCCCAGCGGGGCATTGAGGCCAACCCTGAAAAATTTTAGGCCCTGTTGGACATGCCCCCGCCACGCTCTGTGAAAGATGTACAGTGGCTTACCGGCCGCTTGGCCGCACTAAGCCGCTTCGTCTCGCGGTCGGGGGAACGCGGCCTCAAGTTCTTCAAAATCCTCCGGGGCCTCGAGGGGTTCAAATGGACTCCCGAGGCCCAGGTGGCCTTCAACAAACTAAATAAGTACCTCACAAGCCCCCCGATGCTCGTGAGCCAATCTCTGGAAGAGCCCCTGCTCCTTTACCTCACCGCGACCCCGGTCGCTGTAAGCGCAGTGCTGGTGAAGGAGCAGGACGGGCAGTAGCGCCCCGTGTATGACGTGAGCGAGGCTCTCCAAGGGGCTAAGACACGGTACACGGAAGTGGAGAAGATTTGCTACGCGCTCCTCATGGCGTCCCGGAAGCTCCGTCACTACTTCCTGGGGCACCCAATCACGATTCCATCATCTCTCCCTCTAGGGGAGGTGCTACAAAACAAGGAGGCCATTGGCCGGATTGGGAAATGGGGAGCCGAGCTCGCTCCCTTCTCCCTCACTCTCACAGGCCATTTCGCCATCAAATCACAAGTCCTCACTGACTTCGTGGTGGAATGGACCCCACCTCCGGGACGGAGGGGGAGTCTCTCACCAAGCTGCCCCGACGCAACAACCATTGGACACTCCTGTTCGATGGCTCCTTGTGTCTCACCGGGGCCAGCGCGGCGGAAGTCCTCTAGAGCCCTGAGGGAAGAACGTTGGAGTACGCAATGATGCTCGAGTTCTCTGCTATGAACAAAGTCACCGAGTACGAGGCCTTACTCCTGGGGCTGCGCCTCGCGCGCTCCCTGGGGATCTGCCGCCTCTTGGTCAAGGGAGACTCCCAGCTCGTGGTTTTCCAAGTGGACAAGTTATACTTGTGCCATGAAGCGAACCTGAGCCTTTACTTAGGGGAGGTGCGCAAGATGGCGAGGCACTTCGAGGGCCCGGAAGCCCAACATATCCCCCGGAGGGATAATGACCATGCCAACGCCCTGGCCTGGGCGTCCAGCACCCAGGAACCTCTCCACGGGGACGCCTTTCTTGAGATCATCGCGAAGCCCTCGGTGACCCCTCCGGGTGCGGACCCTGAGGCCCACACCCCGAAGGTCTCCGAGATCGTCCAGGCTGCATCCTGGATGGATCCGCTCATCTCCTTCATAAGGGGGGAGGGGGAGCCTCCCAGTGACACCGAGACCAAGCGCCTCCGTGCCAGGGCACAGGTGTATCTCCTGCTGGAGGCGAAGCTCTACAAGCAGGGGGCTTCCGCCCTCCTCTGCTGCCTCCCGTGAGTGGAAGGACTCCGGCCCCTCAAGGACATTCACTCGGGGAGCTGCGGATCTCACTTGGCCCCGCGCGCGATCGCGGCAAAAGTTCTCCACCAAGGCTTTTATTGGCCTATCGTGGTCCGCGATGCACGGGACCTAGTCTCCGCATGCGAGGCTTTCCAGTCAGCATATCTTGATTGGATTCTCAGATGTCTCAACCTCATTTTTGATCTCTTATCTCATAATCATGATCTTAGGTGTGCCACTAGCTTAATTTAAAAAGTTGGCAGCTAAACTCCACCTTTCAAACCATTTTCGCATTTTAGTCCAAAAGAATTTCAGATTGATCCTTTTCTGATTTTCTCAGAAGCCTGAAAATTTTAAAAGCCAAAAATCAGCTCCAAACCTTGATCTAATTCAGGGAATGTCTCCCAATCGCTATTTTGAACAGAATCCTCTTTAGACAAATTCTCAAAATCTCATTCTAAACCTCAGTTTTCAGCCTCGCCAAAATTCAGATCCTAGTTACCCTAACTACCCTAACCTTCCTGTTTTCATCTTGCTCAAAACCTAATCAAAGACACTTAATCATGTCTTTTATCCTTGTATACCTGTTTGTTGAATTTAGCAAACCCATTTGGCAAAATCAGTTTCAGCTGAAGCCAAGTATATCTCCAGATTTACATTTCAATCCAAGAAACAAGTTCCAAAAATTGCAGATTGGCCCAAGACTTCTTTTTCAGCCCTTCCTTCGACCAGCTGCTACTGCTTCGACCAGGTCGTTCGACCACGACTAGACTAGCAGCCGTTTCGACCGCGACCAGTGCTGCTCGCCGTGATTAGCCGCCGCGATCTTCACCGCCGGCCAGCATCCGTCTCCACCTACGGTCGTGTCCGACTTGTCCACGCGTGGTGCTCACGTCGCGCCAAAACTCTCCACCGTGGCGACGACCGGTGACCACCAGCAGCGCCGTTCGTTTTGTGCGCGCGCGTGCCTGCTGTTGTCAGAAACTTTTTGCCACTTCGCCGCCATGCTGAAACCAACCACCCCGTCGCGCTGCTCCAGCCATATTTGGCGCAATCTTCTCCTCTGGCAGAGTCGCTGTCGCGTCCCAATGCCGTGCACGCCATGTCGAGAGCCCCAGCCACTGCCTATTTAAGCCCTCCCCCTCGCCTAGAGTTCTTCACACCACTCCAGCAGCCACAAAGCTTCAGCTCTCCCGTTTCTTCTTCGTCCCCGGCGAGCTGTTTCTGGAGCTCACGGTGCCAGCTTCACCCGTTGCTTCCCTCTTCTGTCTAAACTTGCCAGTAAGCTCCCCTTATCTCCCTCTTTGTATCATAGCGCTTAATTGGACCCCGGCGAACCCTAGCACCAGCGATCATCGGAAATGCCTAAAACCCCTGTTCCTCCAATGCCAATTGATTTAGCCCGAATTGGCCTTCGTGCTAGTAGGATAAATTGATCAACACATCACCCTTAGCAAGCCTGTTAGCCTGGATTTCAAAATTGCAGCAACCTTTGTAGCTTTCCCCTTTTTGTGCTCCACTAGTGACCAGGCTCACGTCGCCAGGCCACACCGGCGACCCTTCGGTCAAATTGGCTGTGTCTATAGCTTCCCCTTGTCCCCCTCTCACTCTCTTAGCAAGGAATCGAGTTCAATCACACTGTAGCCAAAACCCCCAAATCCAGAGCCTCTTCCCTAGCACCGGCAGCCGGATTTTGTTCCCGGCCGATCTAGCCAATGCCACCTTGTCACTTAGCTAGATCTCAGCCCCCTGAGCATTTCGTTCTACTAGCCCGACCTCTAAATCTGCCCAGATCGTGATCTATGCTCTTGCCAAGCTTCTGTCCAAAATTGTGCCTGTGCCGTGTCGCCGCCGTAGTTCATCGCCGTAGTTCGTCATCGTCCGGCCGCCTCAACCCCTGAAACCACTGCCATTGTGTTCCTGGCATCCATGCCTACCTCCTAGACATAGTTGGCGAAGTGTTTGAAACCCAAAACCAAATTTGCCACTCTGCCCTAGTTTTTGACAGTATTAGAGCAGTGTCAGTGCTTGTCAGCCACTGGCATTAACCTCGTTTGACCCCTTCTGTTTGAGCAATTGAAATGCCACTTTGTCCACTAAGTTCCTGGAGCCATGTTCTACAACTTTCTCTACTATCACATCTCCAGAAAACCCACCTAGAGCCAATCTAAAGCTATGCCTAGTCGTGAACCGAATGTCGACCCTTCGACGTTCGACCTCTTTGAACCTATCTCTTTGAGCAATGCTCGAGTAACCTTGTCCAAAGCACCTCCCCTACATGCATGTTATATTTTACTTATTAGAAACTATTTTCTGTATGTTTCTGTGGTGCGATGTGTTGATTCGCCTCGCTGTTGTGTGCGGGAATAGAGCAAGGAGCAGAAGAGTCAACAAAAGACTTCGAAGAATCGTCTGAGCAACTAGACCCCTCACTGCAAGGCAAGTCTCAAACCCTTGATCATGTCTCGCCTAGTATTTTGAAATGAAGTATGTTAGTTGTTTTCAAGTATATACATGCCTTACATCCAAATGAGAATTATATTCAAATAAAGTGGTTAGATATGACCTAAATGATTGTGAAGCCCCCTTTTGTATTGAATATCTATGCACCTTTGTCACCCTAGGATATCATGCTTAGGCTATGCTTATGCTCAAGATTATATGTTAAATGCTAAATGGTCACATGAGTGAAAAGCATGCTCAAAACTCGTTTGTGAAAGAAAATGTGATTGGAATCAATAGTGAGGATGGTTTGATTGGTTGGTGCTGTGTGTACATTGGGAATGTGAAAGACTCCTCACTAAAAGATTCATAAGGATAAGAACCTTGTGTTGTACTTCTATGCGACATGAAAAACGTACCAACCACTTGCCTGATATGGGATGGGCGCAACATAGTAGCTTTCTCAGTATTAGCTTTTCCTTGCAATGGTTGTCGGTCCGGTTTCTCGAGAGGAAACTGGTGGGCCACAGAGGGCCATGAGTGATGTGAGATTAGAAAAATAAAGAGAGGATAAGGTGGAAAGAAGGAAGGTGCCCTACGCCTGGATTTTGAGTCGTGCGCCACTGAATCCACAGGCTATGTGTCTTGCGGGACAATAGACCAAGGCTAGGAAGAATTGGCTGTGGGGAGTACCCACAACGGTAATGAGGACTGGAATGTCTATTTACCAAGCAGGGAATTGTTAATGCTAGGATTGTAAACTGTTGTGTGATCTCGGCCTTGTCACATGCGTAAAAGTCACATGGAGAGGTATCGACTTGAAAGCTGAGTGATCGGTGGATTAAGGTGGTACACCTTTGCAAAGTTATAAAAAGTATTGGATACTCTGAGCTCCCAGGTCATGGAGTCTGCGCGCAGTGGATTCTATCCACGTCGATGCAGCACAAGTAGCTTTTGGGAAAGTTTTTCATAAAATTGAGTAAAGTGGTGACTCATGGAAGACCGCCATGCATAACATCTTCTGAAAATCTAGTTTAGGATTTTAAAAGTCTCGCTTTTGAAAACAAAATCTCTTCTTCAAAATTGAGAGTGAAAATCTATTCTTATCTATAAACCAAAGAGTCACCCTTTGGAAATTTCCCCCTCATCTATATACCTGCATTCTTATTTGAGACTTGTTGAGCACTATGTGGACAATGTGCTCACCCTTACTTTTGCAAACAAAAATTTAGAGGAAAGATTCATTGATCCCGAGTCCTAACGTCTTGAACCCAACATGGAAGAAGAAGAAACCACTCCAGAAGATCCATCCTACTAGAGGGTCACTTACCAAGTTGAGTCCGATGTGAAGGAAACCCACGCAACACCGCTGCAGTTGAAGATGAAGATCGTTGAAGTCCTTTTTCTTGTTGTTGTTGTTTTATTCAGTGCCGACCTTTGTGTTGAAGAAAACTCCTTAATTTTGTATCAACACTAAATTGCGTCATTTTGGGTGCTATGTTATTGTAATGTTGGTCCTTATGATCAGCGATTGTTTTATTTACTTGCATTGTTATATAATGCATCTTGTTGTTGTGAGCTTGCAATGTACCGTTCTAAGTGCAACCCAGCTGGGCGATTGCCACCGGATTCCTCAAATGAGGGTCCCACACGCGGTTTCGCGGGGGGAGGCGTTGTATTTCAATTTCCATCAATACAAATAGCCTTTTTGTTCGATTATGGAATTTTTGCAGATTCTTATCTTTTCGTCTCCAAGGCGATGCCCTCTTTGCGAAGATGTGCTCCCTGTGAGGATGTAGGCTGCCACAGCCTAAAAGCCCCTACGACGGGAACCCCGCACCCATAGGGCGGCTTACAGTAACCCCTCATGGACTGAGGGGGTAAGCGGCAACCCAGTTCTCATGAACTGTGGTAGCGAGTCACTTTGAGAGACTAGTCCCCCCTCAAATACTCTACACCCACTGCCGAGTAACGGAACCCTCCTCCGGGAGCGGCCTTATCCCCCTACGGGCCATCGGCTCATCCTCCTCCGGGAGTGTCCCCCTCTGTGAGTCGGAGTCCTCAATTATCTTCAGAAATTTTCGATCGGGAGTTTTCGACCGGCTCCCCGTTCTCACGGCGACCCGGGGAAATTCTTACCGGTCTTCGAGAAATTTCGACCAGGGGGACTTCTTACTGGTCTCCGGTGACCGGGGGAACTTCTTACCGGTCTCCGGCAATTTTTTTGACCGGGGGAACTTCCCGACCGGCTCCCCGTTCTCACGGCGACCGGGGAAGTTTTTACCAGTCTTTGAAATTTTTTCGACTGAGAGAATTTCTTACCGGACTTTTGAATTCCTCGATGGGTAATCCACGGCCAAGTCAAATCTTTCGACTTGATAGCCTTGGAATTTGTCGGTCGGGTAAATTCATGGTCGTGCCTCGAAACTTTCGACCGGCTCCCGTTTTCACGGCGACTGGGGGAATTTCCACCCTTATCCCTCTTCGACAAGGGGCTATGTGGCCCCGGTAGTTATCGGTGTCCGGGATTTTCCCCGATAGTCCTCCAGGACTTTTCCCGGTAGACATCCGGGGTCCTTTTTTTTTTCTTACCCACAGCGCGCGGAGCTGAGCTGCACCCCGCTGTGGGGGGGAGATAAAGGAGATAACCCGGGCCCGGACAAGAGATGATAACTTTCAAAAAATTTTGAAGACAATGTCAAAGAATTTCTAAGACATTGCAAACAAGCAAGCCCAAACTTTATTGATGAAACATTTAATCGAGGGACAACCCCCCCCCCCCCGCCGGTGGGCTAGAGTGTCCACGGGACAACCCCTTCCGGTGGGCAGCTACACCTAGTAATCCCGGAGGCCTTCCTTGAGCTCCCGGGAAATATCCTTGTACAAGCATATGATCCTCCGTTGGGAGCTCCGGAGAAGTTCCTCCGACCAGTACTCGTAGCCGGCCGGAGGGCGTATTTGAAGCGGTGGGACCCTCCGGGACCCCCGCTTCGGAGGAGATAGCTCTGCGCGACAATTGTCAAAATTGTCCAAGTGCCACTCCGGGAGCCATCGTAGCCGAATCAGCTCCCGAGGAGCGCTCACCGGCACTCTCTCGGAAGGAGGCTCGGTGGCTGGGTAATTGGCATGTCCCCCGATAGCGAGGCTCAACAGGTTTAGAGCCGCTTGGGCCTCCCCTAGGCTACGCCACCCGGGGCTCAGAAACTCCTCCTCGGGAGTAAGCCCACCACCCGGGGCTCCAAAACTCCCTCTCCGGAGCGGGCCCCCGGGACGCCTGCTTACAATGAGACAACACTCAGCAAAAACAATCTTTTCATTTCATTAAGTGAAAGGATTTACAACTTTTTCCGGGGCTTCCTCTAAGAAGCTACCGGGAACAAAAAACCTACAAGCAAAAAACCTAACTAAAAGGCTAGGGGGGAGCTCATACTTGTCTGTTCTTGCCCCCCCCCCCCCCCCCCCCGGGAACCTCCACTACTGTCGACGCTGTCGACACCATCGCCGAGGGCGTTATATCCGGGTCCATCGCCCCGGAGACCCAGTCGAAGAGAACCCCGGCCAACTCCTCGAGCCCCTTGTAGCTTCTAGGCCCCTAAAGAGTGTTTTGGTAATTAATGACAATTACAAATGTTGAACTAACGATACCTGTTAAGTTGTGTTAGGAACAAAATCAAAAGACAGGATAATGAAAGGCAAAGAAAGAGCTACATGATGACGAAATGACATTTAGCAAAGAGGCAAAGGTACGGAATAGGGTCTTTTTCATTTTACCGGTCTAAGGTGATTAGAGAAGAATTTTGACCGGATTATAGGATAGTCGCCGTACTATTAAGAGGAGCATGTGGTGTATCACTAAATAGTTCATCTATGTGCCACAAGTCATAAAAACAACTTGCATTGCATACTAGGTCACATCTTTAAAAAAATACTTGTATCCATTCAAAACAGCCAAGTTCAGTCTCTGTCGGTCTAATCGATTGTTAGTCGGTCTGACCGCAGAAAAGGTCTAACCGAGTATTGTTTCGGACTGACCGACAGTTGTGTTGAAGTGTGTTTATTTTCTTAAAAAGGTCAGTCTGTCCGTGTTTAAACCTTAAGTCAGACTCCTGGAGCTTCATGATCACATTTTATAGAGCTTAGTGTGTTAAGTCGGTCTGACCGATTGTTGGTCCGGTCTGACCGATTGTTGGTCCGATCTGACCGCTAAAACGGTCTGACCGAGATTTTGTTCTACGGTCTGACCATGTGGCCGGTCTGTCCGAAGTTTTCGGCCTGACAGTAAATCGTGTCCAGAAACAATGTCGTCTCTGGATGGTTTCACGGTCTGACCACCGTTGGCTCCTGTCTAACCGTGTGAGTGCCCGACAAGGGCAGGTGAGCATTTATTGCGCATGTTTAATGCCGTTGCAATTGCGGCGGTCTAACCGGGCTTATACCTGCGGTCTGACCGCCAAGTGATTTTTTCTCTCCAACGGCTTGAAACGGCTATATTTTTTGTGGGGGTATATATACTCCCATGCATGGTCCTGTTTACAACTTTTGGCTTATTTGTGAACATTGCCATCATTCTTAAGAGCTAAAACAAGTTTCATACACTCTAGTGTTCAATTTCTTGAATTTGAGAGAGTGTGCAATTGAGATCTTCTAGTGCACTGCATTTAGATCACTAAATCAATCTTGTGGCACTAGAAGAGCATTAATTAAGTGGTCATCAACGGCTTGTTACTCTTGGAGCTTGCCGGCTCCTAGACGACTAGGAGGAAGGTCTTGGAGAGCTCTTCAAGGAAGATTGTGAATAAGCCTCAAAAAATCTTGTGAAGGGGTTGAGCACGCCTTGCCAGAGCGGTAAAGTGCATCAATAGTGGAATCAAGGTTTGGATAACTCATCATACTAATCCAGCTCGAGATCTAAGTCACTTCTTGAGAGGAAGTCGACTAGATAGAGGAGCGGTTAGAGATTTGAGTTTGCCTCAACGTGGATTAGGGGTGATCGGCAAATCACCGAGACCACGGGATATATCATTGTGTTAAATTGCTTGTTGTTCATCTTGCACTAGCTATTTGCTCTCATTTATTGTTAATTGCTTGATTAGTTGTTAAATTGTCAAAATCGCCTATTCACCCCCCCTCTAGTCGATATCCTAGATCCCTCTCAATTGGTATCAGAGCAAGGACTCCATATTTAGAGGATTTAACCATCCCGGAGTAGAATAAAGATGGCTAGTGAGGGTCGAATTAATATTGGCAAACCACCACTCTTTGATGGATCAAACTATACCTATTGGAAAACTAGAATGATGGTCTATCTTAAAGCCATGGGTGGAAAATTTTGGAAAGTGATGGATGAGGGCTTCACAATTCTAGATGATGAAGACATGACTAACCTAGATAGAGGAAATGCCTTAGCAAATGCTGAAGCCATGAATGTTCTTTATAGTGCTCTAAATCTAGGTGAATTTAATAGAATTTGTAAACTTGAAACGGCTCATGACATTTGGAGAAGTCTTATGGATATTCATGAAGGAACCTCAATGGTCAAGGATGCTAAATTATTTATCCATAAGGGATAATTTGAAAAGTTTGCTATGTTTCCCAATGAGGATGTCTCGGAGATGTTCAACCGATTAAATAACATAGTAAATGAGCTAAAAGGGCTTGGTATGGATGTCACAAATGTGGAGTTTTGTCATAAATTTCTTAGAGCTTTACTTTCAAAATATGACACTATTGTGACCTTATTTGTGCGATCTAATTTGAAGAGTGTGACTCCTTTGGAGGTCTTGAGTGAAATTCTCACTCATGACATATTTAAGAAATCACAAGAAGTGGTGCAAGATGAGGCTTCTGACTCCAAGAAAAAGAATATAGCACTCAAAACTCAAGCCTCCAAGAGGGAAGATAATAAGAAGAAAGCGATGAGAGAGACACCGATGAGGAAATGGCTCTCTTCGTGAGAAGATTCAAGCGGTTCATGAAAAATAGATATCAAGGAAAGTCCTTCAAGAAAGGACAATCATCAAAAAGGAACCCATTTGAAGAAAGAAGATGTTTTGATTGCGGTGAAAAGGGCCATATCTCCACACAATGCAAAAACAAGGAAGAAGAAAATTTCGTGAAAAAGAAGAAGTACGAAAAGGAAGGAGAAAGAAAGAAGAAGGTTTTCAAGAAGTATTACAAGAAGAAGAAGGACGGACAAGCTTGCTCATTGAATGGGATTCGGATGCTTCAAGTTCCAATTCCAAAGATGAAGATGAAGCATCTCCTAAAGGACTCGCCAGAGTAGCTATCAAGGAAGCTCCATCTCTATTCTCCACTCCTCATTGCCTCATGGCTAAAGGAGAATCTAAGGTATCATGTGACGAGGATGAATACTCTTATGATGACTTAGTTGAGATGATCACCGGTTTTAATGACTATATGAGCAAAGAAAAGAAAAAATTCAAGGAATTGAAGAAGAGATACAAAACTCTTCAAAATTCCTATGAGCTAAAAACATCTCATGAGAGTCTCAAAGAAACTCATGAGATGCTTAAGGAAGCTCATGACTCATTAATTGCTCATAAAGCCAACAAAACGGGTAATGACATAGGCATTACTTGCAATATTTCAAATGACTTGCCTATGATATCTACTTCTAGCATATCTACATCTTGTGAAGATTTAATTGAGTTACCATCTAGTCCAAAAGCTGATGACCATGTGCTTAGTCTTGAAAACAATGAACTTAAGGACAAAATTGAAAAACTAACAAATGATCTAGCTAAATTCTATGTAGGGGAATCAAAATTAAGACATCTACTAGATAGTCAAAGGTTCTCTTTAAGAAAAGAAGGACTAGGTTATATTCCTAAAAAGGGCAAACATGAATTTCTTCCAACTAAAACCGTATTTGTAAAAGAAAAGGGGTATTGCAACAAATGTAAAACTTTATGTCATATTGAGAAAAATTGTCATGCTAGCAAAACTAACTCATCTCTTATATTCAACTCTTGCTATGTTTTGAAGAAAATGAACAATGGCTATGTTAAAGCCAAATTTGTTGAAACCTCTATAATTGGTGCCAAAAGGAAAGCCATTTGGGTCCCAAAATCCTTGGTAACTAACCTCCAAGGACCCAAAAAGATTTGGGTACCTAAAAGGACCTAACTTTGTTTTGTAGATAAATTACAAGGCCAGAGGACAACATTGGGTGCTCGATAGTGGATGCACTCAACATATGACCGGTAATCACAATATGTTCTCCTCTCTCAATAACGAAGGTGTGGAATATGACAAGATCACATTTGGAGATAATAGCAAAGGAAAGGTAAAAGGTTTAGGTAAAATTGCCATCTCAAACGACCTCTCCATCTCTAATGTATTGCTTGTCGAATCTCTTAACTTCAATCTCTTATCCGTAGCTCAACTTTGTGATCTTGGATTTATATGTGCTTTCTATCCAAAAGATGTGATTATCACTAGTATTGATGATAATAGGTTGATCTTCAAAGGTTTTAGGCATGGCAACCTTTATTTAGTTGATTTCAATTCAAATGATGCAAATCTTGGCACATGCTTGTTCTCTAAATCATCTAAAGGTTAGCTATGGCATAGAAGGCTTGGACATGTTGGAATGAAACAACTAAATATATTAGTTAAACATGATTTAGTTGTCGGCTTAAAAGATGTAAAGTTTAAAAAAGATAAATTATGTAGTGCTTGTCAAGCCGGAAAACAAATTGCAAATTCACATCCAACCAAAAGCACAATGTCAACTTCTAGTCCACTTGAGTTATTACATATGGATTTAATTGGTCCAACTACTTATGTTAGCATTGGTGGAAATAGTTATTGTCTTGTCATTGTAGATGATTTTTCTAGATATACATGGATATTCTTTTTACATGACAAGTCAATTGTATTTAACACTTTCAAAAGTTTTGCACAAAGGGCCGAAAATGAATTTAGTTTCAAGATCAAGAAAGTGAGAAGTGACAATGGCTCCGAATTCAAGAATACCAAGGTTGATAACTGGTGTGATGATAAGGGCATCAAACATGAGTTTTCGGCCAAGTATACACCGGAGCAAAATGGAGTAGTCGAACGAAAGAACTGGACATTGATAGATATGGCAAGATCCATGCTTTCGGAGTACAATGTTTCGGACACCTTTTGGGCCGAAGCAATCAACACCGCATGCCATGCATCGAATCGACTTTATTGTCATCGGCTATTAAAGAAAACTCCTTACGAGCTTCTCATCGGAAGGAAACAAAACATTTCCTACTTCCGAGTGTTTGGATGTAAGTGCTATATTTTACGAAAAGGTACACGCTTATCTAAATTTCAAAGTAAATGCGATGTAGGATTTTTATTAGGATACTCATTAAATAGCAAAGTATATAGTGTCTACAACCAAAACTCCGGTTTGGTTGAAGAGACGCATGATATAGAATTTGATGAGACTAACGGCTCTCAAGAGGAGCAAGACAACTTGGATGATGTAGGTAATGAAGGGTTAAGGGTGGTGATGAAGAACATGACCATTGGGGATATTAAGCCGAAAGAAGATAGTGATCATGATGAAGATCCTTCCATTCAAGCTATCCCCTCTTCGTCAACACCTCAACATGAAGATCAAATAGTTGAAGTGGTTAATTTGGAAGATTCGCCTCAACAACAACCGGAAGGAACATCTACCTCTACTTCACAAAACCCAGTTGATCATCCAAGAATTCATCACTCAATTTCTAAGGATCACCCCGTCGATCAAATTGTTGGTGACTTGCGTAAGGGTGTTCAAACTCGCTCTCGTCTTGCCTCATTTTGTGAAAATTTTTCTTTTGTTTCCTCTTTTGAGCCCACACATGTAGATGAAGCTTTGAAAGATCCAAACTGGTTGAATGCTATGCATGAAGAATTAAACAACTTCACTCGCAACAATGTTTGGGAATTGGTCGAAGAACCAAATCCGGATGAACACAATGTCATCGGAACCAAATGGATTTTTAAAAACAAACAAGATGAAAATGGAGTGGTAGTAAGGAATAAAGCAAGATTGGTGGCTCAAGGATATACTCAAGTCGAAGGTTTGGACTTCGGTGAAACCTTTGCTCCCGTAGATAGACTTGAAGCTATTAGAATTTTGCTTGCCTTTGCTTCGTCTCATAATATTAGACTTTATCAAATGGATGTCAAAAGTGCATTTTTAAATGGAAAAATTAATGAATTGGTATTTGTCAAACAACCACCTGGTTTTGAAGATCCTACAAAACCAAATCATGTTTACAAACTCTCCAAGGCTCTTTGTGGTCTTAAACAAGCACATCGTGCTTGGTATGAAAGACTTAGAGACTTCTTAATTTCTAAAGGCTTTAAAATTGGGAAAGTTGATACTACCTTATTTACTAAGAAAATTGTAAATGATTTCTTTGTATGTCAAATTTATGTTGATGACATCATATTTGGATCTACTAACCAAGACTTTTGTGAGGAATTTGGTAACATGATGTCCAGGGAATTTGAGATGTCCTTGATAGGTGAAATAAGTTTCTTCCTCGGACTACAAATTAAACAACTCAAGGAAGGAACTTTCATCAGTCAAAGCAAATATGTGAGGACCTACTCAAGAAGTTCGGACTTGAAGAAGCAAAGCCAATCAAGACACCAATGGCCACAAACGGTCACCTTGTTTCTGACGAAGGAGGTAAACTGGTAGACTCAAAGCTTTATAGATCTATGATTGGTAGTCTACTGTATCTTACTGCTTCTAGGCCCGATATTATGTTTAGTGTGTGTATGTGTGCAATATTTCAAGCCTCTCCTAAAGAAAGTCATTTAATGGCCGTTAAGCGCATTTTGAGGTATCTAAAATATTCATCTAGTATAGGGTTGTGGTATCCAAAAGGTGCTAAATTTGAATTAATTGGATATTCTGATTCCGACTATGCGGGATGTAAAGTGGATAGAAAAAGCACATCAGGCAGTTATCAACTATTACGAAGATCTTTAGTCTCTTGGTCCTCCAAGAAACAAAACTCAGTAGCTCTATCAACCGCCGAAGCAGAATATGTTTCCGCGGGTAGTTGTTGTGCACAATTGCTTTGGATGAGGTAAACTTTGTTGGATTATGGAATCAAATTTGAAAAAGTGCCTCTTTTGTGTGACAATGAGAGTGCGGTGAAAATAGCCACAAATCCAGTTCAACACTCTCGGACCAAACATATAGATATCCGACACCACTTCCTTAGAGATCATGTTAGTAAAGGTGATGTGTTGGTGGATAATGTAAGGACCGAAGATCAATTAGCGGATATATTTACTAAGCCCTTAGATGAAAACCGCTTTTGTAAACTTTGAAATGAGCTCAACGTCATTGATATATCAAATGTGGCTTGAAATGTTGAACTCATATTGATTGTGCTTAAGTTGTCACTTGATTGCATGAATTTTTTTCATTTTAGGGTATTTTAGGCTCTCGTATCGGCAATTGAGTAGAATTTGCCAAAAACATGTTGATTTATAATACGGATACTTCCCCTTTTGGCGATATTGTCTATATCTTACTTATAGTTATCCTATATATCTCTCATACCTTCTATCTGAATCTCATTTGAGCATCAATCAAACAAATCTCTCAATTTTTCAGTCCTTCCAGCGGTCTTACCGAAGAACAATTGCGGTCTGACCGAATGTATCTCCAGAGAGCATTTCAAAATCTGTTCTTCCAGCGGTCTGACCGGTCTCTTGCCTATGGTCTGACCAAATTTACTTGACTAGAGACCTTTTATCCCGAATCTCTGTCATTTTCACTCTCTCACCTCACTTTTGTCTCTTTCACGTGCGCCCCAAATTCTTTGGAGTTTCCTTCTCCGGTCAAACCAAAGCGAAGCACGGACAAACCGTCGGTCAAGATCTCCTCCAAACATGTCTTCTAGGTATCCTTCTCGGATTCATCTCCATTTTATCAAAAATTTCCTCTTTATTTCGGGATTCCGAGAAACTTTGATGAATCTAGTATGAAGTTGTTCAAACCCTCGAATTGATACTTTCTCTTGATACACTAAATGTTTATCCTTGAGTATCAACCCACTTTGCGCTCTAGAATCAACTGAATCCCAGAAATCTCCTCAAACCCTAACTCTACGGTTGCGCCGGTCTGACCGACCCCAGTTCCGGTCCGACTGACAACAACAGTAGAGCCAGGGCTTGCTGATCTGTTGACATCTCAATTCACACGTTCATATCTCTTAGTATCTTATCTGTTTTATATCTTGCAAATCTTCTAGTGGTCGAGGCTCTCAAGGGAATGTCTACGTCCAGACTAAGAAGAAGAAATTGGCGAAACGGCCAAAAAGAGCTCAACCTTCAAGTAGCGACACTCAAGATGCTGTTGGGTGCCCTCGCCCAGAGACTCAGAAACGGAACAATCCTCTCACCGTGGCAGTTCTGAGCACATGGCTATGGATATTGAGAGTGAGGACGATGAGATAAATGTCCATGCATATCAAGGACCCAAGAAGAACTGGACGTCCAATGATTATACAAAGGCTAGGACCACCTACGCCTATAACCATGAGAATGACGCCACTACTCCTCACTTCCACACGATGACACAGCAGGATGCGTTATATGGTCATTTGGTTCACAAGAATATCTTCGAACACAAATGGATTGAAAGGGCTTATGTTGTGAATTAGCCCATCATGGCTCCTCTTGTTCAGATCTTCAAGGAGATTGGGCTGTATGACTTTGTGGAGCATAAGTGCCCATGGAACGCCACTGCCATCCGTCAGTTCTATGCTACCATCGAGATCATTTGGGCGGAACAAAAGATAATGTGGATGACAGGTACTAGGAGATATGAGGCTTCATTCGAGGAATTTGCTGTGGCTAATAAGATAAATTATGAAGAAATGAAGGAAGGCATCAATATGGAAGATGAAGATTATCTGCATGAGGATGACTGGCTCCAGTTCTATGAACAGCCGGGAGGTGCCCAGAGGATCGTACCTGGCATGATTACAGGCCTTAAAGTCCTCCCAGCTGTGGTCAACAAGATTATCCGAGCCACGATCCATCCAAAGAGTGAAAATCGAGAAGCTATCCGCGACTATTACTGGAACTTCATCAACCACATCCTCAAGCGACATCAGATCAACATTGTCACTTTCATCTTGAAGACGATTGAGGATGTCTCGATAACCACTCTTCCAAATTTGTACTTTGCTCCATACATTATGACCTTGCTGCTCCAGAAGACGAAGTTTCCTTGCGGATCTTGCGATATCAGGCATCTTGGCTATAAGCCGTTCAGTGTCAATCCGCGCATCTTGGCTCGAGGCCATGGAGCACAGCCACATCAGCAGCAGGCTCCAGACATGCCTCCTCCACCTTAGCTGCAGGCTCAGCAGCCAGCACAGCAAAGCCAAGCCCCCGCCTGGTTTACTCAGTTCCAGCAACAGTTCCATCAGCCGATGATGGATCAGGTTGCTACTCTTCTCCAGGGGCTTGAGCTCACACAATCGGACTTGGTGGCTCTCAATGATCAATTCCAAACCTTTTCATCGCGCCAAGATCAGTTCGAGCAGCGTTTCCACGCTTTCTCCGCTCACTTCTACTCTCGATTCCCTCAGACTCCTCCTTTCAACCCTCCATCTCCAGATGATGATGCTCCCGCCGATTCTTAGCTTTTCTGGCAATTGATGCCAAAGGGGGAGAAGAACTCTAGATGAGTGATTTTGTATGAGTGGATGACTTATGACTTATGCCTTATGTATGAATGATGTGATGTTTTTGAAATACCTTATAACTTTTGTGAGATTGCGATACTTCATGTTATATGAGATGTGCTTTATGTTATTTTCATATGACCTTTGTGATGTTGTTTTACTCTGATATCGTTTGTGGAATGAATTGACATATCCTCTTATATACATGCTTGAACTCCACCAAAAGGCCAAAATTTTCATATTCATCTATTTAGAGGGAGTATGTCTTTCTCTACTATGCTTATTGAAAAAATGCTTTTAATGCACAAAATTCAATCATCTACTCTTTATGTTGTCATCAATTACCAAAAAGGGGGAGATTGTAGCTTCTAGGCCCCTAAAGAGTGTTTTGGTAATTAATGACAATTACAAATATTGAACTAACGATACCTGTTAAGTTGTGTCAAGAACAAAATCAAAAGACAGGATAATGAAAGGCAAAGAAAGAGCTACATGATGACGAAAGGACATTGAGCAAAGAGGCAAAGGTACGGAATAGGGTCTTTTTCATTTTATCGGTCTAAGGTGATAAGAGAAGAATTTTGATCGGATTATAGGATAGTCGCCGTACTATTAATAGGAGCATGTGGTGCATCACTAAATAGTTCATCTATGTGCCACAAGTCATAATAACAACTTGCATTGCATACTAGAAGGTCACATCTTTTAAAAAATACTTGTATCCATTCAAAACAGCCAAGTTCAGTCTCTGTCGGTCTGATCGATTGTTAGCCCGTCTAACCACAGAAAGGTCTGACCGAGTATTGTTTCGGACTGACCGACAGTTGTGTTGAAGTGTGTTTATTTTCTTAAAAAGCTCGGTCTGTCCGTGGTTAAACCTTAAGTCAGATTCCTGGAGCTTCATGATCACATTTTATAGAACTTAGTGTGTTAAGTCGGTCTGACCGATTGTTGGTCCGGTTTGACCGCTAAAACGGTCTGACCGAGATTTTGTTCTACGGTCTGACCGTGTGGACGGCTAGGAGGAAGGTTTTGGAGAGCTCTTCAAGGAAGATTCTGAATAAGCCTCAAAACATCTTGTGAAGGGGTTGAGCACGCCTTGCCGGAGCGGTAAAGTGCATCAATAGTGGAATCGAGGTTTGGATAACTCATCATACTAATCCGGCTCGAGATCTAAGTCACTTCTTGAGAGGAAGTCGACTAGATAGAGGAGCGGTTAGAGATTTGAGTTTTCCTCAACATGGATTAGGGGTGATCGGCAAATCACTGAGACCACGGGATATATCCTTGTGTTAAATTGCTTGTTGTTCATCTTGTACTAGCTATTTGCTCTCATTTATTGTTAATTGCTTGATTAGTTGTTAAATTGTCAAAATCGCCTATTCACCCCCCTCTAGTCGATATCCTAGATCCCTCTCACCCCTGTCACCAGCCTTTGAAGCAGCTCCCCAATGACCCAAGCGCCCGCTCCACAGTGCTCCACGTGAGCGGCCGCGAGAGAGATCACCGGGACGGCGAGGCCCCGGGCCTGGACGTTAGCGGCCACCGGGATCAAAGAGACTTACGTATCATGGAAATATGCAGCCTCTTGGACCGACGATGGTACCAGGTCGAGGCTGCTCCCCAATCCAAGCTCAACCCCGAGCGCCTCGAGGACCGAGCGGATCATCCTCCCGCCGGTGGTCACCGCGGCGGCACCCGAGGCCTCTGCCTCCCGGAGAGCTTGCCTCTCCGTGCGCAACTCCTACCGGAGCCGGGAGGCAGCGTCTTCGACGGTGGCGAGCCGCGCCCGGGTCGCCTCCATCTCCCCAAGCACCTGGTCCTTCTCGGACCGCTCGGTGAGCACGGCCTCCTTGATCGCCGCCAAGTCCCTGAGCGCTTTCTCCTTGTCAGAGCGCTCAGAGGCTTGGGCCTCCTCAGTCGCCCGGAGGCGCTCCAAGACCAGGGCCTGGAACTCCCGGACAAGTGTGACGGCCTAAAGCAAAGAAAAGATTAGGCGATCTACAAAAACAAAGTGAAGAGCCCGCACGGCCGAAATTTACCCAGAGTCTGGTGTAGAGGAGCTCCCCGTAGTCTCGCCCCGGCATGTCCTGGGGAGACCCCCACCGAGGGAGTTCACCGCCCATCGCACCGACGTCCTCCGAGCCCCCGCTGCCGGAGCAATTGGACGACAAGTCCATCGTGGGGCCCAGGACCCCGGGGCTAATGAAGAGCCCCTTGCCCTTCCCAGGTGGGGGGGTGCCGAGACCTCCGGAGCGGTGAAGGATGCCATCGGGAGGGCCCCCCCCCCCCGGGGTCTTGAACCGGACGGAAACCCCCCCTCGCGGCGGCTGCGGGCGGGTCTCCAGAGGTGCGAGTGGGGGAGAAGGGCTGGAGCATACATCTCTAAGTCTGACCCCTGTCCTTCCCCGGCCATCACTCCCCCAGGACGGCCGGTGCCCGGGGAGATGGGGCGGGGGGGACGAAGCTGGGCCGCCAATTGGCCCGGGATGTCCCACCACCGAGGATGCCGCCGCCAGAGACACCGGAGGCGTTGTCGAGGAAGTGGCTGGCACCCTCGTCGGCATCTTCGCAGGCCCCTCCTCCGGCTTCTTTGCCGGAGTCTTCGCCGGTGTCTTTGCCGGTGTCTTGGTGCGAGTCCCCATCGGAGAGACTGGGGCCTGCGCCCGGGCCTTCACAGGGCTCTTCGCACGAACGTGCCTCGAAGACCCTCTGATTGCCTCCTTCCCCCAATTGTGCGAGCTAGGGGTGGGAAGGGGCACCCTGGTGGGGAGCTAAAGCCCGAAGGCCTCCGCTACAAGATTCTGGGGAGGACCCTCCCCGATGACGCGCACGATCTGCTCCTGCTCTTCCTCGTAATATCTCCCGATAAGGACCACCACCTCCTGGGAGCGGTCGTAGGACTGGACTACAAAAGAAAAGCAAGAAGTTAGCCAAGTTCCTCCCTATGGGGACTAAGCCCGAAAATGTACGCCCAGAAACTTACATTGCGCCACCGTCATCCGGGGCAGGCGGTGAGCCGCGCCGAATCTCATCCCCCATTGCAGGCTGAAGGGCGCGCCACCCGGAGGAGCACTTGGGGGCCACCGGGCCCCCCGCCCGACTGTAGATTGATGGCTCCGGGGAGTAGGTGACCTTCGGGTCGTTTACCCAGAGGTAGAACCACCTCCGTAGCCAATCCCCCCAATGGTCCCGGGAGGCTTGCACTGGGTACTCATCCGTGCGGCCCGGCAAGAGCTGCATCATCACCGAGCCAAACGCGGATTTGGGACCACCCTTCATCACGAGTGGGCCCCTTGCCGATGGCTCGTAAAAATACCAAAGGAGCCGGAGAGTCGCCTTCTCTCAGGTGGCTGTCTCACACAGCCATATGAACAACCCCATCCGGACAAGGGTGTTCAGGATGAGGTGGTTGAGGGATAGGCAGTACTCTCGGAGAAACTCCTGGAGCAATGGGTGCACCGGGAGCCGTAGGCCTGCCTCCACAAAGGCCTCAAAGGCCACCACCTCCCCCTCCTGGGGGCTTGGGTCCTGCTCGTCCACCCCGGGGATCCAAATGTCCCCAATGGCGAAGTACTTCCGCTCCAGAAGGCCCTCGATGTCCTACGTGGTGAACTCGATCGCGCCGAGGAAGTCTGGGGTCACCTCCTCTGGAGGCAGCTCGGACGCTTTGGCTCGACTCTTTGGTGCCATCGCGATGTGAAGTTTCCGGGGAAATGTGCTGCCGGGGAAGACGAAGCTACCAAGAAATCAAGCTTCTGGGAGAGCAAAAGTGCACTTCCGGGAGAGCGAGTTTCTTGAGATAGGAAAAATGAGTGTCCGGGCTGAGGGCCCCCACCCCCCCATTTATAAGCAATGGAGGGAGCATCGGATGGACACCACGTGTCCCTGGATCCATCTGGGTCATCGATTCAAACTATTGCGTGGATATCGAAGGGCCGCACAAGGATCGAGACATCGTATGGTGCTAAGGCGGTCAGTTCCTATGCGTCCGTAACGACACGTACTTCTGTACCAAATCGTCCCTTCACTAGTCCAGTCGATGAAGCTCATCCATTTAGCCATAAATTACCCGAAATGCGTTGACCTGCAATTAAAATGAACAAAATGCACAATTGAGGTCGAACGACAGCCAATACAAATATATTTGAGTATATGATGATTTTTATGACTAAAATGAGTATGAATGAGGGGAAATATCTAGAAAATATGCACAAATATGAGAATTATCAGGCGCGCGTGAATCGAGGGCTCGCGTGGGTAAATAGCCCGGGAGCCGAAGCGTCGTGCATGGTTCAAGGAGTGTCCTAGAAGGCGAAGCGTCACCCAGGGCCAAGTTCTACGCATACCCTCCGAGGGAACCATGTGTCCCCGAGGGTCTCGGGGGTTGCTGTTGGGGGAAAATCCCGGACACTTCCCGGGAAAAGTCCCGCAGGCCTTCCGTGGAAAACCCCGGAGGGCTACCAGGCAAAACCCCGGAGGGCTACTGAGTAAAACCCCGGAGGGCTACCGGGTAAAATCCCGGAGGCCTTCCGTGGAAAACCCCGGAGGGCTACCGGGCAAAGTCCCAAAGGCCTTCCGTGGGAAATCCCGGAGGGCTATCGGGCAAAACCCCGGAGGCCTACCGGGCAAAGTCCCGAACGCCTCCCCGAAGGAGCCGTGGTCCCTTGTAGAAGACCACGGGCATCTCTCTGAGCCCCGGACGCCTCCTGTGGTAAACCCTGGACGCCTCCCATGAGATATCACGGAGGCCTCCCGGGAAAAGCCACGGGGGTCTCCCGTAGAAGACCGTATCAAGTCCCGGGCGCCTACCGGGGAAAGTCCCGGAGGTCTACCGGGGAAATCCCGGAGGTCCCTCGGGAAAGCCACAGAGGTCTCTCATGCGAGGTCACGTGCGGGTGACATCAAGAGCGGCTCAGGAACTAGCGAGGACACTTGTCAAGCATCCAAGCCCTTTGCCCATCGAAATGGCATCAACGCCCCTCGATCCGACGGCCGTAGCTAGGGGTTTTTAGTCTTTTTGCATGTTTTGGGGCCTCTATATATACCCCCTTGTATCTCATTTGTAAGGAGATTCTCAATTCATTTCTTACACACTCAAACAACAGGCTCCCTCGGAGACTTCTCTCCCCGAGAGAAAACCTCCCCAGCGGACTTGCGTCTGAAGGGTGCTGACAGGACTAGGGCCCCCATCGGAACCCAAACTTGTATAAAAATCACTGTGTCAATTGCTATGTTGCCCGGTGGGAAGTGACCGGTCACTCGGTCAGTTCGCATCGCCGTTCCCGTTTCAAGTCTTCCCGTGAAACCTGCCGGTGGTATATTTTTATACCACGACAAAGGGGTCTTCGAACACTCCTTCGACTCCTAGTTCTACTCTCACACACAAATACTAATAAAACACATAAGCATACATAAATTACTTATCATAGAGAATTATATGTAAAGTATAAATATGCATGCATGCAAGGTATTCTGGTTGAAGATGTTCCTGGGAGGGAGAAAACAATCTGGGCTTGGCTACAAGTGTCTGGCTTGGCTAAATTTGGGCTCGGGTTGATCTGAACTGATCCCGTAGGACTTGAGTTTGGTGAGACCAATCACAAACAAGGGATTAATCGAGGATTGGCTTAACCTCTTGTTCGACAGACTCTTGAACAAAATGACTAAGATTTGGAAAACACAAAAATCAGGCTGATACAGTGATTATCTCAAAAAGTCAACAACAGTAAAGTTGTAGGAAATGAGCTGATCTATAATTCTTTCAACAGGTCCGAACGGTTTTGAGGCCATCTAAGGTGTTCGATTTTGCTAAAAATAGAAAAGCGGTTGGGCTGAACTGTTTCGTCGATTGTCAGAGTTCTACAAATCAAAATATCAATTAAAGATGCCCAAAATGAAGCTAAGAGATTTCTGAACACACAACAACAAGAATCAAAGAAAATGGTGCAGTAACAAGCACGAATTTGAAAAGTTAAAGGGAAGCTACTCAAGAACCAAAAACAGAGTGATACTCACCGTCGTCGAAGAAGAAGACTTCAAAAAACAATGATCCTTGGAGATTTTTGGTGAGATTTCTGTACAAGAACAGATGAAGGATGGATAAATTAACAATTTCTCTTAATATTGATCAAGAAAAATGAACACATAAGCGAAATCTATCAAGTTTCATACCTTCTCAGGACTTAGGCAAGAAATGAAGGATGAACAGGCAAGAACGAGGAAGAAGAAAGGCTGTCTGATGATGAGGCAGCGGCCCGATCTTTCGATAGGTTCAATTAATCGACTTGTGGACATTGGTGTTTTGAGGCTTCCGATCAGCGAATCATCACCTTGCAATCGCTACACCCGCACGTCTCGTCATTATTGATCACGCTCGTACACGGCCGACCTTACCACGAAGGTAATTGTTCCTGCAAAAATTAAGAAATTCACAAGAACAAGGAAGAAGAAATCTGAAATTGCAAATAAAGATGAAGCACACGAGTTGGGTTCCACAAACCAAAGCAGCGACCTAGTCGCTCCGATGCAGAGGTGAAAAGAATCTATAAAATGTCGTGTAGATGCAATCTAAGAAAAACCCACCTGTTTGTGACGGCTAAGGGGAGTATTTGAGGGGTACACAACCCTAGGGACGCCCCCCTAATGGGCTCTACTTGATACAAGGCCCATCGGCCCAAGTTAAGGTGGCGCAGCACCATTTCCAGGAAGGAACGCGGACTCTTTCGATGATTGCAGCCGGCTCAGGTAGAATGGAGATGAGGTTAGATCTGTTAAAAAGTAGACTTGATAAGCTTTCCATGAAGTCCAAGGACATCCTAAACGGAGTCCGTATGAGGAAGTTACGGCAATTTGAATTCAGTGTTGTCACAGCAGTCCGAATCCGAATCCAGCGCGAACCCAACTCAAACTCTAGCTTCCCTTGGGCCCAAAGTGATGTGGGGATCTTATGGAAACGTTGATGAAAGTATGGGGCAGGTGGTTGCAGGTCTAAGCCCATGTCCGGCTTCACTTGTGGCACCATGCATCCCTCCTTGATCAACCAAAAGGTGATGTCTTGAGGAAGCACTTGTCGAGTTCCTCTCTTCCCCTACTCCCGCATTCCTGATCACAAGTAGATCACAAGAGTTAGGTAGTAATCCATTCTGAATATCCAAAGTATTAAACCTTAGGAAAGAGTCACCCTGATAGTTTAGTTATCGTGCTCGAGCTCTAGTTATAGGTCCAAGTAATTGTTCTAGTTAAGCTTCATCTAGAAAAGTAGTCGTGCATGTATCCAAGGTTGTTATGTCCTCATCATGTGAGGTGTTCTTATAGGCTACTAGTAGATGTTGGACAAGGGAATGAGACAAAAAGGATCAAGCAATGTCAGATGCAAAGATCTTGCTTGCTCTTGAGGGAATTCAACTCGTCGCTGGTTGGGGGCTCTCACAGTGGTGTGACAGGAGGGAGTTCAACACTCTTTCCTTTTTGCTGGTCATTTCTCTCTCTCACAGCCAACATGCATTGGTTAGAAATGGTGTTTGCTGTTTTGGGGGCTTCCTGATTGGTCTTCAATTGGATCAAAATACCAAAACATGGTTGATTTGTGGATTGATGCACTGCCTATTTGACTGAACACTGGAAAAACTAGATCAAACACTTGAAGCTAGAAAGAGACAAAAATTTCACACGGGCACTCGAACTGAGACAAAGAGATCCATGTGTTTTCTTTCTAATTCGACCAATACTCGGTTCGACTAGTGACTTGCTTTCAACCAGTGAGCCAGTCTTGATCGTACAACTTGACCATCGACCAAGTCTTGACTAATTTGAACAAAATTGCTAGTTTAAGACAATTTGAATAGGAGCAATCTAATAAGTTGAATACTGGGCTGGAAAAAAGTTTGGGATTTTTAGTTGGAATTTAATCTAGAGAAATTTAGAGAACTTTAATAAGAGATTTTGGAGGATTTTCCAGGATTGATCTAAGGTGTGGTCGAGATGTTTGAGGGATTCAATAAGAAATGTATTGATGGACACATTAAAAGAATATCAAAAATGGGGCGTTACAACCTACCCACCTTAAGAATAATATCATTCTCGAGATTCTGACTAGTTTGGAAATAGGTAGGGGAAATTCTGACACAACTCTTCTTCTTTTTCCCAGGTTGACTCTTCCTTTCTGTGATTGTTCCACTAAACCTTGCAAAATCTGATGGTTCTTGATTTCAACTTCCTTTTTCTGACCTCTATTATCTTAACAAGGTTCTCTTGATATGACAAGTCTGGTTGAACTTCAGCTTCTATAGGAGATACTTGCTCCATTGGTTTTTTTAAACATTTCCTCAATTTAGATATGTGAAAAACATCATGAATTCCTGTTAGTTCAGGTGGTAGCTTTAGTCTGTAGGCTACTTCTCCTCGTTTTTCCAAGATTTGATATGGTCCAACATATCTTGGTCTTAATTTTCCTTTCATCTGAAATCGGTAGACTCCTTTGTAATGTGTCACTTTGAGGTACACATAGTCGCCTTCCTCAAAAGACAACTCTCTTTTTCTATTGTCGGCGTAGCTCTTTTGTCGAGACTGGGCTGACTTCAATCTTTCCTGTATAATCTTTACATGAGCTTTGGCATCTTCTACGAGTTCTGGTCCCAAAAATTGTCTCTGTCCTGTTGCATCTAGGCCCCTATTATTGTTGATTTTGATTATTGATGACATTAAGTGTTTTGGATCTAATCATGTCTTTGAGCTAGCTGCATGCAGAGACCTAAGAGCTATTTTGCCTAAGATCGCAGTATTGCCAAAGTCGCAAGCATAAGGTCGCAATGTCGTCAGAGGTTGCAAGTCCAAGGTCACCAAGATTGAAGATGCAAAGAACCTAAGGTAAAATGAGTTTTTATTTTGTACCGGTCTCGATGCTTGGAGGTTGATCGGTTTATAGAAATTTCTTTTTAATTTTAACTGTACTATAAAGAGGGGTTGCAAGCCCTCTCTACATTTTCAGCATAAACCGAGAAACTATTAGGTCACTGCTGTCGACGATTCGTACTCGGGGTCCTTAGTCGAACTTATGCAGAATTTGTGAGTTGTTAGACCTTTCAGGGTGTCCCTCTGGGAAGGAATGATGAGCAATGTCGATTGGAACACAGAAAGATTTATACAAGTTCAGGCCCTCGATGGTGGGAATAATAGCCCTACGTCCTGTTGTGATTTCACTATGTATGGGAAAAAAGATTACAAAGTTGTGGAAAAGATCATCACAGGCGAAGAGCTTTTCCGTGCGATTGTCTAAAATACGACTAAACTAGCCTATGAAAGCTTGAAGTTTTCTCGTGTTGAATCGCTGGGATCTGGGCTTGACCTTCTTGTCTTGTGCATTCGCTCACACTTTTATACTGGTCGAAAGGGTGCCAATGCACAACGGCTTCGAACAGTTGTTCAGGTGCAGTTTTGATAACCGCACTTAACTTCCACGCAGGCTTAACACGTGCAATTAAGGGATAACTGCACATATTAACCTCCTGGTAGTTGTCTTCATACGTGGAAGAATCTTCGGGATCCTCGAGATATGCTCGTACAGAGTGCTAAGCAATTCCCAGGTCATTCAGGTCGAGAGTAGTCCGTGACTCTCTGACCGCGCATCGTCTCCAGCCTTCTGACATTGCATAGCCTGCGACCTTGTGATCGCACACTGTCTATGATCTCATGATCGTGCAAAGCCTGCGACCATGTGTCCGAGCTTCTCAGGTCATCTGAGATCATAGCAACGGACCTCTAGACACTTGTCTGGTTCGAATCTTTCCTGAACCAGGCGTGCATTTACTCCAAACTAGCTCGGGTAACAATCCTTGTCAGCTAGCCCCCAAATTTGAAGAAAATGAAAAGACATATTTACTTCCAATTTTACTCCTGCATCGGATAAGTAACCCGACGCTTCAACTCCTCCACTCAGTGGCACACTAAGTGTGGCGGTTTATTTCCCGAGACGTGTTCTGGGTTGTATTTTGATAGGTAATGATGGCGCCGCATAATTGTCTTTTAACCTGAGATAAAACTGTAAATGTTTTAAGAAATCGAGGCATTCAAAAAACGAACCGTCACCCCTGGGGGCTATAAATACCGAAGCCTCTTAGCCCTAAAACTTCACAAATTTTTTCCCGGCTAAGTCTTTTCCAAAGCTACCTTTCCCTCTCTTCTGTTTCCACCTCAATGGCAGATCATGGCTCCAAAACCATCATTGAGATTGAGAGCGATGAAGAGGAAGTGACACTTGAATTCGACCAGGACTTCCAGAAAGTAAGTCTTCTCTGGAACCCCTGGTTCAAGTTGCCATCTTATGTTCTGATCATTTCCAAAATGCTTTTTGGAAATTCACAGATGATCGAAGATCTGGTTCCTCCAGGGAAGAAACCCAAGGTTGACGAGGGATCTTCCAGCGGCACAAGGGTTAGGGATGCATCATTGCTCTCTCTTCCTTTGGCCCCTGTAGTCCTTCCTGTCCATGCAACTCGGCAGGTCGAACCTTCATCTCCACCTTTGGAGGTCCATAACAATCCTTCAAAGCCTTCTTCTCAGCTTTCTCCCTTGCGATCAAGAGATCCCCATCTTTTGATGGGTTATCAATTTTCTGGTAGGAAGGTTGAATTCCCGCGACCAGCTAATCCTCAGCTTGTGTTGGGTGAGCAATCTTTTCGTGGGAAAGTTGCACTTCCTCGACCTGACAGTTTCCAACTTTTGTCGGGTGATCTACTTTCTGGAGGAAATACTTCATCCTCTCACTTGTGAGGATTGGTAATTATTTTCATCTCTTCTGCTGGTCGCTTCATCTTGTAAAACTAACCCATTTATGCACAGGAGATGAAAATTGTTGGAGCCCCCAGTGACCAACCTGCTGAGATCCAACCTCTTTCCCTCAAACAGACTCTCCAAAAGGAGAAAGAGGTTCTGGAGAAGAAGACCGAAGTGATGTCTTCGGCCATTCTGCACCTAGCAGAATGTTTGGACAGATCCCGTGAAGAGGAGCACCAATTCCGCTTGGAGAGGGACTATGCTCGGCAGAAGAGAGAACTCTCTGATTCGATCAAGAATAGTAGTGCTTCTCTGATTAGGGATGATATAGATAGGCTTAGAGTAGTTGCTAGTTCTCTTGGGGTGGTCAGTGTAGATCCGACTGACACCAATATGCCCTTGGGAGAACTTTGTAAACTTCTCTCGGATCAGGTCAATGCTCTGGTCGCCTGTATCCCTTTTGTATGCAAGGATTGCCAGAAATGAAAATTTCTTTTACCTTACATAACTTGCCTTCTCAAGAAGAATTACACAAGAATTAATTTGAATTAAAATTCTTCACAATCTCTGTGCGAAAACATGATCACAAAGAATGTCTTCACGACCAAACATACACAGGTAAATCCGAAGTAACAAATCTTTCGATCAGAAACGCATTAATGTGTTATACCGCGACCAGTACTGGTACTGTGATCAGAACTAAAACCGCGATCAGAACTAAAGTCGCGATCAGAACTGAAGTCGCGATAACATAATGCCTTGATCGGATGATAACCGTCTATATTGCAATTACCTACTTGCAGCGATCACAAAATGGCATTGCGATCAACATGCAAATTTTGAAGCGATCATAGAAACGCATTGTGATCAATACATGAAAATTAACTTACAAAAGACATGAAGGATAACTTCTTCCTAAAATCTTTGCAAAATTTTCATGTTCTTATGTACACCCTAGCCCCCGAATTCGAAACGGAAATTAAAAAAATAAATTTTGTTTCGGATTCACTGTAGGGAGTGCGTAACGGGTTTCAAGAGAGAATGCACCCTTTATGGGAAATGAATAAAGTATTCCACGAAGGGTTGCCTCGGGCATATAAAAGGAGAAGGTAGCTTCCTGAGGAAGCCACACAACCAGAAACCCTTCACTTGCCTTAGAGTTTCCGCCGCACAAAACCCTCTTTTGCATTCCTCATCTCCATCGCCTCCAAAGTCACCACCTTTCCTCTTAATCTTTCGTAATAAATGGCATCCTGGAGCCAATCCATCCACCACACGGAAGAGAGTCTGGTGGTGTTAGAGAAGGAAGAGATTCTCCCTCCACGGCTGCTGATCAACTGGCGGCCCACAGAGAAAAATCAAGAAACCCCAATCGTCCAAGAGGGCGAGTTGGTGGTCTTCGAGGAGTACCTGCGCTGCGGGTTTCGATTCCCCGAGAGCCAGTTCTTGAAGGGAATCTTGGAGCATTATGGGTTGGAGTTGGTGAATCTCCACCCAAATGCTGTTCTTATCTTGGCGATCTTCCAGCACTTGTGCGAAGCCTTCGTCGAAGCGCTCCCAAGTGTGGAGCTCTTCCGACGCTTTTATTATTCGGCATGGTCGAAGAGTGCCAATGCCACCGGATGCATATACTTCCGGATAAGGGAGAAGAAAGAGTACCCCTTCCCACTCCTCCGAGATTTTGTACATGGGTGGTACCAGAAGTAGTTTTACTGCACCCCTCCGTCAGAGAGCAGACTGTGGTTCGAGAACTCTCGACCGGAGAAGTCCAGCGAGTTGGACTCCCTTCCTGCTCTGAGCGCAGAACAGAAGAAGCAGGCCCAAGTCATTCTTCACTTAGTCCAGCAAGGGCTGACTGCGCCTGACATTATACTTGACTTTGTGAAGAACCGGATAAGCCCCCTGCGTGAAAGGGCTCATCCGGCTTGGGAAATCCAGTCCATGGCGGATAGCACCTTGGACTACAATAACGGTATGTCTTCTAGTCAACAAAACATACATTTTTACTGGAAAAATGTCGTATTTGTTAACATGCTTGTTTGTGACGCAGCCCTGCCTTTGTCCGAGATTGAAAAGCGGACAAATTATCTCCTCAAGGGGTACAACGCCGCTGTAGAGGGAGCTAAGGGATCACCTCTCCCCCAGAGCCTAATCAATGCTGGCGACGATCTCAAACAGGAGCTCCGAAAGGTATGCCCTTTCTTAACAAGCTCTGTTGTAGACCATTCACCTGTCCTATATTAACAAGATCATTTGGAATGACATAGCTTCTAGGAAAGTTTGCCAAGACGACGCGTCCAAGCGAGGACGTTGGTCTTTTGGGGAGACCGGCTACGAAGAGGGTGAAGAGGATCTCTTCGAAGCGCACGGCGAAGGAACCTGCTCCCAAGAAGTCCAAGAAGATTCTGGGAGAGGCCTCCTCGCAAAAGAAACCCCTTACCGCGAAAAGGACTGCGGTAAGATATTCAGTGCCTCCTATAACCCCAGGTACGAGCAGGAATTATTTCTTCGTCATACAGAGTGAAGGGAGCGAGGACGAGGAAGATGATATCCCTCTAATTCGTCGCAAGAGGAAGACGATCGCTCCTCCAACCAGCGAGGTCCTGTCTCTGCCCACAGGGACAGAGACGACTACAATGGGCCCCGCGACCACTGATAATCCTGTGGTTGCAGGTGAAACCCCAGTACCTGACGCCCATGAAGCTTCAGGATTTGCAACACCTCCCCTTCCGACAGAAGGGGCGATTGTGGTAAGATTTCTCACAATCCTGAATGTTTTCGTTTGTCTGTGCACATCCATTAAGTTATGTTGTGCTCACACAGGAAGAAGAAGACGATATTCCCCCCATCCACCGCCAAATGACTCCCGCCAGTCCTGGGCGGTGAGTACTCCACTCCTGTCGACAGGAGTGGGAATAACTGAATAGGATCCTGCGACCACAACCGATCCTGTGGTAGCGGACGAAGTTCCGGTGCCAGTGGTCCAAGAAGCTTCAGGACCAAGGACTTCATCTGTACCAGAAGAAGTCACCCCGGTAAGGATCATTATAATCTTGGTTTTCATCATTCCTCATGTGTATCCTTATAGATTTGCATGCACATAGGGAGAAAAGGACAAGGTCTTGTTTAGGAAGAGGAAGACTAGAACAGACGATGACTGTCCTCTTTTCCTCGGGGAACCCTCCTCGAAATCCTAGAAGTTGGTAGGATTTCGAGCAAGGTAAGAATCTCTCCTGTTTGGACAGGGTCAGATTACAGTGATCGACTAAAAAGATTCTAACCGACGGTCCTTCTATTTGCTTAGGCGCAGAGATACAGCGCCAAGCCCCCCAGTGACCTCGGCAAGTGTTGAAGCTTCCCCTGCTACCGATGTCACGGGCGAGCAAAGTTCCATTCCTTCGGCCAGGGAAGTTCTTCGGGCCATTATAGACGGGATGGCCGCAGAAGTCCAGTCGCAGAGATTGGAATCTGTGACCCCAGCAATGGAGGAGGCTCAGCAAGAAAATTCATCTGCTGCTCCTACTAGGGACAAGGCGAGTCCAGCGACTCAGCCTTTAGCCGAACCAGAAGGTGGCTCGTTCAGGGAGTATGTCGAGGTATGGCGATCATCCCTTGTGATTTTTAAGTTCGCATTTACATAGGAATATCCAGGTTTTGAAACTAATCCCCTTCCATGTCATAGGAACTGACTCGTATGGCGACCAAGTCGATGGCTGTAGCGAATAGCATCGAGGTTGCGCAAGAGGAAATGAGTCGCCTGCAGTGGTAAGGAAGACGTTTCTTCATTTGCCTGAATGTAAGCCCTATCTTGACAATTGTCTCTTTTGTCACAGAGAAAATGCCTATCTGATGAAGAGCCTCGTTGATCGAGAAGACCAGGAGTTCAGGGCAACTACCAAGATCTCATTCCTGGAGACTGAACTCCAAAAACTGCAGTCACAGCTCTCCCGTATGCATACTTCCGACCAGAGTGAATTAATTTTTTCATACGAACTTGTTTGTGATGGTCTCCTATCGCAGCGCGAGACGACCAAATAAGCCAGCTCGGCCAAGAGAGGAAAGATCTCCAGGCAACCATCGAGTTACAAAACTCGAAAGTTGATTCTGTTTGCAGGGAGAACAAGGACTTGAGTGCGTCAATCTCAGCCTGCAGCAGTGCTCAACTAGACATCTTCGAAAAACTGAAGATGGTAGTCGGTTTGCTGAGGGCGGATGTGGTCGAAACCGAAAGGGATGACCTTAGCCTTAGCGATTGGACCACACTGGTCGCAACTCAAGCAAAGTCACTACTCGAGTATCTTCCTAAAGATACAAGGCGGCAAAAAGAGGTGATGAAGACAACAGTGCGATCAGCAGCCTCCGCCATCCTCTGCTGACTTCGTCTTCACCATGGCCCAGATCTTGATCTGAATCCAGTGGTGGGAGAGGCAGAGGTCGAGAGTGAGGACCAGCTTGAGGTCATAATGGAGGAAGTCAAACCTCTAGTAGAAGATCTCTTGAAAGAGCTTGGCCTAATGTAAATCCTGTACCTGTAGAGATACAATTTATACAATGCGAATGTATGCATTATTTTTTGAACGAAAGCTCTTCTTTTTGTTTCATGTTACGACCATATTCCCCTTGCCCCCTCCTGTGATTATGTGTACTGAAGACTTAGTATTATAAGCACAGGAAAAATATGGGTGTAACGACGACCAGGAATATCCGACCAGACCGATAATCATGTTCGATACAACACCCGACCTTATTGCAAACCGGCAGCCACTCTGATGACCAAGGACATGCCAGCAAGCCCGTATGCGTTGAGAAACGGCTTATTGAGGGGTGTCTTGTCTGGAAGTGATCTCGAGATTGGTCAGTGAATCCGATCAGGGTATTATAGTGATATAATTATCGGCGACCAACCCCCAAGTCAGACTCGTAACATACGGGCACGAGGAATAATGATCACATGAAACAACTAGAAGTACTGATTTTGTTAAATCATGCTAATTGAAAAGGAAAAGGGATTGGGAACTTACACATAGAACTTGCATAGTTGATCGATGTTCCATGTATTGGATAAGATCCGACCATCCTCCATCACTAACCGAGCTGACCCAAGTCGCAGCACCGAGACAACAGTGTAGGGACCTTCCCATTGAGGGGAAAACTTATTGCGATTAGATTGGTTTTGTATTTTACATAAAACTAGATCACCCACGTGAAGACTACGTGGTCGCACCCTTTTGTCAAGATATTTGCGCAAAGCTTGCAAATACACCGCGGACTTGACCAAAGCTCAATCACGCTTTTCTTCTATGAGGATCAAATCTTGTAACCGTTGTCCATCCTGATCAACTTGTTCGAATTGATCTGTTCAGACAGAACCAATACTAATTTCCATGGGTAACACAGCCTCAGCCCCGTATACCAGATGGAAAGGTGTCTCACTAGTGGCTCAACTAGAAATAGTGCATAGTACCCACAGAACAGTATAGAGCTCGTCTACCCAGGCCCCTGAGCGTGTCTTAAGGCAATCAAAAACACACTTTTTGATGCCCTGCAATATTTTCCCGTTGGCACGTTCGACAGCACCATTGCTCTGCGGATGAGCAACAGAAGCAAAGCACACCCTGGTTCCGATCTGGTCGCAATAATCCAGAAAAAGGCCACTGGCGAATTGGGAACCATTATCAGTGATGAGACGATTTGGAACACCGAATCGAGTCACAATGTTCTTATGAAAGAACTTTTTTGCAGCAGCAGTAGTAATGTTGCATAGTGGTTCGGCCTCAATCCACTTTGTAAACGTGTCAATAGCTACGAACAAGAACTTGTATCCATTGATCGCTTGTGGCATAGGACCAACAATATCCATCCTCTTGTAGAGCGTAGGCAGGTTGATGAACCTGTCTCGCATGAAACTGACACTGAGGACATGTCTTGACCATATTCTTGGCATCATCAAGTGCCGAAGGACAGTAAAATCCTTGTCGAAAAGCCTTTCTGACCAGTGTACGAAATGACGTGTGCGCACAGCATACACCGCCATGAATTTCTCTCAAGAGGGTTTTACCTTCCTCTTGGGACACACAGCGCATGAATACTCCTTGAGTACCTTTTCTGTATAAAACTTCTTCTATAAGTTTGTATAGATGTGCTTTTCGAACTAATCGATCGCTTTCGGTTTCATCATCGGGTAAGGTCCCGTGTTCGAGATAGACCCTCAATGGATGAGTCCAATCTCGTTCCTATCCGAGGTTGGTAACGTAGACTGTTACCGGATCATCCTCGACCGTAGTCATGATCGAGGGATGTTCCAAGTGTTCGACGAACACTGCTGCCGGAGCGGATGTGCGTGAGGACCCAATTTTGGATAATTGGTCTGCGAGAATGTTATCCTTTCGGGGGATGTATTGGACTTCAAAATGACTGAAGTGTTTTTTCAATCTCCTCACTTCCCCCGGGTAATGAGCCATTGTCTCATCAGAGGTGTTGTACTCCTTGTTTACCTGGTTTACGACCAGCTGTGAGTCTCCCCTCACCACTAATCGATGGACTCCGAGGAATTTTGCTGCCCGGAGCCCTGCAATGAGACCTTCATACTCTGCTGCGTTGTTGGTCGCAACAAAGTGTAGTTGAATGACATACTTCAGCTGTTCGCCCTGGGGCGTAACTAAGACCACTCCAGCCCCCGAATGTTGAAAACTACGAGAGCCGTAAAAGTACATTGTCCAATGATCAAGGCATTCCAAATCTTCGGACGCCTGCACGAGCGGCTCAGGATTAGTCCATTCGACCACGAAGTCGGCCAGGACCTGAGACTTGACCGCGGTGCGGGGCGTGAAATGGATGTCGAATGCTCCGAGTTCGACAGCCCATTTGGCGATCCGACCAAATTTCTCCGGATTCTGGACAATGCCCCCCAAAGGAAAAGATGAGGGCACTGTGATCTTATGTGCTTGAAAGTAATGTCGTAGCTTACGGGAAGCCATCAGTAGCGCGTAAAGTATCTTCTGGACCTCAGGGTATCGCTCCTTAGGACCATGAAGTACTTCGCTTATGTAGTATACGGGTTTGTGCACACCCTTTCTTTCCGCGATCCGGACAGCGCTGACCGCGTGAGGTGTGGCCGCCAAGTAAAGGAGTAATGGTTCCTCTTTGTCGGGGGAAACCAAGACCGGCGAACTGGATAGATATGCTTTCACCTCCTGAAATGCCTTTTTGGCCTCATCGGACCATGTAAAATTGTGGTGTTTGCGTAGGGCTTTGAAGAAAGGTACTCCCTTTTCGCCTAGTCGCGATATGAATCGGCTTAATGTCGCCATGCTACCTGTTAGGCGCTGAACATCTTTGATGGTCGAGGAAGACCTCATTTGTTCAGCAGCCCTGATTTTTCAAGATTGACTTCGATTCCTCTAGAACAGACAAGAAAACCAAGAAGTTTTCCAGATGAAACCCCGAAAGAACATTTCTCCGAGTTTAACTTTATTCCATATCGATTCAAATTACAGAAGGTTTCAGCAAAATCGTCTAAATGAGACGAACTTTTTAAGCTTTTTACAACCAGGTCGTCTACATAAGCTTCAAGATTACGCCCCATCTGGGAAAGAAAGGTCTTTTGCATCAAGCGCTAGTACATGGAACCTGCGTTCTTGAGACCAAACGGCATTCTGACGTAGCAATAGGTGCCGAATGGTGTGATGAAGGCAGTCTTCTCTTCATCTTCTTCTGCCATGCTAATTTGGTGATATCCCAAGTAAGCGTCCAGGAAACTCATCAGTTCGCAACCCGCTGTAGAATTGACCAGCTGGTCGATGCGGGGAAGGAGAAAGTCATCCTTCGGACAGGCACTATTTAGCCTGGTATAGTCGACGCACATGCGCCACTTGCCATTTGATTTGCGGACCATGACCAGATTTGCAAGCCATTCTGGGTGATCAACTTCGCTAATCAACCCGGCCTTCAGGAGTTTATCTAACTCCACTTGGATAGCTTCCTGCCGATCAACAACAAAACACCTGAGCTTCTGCTTTATTGGTCGCTGTCTAGGTCGAATTGCTAACCTATGCTCGATTACCTCCCTTGGGACACCGGGCATGTCAGACGGTTTCCACGCAAACACATCTGCGTTAGGTCGAAGGAAAGTAACAAGCTCAAGTTTCTATTTGTCGTCCAGGCTTGATCCAACCCGAATTGTCTTGGACGGATCATCTGGGTACAACAGAACCAGTTTTAATGTTTCATCTGGTCGAGGAGAGGCTTTGATCGTCTCAGTGGACACTGTGGCGATCTGGTCTTCTCGGAGGGGAAGCTAATCTACCATCTCCAGGCATAACCGATCACATGTCAATGCTACGTTGCGACTGCCTCGAACCAAAATAACGCCCTTGGGGCCAGGCAATTTGCCGCACTGGTAAGCATAGTGCGTAGCCATCATGAACTTAGCAAGAGTTGGCCTGCCAAAGATAGCGTTATAAGCCTAATCACAATCAATTACATCAAAAGTAACTAATTCTGTTCGGAAGTTATCTGGTTCTCCCAATGTGACCGGGAGCACCACTTGTCCCAATGGCATCATAGAGGGACCAGGAATTATCCCATAAAACGGATGAATTATGGGTTCGATTTTCGAATGAGGAATTTGCATCTCGTCGAGTGCCTTGACCAATAAAATGTCCAAGAAACTACCTCCGTCAATCAGGACCCTTTCGACTCTCGCATTGCTGATTATTGGGGTTATGTCCAATGGTAGCCTCAATGGTCAAGTAAGCCCCACAGGACAATCAGAGCGATCAAACGTCAAAGGTGTATCCGACCAACGGGGGTATTGAGATTCACCAAGGGGAGTCTCCGTTTGGTTCACCTCTCGATAAAAGGCTTTAAATTGCCGTTTAGAAACAAAAGAGGAGGAACCTCCGAAAATAACATTGACATGATTACGAGGTACCTGGTAAGACATCTCTTCGTCCCCGCTAGCATCTCTTAGCCCGCAGGTTTGTTCCTTTAGTGGTAAGGTCGGCATAGGTCCGATCCCCTGGTAGAAGTCATCCAGCTGCTTCAACCAGCTCCGGCAATTCTTGAGGTTGTGGCCTGCAGAGTTGTGGAGTGGACACCATCTCTTGCCTTCCTGTGGGTTAGTCGACTTCTCTGGCTGGTCGGCATTGTGACCACTAGAAGCAGTTTTATTTTTAAACTAAGGTTTGTTATCTTTGGTTGGTGGAGGTTTCTCTACGACCGCGACCTCTCGGTACTGTCCCGATCGACCCCTTTTTGATTTCTTCGACTTCCTGCCTGATGAAGATTCTGGCTTCTTGTTCGAATCCTCCCTCTTCATGTCCTTGAGACCTGGTTGAGGCGATAAATTACCTTTGTCTACCATCCGATTCCACTCAACGGCCTCGGCCGCGTCGCAATATTGATCAGAAATATCGAAAAGATCGACCACTGATCGAGGAGGGTGGATGAGCAAGTCCTCCGTGAACCTCCGATATCGAACGGCGTGCTGAAACGCCCTAATAATGGAGTTATCAGATACGTTCGGGATGGTATTTCTCACCCCGACAAATCTCTTGACAAACTGACGAAGAGTTTCGGTCGAAGTTTGTCGTAGTCGATGGAGGTCGTCCTCTTTACCCGGCTTATGATAGCAATTCTAGAAATTGTTGAGGATGGCATCGCACAACATTTCCCAGTTATATATTGAACCCTCGGGCTGATTGAACAACCAGGTTCTTGCCGGTCCCTCGATGACTGTAGGCAAATAGTTGGCCATGACCCGATCATCGCCACCCGCTGCCTGAATAGCAGTGATGTAAATTTGAAGGAACTCGGATGGATTCTGAGTTCCGTCAAATCTTTTTATGGCCCCTGGTATAAACTTGTCTGGCCAAACGACCACACGAAGGCCGGGCGAGAAAGCTTTACAACCGACATAAGGACCGTGAATAGACCTGTGACTTTCGACCTGATCTCGGGCGACCTCACGCGAAGGAGAGGTCACACGTGGTCATAGGTGAGAGTGGACAGGAATCCGTTCCCAATCACGAGAATTCCCAGCCCGTCTGGCTTTGTCATGCAGAGACGGCACTGGTGGTGGACGATTCCGTCTACCAGAACCAGAGTTAAGAGTATTCTCGGTCATGGGAACGTGTCGCTAACCGGGAAGAAGCTGTTGGGGTCGCCTCAGATGCGACCTCGTCCAACCTCTCCGCCAGGATTCTGGCGAAAGCCGGTTTCTGCGCATCTGTGACTGTGGGAGGGAAATTACACAGGACCTCTGCGATGGATCGAAGCTGCCCATGTGTGCTCCTCCTGGGTGCTCCAGGTGTCACCGTCTCCTCGTCCACCGGTAAACATTCCGGGGGTAAAGATGGTGTCTAGTCGCGTCTGCGACCACGCGTTCGACGGAGGAACTCAGAGCAATGTCGTAACGAGCTTGCGCATTTTGAAGAGCCTCTAGGGCTGTTCTGCGAAGCTCATCATCTTACTATTCGCGATCTTGATCCTCCTTTTATTTGCGTTCTTGCTCTTCCCTAGCAGCCCGCTGATCGGGAGTTTCTTCCGATAAGGCAGCAAATTGCCTAGGGAGTGAGGTCGCCGATGAAGAAAATATCTCAATTTGTTCCGAGTCAAACTCGAAATCAAAGAGACGGTGGAGGTTATCAGGATCGAACCTCCCCAGGCTAAATTTCTGGTCAACATCGCCCTTACCCTCAGCAGGATCGTGCGATGGACCAGATTCAACGTCTAACGCAGTTGGAACTGCAGTGGGTTCCAGTTCTGCGTCTATTGTCTCTTGGTCGACAGACATGACCTGAGTGGTCGAATCGACCTCTGGGACGTCTTCGCCCCCGGTTTCCTCCATTGGAATAGGATCACTAGGTGAAGGCATCTGGATGTGGGCATAATCCTCGAGATTAAAGTCGTTCTCGGAATCATATGCTCCAGACATGGCTCACCGAACCTCCGGATAGAAGTTAGAACGCCTTGAGAAAGGCCCCACGGTGGGCGCCAGCTATCGATGATTCGGACTCGAAGTCCTTAGTCGAACTTATGCAGAATTTGTGAGTTGTGAGACCTTTCAGGGTGTCTCTCCGGGAAGGGATGATGAGCAATGTCAATTGGAACACGAAAATATTTATACAGGTTCGGACCCTCGATGGTGGGAGTAATAGCCCTACGTCATGTTGTGATTTCACTATGTATGGGAAAAAAAGATTACAAAGTTGTGGAAAAGATCATCACAGGCGAAGATCTTTTCCGTGCGATTGTCTAAAATACGACTAAACTAGCCTATGAAAGCTTGAAGTTTTCTCGTGTCGAATCGCTAGGATCTGGGCTTGACCTTCTTGTCTTGTGCATTCGCTCACCCTTTTATACTAGTCGAAAGGGCGCCAATGTACAACGGCTTTGAACAGTTACTCGGGTGCAGTTTTGATAACCGCACTTAACTTCCACACAGGCTTAACACATGCAATTAAGGGATAACCGCACATATTAACCTCCTGGCAATTGTCTTCATACATGGAAGAATCTTCGGGATCCTTGGGATATGCCCGTACAGAGTGCTAAGCAATTCCCAGGTCACTCAGGTCGAGAGTAGTCCCCGACTCTCTGACCACGCATTGTCTGCAGCCTTCTGACCACGCATCGTCTGCGGACTCTTGACCGCGCATAGCCTGCGACCTTGTGATCGCACACTGTCTGTGATCTCATGATCGCGCAAACCCTGCGAACATGTGTCCGCGCTTCTCAGGTCATCTGAGATCATAGCAATGGACCTCTAGACACTTGTCTGGTTCGAATTTGTCCTGAACCAAGCATGCATTTACTCCGAACTAGCTCGGGTAACAATCCTCATCAACTGCATTCATTCTTTTTGGTTGGATTTGTTTTCAAAAGATTTGGTTTTTCAGATGAGTTTTTGACAGTAGAAGTTTTTTGTATTTTTTTAGAAAGATCTAGGTAGATCTGGGTTTTGCTTCTGTTGACAAAAATATAGCCCGTTAAATTATCTTTCAAACGAGTATCAAATACTTAAATCGGACTTCTGGATCAAAAGTTATAACTATTTTTTCCATGCTGACTATCAGTATGCTATGCTGACTGTCGGTATGAATTGTCAGTTTTGTTTACTGATATTTGTCCAGAGAGCGTGTTTTTTGAGCTGAAATTTTTTTTGAACTATGCTGCTGTCAGTATGTGTTGCTGACTGTCAGTATGAGTTTTGACCTTGAGCTGATTGTTTTGAGTTTTTGTTTTAACTGATCATTTTTGTGGTCGATGTTGACTGTTAGCATGTGATGCTGACTATCAGTATGAGGTGTTAATTTCCATATACAACCACAAACGGCTAGCAAAGTTTTATCCGTAATTTTTGTCAGCCGTTGAGGTAGATGCTGACTGTCAGTGTGTGCTATTTTGTTTCCTTTTTCGACCTCAAACGACTAGCTGAGTTTTCTCTGAGATTTACTTCGCACTGGTCGTGACCCATGCTGACTGTCAGCATGCACTATTTCTTGTGTTTGCAAGCTCCAACGGCTAATTTGATTCTTGGGGCTATAAATAGAGGTATTTAGCAATTGTTTTTAACCCCAAGCAGCCTCATTCTCATACATACACTTGAGCATTTGTTTTAGAGTTAAAAATCTTGATCTTTTGATCAAGTCGTGAGTTTTTGTGATCCACCGAGTTTTCTGTTCGCATCATTTTGCATATCTAGAGTTTCTCGGTGATTGTTGGAGGTCTAGAAGAGACCTTGCAGCTTATTACTCTTGGTGAATGCCCTCACCTAGACGGTTTGGTGGCGTGGCCGTTGACCTCTTCTGTTCGGGGATTGTTGAAGAGGCTCGGCGTAATTGTAAAAGGCATCGGTGCTCGCCTTTCCAGAGTGGACAAGGAGCAACCACTAATGAGAAATATCCTTCGTGGATATTGAAGCAAGACTCATTCATTTGAGTGCTTCAACGAGGAGTAAGGGAGACTGGCGAGTCTCTGAGACCTTGGAAAAAATCCTTGTGTTTGTTCTCTTTCTCTTTCTCTTTTAATTGTTCAATATATATTCATTTGTTCTATCTTTGAAAAAGTTGTTTTAATTTGAAGTTTTTAAAGCCTCCTATTCACCCCCCTCTAGTTGGCATCCTCGATCCTATATGTCCCACCTCAGTCCAATACAATGGTGTGCAGCACTTCCTTCCATAGAGCGCTTCAAAAGGTGTCATCTACAGACTTGCCTGATAGCTATTATTGTAAGTAAATTCAACATACGACAGGAACTATTCCCAAGAAATTCCATAGTCTAAGGCACACGCTCTCAACATGTCTTCTAGAATGTAATTCACTCTCTCTGTTTGGCCTCCAATTTGCGGGTGGTAAGCGGTATTAAATTTTAATTTTGTACCCAAGACTTTCTGCAGCTCTTCCCAAAATCTTGATATGAATTGTGGTTCTCTATCTGAAACAATTGCTTTCGGTACTCCATGCAAGACAACAATTTTGGTGAGATACAGCTATGCTAGCTTATTGGTCGTGTATTGAGTCTTTACTGGTAGAAAATGAGCTACCTTCGTCAATTTGTCAACTATAACCCATATAGAATCATAACCTTTTTGGGTTCTTGGCGATCCAGTTATAAAGTCCATTCCAATTTCATCCCATTTCCATTCGGGGGTTGGTAGAAGTTGTAGTGGTCCCGTAGGTTTCTGATGTTCTGCTTTCACCCTCTGGCAAGTGTCACAAGATGCTACGAACTCAGCAACTTCCTTCTTCATTCCATTCCACTAAAATCGATCCTTTGGGTCCTTATACATCTTTGTACTACCTGGATGGATAGAGTAAGGGGTGTAGTGAGCTTCATGCAATATTAAGTCCTTGATTTCTTTGTCATCTGGGACACAAATTCGATTGTGATACCATAAGATTCCTTGCTCATCCTCTCAAAAATTGGTTGCACTTCTATGCTTTATGTCTCCTTTCAGTTTTTGAATATCTTGATCTATATCTTGAGCCTTTTAAATTTGATTCTTTATCTTGCAATCAACCTTCAAAGCGGCAATGGTCCCTTGCTCAACAAATTCCAAGTTTAGCTTCTCGAAATCTTTAAGTAATTGGGGTGGTACTTCTAGGATCTTTGCTTGATTGCAGTAGGATTTTCTACTTAAAGCATCTGCTACTACTACTACGTTTGCTTTGCTGAGGTGGTAGTGTATCCCAAGGTCATAATCTTTGATTAGCTCTAACCATCTTCGTTGCCTCATATTCAAATCTAGCTGTGTGAAGATATATTTCAAACTCTTGTGGTCAACATAGATCTCACATCTATTTCCCAACATATAGTGTCACTAAATCTTCAATGCATGAACGATAGCGGCTAATTCCAGATCATGAGTTGGATAGTTTTCTTCGTGCGGCCGTAACTATCTCGATGCATATGCCACAGCTCTTCCTTCTTTCATAAGAACACATCCTAGGCCTTGTTTCGATGCATCACAATAGACTTCAAAGTTCTTGTTGTCTGGCAACATGAGAATAGGTGTAGTTGTCAATATCTTCTTTAACTCCTTAAAACTCTTTTCACAATCCTCAGTCCATTCGAATGGAACATTCTTTTTCAGTAGTTTGGCGAGTGGTTTAGTGATCTTGGAAAATCCTTCAATAAATCTTCGGTAATAGCTGGCTAGCCCCAAGAAACTTCTTACTTCAGTCACTGTTTCAGGTTGCTTCCACTCCATGATAGCTTGAACTTTTGACGGATTCATGGATATTCCTTTGCTAGAGATGATGTGGCCTAGAAAAGAAATTTCTTTCAAACAAAAGGCACACTTATCAAACTTGGCATACAGCTGATGATCTGCAAGCTTCTCTAGCACCATTCTGAGATGTTGAGCATGCTTTTCCTCCATCTCAGAGAAGATAAGAACGTCATCCACAAATATGATGACAAACTTGTCTAAAAATTCCATAAGGACTTTGTTCATCAAGTTCATAAACACTGTCGGTGCATTTGTCAGACCAAATGGCACCGCAGTAGATTCATGCAGTTTATATCTTGTTATAAATGCAGTCTTAGGGATGTCTTCTTCTCGAATCTTCAGTTGATGATACTCGGACCTCAAGTCGATTCTCGAAAATATTTTTGCTCCTTTGAGCTAATCGAAGAGATCGTCGATTCTTGGTAGAGGGTACTTGTTCTTGATTGTCATGTCATTCAACCTTCGGTAGTCAACACAGAGTCGTAGATTGCCATACTTCTTGTTGGTGAAGAGCACAGGGCTCCCCATGATGAAGAACTTTTTCTGATAAATCCTTTTCTCTCCAACTCTTCCACTTGTTTCCTCAATTCCTCTTGCTCCTTGCTCGTCATGCGTGCAAGCTTTCTCGCATATGGAGCGGATCCTGGTTTTAACTCAATTGTGAACTCTATGTCCAGTCTGGTGGCATTCCAGGGAATTCTTCTGGAAAAACTTTCGGGTATTCATTCACTATTGGGACTTTTTCAAACTCAGCCTAACCATGCTGTTCAGACTGCACACTTGGTCATTCATTAGAGATTTTTCTGCATAGAATGTAACTTGTTCTCCTTCAGTATTTGTCAAAGTGATTGCCTTCTTCTCGTAGTCCATCTGGCCTTTATGCTTTGCTAGCCAGTCCATTCCGAGGATAACATCAAGCCCTTGAAGATCCAAAACTAGCAAGTTTGCTAGGAATCCTATATTGCCGAGAAAGAGATATCTCTAAAGATAGATTGAAGAGGCATCCTAGCCCCAAGAGATTGAATTATGATAGGATACTCTAGTGCAGATAAGGGTAACTCATTTCTTAACACAAATGATTTCGACACAAAAGAATGTGCAGCACCTGGATCAAACAATGTCACTGAAAGTTCATAGTGGATTAGGATCTGTCGTGGTATTACGGATACCCCGGCAGGTTCGGACGTGCGCAACACGAGGACAGCGGCGCGAGCAGACCGAGTTACTGGCCTTCTCCTGCCGGGCAACACAGAAAGTGACACAGAGGTTTATACAGGTTCGGGTCCCAGTGGGGGCCCTAGTCCTGTTGGCTCTCTCCGGACGCGAGTCCGCTGGGGAGGTGTGCTCTTGGGGAGAGGTCTCCAAGAGAGCCGGATATTGCGTTAGTATAAATGAATTAGAATCCCTGAAAAAGGGTACAAGAGGGGTATATATAGCCCCAAGAAATACAAAAGACAAAAATGCCCTCGCTGCGACCGTTGGATGGAAGGGCGAAGACGTCCTATGGCCTAATGGACGGCCTGGATGCTCGACACGTGGCGCCACGGGCTTCCCAGAGGCCCCATGGTCAGCAACAGCTCTTCATGAGCCCGGAGGCTCTCTGGGTCTCACCGGGGTCCCGGAGACCCTCTGGATCTCACTGGGCGCCCGGTGACCCTCCGGATCTCACCGGGGGCCCGATGACTCTTCGGGTCTCACCGGGTCTCACCGGGGTCCCGGAGACCCTCCGGATCTCACCGGGCGCCCGGTGACCCTCCGGATCTCACCGGGGGCCCGGTGACTCTCCGAGTCTCACCGGATTTCACCGGGTCTCACCGGGTTTCCGGAGACCCTCCGGATCTCACCGGGCACCCTGTGACCCTCCGGATCTCACCGGGGGCCCGGTGCCTCTCCGGGTCTCACTGGATTTCACCGGGTCTCACCGGGCGCCCAGTGACCCTCCGGATCTCACCGGGGGCCCGGTGCCTCTCCGGGTCTCACCGGGGACTCCTTGGGACTTCGTGGGGCCGCTGGGGATTCCCCCAACAGGATCCTACCGAGCATGACATCAGACGCTTCTCCAACTTCAACGGTGGATGCATAGTTGAGTCGACCACATTCCGCGGTAGGTGCTCCTCTCCCTTTATTAGTCTGGGTCCTTCCTCCTCTGGGTGGTGGACTGCCTCTAGCAAATTTTTGAGCTGGGGCAGGAGGCTTTGATTCTTGGGCTCGAGTGACACTGGGTGGCAAATGCTGAAATGGACAGGTATCCTTTTCTTCCGCAATGGAAGCACTCCACATTCTTTTGAGGACAATCTTTGAAGAAGTGATTTCCCTTACACCCGGTGCATTGTGGTGGTGTAGTCGGTGCAGGCCTCTGGGGGTTTTGTGGTGGTCTGAAGACTGGTCGGTAAGCTGGCATTGGTTTCCCTTGATTGGCATTTCCTTGATAAGAAGTAGATAAGGCCTTCCTCTTTCGGTCCTCGTCTATCACTCCTCTCTTTTCTTCCATCTTAATCAAACGGTTGACCAGAATATGGAAGTCTGTGAACTTGTAGGATGACAATTGATACTATAGAGAATTCTGTAGACCTTTGCAGAATTTGTCAATCTTCCTCTCTTCTGTTGCAATGTCTTCTGGTGCATATCTCGCCAATTGAATGAACTCATGCAAGTATTGCTTGACAAACTTATTGCCTTGTTTCAAATTCACAAATTCCGGCATTTTGCCTGGACAACGCGCTTTGAAACATGGTATTTTCGAAACTGCTCTTTGAACTCATTCCATGTTATCGCCTCTTGATTGGGTTGATAGTTTTCCCACCAGGCGGTGGTAGGTCCAGCAAGCTAATGTGCGCCGTAGAGGAGTTTCCCTTCATCATTGCACTTGACTGTGTCCAGTTTCCTTTCCATATCCCGTAACCAATCATCAGCTACAATGGGATCTTCAGTACTTGAAAAGGTCGGAGGACGCGTCTTCTGGAAATCGGCCAATCTTGCACCAATAGTTGACCCTTCAGTTTGTCCAGTTGGCAGACGTTGCATTAGCTGCTCCAAGATTTGATCTGCATGACCATAACTTCCTGTCTACTTCGTGGGGTAAAGTATTGTAAAATTTTATGGGGGGGATTTTTGAAAGTAGGAGTAACCTTTGGGGGTGTGTTTATAAAATTTATTTTATTCTTATGGGTGAGTATTTGTTAGTTTGGTCGATTTTATAAAATTTATAACTGAATTATTAATTTGAGTTTTAGAATGTCTAGAATCAAATTATAAAATGGTTAATTCAACCGGTTAATTTGATTTTGATATTTTCTAAAAATAGTATATTTTTTATAATATTAATTAATAAATAATTTATTGACTACTGCATACATAAAAAATAATATACATTAGTACACTATATTATTTAAAATTGAAACATAACAAAATTTTGATCAATCATAATTAGTATTTTTTTACCAATATGAATGTGTATTACGTTCTTAAATATATTAAATTTAAGAAAATAAGTCAATATCAATATATTACTTCAGTTATGTCAACTATTTTGATTTTCTACAATAAAAAACCAAACTTAACCTAATTAGAGTTTGTTTCGACTATTTTAATTCGGTCCGGTCCGGTCGGTTATTTGACTCTGTCTATTTTCTCACCGCCACTTATTCTTCTTCAATCCACAGTTCCACACACACACCGGACTGTTATTGTCCTGTAGCCACCGCTCAGCAGTCACAGCCGCACTCCATTCCCCACTCTCGCTCTCTCTCCTAGCCAACCCGGCGGGATGGCCCTGGCCGCGGCGCTCGCCCAGGCGGCCGTGCCGCTCCTCCTCCGCGCCCGCATGGCCTCGGCCACGCCGGCGCTATCGCCCCGCCGCCTCCTCATTGCCTCCCCGGCCGACGAGCCCCCGCCCCCGCCGCGGCTGCCGGCCCCACCTGCGCCGGCGGCCAAGATGGCCGACCGTGAGCGGGATTCCCCACCGTGGAGGGCCACGGAGGCCGAGATACTCCGCGACATCGAGCCCGTTGTGCTCCTCATCAAGGATATCCTCCATTCCGACAGGTGGGACCCAATGCCCTGCACTGTTCCCTCCCCTTACCATTCTGGTTCAAATGCAGATTTCCTATACTTAATATTGTCTTAAAAAATATAGATATATTTTACTATAGCAATATCCTATCCGAAATAAACTTCGCTTCTGTACTCATAAAAATTCACTTCTCTCTGTAATCTGTGTTTGTTTTCCTTTCTGTATGTGCTCTGTGTTTTCTTTCGGAACCAATCCGTATTATGGGATTTGCTGAGTAAAAGAAGGCAGGTGGTGGAAGAAATGAAGAATGTTCTTGATAGATATTTCGTATTCATTTCTTGAGTAGATATTGATAGTCCAAAATGATTAAAATGTAATACGCTAAACTATAATTGGCTACAGGAACTTTTTTATCCACATGATGTTAAAACTATGGGCATCGCTAATTTTTACATATAAAAAATGTGATAATCTAAAGAAAAAAGCGATGACCCAAAATAGAAAAAATATGATATTAAAAAAAAAATATGACAACTTAAAATAAGAAATTACAACAACCTAAAAAATACGACAACTTAAAATAAAAAAATGCGACAAATCTAAAAATACCTAAAAAATTGACAAACCTAAAAAATCGATAATCTAAAATAAAAAATATGATAACCTAAAAAATACAAAAACCTAAAATAAGAAAATGCCTTAACTAGAAAAAGAGGACAACCTAAAAAAAGAAAATGTGAAAGCTCAAAAAAAAGCAAAAATATAATATACGAAAATGCGACAATTTAAAAAAAATGATACCGTAAAATCTATTGGATTAGCGGATTGCTACCGGATCAAAAATTAGTGATTGATATCAAAAGTGGAAGCAAAGAAGATAAAAAAAAAGTTTTTTCTTAGCCAGTAGTATTCAAGTAGTTTAATTATTGGTATTAGGTAGTGTTTAAGTAATTTACTTTTGGAGCCCACTAGGCATCTGACATAGCTGGTTAACAAACTAGGGGACATCCTTGTGATATTTCAATCAAAATGTTGCACAGTTTTCGAAAAATGTTGCATGGTACTAACCATTTCAGTTCAAATGAATGGTAAACCATAAAACTATGTAAATTAAGTAATTTTAATTTTTCACTCCCAACAATGTATGATTCTACTAATATTTGGGTAAAATATTTTTATGCTATATCATTTCCTCCAACCACTGAAATATTTTGTTTGAACTAGTGCAGATTTACAACATGAAGTTGTTGTAGATGTCATCATTGTGCAAATAAAATGTTGTATCTGTTATTTAAAAATGTTACAATGCCTGAACTAAAAGTTTATATCTTAATTTTAACTGAAAATGTAACACTAAGTTATTTTTTTGTGTTGCACTTACTAGTTTTATATGTTTTTATTATTTTTGTTCACGCATTGTTACCCACCAACTTTATCAAGTTCCAAACCATTTGGTGTCAAACTTCTTGCTTCCACAGTATTGTCATCAACAGATTATTTTTTTCCATTCATCTTTTCTTTCTCATCCTCCTCCACAATAATGTTCTAAAATCCTTGTTCAGGAGCCATACCCTGAGAGCTGAGCCACTTGGAATTTGTGTTTCCTATTTCGCAATCTATTTCAAAATGAGTCCTTTCTTGCTAGTATCCCTATCATACAGATGCTTGCACATTGCTGAGATATAACAGCTAGGAGAAACCCATAGAGAGCAAGTTTTCTTGGTCTCTCAAGCTGCACTATGGTACTTAGTGCGCCGATGGTCATAAATTGTACATATGCTTGATGATTGCTCTTGGGCCCTCAGCAGTCAGATTTATTTCTCGCACCACTGACAAGTAAAACAACACAAAGTACGTGCCTGACTGTCAGGTGTGGGCCAACACTGCAAATCTATGTCTCTTCTATCCATAGTGCAACGTAGTTTGAATGTGCGCTTTGTGGGGATTAGACCCGGTGACTATAAATAAACCCTTGTTTTGTTTGTATCATTATAGAATTCTGTGGTAGCGTGCGCCATGCATCAGTAATCCCAGTCAAATAGGGATTCCATATAGTTGGCAAGGATTCTGGAAAGTCACTAAGGAGAAAAGGACTGCCTTAGGAGTTTGATATGGATTGTAGAAGATATCTCCTCCCCCAATCGGACCATGCTATAATAGGATACCTTCATTACCATCTAGAAGCATCCAGTTTTTTTGGCATCACATCTAGTTCAAGCAAGAGCGATCTTGATCTGTTCTCATCAAGCCATAGATAAACCGATCTGGGAAGAAGCCATTGACATGTCAAGATACTATTCATCGAGTTGGTTCTCAAGCCCTCGGTGTAGGGTAGATTAATTTGTATAGACTAGCTACTGAAAACTGGTCATGAAGTTTATGAGCGCTTCACAGCCGATTATATTTGTAACGCCTTGACCTAGGTGTCTAGGTGATTTAAGCATCTCACAATACAGAGAGGAATTATAGACACATTGGTTTACAGTGGATAAAGTAAAATTGAAAGTCTTGAATTAAAAATAAAAAAATCTTACAAAATATCTCAGAAAATAAAATGTCTGAAATAAAATCTAAGGAAAATAAACTCGTAGCAATACAATGCATTTCACTCATTCTCCTTGAAAGTATTCCCTTCTTCGATTGTGTAGTTTTCAGAGTCATAGATCTCTAGTCCAGCTTCCTGATAAGGATCTACACCCTGTACATATGCCACCATGCAACTATAGCCTATGAATCATCAAGGCTCAACAAGCAAACATTGATACATATATAGATTTATGCACAAAACGACATGAAACTGACAATGCAACAAGTATATGATTTCACGACTAGAAAAGCACACGAGTTTTAGAAAACAGTAAAATAAAACAGAAATTAACTTTTATTAATTAAAATGTTGTTTGTGAGACTATCATATTTGTTGGCGAATATTCACACTTAGTTTAACTTTATAGAGGTGTTTCACACCGTAACATCCGCTAGGCACAATAGTCAATGTCATATGCTTCCTTCTACGTTTCTTTTAATGTATAACTAGTACTAAAGAAATGAGTGTTTAGCCATATAGATGATGGAGAGCCCACTCGGTCGTATGCATACACACTGAATACGCATAAGTCATTGTAGTAAGTCGCAACTTACTACGACCACCAGTAGTGTCACAGTGCCATACGGATTATATCAACTATAAGATTACTAAACTCCACCTCATGCCAGAACTCAGAACTATGACGATTACGGAACATATGGACACTAATCAAGGTGTTATTAACTTAACAATTTATTAATCGACAACAACAACAACTAAACAACTACCACAGATCAACTACACAATTGATGCTCAATAATTGATCGAATCCACATATCACAATAGATGCAGCTTATTCAACTCATGCATACTACTAACCATCATGAATAGATTAAAATAGGTTTGCAGGTCATAAAACAATCATAGATTGAAAATAGAGTAAATAAAATAATGCATCATGCCTCAAGGGTGGTGTATTAAGGCTTGCCTTGTTTGTAGGTTTGATTTGCAGTTCCTTCCTCGTAGACTCCAAAGTCTAGTGACGGATCTGGTTTGAACAAATATGGATAATTAAATAACAATCCAGAAATAATAATAAATTATGAAAGACTAATTTAGGTTTCAGGCTCACTAGGGTTTCTAGAGTTCAGTCTGAACTTACAAAAATAAATCTAACTACTCCAGGGACTAATATGTAAATAAAGAAATTTAAAATTGGTCCCTGGTCTTAAAACCTAACCTAAACCAATCTACTCTCCTAACTCACCCACTCACCTCTTTGGTTCTCGATCTGGTGGGGGGCGATGACGAGTTGTGTGTTCGGTGATGTCGACCGCGGTGCGGATCTCTAGTGAGGGCGGCACGGCTCTGGCGAGGTGATGCAGGTTCCTGGTGGTGCAAATAGTGGTGGCTATGGCTTGAGATTGGCGGCAGTTGCTCCAATCTCGAAGGCTCTTCGAGTTCTTGCTTGGTATGTGGTTGGGTCCCGAGTCTCCTTTATTTATAGTTCCAAAATCATAAATCCTTTCATGTTTAAACGAATATCTTCTCCGATCTAAACTCCAAAGATTTGGTTTCTAACCTCCTAATCCGTCTTATTAGGGTTCAATTGAATCCAATATTGAACTAATTTAGGGATGAGTTTGAGTCTAGGGTTAGGAATTTGGAATTGTGGGTTTTGAATTGGGAAATTAGGGTTAAGAACCTATGGGTTGTCATAGTACTCTATACATCATCCTTGTACTTTATCATCTTTGATATAGTGTAAACTGCTACCCTTTATAGTTGCTTCCCTGTGACGATCCAGAGGGTGTATCGCTAGGAAGTAGGTCTCTTAACCTTTGAATTTGTATAAATTTGAAGTCATTCTCGGTAATTGCTGAAGCAACATAACAAGCAGGATGCCTGCGACTACAAATTCGTGTGCCGTGTATCGGGTGCTAGGTCCGCCTGATGTCCCGGTATAGGATATATTAAAGATCAACCAATGCACTTGGGGCTGCTCCCAAGCCATCCGCATCATCATAGATAGAATTCTTTAGACCAACCAAAGGTTAACTTTATACTGGAACATAGACTCCTTCCATGGGAATTGAACTTGTACAAAAACTGTTTGCCACTTTAGGTCACCTTCCTTTGTTCCCTTAACTCCCTTACTCGTCCAGACCAAATGCTTCTTGACTTGTTGACCTTAAGCTAAAACAACTACTGAAACTAATGAGTCATATATAGTTGTAAGTTAAGAGTATTCTGCACTCCACCCTAAACTTGTGCGGTAAAATTAGTTAGCTACATAAACTTGAAATTTAGCTTGGCAAATTCTTAATCTTGCACGGTCAATTCATTTAGGTCCATCTGTTAGTTAAACTAACAAAAAGAATGATGTACTTTCGTGACATAGCACTTTTAAATTGACGTGGTATGTTACATAAACTTTTCTAGCACAAATTGATTCACATTGCATTGCCAGATCAGTTTTTCGACGAAATGACACTAAAATGGAGATTGAACATATGCCATTATTTTGATTAAATACTTATAGTTAGTATAAAAGGATGATAAAAGTGATGTGCGCTAAAATGCAACAATTGTATTTAATTCTAATATTTAATTGGTGGAATGATAAAATTAACTAATGTAGATAAATTGTAGGGATCAAATTGACTAAGGATACCAGTTTAGGGATTTGTCAAGCTAATTTTCAAGTTTAGAGATCTAACTGACACAAACACACAAGTTTAAGGACTAGAGTGCAATTTACTCTTGTAAGTTGCTACACTAATTTACTTCCAAATTTTAGGATATATTATTATACTTCCTCGTCTTTAACAAATTTGCATTCTAGCAGATATGGAGATGGTGAATGTCTTAGCCCAAAGGATGAAAATGTTGTTGTAGAAAAGCTTCTAGCTTACCATCCACATGTGGAAGATAAGATTGGTTGCGGACTTGATGCTGTCATGGTGAGTCACCATTATCACCTACTCAATGTGTTAGTGAACATGGATGTACTATCCTGACACGGCCACATTTCTTTATGTCCTATTCCAAAAGATTTTATCCCTTTGTGCCAAAGTCTCAAATTCGACTAAATATATTTTCTCTAAAGCCCATTATCGATTTCATGTTAAAATAGCTACTACAACTTAACATTTATGCCAGTGAATGTAAGAAATATATACTTGTTTATAAAAATGGACAATTAGTTCTATACCACTATCAAAATTACGAATTTCGCAAAATATTAGCGAGTGACTCGTTGACATGTAGAGTTGCTTACAGTCAATGGTATTTTAGTAAATTGGTACTCTTGTAGTAGTATAGAACTAATTATTTCTTATAAAAAAGCAGAATTTTAAATGAATGCCCATTGAGTTTAGTACTGGTTACTACCAATCTTTATAACAGCATCTCTTTTTTCTCTATTTTTTAAAGTCATCTGCATCTTTTTTATGTTTCCTTTCAATTTATAGGAACCCCCTGTTTGGACATCAATATCCAATAGGTTAAATCTTCTTTATTTCACCTTTAGGTGCTGATTAAGAATGTTAGTTGTGCAATATTGTATATGCTAAGAAGCTATCGTAAGGCTGTCTAGCTCGTGTAGAACGGAGTTGATGGTGTCTTCTCTCTTTCATCTCTTGGTCCGTCTACCCATGACATATAATCACATTTGTCTGTCTCGTTTTCCAGAGAACACTTTGCATGCCTCCTCCTAACAATGGTGTAGGTCTAAAAAGTATTCACCTTAATGGAATGACCACATTTGTAGTAAAACTGAGTTGGTTCTAGCCATTCTTGGTAGAGGCCATGCCTTCCTGGTTTCACATATAATTTAAGACAATACACACATATCATGCAACATGAACTGGTTTTAGCGATATTTAAAATGGAAGGCTTACATGTGCTCTTAAGGATGTTTGCCCATGGCATTAGCACGTGTGGAACATCATCTTCTTCGGCTAAATTCCTTTCCGAGCTTTACATTTCGTCCTCAAGTAGGTCCCTTCTGTAAAGAAGATGGTTTATACTTCGCATGGAAGCCCTACTAAGGGTGGAGCCATTGCAAGTACGTGAATCTTTCTTTGTCGAACTTGGGGCACATTAGATACCTTCTCCCGTAGTTGTTCTTCCTCCAATATGAGCTAGTCATTAGCGTCAAACCATAGTTACATCTGTATCCTGAGCTAAGTCCTTTGTCCTACAAATGAAACAAAAGATTTATCATAGCAAGGTCATATAGAGATCTTACTGGAGGCAAACAATTACAAAATAGTTACCTTCTGAGCTCTTGATGTTCGCCCTCGGCTGTCCTGTCGAGAGCAACTTGCCATGGCTGAAGAGGTAAGTAATACACTAGAAGTTTGATAATTGGGCTGGCAAATTTATATGGTTTTGGTGGTCATTGAAGGCTGTTATGAGCTGTGCAAACATGAGCATTTGATGGGATGTATTGCTAAAATGATGATGGACGTATTCTTAAAAAGTTGCTTAGAGTTACCGTTGAAAAGTTGATGGGACTTGTCACTTGAAGCTGTAAAGTTTAAGTGAAAAAGCTGAAAAGTGAAGTGCTAAAAAGTTGTAAAGCTTAAAGTTAAAAAGTTGAAAAGTGAAAAATAGTAAATTGAAAAGCTAAATATGTAAATCTGAAAGATGCGGGCTAGTTTTGAATAAGAGAGTTAAACAACTAATATGGTCAACAATACAAAAGAGAAGTTTGAATAGTCTAAACTATCGACCTCCTCTCTTGGAGGTAGGCTGCTGACAGGATTGCTCCATTTCTTGAAGCGGTTGCTACTGTGCATGTGTACAAGACCTTGTGTCGCAAACGAGGGTCGGAGGGTGACCAGTGTATGGGTAGGCCAATACGTCGATCGCCGGGAGCAAGTGCTGGAGGCGGTTGTCTCTCTGGTTGTTGCTGTGCAGGTGGTGGAGGTGATGGAATGAGCTATGTCGGTGGAGGTGCACATGTAAGTTGACTCTCGGCCAAGTAGCTGGGTGGAACAATACCGCGTGTCCGGTCATGTCAGTCATTGAAATGAGCCTGCTCCGCCATTCAATCAAGAGGACTTGAGGCAGGCTATGGTCTCCACATTGGTCCTCTTGATGTCAATTGATGCCATACTGTGGATGGTGTCCAGTGATGAGGTGTCATCGCTGCCTGTTATAGCTCCTATGCAAGGCCCTTTATTGCAGCCATAGTCTCAGCAACACCTCGATAATATCACTGACGGCTCTTTTTGATGTTTTCCTATGAGCTTGATTTAGAGCCCTCTATGACAGCTTCATGTGCTCCTAAAGGACTCGAAATATTCGTCGGTGTGCCATGAGATGGGAGACGGAGGCATACATGGGTCAGCAACGCCATCCTCTTAGCAGCATCTGCAGCATCTGAGCTCCTCTAGGTGTCGTGCTGCAATGTTGTGTACTCTTGTCAGTGCCACAACAAACTTCTTGTATGAGACCCGCAGTCCCCACCTCGTCCGCTAAAACACCCCTTCTAAGGAGTATCATAACAGGAAAGGATAAACAATATACAGATATGGTAACATGAAATAAACAACAAAACATTACCAACAGTCCATAATCAAGGTACATCTAAAACACAGCAGTACATAGTTGTAGCAAATCTGATACATAGCGATACTAGTACATAAAACATGCGATCTAAAGAAATACATAGATGATGTCATGTCAGATACATAGTAGTACATAGAACATAACTATGCTTGACTACTAGAGCCGTTGGGGCAGTGCTTTCTTGTGTCTTGACTGGCAGCACGTAGTACATTTTGTAAGGTCATCCCGCTCTCCTTCGTCCATCATTATGAATCCAGTGAGACGTACAATGACCGGGTCGTGTGCACTCGCAACATCTTATTAGAGATCCAAGTGGTCACAACTTCCTTCACTTCTTTGTAGTCACCTAATGCCTTGAAAGCATTGAAAGCCACCATTCCCTGTGTTTATCAAGTTGTGTAGACTGTAATATGGAGAAACGTATTCGCCAAGGTCTTTCAAAGACTGCACACACGCTGCAATGACATGCGAGTAGCATTTGTAAAGAAGCTTTGGTCTGTTGTATGTGTAGTGCACAACCTCATTTCCTAGGGTGCATTGATGCATCCTCTTCGATCTCATGTGTCCATTGACATATTTCTATCTCAAGCGGACCTCGTACTTCTCGGATGTGTTTGGTTGCCCGAGACTAGCCTCCAACCTGACTCACAAGATGCATCTCCTAGTTGTTTGGTTGCAAAAATAAGTCAAGACTCGCGAGATGCAAGATTTCTTCTTAAGCCAGACTTGGTGGAAACACAGGGCTTCGAGCATATCTCATGAGTCAGGCCACCTAATTGCATATTTAGAGAGTGATTAACATGATTTTTAGCATATATTGTAAGTTTATGAATGATTATTAAGACATAATAATGATTATTACTGTAGAATGACATATTATTGGTTTTGATAATATTTTTTCACCTTGTTTTCTATTTACATCATCTATGCAACCAACCAAATAATATCCCATCTTAACCTGTATTATTTAATATAATCAATCAAACATCACCATCATTGCATCTCTATAATCTGTTTTATTCAATCTGTCCCACTCATACGAATCAGGCTCAAATCCATGTGGACATCCAAATACATCCTTCGTGAATGCTCATGCAATTCATGATATGCAATTGAGCATTTGTAATATTCTCATACATGTATCCCTGAATGACCTCAGGATATCACACATTTGGGGTTCTCCATTGCTTGACTTGCTGGAGGATACCTGTTGTTGAAGTAATATATGGTGTGGTAGAAAGTCATCACTATTGCTACTATTGGTAGGGACCTCACACCCTTCAATACATTATTATAAATCTCTACAAAATTTGTTGTCATTATGTTGTACTGGCTCCGCTGACATCCTTTAGTAGTGCCCACTTCTCCTAAAGGCCGGCAATCTAATTTGAGAACTTAATCCAACACCTTCGCCGCATAGTTATGTCAGGATTTACATGCAAATTATCTTCTATTGGGCCATGCTGCCTCCTGTCTTGTGGTTGCTGGTCTTGCTGTTTTTGGCCAACCAGGTCAACACCTTCTCCTTTGTGACATGAAGTGTTAGGTCATCTAGATTCACACTTTCAAACTTGCTTTCTTGGTTCTATAGACACAAGTTCTTAACTGGCATCATAATATGCCGTCTATTAAATCAATTAAACAACTTGGTAGCCATATGTTGCATGCACCAAACGGCTCTATACATCTTTCCATGGGTACAACTCATTGTCAAGTGTTCTCATGTCAATGGTGGTAAGCATTCCTTTGTTGTGATTGCAAATGATGCATATATACTCTTTATCTTACACAACCCACCTCTTCAGATTTCTCAGTAATTATAATGAACTATTTTGTTTTCACCCTCAACAATGGCATATGCTATTAGAAGCTAACCATTAGCATCAGACGCTAGAGTAGTTAGCGAAGTACCGTAATGCTTCCTTGATTGAAAGGTACCATTGATGTAAAACACAGGCCTACAATACCGAAAAGAATTGCACTCCCTGAATGCCCAGAAAACACAATGGACGTGATGTGTCCCAAAACCCTCTCCCTCCTCGTTAGCAATGTCCATGACCGTCCTAGGGTGTGCTTGCTTGATATAGTCTTGGGACATAGTTGCAAGATTTCTTGAAAGTCCCAAATCATGGTTCTAGCGCCTTCTGCTTAGCCCTTCATGCTTTGCTATACTTGATTTTGTATCCATACATATCGTCAATCTTAGCTATGATTTCCTTGGAGTCATTACAATGTTCGTCATTAGGTTCGAGTATATCACAGTGCCAGCAAATGTAGATGACAGATTTCTTTGCTCCTACAAAGTTGATATTAACAGATAGGAATGATCATGTATCATAGAGACAATAAGGATGTGTTTGGATGCTCGCATCTAGCCTCCAGCTTGGCTCACGAGATGCAACTCCAATTATTTGGTTACCTGCATGCAAAAAGGAGCCAAGCTTGTGGGCTGCAAGATTTCTTTTCTGAGTCAGGCTATCAGAAATGCAGACTTCGAGCGTATCTCACAAGCTAGATCCATCTAATTGTATAACTAGAGTTATTAACACACATTAATGTTTTTTAGCATGGATTAAGGTTAATTAAGGACTATTAAGGCATAAGTACGATTATTATAGTAGAATATTCTATATTATTGGTTTTGGCAATACTTTTCCATCATATATGTTTTCTACTTATATCATTCATATAACCAACCAAACAATATCTCATCCTAACTTGCATTATTAATGCAATCAACCAAACATCATCTCATTGCATCTCTATTATCTATTGTACTCAATCTATCTCACTCAAATGAGTCAGGCTCAAATTCATGTAGGCATCCAAACACATCCTAAAGTAATCTTCGCCCTTCAGCTTGTATGCATGTGTGCACCACAGGCATTCTTCTAATAGATAGTGCACCCATACCAACACTTAATGGACTTCACTATTGTGTATTGTCTATTCAGTGATATGGCATTTAGGTACTACTTTCTTCAAGTCTTCTTTGTTCTTGAAAATTTGTATGAGCTGTCTATTGTTCGCATTGAAAGCCTGTAAAAAATTCTGTTGGTGACTAAGGATAGCTTAAAAAAATCCGCTTTCATTACGCCATTCTCTTGGTTCACCCATTCTTTCATCTTTATTGCTCTCCTCTGAATCATATGACTCATACGCTCTCCCTGGTTGACAGACATCTCATTCGCATACGTTGCTGCATACCCAACACCAAATCCTTCCACTAACTGATACATGTCGTTGCGAACTCACATGCTACAACATTTATCCTAAATGAGGCAGTTGCCTGATAGGTGAGAATACTATATACTTTAACCAGCATCATTACATTAATAGGACTCCGAATCTATCAATCCTGTCATGTAGGATGACTATGTTCACACGTTTCCGAAGCATTCATGAGTATGGCTCTATAATTTTTCCTACTGCGTCCAAACACCAAAACCTTCATCCTAACATTTTGGTAGCCAACAATCCACCTGAATAAACCAATAATCCACAGCTGCATTTGTTTAAATGCCCCGGATTTGGGATATGCTATTTCACCGGTCACGTATTGACATCCGCTCAGATCAGCCCCATTTGGGCCATTATAGGCTACACCATCACCATAGTAAATATACACATTCCAAAAATTGACAATCCTTACAAATTATTTAGCTTTCAGAATAACTATGCACAAACATACGAAACTAAATACAAAACATCAACTACATTCAATTCAATATGGTTAATTGCTGTACAGAAATTTAAGTTTTTTATGTCACAGAATTTAATCTAATCTATTAAATGAAAAAAAAAATTCAAGGCTAAGATCATGAACACTAACTGAAAATTTGAAGCGGATCAGTCACCGTACCCGACTAGAACCTCCTTGTGGTCTCCTCTTTCTCTCCGCTATGGTTAACTGAAAACTTGAAGCAGATCAGTCACCGTGCGTGACTAGAACCTCCCCGTGGTCTCCTCTTTCTCTCTATGGTTAATTGGTGTATAGACATTTAAGTTTTCAATCTCACAAAAATTAATCTAATATATGGAACAAAATAATTGAAGGCAAAGATCAAGAACATTAATCGGAAACTCAAAGCAGATCAGTCACCACGCAAATAGCCAGAACCTCCCCGTGGTCTCCTCTTCTCCTTTTTCTCTCAAATCCTAGTTTTTTTTTCTGAATAAAAATGAATTTTGACAGATTTTTCGGCCATTTTAGGGGGTGGGGTGTGGGGCGGCTGTTGGCCCCTGCTACTATTCAACATGGCAACTGGTAGTTGCCTGCTATGCTGTTGGTCTAGTCGCCAAGTTGAATGACATTAGGGCTGAATTTTGCTTGTTGGCCTTGTTGCTATTTGTTTTGGTAACTAGGCTGACAAAACAGCTCCAGTCGTTAGGATGAATGGTGGTAGGACCAAAAAAGCCCCATCGTCATTCAACCTAGCGACAGAAGGCTATTTTTGGAAATCTTTTACACTGCCGACTGTTTCTGCAATTTTCTTTTTTTGATGGATAATTTAAAAAAAAATTCAAGTTGTGCTATGTGCCTCAGGTATTTTAAGTCATGGTGTCCTGCCTGTGCTTTGTGATAACTCCAGCCAAGTTGTTACAAATGAGCAATGCTATGTGAACTGTTTCCTTGTTTCTTGCATTAAAGCTGATTTGAGAGCACAGATTAGTGTAGGTGGGTGCAGATCAATGGTAGTTTGGGACGAGAGGAGTATTTGAGGTGGGGATTTGTTATTGTAAAAAGTTTTGCAAAAACTTTTATTTCATAGTCTTCAAGATACCAAAATTATGTTGAAGCCAATTGATGAGTCATTTAAACTTATGATAAGCTTATTGGTGAGCTAAGTTGCACAGACATGGACACGGGACAATGTGAAACGGACACGGCAAAATGATAGTTCTAAAAAACTAAGGACACGGGGAGATGACTATATACACATATATTGAAAATAAAAAAAAACATATTTAATGCCTTCTAACTTATAAAGATAGACCAAGAAACAAATTGATGACGATTTATTGTTCGATGTTGGTGCTTCGGGGAGCTTGGCCTTGGGATGGGAGCTTGGCAAGGTGGTGGCGTGCACACGAGAGATTCATCACTGTGCGATTTCTTATCACCCCCGCAAGAGAATTTCTTTTTCTTATTAGTCTTGCTCTCTATTAGGCCTAGAGTCCATCTTGGGTTAGTTGTGTCCCCGTGCTGTGTTCCTGCCATCTCTGTAAAGAAAAAATCAAATTGTTAAATCAAAAATCAGCGAACACTTCCTGGACATGTGTCCAAGTCGTGTCCATGTTGGACACGTGTTTGGACACGGAGATGCTGCCTGGACAAACTGTTCATGCTTCATAGTTGGTGAGTTATTCCAGAAAATGAATGATTCTTACCCCTTCCACTTAACTTTTCATGCAAACCCAATATTTCAAAATATATTATCTAAAGATTAAACTATTAAAAATGGTCGATTTCTGGGATGTTCCCAGAGAGCAATGTATAGACGTGATGAGATATGACCTGTTCCCAAAATGAATTTCATTGAATGTTTTTCTTTATTTTCATGCATGTACGATCTGACCTGACAGAATGTATTTGTTTTTCTTGCATGGGCTAAGTATTTGTTTTTCTTGCATGGGCTAACTGTTGGATATCAATAGTTACCCACTGTATTTCCATCCCAATCACTTCTATGAAGTGAAATTATGACTCAACATGGATGTTATTTCCTCTGTGATATAGGAAAGGGGAGTTAATAACACCCCACTTCATTTTAGTGGTTTTCTCTAGCTGCCCCATACATTTTATTTTTGGAATTTGGCCCCCACATCTTAATAACCGCACATGAGGTGTCTCGTATGACCATATCATTGCCCTACTAGATTAGTGACTCATATCAGCCTTATTTGGGCCTACCTGAGAGTGTAGTACAGAGCATCACCATCTTTAACACTTCCAGGTGTACCAAATAAGTCTGACATGACACACTAATCTAGCAGGGCACACGTATGGTCAGATGGAACGCCTCGCATGCAGTTTATGAGTTGGATCCATCATAGTTAACAATAAATATAATGGAGGGGGCAGATTGAGAATACAATTAAGATGCAGGTAATTTAGATACTAAAAATAAAATATGGGGTTGTCTATAATGCAGGTGACAAATTTTTTCTTAAAAAATTTGCATCACCCTCACCACACATTCAGATCTAATTTGATCTTTACTCTCCATACCTCTCATACCTTCCTCCTCTTCCTCTTCCTGTTCTCTACTTCTACCGCCACTCTACCTCTTCTCCCGTCAACCACCTTTACTTGCAGCTGGTGACACCTCCATTGCCTCACCGCATCGCTAGCCGACCACAACCCTTCCATCGTCTGTTTCCTTGCGGCCGCTATCTTGCACCACCTCCACTTGTTCTTGGTGGCATCACCGCCGTCTTGCCTCCACCCGCCACTAGGCCACTACCATCGGAGAAGTTAAAGAGAACTCTAGAAGGATTAGAATAAGAAAAGAGATTTGATCTAAAGATGAAGAGGTGTGCAAAATAAGAAAAAACAAGCATATACCCATTAGCAAATAACATAAAATATAGGTGGCAGCTGGATAAAACCACCAAAATGCAGGGGATATTAGGTAACTCCATGTGGGAAAATGAAGCTGATAACTAGTCCCAACCCTATGGGGGAGTAGTTTAGAATACTTAAATTCTTGACATGTTTCCTCAACAACAAATCCCCTGTTCATAGTTATAATTCAAACTGCAGGTGGAGCAATCTTGTGACTTATCTTTTTAACTTGGATTGTCTTTGAAGGTTGATAGGCACCCCCAGTTCAGGAAATCAAGATGCCTCTTTGTTGTGCGGACGGATGGCGTTTGGATTGATTTCTCATACCAGAAGTGCCTCCGAGCATATATCCGAGAAAAATATCCTTCTCATGCAGACAGGTTTCTGAGAGAACATTTCAAGCGAACCTGAAGGTGATATAAATGCGGTGCATATCGTTTCAGTGTTCTGCGGATATTGTTAGTTTTGGAGTTTCTTCTGTAAATTATTGAGCATCCTCGTATGTTCCAGTCACTTCCTATTTGCATGTATGGCCTACATCATTAGAGCGTGTGTACTTCGAAATAGAGAATATTTGCATCTCTTGAGAATTAAATACAAGAGTAATGACGGCAGAATCCTTGCATGTTGTGTTGCTCAAGTAATAGTCATGCCTTAGCAGTCCGATATCTTTACTTCTTTTTTTTATTATTTTTGGCATGCCAGGATATTGTTTATTAGAGTAATTGTCATATTAGAGTAATTCTATAACAATATTAGATGTTATGAATGGCTTTTCAAGATGTATATGTCCCGTACAGGTAGTCATTTTTGTAGGAAAAAGTTCAATATTGTTCCTTTCACTTTCAAAAAAATTCAAATAGCACCCTATACTTTGAAATTGGATATTTTATCCATCTACTTTTAAAACTAGTACACTTGTGGTCTTATGATGAAAACTAAGGGTTGTTTTCATATGTTGGCATCAGTGTTGGCAGTACTCCTAGATGCATTTGTTATTTTTGGCGCCAAAGGGAAAAAAATCCCTTCAAAACCATTAACAATCACTATTAATGGATGGAAAGGAGAGAGAAGGTAAATTCTAGTAAAAAGGGATGCAGGAGTGCGTCCGGTTTTTTGTTTTATTCGGTTTGATTATTTTGTTTTTTTCAAAATTGGATTATGTAAAATCAATACCAAATCAACCAAACTAAAATTTGATTCAGTTCGATAAATATCAAATTTACTACACTAGCATTCTTACGCACAGATATGTAACAATTTAGAAAACAAAGTTTAAATTATTACATATTATACTATCTATACACCAATCTCTATGGTGTGCGGAGTTGAGCATCTTCTATTTGTTGGGATCAAGCTTTTCCTTTGTAGGGGCCTTGTGCAGTCCTTATACTCTCGTAATTTAAGATCTATTCAATAAAACTCTATTTTTATCATTGTAAATAGTACATTAATTAAAATATTATGTCATTTAGTGGGGTAATAAAAAATAGTTCGGTTATGTCGTGGTATTAGGAACCCATGACAAGTTTATCTTATGTGGAACATGTGGACAATGACGCGGCCAGACTGTGTAATAGATCTCTCCGTGTTGTTCAATCACGAAAGGGTGACATGAGGGTTTATGCATGTTTAGGTTTCAACGGAAGCCCTACACTGGAGGCTTGGAGGCCTTGGTCGTTTCTAAAGAACTGTGCCCTGGAGGCCTAGAGATCTCCCCGAGTGTCACTTGGTTCAAAGGCCTAGGTTCTTCTCGGGGAACTATGGCCTAGAGACTTGAGGTCTTTCTGGGTGTCCCTTCGTCTAGAGGCCTAGATCCTTCCTCAAGAATTGTGACTCAGAAGCCTCGAAGTCTCCCCGGGTATCCCTTAGCTTGGAGGCCTAAGTCCTTCCCGGGGAACTGTTATCCAGAGACTTGAGGTCTCTTTGACTGTCTTCTGGCCCAAAGGCCTAGGTTCTTCTCAGGGAACCGTGGCCTGGAGGCCTGGATGTCTCCCAGGGTGTCCCTTGGCCTAGGGATCTAGATCCTTATCGAAAAACTATGGGCTGGAGTTCGGAGGTCTCACCCAACATCAGCCCCCGTGGCCCCGGGGACACATGGTGGCGCGGGGGGGGGGGGGGGTACGCTTGGAATTCCCTTAAGAGCTTAGGTTCACGTCCGACCACGACTTTCACCGGGCGACAATCCTTTACCCAAAGAGTTTTGCCATCCCCCTTGGGATAATACCTTCCCGGGGACGCATCCCGAGGAGAGCGACAGTTTGTTTTCCTGAATGTCGCCTTGACTTCCACGTGACGCTTCGAATTCAACAACAGAGATCTCCCAGAGGGGCACGTGGCATTCATCCGTTGCACTTCCTTCGTTAATAAATAGGGGGGCCTGGTGAGGGAGAGGCTCATTCCGAACTTTCCTCCTCAACTCCTCTCTCGGTAATCTTGGAGCTCTCCTGAAGACCTAAACCCTTGGTTAATCCACCCCTAGCAGCCTACTCTTTAAACGCATGAATCTTTCTGGTATGGCTTCGAAAGTACATGGGAATGCACTGGATCTGGCTTTAGAGGAGGACACCTCGAACTTCGGGGTGACTGAGTTCACCTTCAAGGACCTCAAGAGCCTCATCACACAGAGGGTTCTCAGGGAGGGTGACGCCTACATTCCTGGCAAGGAGATGACTCCGAGCTCTTGAGACAGCGAGATGGTGGTCTTCAAGGCCTTCATCATGGCCAGACTTCGGCTCCCGGTGCACCAATGCTCTGGGAGCTACACCCAATGCTCCGGTCTTAACCACCTCACTCTGAACACTCTCGTCCGAATGGGGCTGTTCATCTGGTGCGAGAACAACCACCGGGAAGGAGCCCACCCTCTGGCTCTGCTAGTATTTTTATGAAGCCTTGGCGAGGAGCTCCCCGGTCATGAAGAATGGGCCAAAGTCCACCTTCGGCTCGATCTTCGTGTAGCTACTACCATCCCAGGTAGATGAGTATCTAGTGACGTCTTCCCGGGACCATTTGGAAGATTAGGTCCAAAGATGGTTCTACCCCCAGGTTGGGGACCCAGGGATCGTCTACTCTCAAGGGCCCCCAAGTTACTCTCAGTCTTTGGGGCCCCGAGCGCCCCATTAGACCAACGAAGAGATGGCCCTCATCAAGAAGATGTCAACGGTTCGGTCCCAAAGAAACATGAGGGACTTGATGGAGGAGATAGTTGAAAAGGGATCTAGGATATCGACTAGAGGGGGGGGTGAATAGGCGATTTTAGCAAATTACAATAAATCAAACAATTTGTAATAAATGAGAGCAATTTAAGTAACACAAGATGAACAATGAACAATTTCAACACAAGGATATATCCCGTGGTCTCGGTGATTTGCCGATCACCCCTAATCCACGTTGAGGCAAACTCAAATCTCTAACCGCTCCTCTATCTAGTCAACCTTCTCTCGAGAAGTGACCTAGATCTTGAGCCGGACTAGTGTGATGAGTTATCCAAACCTCGATTTCACTAAGGATGCACTTTACCGCTCCGGCAAGGCGTGCTCAACCTTTCACAAGACGTTTTGAAGCTTCTTCACAATCTTCCTTGAAGAGCTCTTCAAAACCTTTCTCCTAGCCGTCTAGGAGCCGGCAAACTCCAAGAGTAACAAGCCGGTGATGATCACCTTGCCTTCTTCTAGTGCCACACGATTGATTCAATGATCTAAATGCAATGCATTAGAAGATCTCAAATGCACACTCTCACAAATTTGAGAATTTGAAACTAGAGTGTATGAAACAAGCTTAGGCTCTCAAGGATGATGACAATGCTCAAGATTATGCCAAAAGTCCTGAACAGGGCCGTGCATGGGAGTATATATACCCCCCACAATTAATATAGCCGTTACAGGCCGTTGAGAGAAAAAGATCACCTGGCGGTCAGACCGCAGGCACAAGCTCGGTCAGACCGCCGCAATTGCAACGGCATTAAACAGGCGCAATAAATGCTCAACTGCCCTTGTCAGGCACACATACGGTCGGACCGGAGCCTATTTCGGTCAGACCGTGAAACTGTCCAGAGACGACATAGTTTCTGGACACCTTATACGGTCAGGCCGATATATACGGACAAACCGGCCAAACGGTCAGACCGCAGATCAAAAACACGGTCAGACCGGTATAACAAACGGTCAGACCGTAATAGCTCAAAATGCCAGAAGGATAAAACAAGAGGTTCCAGGAGTCTGACCAAGAATCTAATTACGGACAGACCGACCTTAAAAAAAAGGAATACACTAAGCATAGACACACCATCGGTCAGTCCGAGATCTTAAACGGTTAGTCCGATAAATCGGTCAGACCGATCTAACACACGGTCAGACCGACTGAGACAGACATGAGCTGAAATAAGCATTCTCAAAGGATGTGACCTTCTAGCATGCAATGCAAGTGGATTTTATGATTTGTGGCACATAGATGAAGTATTTTGTGATACACCACATGCTCCTCTTAATAGTACGGCAACTATCCTGAAATCCGGTCAAAATTCTTCTCTAATCACCTTAGACCGGTAAAAATGGAAAAGATCCTATTTCGTACCTTTGCCCTTTTGATCACTGCCCTTTCTTCACCATGATGCTCTTTCTTTGCCTTTCATTGACCTGTCTTTTAAGTACCTTCTTTGACACAACTAGACAGGTAACGTTAGTATAGCATTTGTAGTTGTCATTAATTATTAAAACATTTTATAGGGGCCTAGAAGCTACAATAGTGCTCCTCTGGATCAACCCCTTCGAGAGGGACCAAAGTGGCTTCAGGCTTGGACCAGAGCACCGGCCTCCCCAGTACCTAGCGGCCAAGCTTAAGTCTTCGATCGCTTAACACCGGTAGTCTTCACGAGTGTAAACTAACTAACTCCTTTTTCTTTTGCAGTCCGATCGTACGATGCTTCCCAGGAGAAGGCAGAACACCACCTTGGGAAGTACTATGAAGACGAGCACACATGACGCGTGCAAGTCATCGGGGAGGGTCCTACCCGGAACATTGTAGTGGAGGTCTTTGGGCTTGCGCTACCTGCCTGGGAGCCGCTCCCAACCATCGATTTACACAAACGGCGAAGGACCCAGTCGACGCCCCAGACGCCAAATGTGCCAAGGTAGCGCGGGCCTCCGGGGAGACCCCGACTAGGGCAAAGGTGAAGCCTCCGGTGCAGACCTCGAGGGCGGCGACGGCGCCTCTAGAGAATGCGGTGGTGACCCCTTCAGCGAAGGCTGCGACCTCCCCCTGCCAATGCCTGCGCGACGGAGAAGTCTCCGGGGACGCTTGGGGGGACAGCGAAGCTGGTGGTCCCTAGGGAGAAGAGAACTGGGAAGGTGGAGGGGTTCGACTCGGTAGACTACATCTTAACCCCTCACCCCCCCCCCCCCCCCCGACACTCCTTGGGGATCATTTCCCTCGGCCCTGCAAAGCAGGGCGACGGTCTGCTTTTGGGCCACTGGCACTTACCCCGAGTTCGACTCTCTCCTTGGTCCCAATGGGAACCCTCTCACGGAAGGGTCGACAGTCCCAGGACTTGGGAAAGGTAAGGGATTTTTCTTCCCTCGCAAGGCTTACGACCCGTTGGAGGAGCTGACATCTAGTTCCACAGACAATGGGCTTCACCGGTGGGGAGATCGATCCGACGAGGCGAAGTTCTGAGAGATTACCCCAAACATTGGGAGAGTGAGCTCCCAGGAGGGTGTCGACGGAGACGCTTTTGGGAGGGAGACACCCTTGATGTATTTATGCGAGTCGTCACGACTCGCTCGAGGACTTCTTAACCTGAAGGCCTGGGCCTGGACGGTTGAAGAACGCTACAAAGAGGTTATTTCCCTCTTGATAAATGCTAAATTGGTAGTACTTTTATCCTAAGTTTGCTATTGAAAATATGCTAAAAACATAATAAAAACTCCTTTGATGCGACATTTTATGCATATTTTTATATTATTTTCACAATCCTCTTTCACGGCTATGTTTGTCATGTTTTAGAGATCAAACCTACAAAATTTAAGGAATTTCGACTTCGTTTGAGTCAATTTCGACAAAAAATATCAAAACTGGACAAAAAGAAACCCTGATCGAATATTCCACGGTCGAAACTACCTAGTCGAATACAATTGGACAAAAAAGAGCCATGATCGAACACGAAGACATCTACTCGAACAAAGTCCCGATCGAACACGAAGACATCTGGTTGAACAGAGTCCCGATTGAACACGAACACGTCTGGTCGAAAAGAGTCCCGATCGAATACGACTGTCGCTTGGTCGGTTACTTGATCGAGCCTAGCATGATTGAGGGCAAGATCTGTGCTCGGCTAGGAGCACGACCCGTGCCACATGTCGTGCTCGGCTCGGTTTCCAGAGAGATTTTGGTCGTAACTAGTCGGTTTTGATTTGGATTTGTCTGTTCTCATGCTGTTTGAAGCTAGATTTCATCGCCTGTATGTCAAAGAGTTATATGTGGGCATGTTAACCCATTATATCATAAATAGAGAAGTTTTTGGCTCAATTAAGTGTGCTCTTTTATGCTATTTTTTAGATTTAGTTTAGTTTGCTTAGTGGAGTCTTTTTCTCTATTTTTTCTGTGTTTGTAAGACGGCAAAGACGACAGACTTAATTTTCAAGCAATCAAGTAAGTTTTTATTTATTTTTTATTATTCCAGTATTTTTATGACTTTTTACGAGTAATTCACTTCGAAGGTTAGGGATGACCTAATCTGGAAGCCGTGATTCTTTCTTGGTCTCGATCTTAAGTTTTACAGTTATTTCCTGATGTTTTCTTCCTCCAAACTCTAAATTCTCGTTTCGGTAACAGACGTAACAGTTGAGCCTTAACAAGAATTAAGGGGAGTTCTTGAGTTCTTAGCGTTTTGACGTAGGATCTTGAACAGGAGAAAGCCTCTCGCCAAACGTACCAGTAAAAATGATTCTCTGGCTGTTGTACCAGCAATCGTACCGACAATTTAATCTGTCTTGAAAAATAATTAAAATTAACTTGCAATTCTCAGACCTTTGATAGAATTACGCCTGATGGTTATGGAATTTCCGAAATCATAGGTTTTCCTTCCTACTTGTTAACCCTAGATTCCATACTTGCTATTTATTGCTTTAAACTCTAGATCCATAGCTTAGTAGTAGATTTAGCTGTAGAAAAACAAACCCCTAATTCGTTCAGACTTAATCAATGATCCATTAACGTAAAAGATGAATACGCTTATTTCTTATGGAATTCGATCCTCAAGTGCTCAACATTCAACCGTTTGCTTGCGGTTATTGCACGAATCCTCTCGTGCGGTGCGATCACCTCTCCCTCCGTAACACCCCAAAAACAGGACCCAAAAATTTCAGTTTTGGAAAAATAGACCTTGAAATTTCAAACCAACTGAGTAGCTCAAATGCATAAGTTCACTATCTTTGCTCAAAATCCAGATATATCTATTCGACAACCTCCTTTCCAAACCTTAATTCAAGGTTGTCTTTTGCTGTTAAATCAAAATCAACTCCAAACTAATTGATTCAACCCCTAATATGTTTTCAGAAAAACACAATTTACTTTTACCCTAATTACCTTGTTTTTCGGAACTCAACTCAATAGAAGCCCTGATCTGTCCAATTTCCTAAAATTATTTCATTTTGATCCTCGCTAAAATCTTGATTTGTTTCACCTGAGTTTCCCTCTTCATCTTTTGCAATTGGCCCCTTCCATTTTCCTTCATTTACATTTTAAGCCTAAAATCTTAAATTACCTTAGGCAATGCCAAACTTCTCCCATTTTAAATTAACCTGAAAGCTTAATCAGTTAAAATGCTTTGACTTCAGATTCCAACCATCCAAACCCCAGTTAATTCTTCACCTAAATTCAGTTTGCTCAAATTACCTTTTCATCTTTCTCCCTGCAACTGCAATTTAGTTCTTCTTGCATGAGTTCATGCACATAAATACACAGGGTGCACACACACACACACAGTCACTCACTCATACACATGTACCAAATACATATATAAACACACATACCTGTATATGCATTTTCATCCACACATGTTTTCTCTCTCAAAACGAGCACTTTTAGCCCAATATGTACACTGTTGCATCAGCATGCCACTTAGGCATTTACATTTCATGTGCATTAGTTAGAAAATTTCCTAAATTGATCCATAATTAATATCCCACAATTTTAATTGTAATGTTATCATTTTATGTGAAAAGAACTAATTCTTAAATATGTATTGTAAGAATAAGTAACCCCTTTAATATATTTTATTCAAATACAGAATAATGCATGCCATGATAAAATAAAATAAGTAAAAGCATTTTCAAAATTTAGCCCTTAATTAATAACTCTTAATTTTATATGAAACATTTGTCATTTTAGTGAGAAAGATTGATTTTCTTAAAGCATATGGTAATACAAATTCATAATTTAAAAATATTTCAATAGTAAAATATATTAAGATCATGGCAAATAAATTAAAGAAAAACACCTTTTCAAAACAGCCCCTTTGCATTTTAGTCCTTATACTTTGAGACAATCCAAAGCACCCTTATTTCATAAAAACTAATTAAATAATCCAGGTTACCAAATTACCCCTATATTTTATAATAAGTGAATAGTAAAATACCAGAAATACTCTTTTCAATTCAGCCCCTATTCAAAATATAGCACCTTCTGCTTTAAAACAATTGCAAATAAGTACAAAAGAGGGTTTGTATGCATAAATCATGTAGAATGACTTCATTGTCCTCACTATTTACACTAGTACAGCAGTAAAGAGAGCTATTTAGCCATGGTTGACGCATTACACCTCACCATCTTCACAAAGACATGCAATGCCATTGTATAGATTCCAAGACTTAGAAGATTTCATCACATTTGCTAACATTCAGCTGAAGGTAAACACTACAACTCACCTATATTCACTTGTTCATGCATTTGCATTCATTTTCTTCAAGTTCCAGTGAAAGATTCCACTGTTTTTGCTGTTTTTCTGCTCTCTGTCAGCCTGTGCCATTGTCTGGGCGCGCTCCAGCACGGGCCAGACACGGCCTCATCGCCGATCGTCATGCTTCGGCCACAATCTGAATGCATAACCATGTCCAGCGTGTTCCTGGTGAGCCACTGATCCTCATCGATTGATTGGTTCGTCGAGATTGTCGCCAGAGAGCTGGCGCCGCCCTTGTCATCTTTTCTACCGCCATGTGTCTTGAGTGGCCTCACCGCCGACATTGCGCCGTGGCAGTGCATTGTTGGTTCCAGTCGCGTCAGCTTGCCTTCACTCCTATTTCGTGTCTGTCAGTTTCTAGCCGCTCCGGCAACCGCTTGCCGGAGTTTGCCAACGCGCTCAACACCTCCCCTACATACTCCTTGAGCTACTAGTTAAAATTCCTCCGCCAGGCCGCCACAGTCGTTTGCCGTCGTCGGCGACCGCATCGCCGTGCTCCCCTCATCCCTCTCCAACTCTTCTTCAGCCTAAGTTGATTGTGAAGCATCCTAGCCAAAAATCCCAATTTGAGCCCTAATTGCTCACAGACGTTCTGCCATGAAGCTCGCTGGTGCTCCCATTCGCAAATCTATTGAAGACACACCAGATTGGGAGCTAAATGAACCTCTCCGAAGCATTCCTGTGCTAATCCATCGATTGAATCATCCCGACAACGGTTGAGAGCTTATTTTACTTTTCATTTGCGGCGCAACTCGTCGCCGACCATCACTGGTTCACCACCGGCCAAGAAACCGACGTGAACACCAGTAGAATAGCTCCAAGAAGCTACTAGAAAACCAGGATTCCTTGGCCTAATCCCCAATCAAAAATTTGTTGTGCGTGTGCGTCGGGTTGCGTCACAGCGTGTCGTCGCCGTGCCGCACCGCCGTCTCCGGCCATTTCTGGCACCACCGCCTTGTCCACCAAATCAGCCTCGACCTGGCATTCATGGTTCAATCGTTGTTGCTGCTAGAAGTCCACTGGAATAGTCCCAGTTCGCCGATTAAAACTTGCCAGATCTGTGTGCCACGCCGTGTCGCCGCTACACTTTCTCGTCGTCGTTACGCCGTATTCGGCCGCTGCAGTCTCTGCCACTTTGTCCTTAGAGTCCCCCTCGTCGCCGCCTACCATTTGACGCGAGCACCTCCTCACTCCGCTCACCGGAGCTCCATCACCAACGTTGAGTGTCATGGCTGGCAATGTCAATCCATGCCCTGACATTGTCAAGACAATGTCAGGACATTGCCAGTCTGTGTCCAGCGCACGCTGTGCGTGTCCACACTTTGCCCGAGCGCGCCCCAACGCATTTAACAGTTTCTAGACAATGCTAGCTCACGCTCTGACATTGTCTGACAATGTTAAGACATTGTCGTCCTGTGTCCAGACAGTGTCAGCCACTGATATTCACTCTGTTTAGCCGCATACATGCATGCAGTCCAAAACCAATTTGTCCGCTGAAGCCCTCGTCTTGTAACACCCCAAAATTTGGGTCTAAAAATTTCTTTTTACTAAAACTAGACCCTGCAAATTTCATTTCGACCTTAGCCTTAAAACTACCCTCAGGAATACTACCTAGAAACTTTTATCAAAACTTAAATTAATTTCCTAAAGTTCTGGAGATATTTTCCTTGATGTGCAAATGTATATATACATGTGTATGTATGCATGTGTACTTATTTTACTAAAACACCACTTTTTCATTTCTTATAGAAGATCATTTATCAAATAATAAGAATAATTTATAACCTCTAAATATAAAAAAAACACCTCTTTTATGTATTAGCCCCTAAAAGATCTCTAAAACCCTAGTTGAATAAATTAGATACAAATTGTTTGGTCCAAATGAGAGAACCCTAATAGTCCATAGTATTTCGTTTGCTTTTAATCCATTTTATCCAAAACCTATGTTGTTAAATTTCTATTTTAAATATTTGCAAATTAGTCCCTCCTATTTTCTTAATTACCATCTAGTCCTTTCAACCCAAAATTAACTAAATTCTTTCAAACAGATCAGAATCTCCTACCTATATTATGCAGATTTTTCTTCAACATTGAGATCAAATTCAGCTACTAAAGCTTAGAAACTATACGCAGTTCCATTTTCGAAAACAGAATTTCCAAATTACTCTAATTACCCTAATTAGCCTTTTAAGATTTCAGTTTGGTCAATTCCAAAATAGTTTTCCCTTGGATTTCTCTGAAATCCTATATCATAATATGCTTGTGTACCAGTTCTAAAACTTCTCAACTAAATAAGTCATTTCATCCCTTTTCGCGATTCAGTCCAAATATCATCGTGAATTAGTCCTTTTTCAGTTCTCAAAAGCTAGAAATGGCTTAATTCTCTGAATCACCTCCAAATTCCAGTTCGACTGAATGACTATGTTCTTCTTGCTAGTCAACACAAATTTCCCTTCTACAACGAATTCAAACTCAACCATGAAACCTAGTTATTCACAATTTCAATTGTTTTCGGTAAAAAAAATATTCACTTTTACCCTAATCTTGTTTTCGTTTTCGTTTTTGTTTCATTCTCATTTTGATCTGAATCATCCATCATCTAATTATTTAGTCAAGCCCAGTTACTGAACTAAGTTCAGTTGAACCTTCAGATTATAGTTATTTACAATCCAGTCCAATTATCTTTTCAAATTTACAATTCAGTCCTTTTGGCCAAGTCTCCTGAATAGTTCCTTCTCAACTCACACACACATATAACTAACCAAGTTTACAGCCACATACACACTCGGGCAACACTAAATTTCCAGACCACCCACGCACACACAAAATCCATCAGCACAACAACACATATACTTTGAATATACACACTGTAACATCCCTGACCATAACACATACACATACAGAAAATGAACTACACATATACACATACATGCACTCAAATTAGCATTGACCAAACAATACACATATATTTAAATATACTGCAATACACTCAACAGCACTTCTCATTGCACACCAGACATTGTCCTGTATACACACACACACACACACAAGCATCCATATATACACCTACTGTCAGAAAACACTCACATGTACACAAACATCTCTTCAGCCTGAAAAGTTTTTATTAATAACCCAGAATAAGAAAATAATTTGAAAAATGACCCACAGTTTACCGAAATTGCGAAAATGACTTCTTTGGGCGCGATAAGTCAATTATCGCAGTCTGAAACCGCGACAGGACGATTTATCGTGCCTCACAAGCCTTTTTCCGATGCCATCCGCGACAGAAACTTTTTCTCGACGCCATCCACGACAGAAACTAGTCGAGTAGTCTAGCGGTCGAGTGGTCGAGCAATTGACTGGTGAATGTCCCGTGCTATGACAGACAAAATCGATTACTCGATCAGTCAAGGTACGCTTTGACCAGTCAAGGTATACTTCGACTACTCCACTGCTCGACCAGTCAAGGTACGCTTCGACCACTTGACTGCTCGACCAGTCGACCACTCGGCAATAGAGATATGTCCTAGAGGCAATTATGGAGATAATTATATCATGCTATGTTTATGAATTGTTACAAATAAAATGTTATTGCATTCCTTAAATAAAGTATCACTTTTATTGATCAAATAAGTATGTGACTTGTTCGTGGAACTCTTTATTATGATATATGCATTATCGACATTATCAGTGATATTTATTCTAAATATTCCTGACTTTCGGCATTACATGAAATAGTAATGTAAGATAAGTCAGCACGATCATTGATTGATAGTCAAGTTTTACGGACCATAGATATGAGATATCAAGTCAATGTCGTGGACACATGTTGGAGAACATATTAGTTGGATTGATCTATCTTGAGACACTGTTGATTTTTTATGTGTCATCAGTTGGTTTCTAACAGTTATTTTGGTTTATCTTTAGACCTGAGATCATCACGGTTTCATACATGCGTAGTAACATATTTGGTATCATCAACCACTACTTTTAACCGAATAGTCATAAAGGTGACATACAGATATATTATGAACCATGTGGTTGAAAGTGAATGATCGAGATGGAATTTGCCCCTCATATCTTGAGAGAGATATCTATGGGCCCCTTAATGTAATTGGACTAAGAAAGTGTATGGTCGTGCCGAATATAGTTGCGAGTCAACTATGGAAAGGTTAGTCCATTACAAGATCAAGAAACGATCGAGCTATTCAAGGATGATATGTTTCTCACCTTGAGTTCAATCTGGTATCGTGAGGCAAAGAGATAATCCATGATAAGTTGTATAGGTTCGTCGGATATGATCTTCGTGTACATACAGGTAGTTATAATGTCTTGCTAGGGACCGCTTATGACTTGTGATTCGGGAAGTTGTTTCTGATCGCGTCCAAATATACACAAACCTACAGGGTCACACACTTAACGTGATGAAGTATTAATTCGGATGGGATCCGAAATGGGTCCCCTATTGGTAATGGGTTTACCATTAGGATTAGGGTTCATGTTTGAGTAGGACTTATCTGCAAGACCCTATAAAAGGAGGTGCGGTGGGCATACATTAATCATCTGATCTATTCTGGCTGCCACCACCATCCACGAGATAGATCTTGTAAAACCCTAACTGCGTGCGTTGGTGCTAGCACACAAACACACGGTGCTCCTTCCCCAGACGTGCGGACTTCCGTAGAGGTGCGGCTGTTATTACTGCACTGCTAGTCACGATCCAGTTGTGACATCGACTCTTCTTCCGTTGTTGCGTTGTCGCATCCGCGTGTCTAGTGCTAAATTTCTTGATTTATGATCTATTGCTTGCAAGCTTCTTGGGATTTCAAGTAAAATTTTTGAAATTGCACTAGAGTAGTGAGCCCGTTCTCCAACAGTGGTATTAGAGCCTCCTTGTATAGCATAGATCTAGATTGTTAAAAAATATGTGTCATATGCATATGTTTAATAGATTAGATCTATTAATAATTGTTAACAACATGTTAGATCTGGTTTGATAGATTAGATCTATTAATAATTGTTGATCACATGTTAGATCATAATTAATAGAATTAGATCTGTTGGTGTTTCATGTGATGAAACATATTCTGACCTATGATTGATATGATCTATCACTTTCGGCAGAATCGTAGAAGATGATATCTCATAACGTCGATTTGTTAAATTGACATGATCAATTTTACGTGAGTCCATATCTAATCCGATTGCTACTATGAATCCTTGCACGAGCCAGTGGGAGGTGGTGTAAAGGCTAGCATTGTAGTGACAGGATCGGAGACCAGGATTTCTGTTAGATTGGATCTAAAAGATTTGGTACATCTTTAAAAATATCATCTCGGGGATTAATGGAAATCTTAACTAATTAGATAGGTTTGGGAGTTGGGCTGATTTGATCAATTCGACGAGATTTTCTATGGACGGAAATGCCGATTCATACTAAAAATTGTCAAAAAATTCCACCGAAGGTCATTGTCAGGCTTTTACTGTTTTAGGCCACTAAGGTGCATGATGGGATGGGATTCTTTTCCTAACTTGTTTTTGCAGGAATTTGTATGAGAAGTATGGCCCTTATGCATGTTTATGTGATGTGATCATGTAATCATCACGATTTGCGAATCGTTTATTTCGACCATGGTTGAGATGGTCGTCTCTTTTTGTATAACGGCATGCGTGCCAACATGTGTGATAATTGGCACTCTCATGTAAATTCATATCTAGATATTAGTGTAGTAGCTTGAAACTCACTCTAGGATTTTTCAAGCATGGTGGACTGGACCCATGAAGATGGAGATGGAGATCCACATATTAAAGGGCCATACTATCTCATAGATTGATTAGATCATCTAACTGATGGTTATTTTCGTGCATATGGATGATTTGCCATGTTTTCACCCCTCATAAAACATAAAGATTATACTTGACAACCAGAAGCTGTTAACTGTGGTGTCTAAGGAAAGAACACATCATAAGGTTTTTCTTAATAAGCCCTGCTCAGCAGAACGCTTTCCTTCATGGTGTGAGCGAAAACAGTCACGGTCTTTCCTGGCCAAGGTTACTGCCAACGGAAGTTAAATATAATCGCAGTTGTACCTGTTAGATCGTCTAGCTGATGATTATTTTGATTGTTGCTTGAAAGTTCTTAACATTGTTAAGTCCCTAAAATTAAGTTATTTTGATGCCCTTTTTCAATTGCTGCAACTATCAAAGCCTCGATTGTTATTTGGTAGGCTTGACAAATCAAGGTGCCATTAATTATCTTGGTAAGGTAGGATAAGTGTTGGACACTTATACGCATAGAATTGGTTTCACTTAACAAGGCCATCAAAATGGTTTTGGGCCTTGGGGCATGGTGTTGGGAGCTGGGACATATTGATGTCACCCAACAAACAAGTGTCATATATGATATGATTAGCAAAAGTTTCTTACCTAAATAACTAGGTTTCTAGCAGTGATGCCAAAGCTCACTAGGACTTAGTGAAATATGGATCTTGACCCATTAAATATTAATAAAAGATTGTTCATAAACATGATGTCTTTTGCATGTTTTTCTGTTGTAGATAATGGCCGATACCTCCTCAACCAGCTTTAATTTGCGATTTGTACTTAATAAAGAAAAACTGAATGGAACAAATTTCATTGATTGGTTTCGTAACTTGAGAATCGTTCTCAAGTAAGAGAAAAATGACTATGTTCTAGAGTCCCTAGTTCCTGATGAACCTTAGCGCTCCATGATCTCAACGAGATGCTTAGAAGAAGCATGTTGATGATGATTTCGATGTCAGTTGCCTCATGTTAGCAACAATGGGTTCTGAATTGCAAAAGCAATTCGAGAACGCCAATGCTTATGACATGAGTGTGGCTCTTCGAAACTTGTTCGAAGACCAGACATGGGTGGAAAGATATGAGACCACCAAGAAACTGCATGCCTGCAGACTGACAGAAGGAAGCGCAGTTAGCCCTCATGTAATCAAGATGATTGGTTACATTGAGAGCTTGGGTAAACTTGGTTACCCCCTATGCCGAGAGTTGGCTACTGATGTGATTCTCCAATTGCTCCCTCCGAGCTACAATCCTTTCATATTGAAATTCAATATGAATAATCTGGAGAAGACTCTGCCTGAATTGCATGGAATGTTAAAGACGGTAGAGCAGAACATCAAAAAGAATCCTGACAATGTGTTGATGGTTCAAAAGGGAAATAATTTCAAGAAGAAGGGTAAGGGAAAGGCTAAGGGCAAAGGCAAGGCTCGAGATGAGAGCTCAAGCAGCCAGCATAAGCCCAAAGGAAAGTCCAAGCTTGGCCCTACCGCTGCTTCTGAGTTCTTCTATTGCAAGGAATCTGGCCATTGGAAGAGGAATTGCAAGAAGTATTTGGAAGATCTGAAAAAGAAGAAGGGAAGAGAGACTTCCGCTTCAGGTATTTATGTTATAGAAGTCAATATGGATACTTCTCCTTCGATGTAGGGGCTTAAAAGGAGTATTTGATACCGGTTCAGGAGCTCATATTTGATACGGGTTGGAGTATTAATTCGGATGGGATCCGAAACGGGTCCCCTATTGGTAATAGGTTTACCATTAGGATTAGGGTTCGCATTTGAGTAGGACTTATCTGCAAGGCCCTATAAAACGAGGTGTGGTGGGCATGCATTAATCATCTGATCTATTCTGGCTGCCATCACCATCCACGAGATAGATGTCGTAAAACCCTAGCCGCGTGCGCTGGTGCTAGCACACGAACACGCAGTGCTCCTTCCCCGGACGTGTGGACTTTCATAGAAGTGCGGCTGTTATTGCTGCATTGTTGGTCACGATCCGGTTGCGACATCGACTTTTCTTCCGCTACTGCGTTGTCGTATCCGCGCGTCTAGTGGTAAATCTCTTGATCTATGATCTATTGCTTGTAAGCTTGTTGAGATTTTGGGTAAAATTTTTGAAATTGCGCTAGAGTAGCGAGCCCATTCTCCAGATTCAGACCTGATTCAGACCCAATTGAACGCAATCCAAAAGCCATTTCACTATTTCTTTGCCTAAAATGAGCCCGCACTGGTAGAGTACTCATTTTTACTCTACTGTTTTGGCACAACTCACCACCGGTCACCGTCACATTGCTGCCGACCAATTCCACTGCTCCAAAATGTGAGCAATAGTCATAGCTAGCTCCTAGACAACTGAAATGCCAAAGCAAAAGCCCCAAGACTCTGAATCGGTTATTTTACCTTGTCCCGGCGTGCCGCCGATGTGTTTCTTGGTCGCCTCTGACCAGATTAGTCGCCACCACTTTCTTCAGTAACTTCGCCTCACTCAACCATACAATTTATTCCATTTCATCACTTCCTAGTACCACGCCAAAGTACTACAAAACCTAGTGCCAAAGATATGCCTAGTAATAGTGATAAGTCATGTTGCCACCACCCTTCATCGTCGCAGTTCGTCACCGTTCGGCCACCTCAATGCGCGAAACCTATTCAATAGTATCCATCTCATCACCGCCTACCTTCTTGATATAGTTGGTGAAGCAGCCGAAGTCCAACGCACTCTAACGACCTTGCCCTAGAAAACGGCACTGAGCTAGCAGTGTCAAAACATTGTCCAGACATTACCAACTTATGCCAGTTCGCGCTCCAGCCCATGCCACACTATGTCAAAAATTGTCCAGACATTGTCAAGTAGTGTCAATTCGCATCCCAGCTCAGTCCAGGCAATGCCACTCTATGCCAAGGCAATGTCAACCCTTGTCAGTCTATGCCAAACCAATGTCAACCAATGGCATTCGACTTGTTTAGCCATTCTGCGCGTGCAAACTGAAAAATAATTTGTCTTCTAAGTTTGTAGACATATTTCCTAGGTTCCGTTCATGATTAGATTAAGACTTAGACTGGGTTTTGGACTAGACTTATTCTAATATCACTTGATCTGATTACGATGTAGACGAGGTTTTGGCTATACTCGACTAGATGCTAATATGCGGAATACGGGATCTTACTCGGAATTACCAAAACCCAAGTTGATCGAAGACACAGTTCAAAGATAGCACAACTCTTTATTGAAAAGAGAGATCTTGTACACGTCGAACGTTAGAACGCACTCGCTTACATCGATGAAATATTTGATGATCTAAACTAGAACTATTACAAAGTATTTATAGTCCGATCGTATGAATACGTATCATACTCAATAACCGATTAACCTAAACGTATTAGACTCAGACAACTAACTAAACCTAATCAGATAACACTTAGTTATGTAGATATTGATCGGAATACCATCCAACCAGGCAGTTTGAATCCTTTACGCATTCAACCTGTGACCTGAAGTATTCAACCCAAAGATCCTCCCAGATCATGACTCCCTTGTTGAGGAGCCAACCCCCATTGGCAACCACTTGATCAAAACTGGAGATGTGAAAATTGAGATTGACCATCTTCTCGGGTGTACCACTTTGTCACTTGTGCTCGTTGATCTTTCCGTATGATTCAGAAAGACTCTTGTGTGCCGCTGCGGGTGGTCGTCACCTTCTTCTCCAAGATTACGTCGTTAGGTAGAGGTTCTTCTCGTTGATAGACCAATTCTTCAACAGATGATACTATGGTATCAGGCTCATCATCTAGCATAGACGACTCGAAGAGTTTGAGGTGCTCAATATTGACAATCGAGTAAATATCCATGTACGGAGGTAACTTGAGCAGACAAGTATTAGTACCAATTTTCCGCAAAATCCAAAAAGGACCATAACGAATTGGTTTAAGCTTTTTACGTTCACCTTTAAGTCTCTCCTTACTCAGATGTAGGCCTACCATATCACCTTCATGGAATTGAGCATCAACTTGGTGCCGATCATGTTGCGCCTTGTACTTGAGTTGAGCTTTCAGTAAGTTCTGTTCAACCTCACCATGGAGCTATTGAATACCTTCTAGGAACTTTTGTGCTCGATCCTGATTAGATGCTTCCTTGCTGTTCTACGCTGAGGTAGGGATCACAAACTCCATGTTGAATGGATTCTGTGGTAGAAATTCCAAACATACCTCAAAGGGCGACTTTCAAGTCAAACCATGCACTGCTCGATTAAAAGAAAACTACAGGTACGGTATGATTTCATCCCAGGTCTTCAGATGCTTAGAGTCAAAGCCCCTCAAGAGATGAACGACTGTTCGATTTACCACCTTTGTTTGACCATCAGTCTGAGGATGAAACATAGTACTCCTCTTCAGTTTTGTATCCATCATTGTCCAAAGTGATTGTCAAAAGTGACTACGGAACCAGATATCACAATCAGACATAGTAGAAGTTGGTAATCTGAAATTTGTCCAAACGTGCTAAAAGAATACCCGAGCCGCTTCTTCTCCTATGATAGTCTTTTGACAAGGGATGAGAATTATCATTTTGGAGAACCGATCAACGGCCACAAAGAGATAGTCGTTGCCACGTCGGGTCTTAGGCAATCCTCCCAAGGAATCCATAGATATGCTTTCCTGTGGTCGTGACGGAACTGGCAAAGGAGTGTACAAACATAGTTTTCGATATGCAGGTTTCCAGATGCTGCAAAGACCACAGCCTCGAACAAAACTAGCCACATCTTGTTGCATTCGCTGCCAGAACACATGTCAATGAAGATTTTGCAAAGTCTTCGTAACCCCAAAGTGACCAGTAATCTTCGATGTATGCGCTTCTCTCAGCCATTGAATTTGAGGTGCTCCACAAGGTATACAAAGTAAATTTTCCTTGTACAAGAGTCCTTCTCGTCAAACAAACTCTATAGGTTACCCTGTTTCGAGCTCTATCGACGATTGGGACTAGGGTCCTTAGTCGATCTTATGCAAATTTATTATGAAGGAAGTGGAGGCAATTCAAAATGCTCACCAGATAAGTAAAGATAACTATGTACTGGGAACACGAAAGATTATACAGGTTCAGCCCCTCAATGATTTGAGTAATAGCCCTACGTCCTGTGGTGTTATCACTATATATATGAATGATTACAGGGACGGAGAGATTGTTAGAAATATTAACAATCTCTCTATATGCTTGTATTGGTAAAACTAATGCTGCTTCTCTTCTCTTCTCTCCTTTCCTTATCGTCTTTTATATTAATCAAAAGGGTGCCAATCGTGAGGTAGTTCTGGGAAGTTCGACGGTTGCTAATATGTAGTTACCAAACTGTATCTTTATCTTCATCTTCATCTCCTTGCTAGTTACAGTGTGCGTTTTTAAATAACCACGCATCTTAACTCCTCGACGGTTTGTCTTTTACAAGTGGAGAGGGAAGTTATTTTATCCTGGAACCGTGTTTGGAAGACTCAAACACCACTTAGGTTAAATACAATTTTCAAGATGCTATGGTTCGCGCATATTCTGCGACCATATGTTGATTTTAAATGTGCGACCTTCTGGTTCACAAGAAACTACCTCTGCGACCATTACATCTGCTAGTATATGGAGCCATATATTATATCTTACATATATTAAACATGATATATTTAATGAACCAATGACTAGCTCGAGTAATAATCATCGTCAGCTAGCCCACAAATTTGAAGTGATAGAAGTTGTTGGGGGAAATCCCGTATCTCCGAGCGGTCTTCGGAATGGGCTCCCGAACGCCCTAGGTCCTTCATGCGGAGGAGGTCCTCGGCGGGTCCCTGGGTCTCCTGGCCCCGGGCGCTGGCGGAACTCTCGGAGGCTTACCAGGAGGCCTGGAGGGTCCTCGGGCGCCGGAGAGTCCCAAAGGGCATCGGGCCCTGGAGGTTCACCGGGACCCAGAGGGACCCTGAGGGTCACCGGACCCTGGAGAGTCCCGGACCGTCACCGGGCCCCGAAAGTTCCCAGACGGTCATCGGACTCCGGAGTGTCTCGGAAGGTCACCGGGCCCTAGAGGTTCACTGCTGGCCCGAAGGGTCCCGGAAGGTCACTGGACCCTGGAGGGTCCCGGAAGGTCACCGGGCCCCAGAGGTTTACAGGGGACCCGGAGGGTCTCGGAAGGTCACCGAGCCCCGGAGGGTCCCAGAAGGTCACCGGGCTCCAGAGGTTCACCGGGGACCCGGAGGGTCTCGGAAGGTCATCGGGCCCAGGAGGTTCACTGGGGGCCTGGAGGGTCCTGGAATGTCACCGGGCGCCGGAGGTTCACCGGGGACCCGGAGAGTCTCGGAAGACCACCGGGCCCCGGAAGGTCACCGAGCCCCAGAGGGTCTCGGAAGGTCACCGGGCCCCGGAGGTTCCCAGAAGGTCACTGGACTCTAGAGGGTCTCGGTAGGTCACCGGGCCCCGGAGGTTCACAGGGGGCCGGAGGGTTCCGGAAGGTCACTGGGCCCCGGAGGTTCGCTGGGGACCTGGAGGGGAGGGTCGCGGAAGGTCACCAGGCTCCGGAGGTTCACTGGGGACCCAGAGGGTCTCGGAAGGTCACCGGGCCCCGGAGGGTCCCAGAAGGTCACTGGGCCCCGGAGGTTCACTGGGGACCCCGGAGGGTCTTGGAAGGTCACTGGGCCCCGGAGGGTCCCGGAAGGTCACCGGGCCCCGGAGGTTCACCGGGGACCCGGAGGGTCTCGGAAGGTCACCAGGCCCCGGAGGGTCACTGGGCCCCGGAGGTTCACTGGGGGCCCAGAGGGTCCCGTAGGGCTCCGGAGGTTCACTGGGGCTCTGAAGGGTCACTGGGACCCGGAGGGTCTCGGAAGGTCACCGGGCCTCGGAGGGTCACTGGGGACCTGGAGGCCACCGGGGGATCGGTGAGCTCTTAGAGGAGTCCCAGTCCGCCCCGCACGGCTGATCCCGACGACATGAAGGGTCATCGGGCCCCGGAGGATCCCTGGGGATCCGGAGGGTCATCGGGCCCCGGAGGATCCCTGGGGGTCCGGAGGGTCATCGGGCCCCGAAAGGTCCCGGGGGCCTGGAAGGTCACTGGGCCCGGATGGTCCCAGTGGCCCGGAGGGTCATCGGGCCCCGAAGGGTCCCCAGGGGCTCGGAGGGTCATCAGGCCCCGGAGGGTCCCTTAGGGTCCGTAGGATTACTGGGCCCCGGAGGTTCACGGGGGCCCTGAAGGGTCACTGGGAGCCCCGAAGGTTCACCGTGTCCCGGAGGGTCACCGGGGGCTCTGGAGGGTCCCCGGGGGTCCGGAGGTTCATCGGGCCCCGGAGGTTCACCGGGAGCTCTTCAGGTTCACCGTGCCCCGGAGGGTCACCGGGGCCCCGAAGTGTCACCAGGTCCTGGGAGGCCACCGGGGGATCAGAGAGCTCTTGGAGGAGTCCCAGTTGCCCCGCACGGCTGATCCCGACGACATGAAGGGTCACGTGCTAGTGGCCTGAGGAGTGCTTCGGGAACTGACAAGGACACTTGTCGAGCATCCAAGCCCTTCGGCCGGGTGAAATGACACCAGCACCCCTCGATCCAACGATCGTAGTTAGGGCTTTTTGGTCTTTTGCATGTTTTGGGGCCTATATATACCCCCCTTGTATCTCATTTGTGACTAACTCCAATTCATTTCAACACACTCAAACAATAGGCTCCCTTGGAGACTTCTCTCCCTGAGAGAGCACCTCCCTAGCGGACTTACGTCCGGAGGGTGACGACAGGAGTAGGGCCCCCACTGGGACTTGAACTTGTATAAAAACCATTGTGTCAATTGCTGCGTTGCCCTGTGGGAGGTGACCGGTCACTCGGTCAGCTCGCGCCGCTGTTCGCGTGTCAAGTCTTCTCGTGAAATCTGCCAGTAGTATATTTTATACCACAACAGTTGGCGCCGTCTGTGGGGACTCGTGACGAATCGCCATGGCTCCCCCAAGAATGAGAGCTCAAGCTCTCTCCTTTTCCGGTGGTGACGGTCCCAGCGACCCGGTGCCGCCCCAGCAAGACGTCTCCGTCGCGACGCTACCATGCGGGAACACCCGGAGAGAGGTGCCACCTTCTCCCGAAATCTTCGGTAGAGGTGTTCCCATTTCCAGCTCGGCGACCGCGACCGCGATTGCGGGACCTCGCGCCCTACCCAGTGACGCCGGTCCTGGTGACCCGGCGCCACCCCCTCGAGACATGACCGCCCTGGCGCTTCCGGCTGGAGGTGGCCAGACCCAGGTATCACCTCTCACCTTTCCAATTACTTTTGGTGGGCCAACCTCCGGGCCAACCCCAGTGACCACGGCCGCCTCGGCGGGGACTAGTCTCCCCCTGATGGCACACCCGGCTCCCCGGGACGCTTTGCTCGAAGCTTTGGTCGAAGGCCAACTCCGTGCCCAACGCACCTTGGAGGAGTTGTTGCGCGCCTTAGCGTGGCCTCCGGCTCCCGTCTATCCGCCCTCATTCCCATTTATGGGGTCGCCGCCTCCGTTTTTCGTGGGACACCCAGCAGCCTTCCTGGCGCCGGGCATGTTCACTGCGCCAGGGGCTGACTCCGCGCCGAGAGCTCTCCCCGCACCCGCGCCGGGGCCTTACCCCGCGCCGGGGACTTACCCCGCGCAGGGAGCCGTCCCCGCGCCGGAGACTTACCCCGCGCCGAGAGCTGTCCCCACGCCGGGAGCCTTCCTCGCCCCGGGGCCTTACCCCGCGCAGGGAGCTGTCCCTGCGCCGGGAGACTTCCCCGTGTCGGGGCCTTACCTCGCACCAGGAGCCTTCCCCACGCCGGTGGCTCTCCCCGGCTCCGCGCCGCGGATGGTTGCCAGTGCGTCCGGAGCGGCTCCTGGGACGGTGGTTTCCACCGCACTTGGGACGGCCCTGGAGACACGCCTGACGCCGGGCCTTGCCCGCGTGCCAGCGGCGTCGGCCGACGCGCATCAGCACCCTCCTCCCCCGGGGTCACGCCCGAGGGCTCCCCCGGTGGATCAGACCCGACTAACTCGGGAGGAGGTGGAGCGCATGCGGGCCATGAAACCTAGCGAAGCTCCCTCTCGACACAGGTCGGGGACACGCCGCCAGACCAGCCGGGAGGGAGACCAGTCGACGAAGCCACCGCCACCTTTGGGGGACACCTGGAGGTTCACGAAGCTAGCTCCAACCTTGAGGAGAAGAGGCGCTACCACCATCCAGGCGGACCGCTGGGGCCTCTCCCCGACTCCGATAACGAGCGCGTCTCCCCTGCAAGGGGGGACAGTGACTGGGAACCTTCCCGGAGAGTTGAGGGAGCCAACCAGCCTTTGTGCCGCCGACTCCGACGCGTCTGATGGCCAAAGCCATATCGCCCACCCCGCATCGAGCACTACAATGGTGAGGCCGATCCTTATGAATTTGTGCAGGTGTACTCGACAGCCATCTCAGCGACCGGGGAGGACGAGACGGTGCAATGCAACGTCTTCCCCCTCTACCTCACCGGGATCGCCCACTCATGGTTTTACAACCTGAGGGCCAGTTCCATCAAGTCCTTTGACCAGCTCAAGCGCGAGTTCTACGCGAACTTCCAGGGGAACTATGTGCGTCCCCTGGACTCATCGCAACTGTACACCGTTCGGCAGAAGACGGGGAAGACCATCTGAAGCTTCTTCAAGTCCTTTGCTCAGGTCAAGAGCAAGGTGGCGCACGTCCCCGACTCCACAGTCATCGAGGCGTGCAAGAGCGGGATCCTCCCCAGGGAGCCCCATCGGAGGCTCTCCCGGAGCTGCCCCTCCTCTGCCGACGAGCTCTTCAACGTACTTCAAAAGTACGCAAGGGCAGAGGAGGACGACCTCTGGAAGGAAGACCAAGGGGTCTCCCCCCCCCACAAAGAGGGATGTTGGGGACTCACCCCGCAAACGTCTCAAGGAGGGACATCACAGCGAGTTGATGTCTCGGGATGTCTTCATTCTTGAAGACGAAGGAGGCTCTCGCAAAGCCGATCGGGGCGGCCGCCCCTCCCCCAAATCAAAAGGGAGGGGGGAGGCCAGCCCTCCCGTGCTAGGGACAATCTCGCGCTGGGAAGCAACGAGGTTGGGGCTGACTTATGGTGCGCCTTCCACCAGTCCACTTCCCATGCCACTCAAGAATGTAATGCACTTCGTCAATACTTCGCGGCATTTCTCGAGCAACATGAGCAGGGGGGAGAGACTTACCTTGCCCCATCAGTCAGTACAGGCGGCCCCCCCACTACCTATGGGGGACACCAAGAGCTGGCCCAAGAAAGGGGCTCAATCGACATTCCCCCTTTCCAAGACTCCCAAGGACATGTCTCCTGATTTGGGGGGATCCTGTCCGCGAGCCCCACGCTGGACCCTTGAGGCCAGGCCCTCCCTGCGAGGATGCCCTCGCTTAGAGGATGCCCTCCTAGCGAGGAAGCCCTCTCCGCAGGGATGTCTGCACTTGGCCTCCGGGCCTCCCCCTCACCCTCTCGCGCTTCGCAGGGGGAAGGCGTTGTATCAATTTACTTAATCAATGCAAATTAGTTGTTCCCGTATCAATCTTCTCTTGCAGGGTGTATTTTCTTTACCGCCTCCAAGGCTGTGCCCTCCTAGCGAGGATGCCCTCCGCGCGAGGATGCCCTTAAGAGGATGCCCTCCCCGGAGGATGCCCTCCCCGGAGGATGCCCCTCAGAGGATGCCCTTGAATGAGGGTCACGGGCTCCTGCTTAGCCCAAGTCCTGACGGCGGCAACCCTGCTCCCCTAGGGCGGCTTACAATCCCCCTCATGGACTGAGGGCGTAAGAGGCAACCCGGTTCCTAGAAACCATGGTAACGAGTCACTTTGAGGGGTGAGTCCCCCCCTCAAACACTCCAAAAGTCCCGACAACGGGAGCCTCGCTCCCCGGGCGGCTTACGATAACCCGTTGCGGACAGAGGAGGTAAGCGGCAACCCAGTTCATAACTGTGGTAACGAGTCACTTTGAGGGAATAGTCCCCCCTCAAATACTCCAGAGCCCATCATGGCGCTCTCCCTCCTCTGGGAGCGAATCTCCAGACCCAAAATTTCTTCACTGGCTCCCCGTTCTCACGGTTACTGGGGGAAATTTCGACCGGGCCTCGGAATTTTTCGACTGTCCCGAGAGAAGGTTTTTCCCGTCCGGGGCTCCGCGCCGCTCGGACGCGGTAACATCCTCCCCCCGGTGGACTTGGTCTCAGGAGGAGGTTCTTCTCAACCGCGCCGCTCGGACGCGGTAACACACTCTCCTCGGTGGACTTTGTCCCGGGAGAAGGTTTTTCCCATCCGGGGGGCTCCGCGCCACTCAGACGCGGTAACGTTCTCTCCTGGGGGGACATTGTCCCGGGAGAAGGTTTTTCCCGTCTGGGGGCTCCGCGCCGCTCGGACACGGTAACATCCTCCCCTCGGTGGACTTGGTCTCGAGAGGAGGTTTTTCTCCACCGCGTCGCTCAGACGCGGTAACGTTCTCTCCTGGGGGGACTTTGTCCCGGGAGAAGGTTTTTCCCGTCTGGGGGCTCCGCGCCGCTCGGACGTGGTAACATCCTCCCCATGGTGGACTTGGTCTCGGGAGGAGGTTCTTCTCAACCACGCTGCTCGGATGCGGTAACATACTCTCCCCGACGGAATTTGTCCCGGGAGAAGGTCTTTCCCGTCCGGGGGCTCCGCGCCGCCCGGACACGGTAAAATTCTTTCCCCGGTGGACTTTGTCCCGGGAGGACATTTTCCGTTCGGGGGCTCCAAGCCCCCCGGGGGCGGTTTTCTCTTCCTCACAGTGACTTTACGTCCCAAGTCTAGTCCCTACCACCCGGAGATCCCCGGTCCCTCGGACAAAGAAGGATTCTACCCCAGCACTGTGCGGGAAAATTACACCGCAGACCTCAGCGTCATCCGGGGAAGGGTTTGACACATACCCTCTGGGGCCACGGCGTGTCCCCGAGGGTCTGGGGGACTCCTGTTGGGGGAAATCCCGTATCTCCGGGCGGTCTTCGGAATGGGCTCCCGAACGCCCTGGGTCCTTCATGCGGAGGAGGTCCTCGGTGGGTCTTCTGGCCTCCGGGCCCCGGGCGCTGGGGGAACTCTTGGAGGCTTACCGAGAGGCTTGGAGGGTCCCCGGGCGCCGGAGAGTCCCAGAGGGCATCGGGCCTTGGAGGTTCACTGGGCCCCAGAGGGACCCAGTGGGTCACGGGACCCTGGAGCGTCCCGGAGCATCACCGGGCCCTGGAGGTTCCCAGATGGTCACCGGACTCCAGAGGGTCTCGGAAGGTCACTGGGCCCCGGAGGGTCACCGGGCCCTGGAGGTTCACTAGGGCCCAGAGGGTCCCGGAAGGTCACTGGGCCCCGAAGGGTCCCGGAAGGTCATCAGGCCCCGGAGGTTCACCGGGGACCCGGAGGGCCTCGGAAGGTCACCGGACCCCATAGGTTCACCAGGGACCCAGAGGGTCTCGGAAGGTCACTGGGCCCTGGAGAGTCACTGGGCCCTAGAGGTTCACCGGGGGCTCAGAGGGTCCCGGAAGGTCACCTGGCCCCGAAGGTTACCAGGGACCCGGAGGGTCTCGGAAGGTCACTGGGCCCTGTAGGGTCCCGGAAGGTCACCGAGCCCTAGAGGTTCACCGGGGACCAAGAGGGTCTCGGAAGGTTACCGGGCCCCGGAGGTTCACCAGGGACCCGAAGGGTCTCGGAAGGCCACTGGGCCCCGGAGGTTCACTGGGACCCAGAGGGTCTCGGAAGGTCACCGGGGGCCCAGAGGGTCCCGGAAGGTCACCGGGCCCCGGAGGTTCACGAGGGACCCAGAGGGTCTCGAAAGCTCACTTGGCCCCGGAGGGTCTCGGAAGGTCACCGAGCCCCGGAGGTTCACCAGGGACCCAGAGGGTCTCGGAAGGTCACCGGGTCGTGGAGGGTCACTGGGCCCCGGAGGTTCACTGGGGACCCAGAGAGCCCGGAAGGTCACTGGGCCCCGGAGGTTCACAGGGGACCCGGAGGGTCTCGAAAGGTCACTGGGCCCTGGAGGGTCCCAGAAGGTCACCGGGCCCCGAGGTTCACCAGGGACCCGGAGGGTCTCGGAAGGTCACTGGGCCCAGAGGTTCACTGGGGGACCCAAAGGGTCCCGGAAGGTCACTGGCCCCAGAGGGTCACTGGGAGCCAGAGGGTCTCGGAAGGTCACCGGGCCCCGGAGGGTCCCGGAAGGTCACCGAGCCCTGGAGGTTCACTGGGGACCCGGAGGGTCGTGGAAGGTCACTGGGTCCCGGAGGGTCCCGGATGGTCACCGGGCCCCGTAGGTTCACTCGGGCCCGGAGGTTCACTCGGGCCCAGAGGGTCACTGGGCCCCGAAGGTTCACTGGGGCCCTGGAGGGTCCCGGAAGGTCATCGGGCCCAGGAGGTTCACCGGGACCCAGAGGGTCTCGGAAGTTCACAGCGCCTTGGATGGTCCCAGAAGGTCACCGGGCCCTGGAGGTTCACTGGGGACCAGGAGGGTCTCGGAAGGTCACTGGGCCCCGGAGGTTCATCGGGGACCCGGAGGGTCTCGGAAGTTCACCGTGCCTTGGATGGTCTCGGAAGGTCACTGGGTCCCGGAGGTTCACTGGGGACCAAGAGGGTCTCCGAAGGGGACCCAGAGGGTCTCGGAAGGTCACCGGGCCCCAGAGGTTCACCGGGGGTCCGGAGGGTCTTACCTGGCTCCGGAGGTTCAGTGGGGCCCGGAGGGTCCCAGAAGGTCACCGGGCCCCGGAGGGTCACTGGGGACCCAGAGGGTCCCGAAGGGTCGTCGGGCCCCGGAGGATCCCTGGGGGTCCGGAGGGTCATCGGGCCCCGAAAGGTCCCGGGGGCCTAGAAGGTCACTGGGCCCTGGATGGTCCCAGGGGCCCAGAGGGTTGTCGGGCCCCGAAGGGTCCCCAGGGGCTTGGAGGGTCATCGGGCCCCGGAGGCTCCCCAAGGGTCCATAGGATCACTGGGCCCCGGAGGTTTACTGGGGGCCTCGAAGGTTCACCGTGTCCCAGAGGGTCACCGGGGGCCCTGGAGGGTCCCCGGGGTTCCGGAGGGTCATCGGGCCCTAGAGGTTCACCGGTGGCTCCGGAGGTTCACTGGGAGCCCTGAAGGTTCACGTGCCCCGGAGGGTCACCGGGGCCCCGAAGTGTCACCGGGTCCCAGGAGGCCACCGGGGGATTGGAGAGCTCTCGAAGGAGTCCCAGTCGCCCCACACGACTGATCCCGACGACATGAAGGGTCACGTGCTAGTGGCCTGAGGAGTGCTTCGGGAACTGACAAGGACACTTGTCGAGCATCCAAGCCCTTCGGCCTGTGAAATGACGGCAGCACCCCTCGATCCAACGATTGTAGTTAGGGGTTTTTGGTCGTTTGCATGTTTTGGGGCCTATATATACCCCCCTTGTATCTCATTTGTGACTAACTCCAATTCATTTCAACACACTCAAACAATAGGCTCCCTTGGAGACCTCTCTCCCCAAGAGAGCACCTCCCCAGCGGACTTACGTCCGGAGGGTGCCAACAGGAGTAGTGCCCCCACTAGGACCTGAACCTGTATAAAAACTACTGTGTCAATTGCTGCGTTGCCCGGTGGGAGGTGATCGGTCACTCGGTCAGCTCGTGCTGCTGTTCGCGTGTCAAGTCTTCTCGTGAAATATTTTATACCACGACAGAAGTTTATTACTTTGAATTTTTAAGATTTAAGAATGTAGTATCCAACGTTTCATCTTCTCTTATTGTAAAGAAGGCATTTGTTTTTTCTCACCATGTGCCGGTTCATTTCCCAAGAAAAACTTTGAGATCAATTTGACAGGTCATTATAAAGTCTTTTGCAATAAATCGAGGCAAAACTTAAGTGCGTTTTTAAGAAGTCAAGGTTCCTATGAATACGAATCGTCACCACCGGGCTCTATAAATACTTGACCTTTGCGTTCTAGGATCTTCAAGTTCTCACTTGTTAAGTCTTTAGAACTTCTTTTCATCATCTTTTCTATTTTCCTCTTAATGGCAAACCGAGACTCTAAATGAATTATTGAGAGTGACGAAGAGGATTTGGCAGTAGAAGACGATATTGCATAGTCATTACAAAAGGTAATCCTCTTCTGAATGATCTGTGTGAATTCGAGATTTTTCCAAAGTCACACATTTTGGAAATCTTTAGGTTTTTGAGAATTAATACCTTCAAAGAAGCGATTTGGGGATGATGCAAGATCGTCAAGTAGACTTCATCAAAAAAGTTGATGAAGACTGAAGTCTGGGCTGCCACTGAAGCCCAAGCGTCTGTCTTGCATCCAACTTCTGTTTTACCCTTAGCTTTTGCCACTTAGCCTGCAACTCAGGTTATAATTCTCATTTTTTAATCTTGTTGCATGAATCTAGAACTAACTCATGTAAATGCAGGAGGACAAAGCCTTGTGGGTCCTCAGTGAGCAGCTTGCGGAGATGCAGGTTTTTCTGAAGGAACGAATTGCACTATGCAATTCTCTGCTGGAAGAATATGAGAATTTGCATGAAAGTTCCAACAGGCGAAATCGAGACTTTGAGTCTCTTTTCAGGACTGTTGATCATTTGTGGGGAAATTATGAAAGGGCGCACGAGGCTACAAGAGAGGCTCGCATGGAGAGGAACCTTGCCCGAGAGTAGAAGGAACTCTCTGATGCTATTAGGGCCAACTGTAGTCTCGTAATAAAAGATGACATTGAAAGATTGAGGAACATCGCAGATTCTCTTGGGGCAGCTAGTGTTAATCCTACTATCAATAACTTGTCCCTTGGAGAACTTTGTACTTTGCTTTCGGATTAGGTTGACACTTTGGTTGCCTGCATCCCTTTTTTGTGTAAAGATTGCAAGAAATAAAGTTTTTTGTTTTCACAAAAATGTCTTGATTAATGATTACGCTTAATCTATAATCATTTCTCAATATGACTTTGAGTGAATATCTCTGTGTGAAAAATGGTTACAGGTAAATGTCTCTGCGACCATAACATCCACAGGTAATTAGTACTATATCCATGGTTATCTTGACAACAAATCGAGGTCATAGAAAATCAGGACAAAAATCTCTATGTAAATATTATGACTATGGTCTTTGCATCCATAAACTACTAAAGTTGCATGATTGCATTGAGACCATAGGCAACAATGTGGTCACAGGATTACTTTGAGACCATAGGTAACACTGAGACAATAGAATTCCATTATAATATGATTATCCGCTCTGTAGCCCCCGAATTTGAAATAAAATGACTCTTGTCGTGCCACGACCTGGGGACTACGACTACTCCCGTGGAGACCTAGCTCGCTGCAGCTAGTCCCATATATGCATACCTTTGACTTCCCAGGATAAGTCAAGCACAGGAGTATATTCACATTGCAGCAGAAAAACTTACAAAATATTTAAGCAGTGTGGCCTACTGGCAACAATACAATATAAAGAGATTACAATGCTTCGCGGCATACATGGTCTAGCAAAATAACTGTTGCATCTAGGCCTTCATGCCTAACCCTAATTTTGATGATTAATGAAAACTAAGTGTTTCAGACTGACTGTGTTTTTGAGATTGTTTGATACAGAGCTCCGTTGGGAAGATATGCGAGATGAACAAGACGAACCCAACGCAAAAGAAATAAAAGCACAAGTCACAAGGAATAAAATCGAGATGCAAGTCGCAAAATGGCAAAAGACCTAAGGTAATATTGTTTTTATTTTTACCGATCTCGGTGTTTGGAGTTGATCAGTTTAGGAAAATTGTTTTTAGTTTTAACCGTACTATAAAGAGGGGTTTGCAAAAGTCCTATCTACATTTCCAACATAAACCGAGAAACTTAGGTCATTGCATTGCATCTTTTTGGTTGGACTTGATTTGAATTTGATTTTGAAAGATTTGGATTTTCAGTTGAGTTTTTGATAGCAGAAGAGTTTTTCAAATTTCTAGAAAGATCTAGAAATATCTAGTTTTTGCTTCTATTGATAAAAATGTAGCCCTTAAAATTATCTTTCAAACGAGCTATTAAAAACTTCATTTGGACTTCTGGATTTAAAGTTATAGCTGTTTTTGTTCAGGATGACTGTCAGTTTGCTGAACTGACTGTCAGTTTGAATGTCAGTTTGTGTTAACTGACAATTGTCCAGAGAGTGTGTTTTTTGGGCCAAAAATTTTTGTACTAAACTGACTGTCAGTATGCCCATGCTGATTGTCAGTTGGGGTTTCGACCACAACTGTTTTTATCTGAGTTTTCTTTTAAACTGGTCAATGTTTTGGTTGAACTGACTGTCAATTTACCTAACTGACTATCAATTTGGGGTTTCAAGTTTCCATATACGACCACAAATGGCTAGCTATTTTTTATCCGTAAATTTTGTCGGCCGTTGTGCAAGTAACTGACTGTCAGTTTGGTGAACTGACTGTCAGCTTGAGTTGCTGATTTTCAGCCCTAGCTCCAACGGTTCTTTTGATCCTTGAGGCTATAAATAGGGGCTTTGGGCATGTGTTTTATACAACAAGCAGCCTTGCATTCTTATACACTCTTGAGCTTTAGTTTTCTACACAAAATCTTGATCTGTTGATCAAGTCGAGTGTTTTCTGATCCACCGAGCATTCCAGTTCATTGCATTTGCATACTCGTAGTTTCTCGGTGCGTGACCTTGTTGCCTATTACTCTTGGTGAGCGCCCTCACCTAGACGGTTTGGTGGTGTGGCCGTTGACCTCTCTAGTTCGGAGATTGTTGGAGGCTCGACAAAGTTGTACAAGGCATCGGTGCTCGCCTTTCCGGAGTGGACAAGGAGCAACCAATAGTGGATAATATCCTTTGTGGGTATTGAGGCCAAACTCAATTGACTTGAGTGCTTCAACGAGGATTAGTGGAGACTGGGCGAGTCTCCGAGACCTTGTTAAAAATTATTGTGTTCGTTCTCTCTGTCTCTTTATTTCAATATATTAAATTGCTTTTGGTTCTTATCTTTGCAACATTGGTTTTTAATTGAAAAATTTTTAAAGCCTCCTATTCACCCCCCCTAGTCGGCATCCCTGATCCTACACGTGGTATCAGAGCAAGGTCTCTTGATTCATTAGGCTTTACCGCCTAGAGAGAGGATGTTGTCTAATGAGGGTTTCTCTCTTGGTTATACCGGTCGTGCGCCTATCTTTGATGGGACAAACTATCCCTATTGGAAAGTGCGCATGTCGGTATTCCTAGAGGCCATGGGGCTTGACGTATGGGATATTGTTAAACTTGGTTTTACTCCTCCGGATGATCCGGCAAGTCACTCTGAGCACGACAGGAGAAAATTGCATTTAAATGCCCGTGCGAAAAATGCACTCTTTGCCGGTTTGTCTTTAAATGAGTTTAACTGTGTAAGCAATCTCACGACTACTCACAAGGTTTGGAACACCCTCGAAGAAATTTACGAGGGCACTACAAAAGTTAAAGAGGCAAAGTTGCTCATGGTGAGGCAACGATATGAGACTTTCACAATGTCGTCAACCGAGTCCGTGGACTCCATGTTCACTCGGTTGAATAATATTGTGAATGAACTCAAGGGGCTAGGAGTTGTGTTTACTGACCTTGATATTGTGAGAAAGATGCTCAGGGCTTTACCAGAAAGCTTCGATACTCTGGTAACGGTTCTCACAAACTCCGACTTGTCGACCACGACACCGACTGATCTCTATGGGAACCTCATCACCCATGAGATGCACAAAAAGGAGAAGAAGGAAGCAGCCGAACCCTCAGAGACAAAGAAGAAGGCATTGGCTTTCAAAGCCAACGCTAAGGATGATTCAAGTGATGGAACCTCCGACGAAGATCTAGCACTCATGGTAAAGAATACTCAGAAACTTCTTCGCAGGTTACATAAGAAGGGTGTCAACATTGACACACGATCCAAGGGACCAAAGCAAACCAACTTCAAGGACATCATCTGCTATGGATGTCATGAAAAGGGATTATAGCATCAAGATGTCCAAACAAGAACAAGACGTGGAACAAGAAGAAGAAATTCTTCAAGAAAAGCAATGACGCATCCAAAGAAGCATGCTTCGGAGAATGGATGTTCGGCGGAGAGAGCTCCGACTTCGACTCCGACGAAGAAGAAGGTTGCTCCAAGAAGCAGCCAGACTAGCTCTCGGCAACACATCAACTATTTCATCCCTTTGTCTTACGGCTAAAGGCGATGAAAAGGTACATTCTTCTTTATGCACTAAATACTCCGAACTAAAAGATTCTTATGAAAACATGCTCATGAAAGATATTACTAATGCTTCATCTAAGGTAGACGTTTCCACTTCATGTGATTTAAATGATACTCCTAGTAGTCATCATATACCATGTGCTTCAAATGATACTATGTTAAATGAGAATAATGAACTTAAGGCACAAGTTGAAAAACTTGAAAAAGGTTTAGAAAACTACTACAAAGGAAAACTATCTCTTGATCTAATCCTTAGCAAACAAAAATGTTCATTTAGAAAAGGACTTGGATACTTTCCGAAGAAAGGAAAGAAACCAAATACTAAAACTGTGTTTGTAAAAGCATGCAACACATTTTGCTTTAAATGCCATGAAACTGGTCATTCGCATGAAGCATGTCCTTTAATGACTCCAAATTATGTTGATACTTGCTACATGCTTCAAAAGTCGAAGAAAGGTTATGCTATAGCATAGTATGTTGGTGCACCCATGTTAAATAAAAAGAAGAAATCAATTTGGGTGCCCAAAGCTTTGATTGCTAACATTGAAGGACCTAAAAAGGCTTGGGTACCTAAAAAGACTTGATTCTTTTTATGCAGGTGAACTACAAGACCGGCGGGAGGCATTGGGTGCTAGACAGCGGATGCTCCGAACACATGACCGGTAACAAGAAGTTGTTCACCTCACTAAAAGACAACTCAAGAGAAAATCAAAAGATCACTTTTGGCGACAACCGTCAAGGAAATGTGGTAGGCTTGGGTAAAATTACGATTTCAAACGATCTTTCAATTTCAAATGTTTTGCTTGTTGAATCTCTGAATTTTAATTTGCTTTTCGTTGCACAAATTTGCGATTTTGGTTTTCGCTACACATTTTATCCCAAAGAAATTTTAGTTGAAAGTTTGAAAGACAATTCTTTGATTTTTAAAGGCTTTCGTTTTGGAAATCTTTATTTGATTGATTTTCATTCAAAAGATGCATCTCTTTCAACATGTCTTGTCTCTCAAACCTCAAAAGGTTGGCTATGGCATAGACGACTTGCACATGTTGGAATGCATCAATTGAGAAAACTTCTAAAACGTGATTTGGTTGTTGGCTTAAAGGATGTGAATTTCGAAAAGGATAAACCTTGTAGTGCCTGTCAAGCTGGCAAGCAAGTAGCTACTTCACATCCGATTAAGTGCGTTCTTTCAACTTCCAAACCTTTGGAACTATTACATATGGATTTATTTGGACCTTCTGAGTTCCAAAGTATCGGGGGTAGCAATTATGGTTTTGTGATTGTTGATGATTTTACTTGATATACTTGGGTTTTCTTTATTTCTCAAAAATTTGAAACCCCCGATGTTTTCAAAAGTTTTGCAAAGCGTGTTTCTACTGAGTTCGAGCTATCCATCAAGAAAATCCGAAGTGGTCATGGTGGAGAGTTCGTTAATTCAACTCTATTTGATTTTTGTGACTCTCTTGGAATCAAACACGAATTTTCTACTTCTTACACTCCACAGCAAAATGGAGTCGTTGAAAGGAAAAATCGAACACTTATAGAAATGGTAAGGACTATGTTAAGTGAGTATGTTACTCCTACTCACTTCTGGGCTAAAGCCGTGCATACTGCTTGCTATTCTATAAATCAACTTTATTTGCATCCTCTTCTGAATTTAACTCCCTATGAGCTTCTTATTGGGCATAAGCCAAACATTTCTTATTTTCGAGTTTTTTGGTGCAAATGCTACATCCTTAAGAAAAGAAATTTTGGTGGTAGATTCCAAAGAAGAGTAGATGAAGGCTTTCTAGTCCGATACTCCACCACTAGCAAAGCTTCTCGCGTGTTTAACAAAAATACTAGTTGCATTGAAGAATCATGCGATATAGAATTCGATGAAACTAATGGCTCTCAAAAGGAGCAAGTCTCTTATGAAGTTTCAGGTGAAGATCTCCAAGAAGCAGTGAAGAACATCACAATTGGAGATATCAAGCCAAGAGAAGATAATCAAGAAGATGATGAGAACATTGAGGTTGATGATCCACATGTACCACCACCTCACATTGATCCACCAGAACAAGATCAAGATGAAGCAGTACAAGATGAAGCACCAAGGCAACATCAAACGATCACCAAGGATCACCCTTTAGACCAAATATTGGGTGATGTCAGTAAGGGTGTTCAAACTCGCTCTCGTATTGCTGCATTTTGTGAACATCATTTTTTTGTGTCTTCTTTAGAACCTAAACATGTTAATGAAGCTTTAAATGATCCTAACTGGATAAATGCCATGCATGAGGAACTTAATAAATTTTCTAGAAATGAAGTATGGACTTTAGTAGAAAGACCCAAGGATCATAATGTAATTGGAACAAAATGAGTTTTCAAAAATAAGCAAGATGAAAATGGTGTAGTAATTAGAAACAAAGCTCGTCTTGTTGCTCAAGGTTTCACTCAAGTCGAAGGTCTAGACTTTGGTGAAACTTTTGCACCTGTAGCAAGACTTGAAGCTATTCGTATTCTTCTTGCTTATACATCATGTTTCAATATTAAATTATTTCAAATGGATGTTAAAAGTGCATTTTTGAATGGTAAAATTTTTGAACTTGTTTTTGTTGAACAACCTCCCGGTTTTGAAGATCCTAAATTTCCAAACCATGTGTTTAAATTGTCCAAAGCTCTCTATGGTCTCAAGCAACTCCCCGAGCTTGGCATGAATGACTTAGAGACTTTCTTTTATCAAAAGGTTTTAAAATTGGGAAGGTTGATACAACACTGTTTACAAAGAAAATTGAAAAAGATTTGTTCATTTGTCAGATATATGTTGATGATATTATCTTTGGATCTACTAATGAACATTTCTGTCACGAGTTTGGAGAGATGATGTCTAGGAAATTCGAGATGTCAATGATCGGTGAGCTGAGCTTCTTCCTTGGACTTAAAATCAAGCAACTCAAGAACGGTACATTCGTGAGTCAAATGAAGTACGTGAAGGACCTACTCAAGCGCTTTGGGATGGAAGACGCTAAGGCAATCAAAACCCCCATGGCGACAAATGGACATCTGGATATGGACAAAAGTGGCAAATCGATTGATTCTAAACTCTATAGGTCTATGATTGGTAGCTTATTGTATCTCACTGCATCTAGGCCTGATATCATGTTTAGTGTGTGCTTATGTGCTAGATTTCAGTCAGATCCTAAGGAATGTCATTTAATTGCTCTTAAGAGAATCCTTAGGTATTTGAAATGTTATCCCAGTTTAGGACTTTGGTATCCGAAAGATGCAAATTTTGAATTAATTGGATATTCGGATTTTGATTATGCTGGGTGTAAGATTGATAGAAAAAGCACATCTGGTAGCTGTCAGATTTTGGGGAGATCTTTAGTATCATGGTCATCGAGGAAACAAAATTCTGTAGCTCTCTCCACAGCTGAAGCTGAATATGTGTCTGCAGGCAGTTGTTGTGCTCAATTATTATGGATGAAGCAGACATTTTTGGATTATAGAATTAAATTTAATAAAGTGCCACTCTTGTGTGATAATGAAAGTGCCATTAAAATTGCTAATAATCCTGTTCAACATTCTAGAACTAAGCATATTGAAATACGACACCATTTTATTAGAGATCATGTGGCAAAAGGAGATATTGATGTGAATTATGTTAGAACTGATATGTAACTAGAAGATATTTTCACCAAACCCTTAGATGAATCTAGATTTTGCTTTCTAAGAGGTGAACTGAACATTATTGATATATCTAATGCTAGTTGATGTGCTAATTTAATTAAAATGTATTATAATATTATTTTATTCCCTGTCTGGTCTTAATCTACCTCTGGTCGAAATTGACCAAATTGACAGTCAGTTCATCTAACTGATAGTCAGTTCATCTAACTGATAGTCAGTTCAGTGCTTAGGAGCCTGTTCTTAGCCTCTGGTCGAAGTCGTTGACCATGCTGATAGTCAGTTTCACAAACTGACTGTCAGTTATGTGCATCTATTTTGGTCGTAGCTCCTAGTCAAAATCGGTGACTCAAACTGACTGTCAGTTTCATAAACTGACTGTCAGTTTCAAAACTCAGTTCTGTGAACTAACTGTCAGTGTGATACACTGATTGTCAGTTCCAGATCTCTGGGTTTGAAACTGACTGTCAGTATATCATACTGACTGTCACTTGAGGTCCCCCGAACCCTAAAATCCCCGTTCTGTTTTGCGTCTCCTCGCCTTCTCTCCTCTCGCTGCCGCTGCCTTTGCTGTCCCTTCGTCATCATCTTGCCGCCGTTGTCCCTAGCCTCGTCGCCGGCGCCTCTTTGTGCCTCCACCGTGCGCCACCACCACCACCGCTTCTCACCGCCGTCGAGCGCGCGCCTCCGCCGCGTGCTTCACCGTGCCGCTGCTCCTCCTCGCCATGCCTCTGCTCGCCGGCGTTTCTTCACCGGTGCTTCATCACTCTGTGCCTCCTTGTGCACATCTTCTTTGACCATTTTTTTGATCTGATCAACATCGACCAGTTTTGCTCGTCGTCAGCTTCCTCGGTTCTTCTCTCTGTTCAGGTCTTTTCTTTTCTCTCTCTCTGTTTCGTTCTTCGCTATGTCTGATCAGCCATCGTCTTCTCGGCGTGTGGCTCGTCGGAAGAACGTGGCAAACAGCCAGCGTTCATCGGGTCAGACGTCCGAGAACCCGCCTTCGCCTCCGCCTGAGCGTGTCCCTGTGGATTACTCCCGGTGGCACGCTAGCCGCCTTCGCACGCTCCGCTCCAGAAACCCCTACCTGTTGCCGCTGTTGGATCTAGGTAGATCTTAGTATCTAGGTTTTGATGATTAATGATATTTTGGATAAATCCATGATGATTAAAGTTAATCTGAAGATATCAGATTTGATGATTAAATGACAATTTATATAAATCCTGATTTAGCACAAGTAAATTGAATTGATTATCGGTAAACCCTGAATTGGATGTTTTCCTCGATTGCGGGTTTGATATTGATGCATATGTAGAGGATGAGCTCGGTGGTTGCATCAAGCTTATGCTAATTGATTGATCAAGATGTTATATGTTAAATCTTGAGGTTGATGACTTCAGTTGTGGATTTGATATCGATGCACATGTTGAGGGAGAGCTCAGGATGATTAGTTATCCATGTCTGTGTAAAAGGTTGATGACTCCGTGTTCTGGATTTGATATCTCTATGTATGATTGAGAGAGAGCTCATGATGTTAGTCATCCATATTGATTGATATCATAACTTGAGTAGTATGGATCGTGTGCGCATTTCTTGTATCATATATGGATCTATATGATTGTGAGATTCATCCATTACTCATTTGTTGTTCAATTGAAATTGGTTTTGTCATTTCACCGAAGAAAGAAATTGTTGAGTGAACTCCTGTGTGAAGTGATTTATCTGGTGGTGATTAATGACGAACTGCAAATGAGACTAACGTTTGCGCATTGAGTGTATATGTTCTAGTCTCAGAATGATTGCAGGATGAAAACAAGCAAGGGCGTGAAGAGGATGAAGACAATATGAGACATCCCGAGCAAGGTCAAGCTTAGCGAGGACGAGCTTTGCGAAGACAGGCGTCGAGATGTTGAGCTTCGCGTGGTCAAGCTTAACGAGATCAAGCTTTGCGATGACGAGCGTCGAGCGGTCGAACTTCACGAGGTCGAACTTCACCTAAGGTAAAATCCAAGATTAAGGATTGTTTTCTTAGGGTTTTACCGGTCTCGGTGTTTGGAAACAGACCGGGTTGATAGGTTTCTTTTTACTAGTTTGACCGTACTATTAAGAGGGGTCGGAAACTAGTAGCTTGAATCTATCTAGTGCGGAAGCTCAGATGCATTCATATCATCTTGCACTAGTGTCTTGCACTGCTAGTGAGTCTAAGTGTAGTTCATGTGTATTAGATTAAATGTTTTGAAAACTGCACTTAGTCGTGATCGCCAGCTGTTTAAATTGGTTTATTTATCTAGAGCTGGTCGTGGTCGTATTTGCATATTCTGATCGTATCAGTGTTGATACGTGGTCGTGGTCGTGTCACTTGTTTGGCGGCTCTATGTTTAGGGTTTGGGCGTGGTCGTAGGAGTTCGGACTGGTCGTACCAGTCTTCGACTCGCTTGCGTACACTCGACCAAACCCTATCGACCACCTGTTTTCGATCGGATGTCAAGAACTGTGTGGTCGTGGTCGTGGTCGTTGCTAAGTGACACAAATCACATCCGCAAGAAAACGGCAAATCCGTATGTGCAAATACTCTAAAATTGCATTTGAGATGATTTTTGGATTGGATATTTTGACAGCAGGAAAGTTTCTGAATTTTCTAGAAGTTTCTAGACCTTTCTAGGTCTTGCTCCTGTTGACAAAATTGTAGAGCTCTGAGTTATCTTTCCAACAAGCCAAAAATCACCTCAATCGGATCTCTGGATCAAAAGTTATGGTTTTTTTACTGTCAGTGTGCAGTGGCCGAACAAATGCATCTGTCTGGGGCTATTTATCTGAACTGGCCGGACATTGTCCGGCCAGTACAAATTTTTTGAGCCGAAAAATGGAACGGACAAATGCATCCGTCCGGAGCTATTTGTCCGTTATGGGCGGACTTTGTCCGAAATGGCCGGACATTGTCCGGCCTGTACAAGTTTTTTGAGCCGAGAGTTAACAGAGACATATCCATCTGTTCGGACGTTTTGTCCGGACAAATGGTATCCGTCCGGCCTTCACAAATTTCGCCCAACGGTCACTGACACATTTGCAACGGCTGAAATTTTTGTACTGGCCGGACAGTGTCTGAAGTGGCCGGACAATGTCCGGCCTGTACAACTTTTGGCCCGGTTTCTTGCAAACGGCTAGTTTTTCTTTGAGGCTATAAATACTTCATGTATGGCATCATTTGTGTGTGCTCAAAGAGTTCATTCTTCAGCTGAAAACCTAGCAATTGATTTGCATTTGAGTTATTGCATTTAGAGGCTAGAATTGAGCCCAAATCTTGAGTAGATTTGAGAGAGAGCTTGAGGGAGATTGTGTGAGTGTTTAGTGCACTTCATCTCCATTAGATTGCTAGTGCTAGAGTGTTGAGCATCTCATTTGCATCATTGAGCTTCTAGCACTTGGTTGATTCAAGTGAAAGCGCATCCGGCTTGTTACTCTTGGCGATCGCCTTCGCCTAGACGGTGCCGGAGGAGAGCCGAGATCTCTCCAATTGAAGTTTGTCGGAGAGGCCGGCAAAAGATTGTGAAAGGTGTGGTGCTCGCCTATCCGGTGTGGAGAAGAGCAACCCTAGTGAGATATCCTTCGTGGATATAGAAGCGAGGCTCCGAGAGAGCGCTTCAACGAGGAGTAGGGGAGACCGGGCGAGTCTCCGAGACCTCGGTAAAAATATTGTGTCAATTGCATATTTCTTATTTGCTCTATATTCATCTTGACACAATTGCTTATATCACTATTGTTGCATGTATTGTTAAATATCTCATATGTTTGAATGCAACTAGTTGATTGAATTGTTTTAAGCCTCATTGTATAATTTAGGTCTCTCAATTATTCTTTAAAATTGCTTAATTGAAAAGAAATTTTAAAAGCCTCCTAATCACCCCCCCTCTAGTCGGCATCCTTGATCCTACAGCCGCGTCCCACTGGTCGAGACACGTCCAATGTTGTTACTTGCTATAACAGCATGCACCTCGATCTGTTCAACAGTGTGTAGAGCTGCGCACCCATTTTCGCTCACCGCTCTTTGTCGTGGGGTACGATCGCCTCTCGCACAGGCATCGTCACCCTCGCAGACCTCTTTGGCTCCGTAGGGATCTGCGACCTCGTCGCCGATTCTTCTCTTCACTGGGCCGAGGGGCCCGTTCACCAGTTTTATTCCACAGTTTTCATTTCCCCTCAGCGTGACTTCATGACCTTCATGACGGGCCTCCAGGTCTACACCGTCATGAAAGAGCAGCTTGAGACAGCGCTTGGACTGGTTCACCCTCCTTCTGGCCGCCAGCTCCACACCCTTCCTGATCTCGAGCGTCGGGAGGTGGCCATGCTCTATTCCGGCCCCTTCCAGCTCCGTCACATTGCCGGCCTGCGCCGCGATGTTGACCTGGCCCTGCGGATCCTCCGTCTCACACTGGTCCCCATGAGCGGAGACAGGGCTAGGATCACTTATCTGGCCCTCCACGTCATGATTTATATCTTTCAGGAGGAGCCTTTCTACGTTGCTGATCTCATCATCAGTGAGATTCAGCACGTCCTTCTCTCTCCGCGCCATCAGCTGATATATGCTCCGTATTTCATGGTGGTGCTTCTGTATATCTAGGCAGTCGACATTGAGCTCCCGCGGCCCCATCACCCTCTTCTATTCTATCCTCCTGGCCAGACCGATCGTCGTCTCGGTGCCCCGCCTGCAGCGGCTGCTGGCCCTGATTCTCCCGCATCGGATGATGATGCTGCGGGGGAGTTAGAGGATGAGGCTCCAGTTCAGGTGTCTGACCCAGCACCGTCTGCAGACCCAGGCGTCGGATCTTCCTCGGCCTCTCCCTCTCTGCTCCAGCAGGTTCTTCGTGTGCAGCAGCAGATCCTCAGCACCCAGGCGGAGCATCATTAGATGCTGCTTCGTTTGCTTGCTCAGTAGGAGGGGATCTTGCGCCGCCTGCCTGTTTCAGTTTCTCCGGTCCCTCGCAAGAGGGCCCGCCCTGCGTCCTCTTCCCCGAGCTCAGCCTCAGGTCCAGCTGCCCCAGGACCATCTGCTCCAGCTCCTGCGGCACCAGCACCAGATTCCTCAGCTGCAGTCGCTACTCCTCCGTCGTCTCCAGCCGTTGACCCGACTGCATCTCCAGCAGGCTTCGGAGATACAGCCGTTCTAGGGCTTTCTGATGATGAGCATTAGGCTTTGTTTTGATGTAGTGCCTCCCTTTTTGTGTTTGATGCCAAAGGGGGAGAAGTTTTTTGATTATTATATGTCTTTAGTCTTCATGTTTTGGACAGATGACTTTTATGTCTTGATTTTATATCATAGAGATATTGTTATGTTGGTTGGATATTATGGATTATGGAGATATATTGGTTTATGGATATTGGTTTATATATATATGTCTTTTCTGGTTTATGATGCTGTATGGTTGATGCTCTGATATCGGTCTCTACTTGATATGTATGTATGGGTCTATGCTCTTATACATATTGATATGATGTCGTGATATTTGATGATACTTATCTGTGATGTATATCGGTGAGTTTATATATGATGAATTTATAAGATGCTCTGATACTCTAGTCAGCTTATGATTGGTTTATGCTCTGAGATATGCATTGGTGTGATGTGACTTGTTTTATGCTCTGTACTTATCATATATGATGCATACACTCAGGGGGAGATTTTCATTTCTTATTTTCTTATCAAACACTTGTTGTCATCAATCATCAAAAAGGGGGAGATTGTTGCATCTAGGCCTTCATGCCTAACCCTAATTTTGATGATTAATGAAAACTAAGTGTTTCAGACTGACTGTGTTTTTGAGATTGTGTGATACAGAGCTCCGTTGGAAAGATATGCGAGATGAACAAGACGAACCCAACGCAAAAGAAATAAAAGCACAAGTCGCAAGGAATAAAATCGAGACGCAAGTCGCAAAAACGCAAAAGACCTAAGGTAATATTGTTTTTATTTTTACTGATCTCGGTGTTTGGAGTTGATCGGTTTAGGAAAATTTTTTTTAGTTTTAACCGTACTATAAAGAGGGGTTTGCAAAAGTCCTCTCTACATTTCCAATATAAATTGAGAAACTTAGATCATTGCATTGCATCTTTTTGGTTGGACTTGATTTGAATTTGATTTTGAAAGATTTGGATTTTCAGTTGAGTTTTTGACAGCAGAAGAGTTTTTCAAATTTCTAGAAAGATTGAGGGAGATCTAGTTTTTTCTTTTGTTGACAAAACTATAGCCCTTAAAATTATCTTGCAAATGAGCTATTAAACACTTCATTTGGACTTCTGGATTTAAAGTTATAGCTATTTTTGTTCAGACTGACTGTCAGTTTGTTGAACTGACTGTCAATTTGAATGTCAGTATGTGTTAACTGACAATTGTCCAGAGAGTGTGTTTTTCGGGCCAAAACTTTTTGTACTAAACTGACTGTCAGTATGCCCATGCTGACTGTCAGTTAGGGTTTCGACCACAACTGTTTTTATCTGAGTTTTCTTTTAAACTGGTCGATGTTTTGGTCGAACTGTCTGTCAGTTTGGGGTTTCAAGTTTCCATATACGACCACAAACGGCTAGCTATTTTTTATCCGTAAATTTTGTCGGCCGTTGTGCATGTAACTGACTGTCAGTTTGGTGAACTAACTGTCAGTTTGAGTTGCTGATTTTCATCCCTAGCTCCAACGGTTCTTTTGATCCTTGAGGCTATAAATAGGGGCTTTGGGCATGTGTTTTATACAACAAGAAGCCTTGCATTCTTATACACTCTTTAGCTTTAGTTTTCTACACAAAATCTTTATCTGTTGATCAAGTCGAGTGTTTTCTGATCCACCGAGCATTCCAGTTCATTGCATTGGCATACTCGTAGTTTCTCGGTGCGTGTTTGGAGGTCTAGAGAAGACCTTGCTGCCTATTACTCTTGGTGAGTGCCCTTACCTATACGGTTTGGTGGTGTGGCCGTTGACTTCTCCAGTTCGGAGATTGTTGGAGAGGCTCGGCAAAGTTGTACAAGGCATCGGTGCTCGCCTTTCCGAAGTGGAAAAGGAGCAACCAATAGTGGATAATATCCTTCGTGGGTATTGAGGCAAAACTCAATTGACTTGAGTGCTTCAACGAGGATTAGTGGAGACTGGGCGAGTCTCCGAGACCTCGGTAAAAATATTGTGTTCGTTCTCTCTGTCTCTTTATTTCAATATATTAAATTGCTTTTGGTTCTTATCTTTGCAACATTGGTTTTTACTTGAAAAGTTTTTAAAGCCTCCTATTCACCCCCCTCTAGTCGGCATCCTTGATCCTACAATAACAACTACACAGCAGAAGATAGGTGACCCTCCCACAGTAAGAAGTTGATGGTAGAACAACACACATCAGAGCTCTAGCAGAACTGGCTCTCTTCCTTCTGGATCCACAAAGTTCTCCATGCCTTCCATCTCGATCATGGAACGTTCCATCTACTGATTTGTAGGTTACAAGGGTGAGCACTTACATACTCAGCAAGTCATAGGTAAGAGTAGATAATATAGTAGGGATGATATGAACCTATGATAGTAAAGAAGTGTGGATGATTGTAAAATAGTCTTTTCTTTCATATCTCATCTCATGGCAGCACTTTCCATAACATAGCATCGCTATTCATGTTCACTAAGTTATAGCACTACCGCAACACGTCGACACATGACAGCCCACGGCAGCACTCCTTATCATGACAACACATGTCATTTGGGTAATCTTGACTTAACAAGTTTTATTTAGAAAACATACTTGTGTCACACCCCGTGGATTTAATCCACCACAGCAGACTCCTAAAAACCTGGGAGCTCAAAGTATTCGAATACGTTTTTAACTCTGTAGAGAGGTACCAATTTACCCGCAAGATATTCCACTTTCATGCCTTTCATATCAAAATGATTGGACCCCTGACTCACTTCATACTGTGAGTGGCAAGGTGGAGATAACAAGAACTTTTGTTATGTTTCACTCACAATTCACCCCTGACCCTGTGGATCTCTCATGAACCACAGTTGTGGCAGGCTAAACCCCCACCCAAAAGCCTCTTCCCATTATTGGGTCAGCGTGCATGATCACATTCAGTGATATGTGTAGGAGCGCACTCCGTGAAATTCGTGCATCACTTTCCATCTCATGCAGGGGTTTCATGTGCGATCCGCATAAGTACTTGTTCAAGCCTGTACCATACCAGGCTTGCGGTTAGCACGTGTTTCATGCCAATAGACGCACAGCACAAGGTTCTAGTCCTTATATGCCAGTGACCAGACCATCCACAAACCATGCACCTTCAGTGCCTGCACATCCTTTGCAGTTAAGCACCTCCAGTGCTACCACTATTCCATACCAAAATTCTGGTCACGGCTAGGGGTTTTATTTCATGAATATATATAAGTACATATATAATAGTTCATGGCTCACTTTTTGATCATTTCACATTTCACATCTCAACAGGCATCCAGCCTAGTACTGCCAATTCATATCATAATTCAATCAATCTTTCATATGTAAATACTACTTATATTCAAGGTTATGTTATAGCAATTCTTAAAATATAGGTTCAATATGCTCAAGAATATGACTTGCCTTCCGCGTCATAAAAATCAGCAGTTGATGTTGGGTCAACAGCGAAGTCCTCAAACTCAACTTCTGGATCTGCTCGGCGACAAACAAGCATATAATAATTACTAACTATATTAAAATGTTTTATAATCTATATGCAGATATGCTTAGAAGAATAACTGAACGATACTGAAGATGATTGGGATTGCAAGCTGAACTGAGTCGAGATTCTAGGGTTTCAAGGAATTTGAGCAAAGAATAGGTGTTTGATGCTCTTAGGGTTTCAAGGTTGCAATAAGGATATCAAGCTCCCGGTTGGTTTGATCAAAAACAGCGGCTCTGACATAGCTTCAAGGAAAGCTAGAGAGCTTATCTCAAGTTGTGACAAAAGAAGAAAATGTAGATCATAACTCTACCAATTCAATGGACAAAGTGGTTCTCAAATTTCACAACCAGAAGTGGTTCAACAGGCCCAATGCCACTGGCTGGCATAGGGCTGACATGGCCAGAAACTAGGATTTGCCATATCTTTTGATCTAGGGCTCTAATTGATGCACTACTTTGTCTAGGAGATAGGCCTTGATAACAGGAACAAATGATTCAATAAGTTCCAAGGCTGAAGATGGCCGAACGACGATGAAAATTGGTGAAGAACACAGTGGCTGGAATCACATGAAATGGCACTGGACAGAGATTAGGGCATAGCCATAACTTTTGATCTAGACCGAATTAGTTGTCGAGCTAGTAGACAAAAGTATTTAGGAAGTCGAGAAGCATCTAAGGGACAAGGTGGCTGGATCTGAATTAGTCGGGAACAGATTTCCGGTGGCCGGCGCCGGAGAAGATGACACTGGATTTGGGGGTTTTTTCTATACGAGGTTTGAACTCAATTCCTTTCTCGAGGAGTAAGAGGGAACCATATAGAAGCTATTGGCATGATCAATTTGGTCAGAGCATCACCGGAGTAGCCTGGCGACGAGAGCCGGCGGCTGGTGAAGTTCCAATTTGGGAACAGCTTCGATTCGAGTTCGATTTTGAAATCTTGATGCACAAGCTTGCTATGGATAGCTCACTGATTTATTTATTCTACTGAATCAAGGGCTAATTTGGATTGAATCGATTTGTAAAGCTCGAACAGGGGTTTTAGCAATTCCGGCGATCACCGCCGATGAGGGGCACGAGAGTTCAATTAAATGGTACAGCACAGAGAGTTTGATGAGGGGAACTCACTGGTGGCTTCAATTTGAAGGTTGGTGCAGTGGGGCGTGTTGGCGTCGTTGACCTCCTCAGCGGCTCGCTGGAGAAGAAGACAAGAACGAAGAAAAAAAGGATGTAAGAGCTAAGAGGTTCTGGAGTGCAGTGGTGAGGGAGAAACTGGGCTAGATTGCTATTTATAGGCACAAGTCGTAAGACAAAGCTTGCCACACAACGGACTATGGGACTTGTGCCGGTGAAGACTTCGGTTGAAGCAACGACGAGCAGGTTTAGCTCCTCTCTGGTGCGCGAGCTGCTGGTGTGCTGGACAAGGATTGCCACGGCGATAGCTAAGGTGCAAACACGTGTGCGCATGCAAGCACGGTCGTGAATAAGTACGGGTGAGCGCGGCGCTGATTGGCGGCAAAAGGCACGGCGACACGGCGCTCCTGGTCGAGGTCGCAACGGCGCTCGTCAAAGTGTTCATGAGTTCCAGTCGTGGTCGAGCACTATGCCAGCTGTGGTCGAAGGAGCTGGGAGCTCTGATCGCGAAATGCAGCTCCGGTCGAACCAGGGACCTGGTTGCAAGAATATTTGATTGAATTCTGGACTGATTTGTAATTTCTTGTTTAGAGAGGGGTAATCTGCAATCTGATTACACAGATGAGTATAAACTTATTCTTTGTACTCATCCAGCAAGAAATTTGGTAAAATCTGGTGTGATTTGATGGTTTTTGATATAAACCGAAAATAGGGTATTTAGGGTAAATTAAATGACAGTTTTCGTTGATTTCGAATTCTGGCATCTAGGGTGAGATTTTGGAATCTGGACAGAAGGGAAAATTGTTTCAAATAGCATTTGGGAGGTGTTCCTTGAATCAGATTTGGATTTGGAGCTGATTTGCAACATTTTAGCCTTTTAAGGCTTCTAGAAAATCTGGAAAAAGTACTGATCTGCGACACTCCTTGGACTGATTTGTCAGAAGGGTCTAGATGATGAAATCTGGTTGTCAACTTTTTAGATTAGGGTACTGGCATACCCTTGATCATAATCCTGATATAATTTGGTCTGAACTTGGCCAAGATTTTGATTAAATTTGAATTTCTGAAACTTTGGGTATTGGGGTAATATAATATATTTCTGTTTTCGAAAATAGAAAGGAGTTGATAAATCTGGAAGTTAGAGATGGAATTGAATCTGGATTCTGAAGATTTTTATACTCAAGATAAATAGTAGTACAAATTTGAAAAGTCAAATCTTGATTTGAACTCACAGGAAAGATTCTGAGATTTTAGGGCTTAGAAAAGAATAAAGCATGCATGACTTTTTAAGAAAAAAAATTTTCACCCCAAACCTAGGGTGTTATAACTCTTCGGTTTCCAAAAAGATTCATTTTGTTTCAAATTATATTAGGATAAAAAATATGATGTCGGGTATAACTCGTAAAAACCTGTTATGAAAAAAATAGTAAAATAATGGACACAACAGGTGGTGGTCTAGGGCCTATAAAAGGAGTCTAATGAACTCTCTTTTACATTTGCGACTCTGCAGCAAAAAAACCCTTGTTCCTCACTGTTGCTCTCATCGCCACCAAAAACCCTCATCTTTCCAAAGATTTCATCACAGCGATGGCATCCTGGAGCCGATCAAGTCATTGTGATAATGAGAGCTTGGTAGTATTAGAGAGAGAGAGAAGAGATTCTTCCCTCTCAGTAGCTGATGAACTGGCGGTCTGCGGGGAAACAAGAAGAAACCCTGATTGTTCAAGAGAGCGAACTGGAGATTTTTGAAGACTTTTTGCAATGCGAATTCCGTCTTCCAGAGAGAAAATTTCTCCAAGATGTTCTTGCACATTATGATCTGGAGTTGGTAAATCTTCATCCCAACTCTGTTTTGATTTTAGCTATTTTCCAACATCTATGTGAGGCATTCGTTGGAGTTTTGCCTTGTGTAGACCTTTTCTGGCGGTTTTACTTTTCCGCATGGTCGAAGAGTGCTAGTGCAGCAGAATGCATGTATTTCCGTCTAAGGGAGAAGAAAGATTATCCCTTTTTCCCTCTGCGTGATTCAGTGCATGGATGGAACCAAAGATGGTTCTATTGTGCCACGCCGGTGGAAAGCAGTCTTTGGTTCAAGAATCAGCGACCAGAGAAAACTAGTGGAATGGATTCCACTCCCACTTTAAGCCAGGACTTACAGAAGCAATTCCAGGTGATTTTTCACTTAGTCCATCAGGGACTGACCGCATCATACATAATTAGCAATTTTGTGAAGAATAGGATGAGCCCTTTGAAGAAAAGAGAACATCCAGCTTGGGAGGTGTGTTCCATGGTGGATAACACCTTGGATTACAACAATTGTAAGTTTGTTTACTTATAAAATATGTGAAATTGTTGATAATCTGACATCATATTGACTGATTCTTATGACAAACAACGCTATCTTCATCTGAGATTGATAAGAGGACAAACAGTCTTCTGAAGCTGCACAACATAGTGACAGAAGGGGTTCTAGGCTCACCCCGACCTCAGAGCTTGGTCAACAGCAGTGAAAATATAAGACAAGAACGTCAAAAATTAAATCTTCTTTTGAGAAGCTTATTCGTAAATGTCTGTTGATATTGATCATCAAAGAATAAATTTTTGAATGATACAGTTTCTTGAGAGGAAAATTATCAGGACGAAGCGTCCTGTTGATGATGTTGGGCCTTCTGGTAGGTCATCAGCGAAGAGAGTAAAAATCCTCTCTTCCAAAGTCAAGACTACAACCCCATCATCAAAAGCCAAGAAGATGAAAACTTCAACCCCCGGTGCAACCAAAGCGAAGACCATAGGAGGGGCTGTATCAAGGGTGAAGAAAACCAAAGCGAATACTACTGAGGTAATGTTTTCTCTTCCTCCTGTTATACCAAGTACGAGTAGGAGTCACTTCTTAATCGTACAGGGTGAGGGAAGCGAGGATGAGGAAGATGAAGTTCCTCTAATCCTTTGAAGGAGAAGAACAGGAAACCCTCTGGAGATAGCCATTCTAGAGGTACCATCATCCCCCAACGTACTGACCACAATGGCAGAGACAGCTATTGCGGTAGTGGTCGTGGAAGAGCTCGCGGCTACTAGGGAGGTTAACAGTGCTGAGGCCATAACACCAACTACTATGGTCGCGGAAGATCCTGCGGCCATAACTTCAATAAACCCAGGCCTGGTGACACCCCCTACAGACTTGGAAGAAGCTGTTGCGGTAAGAATATCATACTTCGCAAAATCTACAACATTGCAAATATGAATTTTTTTTTGAATATGCAGGAGGAGGAGAACACTGTCCTGTTTAAGAGGAGAAAAACGAGGACGGTCTCCGATGATGTCATGACAAAATCGCTGGCTTCACTTTTGTCTCCTAGAAGCAAAACATTGAACCCCCAAAACCTAATGTGATGAACGGTGTCCCAATCTTCCGATAGGTACAAGTAAATCGATTGATGGAGAACTCAACGTTGATGATCTGGCTTCCAATCATAACTGATTTGAACCCCTGCAATTGCTACACCACGGCTCCGTTGGTTATCAACCACGCCAAGAAATGATTGATCTCGCCAATAAGGCTTATCCCTGCATGCGAATCGAGAACACAAGCAAGAACACGGTAGACGCAATCTGAGTATTGCCAATTACCAATGAAGAGTATGAGTTGGGGTTCCACAAACCGATGAACGACGAAAACTGTTTAAGTAGTATAATCTAAGGAAAACTGTTTAGTTCTTCAGCTACAATTTGATTCTCACTTTTATCACATTCATTTTTATCTCTTTTAGCTCTTTTTTTTATCACATTGCACAATTTCAGCAGGTGTCATAGGAAGCAAAGTGATTTTCTTTCCTTTGTGCATAAGAGTGTATTTATTACTTCTACCACGATGAGTTGCATCAGTATCAAATTCCCATGGACGGCCTAATAAAAGTGAACATGCTTGCATAGGAACTACGTCGAAATCAGCAAAATCATGGTATGTTCCAATGGAAAAATGCACTCTCGTAGTTTGTGTTACCTTCTCCTTACCACTGTTGTTAAACCATCAGATATGGTATGGATGAGGATGTGCATGTGTGGTCAAGCCATGCTTCTTGACCAGATCTGAACTCACCAAGTTGTTGCAGCTTCTGCCATCAATTATGACATGAACACGTCGATCCTTGATGATGAGTAACATCTGAAACAAATTATGACATTGTAGCTTCTCCGCTTGCTCCATTTGAGTGCTCAACACTCGTTGCACAATTATGGTCTTGTAACTCTTTGTGGCAGCGATGCCTAAAATCTCCTCACCATCACTGTCTGTATCATGATCATCATCATTACCCGCAAGGTTAGCTGCATGAGCATATTCATCCTCAACATCACTAGCACTAATGTACCCACCGTTTTCCATTGCAATGTACGCTTGCTGACTTGGGCAATCCTTCATGACATGGCCCATTCCCTTGCAACGGTGGCACACGATTCCAGTCGTTCGACCCGTGGAAGCGATCGATGAAGAACACTTCACTGGTACCTGCACACTAGCAGATTTACTCACCTCGGGTGCACACGACGGTGGTGGCAGTGCTGCTGAACGCTCCCTACTCGTGGAGGGGGCAGTAGACCGAACAACAAGAGGCGGATCTAATTTGGCTTGTCCCGGTGTTGAGCTCGGTGTAGATGTACTACCAAAGTTTCTCCTTGTCCTTTGTGGTCTTCCCTGCAAATCTTTTTTTGCCAACATAGCAAGATGGAACAATCTATTGACAGTATCATATTCTTCGTAATCAATTAGGTCCTGGATTTCATGCCGTAAACCCCCATAAAAATGAGCCATCTTATCCTCATCATCCTCAACTACCCCACAACACAACATACCTATTTGTAGCTCTTGATAGTACTCCTCTACAGACTTGTTACCTTGATTCAAGCACTGCAATTGCTTACGCAAATCACGTTTATAAGAAGGGGGAACAAATCTACTATGCATAGCCCACTTTAACCTATCCCACGTATCAGGTTCTAAGCCAAAATTAACTACTTCGTTCCACCAAATGATAGCAAAATCTTTGAACTCACTAGTAGCTTGTCTGACTCTATGTACCTTGGGGACTAAATGTGTTGGGGGAAATCTCCGCGAGACTAAGTCCAGGTAAGTTGCGTCACATGCGCCTGCTGACGTGGCCTCTGGTGCCTGCCCCGGGCGCCGCCTTTTGGCTCCCAGGACCTGGCCTCCGGCTCCGGTCTCGGGCGCCGCCATTTGCCTGGGGATGTGGCCTCCGGTGCCTGCCCCAGGCACCGCCATTTGCCCGGGGACGTGGCCTCCGGTGCCTGCCCGGGGCGCCGCCTTTTGGCTCCCGGGACCTGGCCTCTGGCGCCGGTCCCGGGCGCCGCCATTTGCCCCGGGACGTGGCCTCCGGTGCCTGCCCCGGGCGCCGCCATTTGCCCGGGGACGTGGCCTCCGGTGCCTGCCCCGGGTGCTGCCATTTGGCTCCCGGGACCTGGCCTCCGGCGCCGGTCCCGGGCGCCACCATTTGCCCGGGGACGTGGCCTCCGGTGCCTGTCCCAGGAGCCGCCTTTTGGCTCCTGGGACCTGGCCTCTGGTGCCGGTCCCAAGCGCCGCCTTTCGGCTCCCGGGACCTGGCCTCCGGTGCCTGTCCCGGGCGCCTCCTTGGGCTCCCTGGACCTGGCCTCTGGTGTCGGTCCAGGGCGCCGCCTTTTCGCTCCTGGGACCTGGCCTGCGGCGCCGGTCTCGGGCGCCGCCATTTGCCCCGGGACCTGGCCTCCGGCACCGGTCCAGGGCGCCGCCATTTGCCTGGGACGTGGCCTCCGGTGCCTGCCTCGGGCGCCGCCATTTGCCCGGGGACGTGGCCTCCGGTGCCTGCCCCGGGCTCCGCCTTTTGGCTCTCGGGACTTGGCCTCTGGCGCCGGTCCCGGGCGCCGCCATTTGCCCCGGGACCAGGCCTCCGGCACCGGTCCCGGGCGCCTCCATTTTCCTGGGGACGTGGCCTCCAGTGCCTGCCCCGGGCACCGCCTTTTGGCTCCTGGAACTTGGCCTCCGTCGCCGGTCCCGGGCGTCGCCATTTGCCCGGGGACGTGGCCTCCGGTGCCGGTCCCGGGCGCCGCCTTTCGGCTCCTGGGACCTGGCCTCCGGCGCCAGTCCCGGGCGCCGCCATTTGCCCGGGGACGTGGCCTCCGGTGCCGGTCCTGGGCGCGGCCTTTCGGCTCCTGGGACCTGGCCTCCGGTGCCGGTCCCGGGCGCCGCCTTTTCGCTCCCGGGACCTGGCCTCCCGTGCCGGTCCCGGGCGTCGCCATTTGCCCGGGGACATGGCCTCCGATGCCTGCCCCGGGCGCCGCCTTTTGGCTCCCGGGACCCGGCCTCCGGTGCCGGTCCCGGGAGCCACCTTTGGCCCGGGGACCTGGCCTCCGGTGCATGTCCCAGGCCTCATCACCCTTCTAAAGGTAAAGTCTCTGCTTGTTGATCACGCGCAGGTCATGCGAGGAGCGCCTCGGGAATCATCGACCACCGGTCAATCATCTAAGGCGCCTGACCGGGAGAAGGACGTTGCTACCCCTCAATCCGGCGGTAGCGTCCGGGGTAGTTTAGTCTTTTTGCTTCTTTTTGGGGCTATAAATAGCCCTTGTACCCCCTGTTGTAAGACAAGTGATTTCATTATTGGAATAGCCAAAACTCACAGGTGTGCTCCGGAAGCCTCTCCCCCGAGAGAGCCTCCCCAGCCGACTCCGGTCGGGAGCACGCCGACAGGACTAGGGCCCCCACCGGGACCCGAACCTGTATAAATCCTCGTGTCAATTCTTGTGTTTGTCCGGCGGGGGAGGACCGGTCCCCCGGTCAGCCCGCGTCGCGTTTTCTTCGCTAGGATCATTCACAAAACCTGCCGGGGTGTTCGCAATACCACGACAAAATGTTAGTTAAATTTTTGTTCAACTGTCATTTCCCAGCGAGCTGCTAGACCTCCCGGCGCGAGGGCTCGAAGAACTTGGGGAAGCTCCGGGGGATGCGGCCCCTGATCGCCCGGGAGCCCACCCCCCGGTGCTCGACGCGCCCGGCTGCGGCCGCGACGACGGGGATCGCCCGGCCTCGCGCCGGGCATCCGCTGCCTTCGGGATCACGGAGACTTGTGCGTTAAGGAAACGCACAACCTCCGTGAGTGTGGCCGGGGGCACCTCAGAGCCACCCCCAGAGCCTAGGCTCATGCCAAGGCTCTCGAGGGACGAGCGCACGGAGCGACCTGCGTCCATAACCGCCCGGACGCTCGACCCCTCGAGCTCCCGGAAAGCCTCCTCCTTGGCCTTCGCCTCTTGCCGGAGGCGGTCGTTGACGGCCTCGGAGACGTGGACCTGGGCCCGGACCCGGGCCAGCTCCTGGAGAGCTTCGTCCCGTTGACCCAGGTAGGCGGCGGCCTTGTCCTCCGCGTCCTTGAGCAGCCGGACGACGCGCTGCTCAACGCCCCAGGTAATCGCCGCCCCCTACAAATTCCAGAGTTAGAAAAATTTTGGATGTAGGAAGCCAAAAGAAAGCGGCAACCGCTTCGGGTGAATACCTGGACTTGGAGGGACCGGAGCTCCCCGAAGCGCTCATGGAGCATCCCCTCCGCGACGTAGGCCTGGACCTTTGGGGTCTGCATGCCTTCCGCGCAGCGCTCAACCTCCCCTGCGGAAAGTAGGGGGGACTCCCGCCCGGCGCTGGTTCCGACGCGGCCGGTGACGGGCCCCCGGACCTGGGCGCCTGGCATGATCTCGGTCGGGGTGGCGGTCGTCGTCGTCTTCGTCACCGAAGAAGTGCCCCCCGAGGAAGTGGCCGAGGATGTTTCGGAGGGGGTCCCTGTGGGACCCTCATTTGAGGAATCCGGTGGCAACCGCCCAGGTGGGTTGCACTCAAAAATGGCACATTGCAGCTCACAACAATAAGATGCATTATATAAAAATGCGAGTAATTAAAAACAAGTGCTGATCACAAGGACCAACATTACAATAACTTAGGGCCAAAATGACGCATTTAAATGTTGATACAAATTAAAGAGTTTTCGACACAAAGGTCGGCACAAAATAAAACAACAATAATAAACAAAAGGACTTCATCAGTCTTTTTCTTCTGCAGCAGCGGTGTTGTACGGGCCTTTTCCACATCTGACTCCACCTTGGTACATAACCCTCTAGCAAACTGGGTCTTCAGTTTCTTCTTCTTGTTCCACATTGGGTTCAAGACTGTAAGATTCAGCGTCGACGAATCCTTCTTCTAAATTTGTTTGTAAAAGCAAAGGTGAGCACATTGTCCACATGGTGCTCAACAAGTCCCAAATAAGAATGCAGTATATATAGATGAGGGGGAAATTTCTCAAGGAATAGCTCTTTGGCTTTATATATGTATATAGAATAGATTTTCGCACTTGGTTTTGAAGAAAAGATCTTTACTTTCGAAAGCGGTGCTTTTAAAACCCTAAGCTAGATTTTCAGAAGATGTTGTGTGTGGCGGTCTTTCATGAGTCACCATTCTATTCAGATTTTGTGAAAAACTTTCCAAAAGCTACTTGTGCTACATCGACGTGAATAGAATCCACAGCACGCAGACTCCATAACCTGGGAGCTCAGAGTATCCGATACTTTTTTAAACTTTGCAAAGGTGTACCACCTTAATCCACCGATCATTCGGCTTTCAAGTCGGTACCTCTCCATGCGACTTTCACGCATGTGACAAGGCCGAGATGATACAACAGTTTACAATCCTAGCATTAACTATTCCCTGCCCGGTAAATAGACAGTCAAGTCTCAAGTACCGTTGTGGGTCCTCCCCACTGCCTTACTTCCTAGCCTGGGTCTATGTTCTCGCAAGACACATAGCCTCTCTTGATTACAGCCGCGCACGACTTAATCTGGCATAGGGCGTCTTCCTTCTTTCCACCTTTTCCTCTCATAATTTTTCTGAACTCACATCACTCCTGGCCTTCTGCGGCCCACCAGCTCTCGCAAGAAACTGGATCGACAACCATTGCAGGGAAAAGTTAATACTAAAGAAAGCTACTAAGTTGCGCCCGTCCCATAACCGGACAAGTGGTTGGTACGTTTTTCATGCCGCATAGAAGCACAACACAAGGTTCTAGTCCTTATGAATCTCTAGTGAGGAGTCTTTCACATTCCCAGTGCGCACACAGCACCATCCACTCAAACCATCCTCACTATCGATTCCAATCACATTTTCTTTCACAAAAGGGGTTTTGAATATACTTTTCTCATATGTGACCATTCAACATTTATCATATAATCTTGGGCATAGCATAGCCTAAGCATGATATTCTAGGGTGACAAGGGTGCATGGATATTCAATGTCAAAAGGGGCTTTATAGTTATTTAGGTCATATCTAATCATTTCATTGAAACATAGCTCTTATTTGAATCTAAGGCATGCACATACTTGAAAACAGTTAACATACTTCATTTCAAAATATTAGGCTAGACATGATCAAGGGTTTGAGACTTGCCTTGCAGTGATGGGTCTAGCTGCTCAGATGAATCCTCGAAGATCTCCTCTGTTCCTTCAACGTCTGGTTCCATGGCGGATACAAACAACACATACACACTATATAAGCATACAAGTACTAGAAAATAATACGTAAATACATCATGCATGCAGGGGTAAGGGTTTGGACAAGGTCACTTGACATTGATCGAAGAGATGGGCTCAAAAGGACTTGAATGTCGAAGGGCTGACATTCGGCTCATGGCTTGACATAGCCCTAAATTGGTCTAGGTCTGTTTTCTGGAGATGTGAAAATAGAAGATATTGTAGAACATGGCTCAAAAGGCTTAGTGGACAAAGTGGCATTTCAATTGCTCAAATGTAACTGGTCTAAATCATCTAATGCCACTGGTGGACATGCACTGACATAGTGCTAGACATGGCCAGAAAATAGGGCATTGCATAACTTTTGACTCAGGACTCAAATTGGTGCACAATTCTCAACAGGCTCAAGGGCAGAAAGTGGCCGGAAGGTGGCCAAATCTGGTGAGCAAACACGGTGGCCTGAATTACTGGACAGTAGTCTTGGCATGATCATAACTTTTGATCTAGGCCGATTCAGGGTTTGAGCCAGTGGAGTAAATTGCTCAGGGGGTTGAGGCCTAGCTAGATGACAAGGTTTCATCAGCTGGTTTGGCCGGAAAATGAACTCCGGCGATCGGGGCCGAAGACGAAGACACCGATTTGGGCATTTTCGTTCCAGGGAGTTTCAACTCAATTCCACGCTCGGGAAGCATCTAGGGGTCATCACGAAGCTACTGGTGTACTCAATTTTGCCAGAGAATGGCTGGAGAAGCACGGCGGCGCTCTCCGGCGAACTGCTGAGGCTCGAACTTGGGGATTCGACGCTCGGGGCAAAATTGGCGATTCCAAACTTGCAGGCTTGTTCCTCCTAGCTCACTGATCATTATTCTCTACTGGCACAAGGATCAATTTGGCTTGAATCACTCGGCATTAGGGCAACAGGGGATTACGGCTTTTCCGGTGATTGCCGGCGTTGAGGTTCGCCGGGGATCAATTAATGGCTATGGCACATATAGGGGGTTAAGGGGATCTTACTGGTGAAGTTGGTTTGGAGGGGGAAGCTGCGGGCGAAGCTGGCGCCGTGAGCTTCAGAAGTAGCTCGCCGGGGAAGAAGGCCTTCGCGGCGGCGCTGAGGAACTGGGTTGTTCTCTGGTGGTGGAAGCTAAGGCTTACAACTGCGGGGTGGTGTGTGAAGAGATACTGGGCGAGGGGGCTTTATATAGCCATGGGGTCGAGCTCTCGGGAGTTGCAGCAATCGCCGGGAAGATACTCCCTGGCGCTGGAGCGATCAGCGAGGCACATCGGGACACGGTGGGGCTCTGCCAGAGGCGGAGCATCGCACGAAACCGGGGCTTCGTCAGGACGACGGGATAGCGAGCTTCGGCATGGGCGCAACGTGGCGGTAAAGTCCTGACAATGTCAGGCACGCGCGCGAACGGTGAACCACGGTCTCCAGTCATCGCCACGGTGGCGTTTCCTTGGCGCGACACGAGCACGTGCGGTACACGCTGGCTTCAACTGTTGGCGGTGGCGAATCTGGCCGGCGGTGAAGGCTATGGTGGTCCACGGCAACGGCAACAGCTGCGGTCGAAAGTCCTCGTGGTCGTGGTTGTGCACACGGCTCTGGTCGTGGTCGAAGAAAGGGCCAGGGGCTTCTTTGCAAGGTTTTGGACTGATTTGTGAAGGTTTGGACTAAACTACGAGGATTTTGGTTCGGGAACTTGGGCCTAAATGCAAATCTGAAGATCCGGAGGGCTGATTTGAATTCTGACTTTGCGGATGAGTGTTACCAAAATACTTGGACTCATCCAGCAGGAACAATGGTAAGATCCGATAAGATCTGAGGGTTTCGACAAAAATCGAAAACAGGGTAAAATAGGGTAATTAGGGTTTGACATTTTGCCGGGGCTGAAACTATGGTTTCGGTTGAGATTCTTGAGTTCTTCCAGAAGGGAAAAACGTTCAGAAAAGTGAAAGAAATATAATCACTTGATCAGATTTGAATTTGGAGATGATCTGGGACTTTTAGCCTTTTTGGGCTTTTTGAAAATTCTGAAAAGAACTAAAGTGAAACACTTTTGGACTGAAATGTGAAAATGATCTGGGAGATGAAATTTAGCTGCCAACTTTTTAGGTTAAGGTAGTGGCATACCTAAGATTAAGATAGGGTTTAGACATCAGGGATTCCAAAGAAGATACGCTGACTCGCAAGCAGAAAAGATAGCCAAAAACTGGGATGTTACAGTCCCTTTCCGAGGGGGGATCATCAGACCTTTCCCCTTCCTGGGCGGGAGGGCCCCCAGAACCTCCACTTCTGGAGGGACCTCATAGACCGAGGGGCTCCCCCCCTCGTCTACGGGCCACTCCACCCTCGGAGGCGAGGCCTCCGCGAACCTCACCTCCAGTTTCTCCGACTCCACCGAAGGCGGCGAGGGGGCGTAGTCTGCTGAATCGGACGCCACCGCGCCTGCAGCCGGCCCCTTCCCCCGAACCTCAACGGGGCTCCCAGGGCGAGGGGGCGTTGCCTCCTTCCGGGCTGGCGCCCGGGCGCACCCAGTCCCGGGGGTCTCGTCCCGGGGCTTCGCCGGTGTCGAAGCCGGCATCGTCGATGGGCCGGGGGCTTTTTGAACTCTGGCCTTCTTAGGCTCAGAGCCCCCGGCAGTGTCCTTCCCCCGTTTGTGCGACCTAGGGGTGGGGAGGGGCTTCCGCTCCGGTAGCTTTAGCCTGAAGGCCTCGGCTACCAAGTTCCGGGGAGGGCCCTCCCCCACGAGGCGCACGATGCGCTCGTGCTCGTCGGCGAAGTACCTCCCTAGGAGGTTCTCCGCCTTCTCCCGCGCCGCCGGGTACGGCTGGACTACAAAAGGTAAAGAGTTAGTCAAATTTCCAAAAATTTGTAACTGCAATGCATCAGGTAACCGGGACTTACGTCGGGTTACCGGCTTGACCGGGGGCCGCTGCTCCGGGCCCATGCTGATCCCCCTTCTCCCGCGTGAGAAGGGGGAGATCCTCAGGAGCATCATCTCCTCGGCGGCGTCCCGCATAGAGTGGGTGCCCCGGGAGATGATCACCTTGCGGAGGAGCTCGAGCTCCTCGTACGTCCACACCAGAGGCTTCGGCGCGGACGATCTGCTGTAGGCGGGGGGCTTCGGGGCGTACGCCACCTCGTCGTCCCGGACCCGGAGGTAGAACCACCTCCGGATGCAGTCGCCCCAGTGGTCCCGGGAGGCTGCCGCCGGGTAATCAGCTACCCGGGACGGCAGCATCTGCACCATCACCGAGCCGAAGGGGGACTTGGGTCCCCCCTTCACCAGATGGGAGCTCCTCGCCGCCGGTTCGTAGAAGTACCGGAAGGCGCGTAGGGTGGGCTCCCGCCCGGTCGCCGTCTCGAAGAGCCAAATGAAGAGGCCCATCAGGACGATGGCGTTCGGGGTGAGGTGGTTGAGGGCCACCCCATACTCCTTCAAAAACTCCTGGAGCAATGGATGCACCGGGAGCCGGAGCCCCGCCTCCAGGAAGGCCTTGAAGGCCACGATCTCTCCGGGCCTGGGGCGGGGGGCTCCGTCCTTCTTCACGGGGACCCGGATGTCCCCGTCCTCAACGACTCCACGTTCGACCAGGGACTCCATGTCCTCGGTCGTGAACTCAGACGCCCAGAGGAAGTCCGGAGCGACCTCCTCCGGGGGCACCTCGGTCGTCTTCGCTCGACCCTTCGGTGCCATCAGGTTTGTTTTTTTTTCGATGTCTAACGTTTCAGAAGGCTATGTCTAAAAGTTCCGGACACTTGGTTACCGGGAGCTAGCTACCAGGAGAGCTCAAGACGCTGAAGTTTGAAAGTTTGGAATGAACCTCCCGGGCCCCCCAAGGCCCTATTTATAGGGGCGAAGCGCGGCCTAGATGGGCGCCACGTGGAACTTTGCGGTACATCTGGGCTGTTGAAGTTCAAACCGTGCGCGGGAAACGAAGGGACTGGCACACAAACCGAGGCACCGGTTCGAATTGCGAGCGCATTTATGGCGAAGGGGCGCGGTCATAAGGGCACGGCACGGGAATCGAAGCGTCACGGCTCTGGTGGCTTGGTCCGGAGATTTTCCCGGTGACATGTACCATACCCACCGGGGACTCGAGCATCGTCCCCGGGGGGCATGGGCGGCTGCTGTTGGGGGAAATCTCCGCGAGACTAAGTCCAGGTAAGTTGCGTCACATGCACCCGGGGACGTGGCCTCTGGTGCCTGCCCCGGGCGCCGCCTTTTGGCTCCCGGGACCTGGCCTCCGGCGTCGGTCCCAGGCGCTGCCATTTGCCCCGGGACCTGGCCTTCGGCGCCGGTCCCGGGCGCCGCCATTTGCCCGGGACGTGGCCTCCGGTGCCTGCCCCCGGGTGCCTCCTTTTCTCTCCCGGGACCTGGCCTCCGGTGCCGGTCCCGGGCGCCGCCTTTTCGCTCCCGGGACCTGGCCTCTGGTGCCGGTCCCGGGCGCCGCCATTTGCCTGGGGACGTGGCCTCCGGTGCCTGCCCCGGGCGCCACCATTTGCCCGGGGACGTGGCCTCTGGGGCCTGCCCCGGGCGTCGCCTTTTGGCTCTCGGGACCTGGCCTCCGGCACCGGTCCCGGGCGCCGCCATTTGCCCGTGGACGTGGCCTTCGGTGCCTGCCCCGGGCTCCGCCATTTGCCCGAGGACGTGGCCTCCGGTGCCTGGCCCAGGCGCCGCCTTTCGGCTCCCGGGACCTGGCCTCCGGTGCCGGTCCCGGGCGCCGCCATTTGCCCGGGGACGTGGCCTCTGGTGCCTGCCCCGGGCGCCGCCTTTCGGCTCTCGGGACCTGGCCTCCGGTGCCGGTCCTGGGCGCCGCCTTTTCGCTCTCGGGACCTGGCCTCCGGTGCCGGTCCCGGGCGCCGCCATTTGCCCGGGGAGACGTAGCCTCCAGTGCCTGCCCCGGGGGCCGCCTTTTGGCTCCCGGGACCCGGCCTCCGGTGCCGGTCCCGGGAGCCACCTTTGGCCCGGGGACCTGGCCTCCGGTGCATGTCCGGGGCCTCATCGCCCTTCTAAAGGTAAAGTCTCTGGTTGTTGATCACATGCAGGTCACGCGAGGAGCGCCTCGGGAATCAGCGATCACCTGTCAAGCATCCAAGGCGCCTGACCGGGAGAAGGACGTTGCTACCCCTCAATCCGACGGTAGCGTCCGGGGTGGTTTAGTCTTTTTGCTTCTTTTTGGGGCTATAAATAGCCTTTGTACCCCCTGTTGTAAGACAAGTGATTTCATTATTGGAATAGCCAAAACTCACAGGTGTGCTCCGGAAGCCTCTCCCCCGAGAGAGCCTCCCCAGCCGACTCCGGTCGGGAGCACGCCGACAGGACTAGGGCCCCCACCGGGACCCGAACCTGTATAAATCCTCGTGTCAATTCTTGTGTTTGTCCGGCGGGGGAGGACCGGTCCCCCGGTCAGCCCGCGTCGCGTTTTCTTCACTAGGATCGTTCACAAAACCTGCCGGGGTGTTCGCAATACCACGACAAAATGTTAGTTAAATTTTTGTTCAACTGTCATTTCCCAATCTAAATAAACTTCAGCATCATATACACTGAAAAAAGAAGGTATGGTAAATTTAACTTTAGCAAAAAGATCATCATTTCCATGACCATTGCGGTGATTAAAATTATTACCTCCTATACCTTGACGGTTGTGATTTAGGTAGTGTTGTTGACGTGCATGTTGTGGTGAGTTCAGTGTCGGCATCGTGGTTGATACCGGCCTAGACCGACTCGCAAGAGAACGAGATCGGAGCAGTAAGGCGAGTATTCTGTCGTTCTTTCCACAGGGACTAGAGAAGCGAAATGCGTAAAACTAAACTAAATCAATGGCAAATGAAACTAAAACAGACGAGAGAAAGAGAGAATGTCAGAAGAAATGCGAAGAGAGAGAGGTGGTCGCACCACGACTATCGATCGATGCTAAGTTTGTACGCATATCCGTGAGTACAAGTGATGGAATTGTAATCATCTAGTAGTCTCGCGAGGGGGAGGTGAAAACAACTAAGACGAATACTTCCATCAACGGTATCAACGAATGAGTGCGTAAAGAATTAACACCAATCACTCCCCCAACAGCCATCAACAAGCACAAGCAACAACTCAGCATTTGAATTCATCAGAACATGAATCTCCAGAAGCATTTTACAATGATTCAATCAAAGAGGGGTGAAATCCATACCAAGTGCAAAAGTTACTTCACTGATGTCACAAGACATATTGAAATAAAAATAAGACTAGCAAAATGGCTCTTCCAGCACCTCTGTCACTCAGGCAAATATATTCAAGAGTTTAAGCCACAGCCATTGAAAATTTGATGAAGCACTGACAAATGATAACAGGGATACAATTACCCAAATTAATTTAGATTATCACAACACAGCACTAAATCAAAGCTGGAGTCACAATCTCAAAAAATGCGAGCATATGAATACAAACATAACAAATATGCAAGAGTCAAAACATCACAGAACAGAGGAGCACTCAACTGCATCACAGGACATGTTCCAATTTGATATTAACAAACATTCATTGAATTTCATACATCACAGGAAGTTCATGTCAAAATTGAAGAACAAAGTATGGGAAGAGAAGAAATGAAATCTATGAATGCTGGCGTGTGCTTGTTGCAGAGCTGCTGGAGTTGGTGGCCGTGGTTGAAGTCGAAGAGCTGGTCATTGTCGGCGTGGTCGACGTAGCTGGTCGAAGAAGATGCTGGAGTAGTCGATGGCGGCTCAGCACGGTGGATCTAGTGGGATCCGGGTGCGACGATGTGGAGAGAGGATCGAAGCGACTATGTGTGTGTATGAGGCACGGCGGCGTTCGGTGGGTTTTGAGGTGGTGGCCTCGGATTCGAAGAAGAAGGCGGCGGCAGCCAAAGGTGGTGTAGATGGTGAAGTCAGTGGGCAAGAAGGATGGACAAAGGAGAAGAAACAAAGGAAGAAGAAGAAAAAGGATGGAGGAGTGGTGCGCACAGCGAGGCGAGAGGCGAGCTCGCCGAGGGAGGAACAAATCAAGGCGCCGGCGTAGATGGCGGTGCACGCGGGATTGGAGGCGGCGCGGCGCGGGAGAGCGGCGGCGGCGTGTGCGAGGAGACGAGGGAGAGTGGCGCGGCGTGGGTCAGGCGGTGGCTCAACAACGCGAAGATGACACTGGAGAGCGTCACGAGGGTAGATTTGGTCAGAGGTGGCGGATCGCGTGGGATCGGGTGGATCTGGCAAGATCTGATGGCGTGGTGGCTATGCGGTGGCGTGGGATGCGATGTTGTGACGGCGTGCGCGGGATGTGGAGGCGGTGGTGCAGCAAGATCGGCCGGGAGGCAGAAATGGGAAGCAGCGGCGGCGCCTAGGTAGCGGCACTAGTACACGGCATAGATCTAAAAGATGGGAGAGAGAGAGAAGGGACAAGAAAGAACCGGCTAGGGCCGGGGGTGGTAGGAGGTGTGGATCTAAATTTGGGAGAGGTAGAAGAAGAAGAAGTTGGAGGTGAGGAAGAGAGGAGGAGATGACAGTTGTCACCACCGCTGTCACTATGGCGGCGAACGGTGCCGAAAAAGAAGAAGAGCAGCGATGAAAGCGAGAAAAGGGGATGAGGAAAAATAGAGAAGAAGAAAGGAGGGGGAAAGAAGGAGGAAGGAGAAGAAGTTGCACCACGGCGTACAGCCTGGCCGCTGGCGGTGAATATTGTGCACAGTGGCGGCCAGCTAGGGTTAAGGGGGATTTTTGGCAATCTTGCAGAAAGGTCATAAAAAAGGTTTGAAATGACAACTAGGTCCTTCAACTGATAGGTTTAGTTGTTCCAGGACTCCGGAGACTCCGATTTTAGCATGGCCGATTCCTATGCGTCCGTAGAAGCACGTGCTTCTATCTGGAATCGACCAAGGTCGGCTTTAGTCGATGAAGCACGTCTGTTAGCCAAAATCCATCCGATTCACGCCAATCAGCGATAAAAATTACAAAACAAGTAATCCAGTCGATTTGGCAACAAATTTGGAATAATGTAGGTATATGATGAAGTATATGACTAAAGTGCGCATAAGCATGGCGAAAATATATGGAAAAATCAAACAAGAATACAGACAAGCAAGAATCCTGGCAGACAAGCAATGCGATAAGAAATAAATCCTAACAGACAAGCAAGAATACAGATGACGCGAAAGAGTTGAATGCAGTGAATAGTAAGCTCCGCAAACTAAGGTATGTATCGAGCGCTCAACCGTCTAATAATTGCACAAAAATTGCATGTAACTAGATTAGTTCCGGGTACAGAGGAAATAAGAATGATTAAGTCTACTCATACCACCTACATCCATTGTCGCGCCCCGCCTTCATAGGGGGACACAACTACTCCCGTGGGGGACCCAGCTCACTGTAGCTGATCCCAAACCATTTGACTTCCCAGGATGAGTCAAACACAAGAGTATATTATTAGACTAAGTTGTGCTTGTCCCATACCAGGCAAGTGGTTGGGACGTTTTCATGCCGCATTGAAGTACAACACAAGGTTCTAGTCCTTATATGCCAGTGACCGGTTCATTCCACAACCCTGCACTCGTTAGTGCTACCACCATTCCATACCAAACTCTGGTCACGGCTAGGGTTTTATTTCATGAATATACATATATACATATATATTAGTTATGGCTCACAATTTGATCATTTTGTAAAGAATCTCCTCATATTTCATCAGCATACAGCCTGGTACTGCCATGTCATACTTTTCTCATTTCATCACATGCAATACTACTTATAGTCAAGGCAATATCTTAATAATTCATAAAATATAGGTTCAAGATGTTCAAGAATATGACTTGCCTTCCGTGTTGTAAGTATCTGCAGTCGGTGTCGGGTTGGTGGAGAAGTCCTTGAACTTCGTCTCTGGATCTACTCAGCAACAAATCAAACACACAATGATTACTAACTATTTTAAATGCTTTATGATCTATATGCATGGTTGCTTTAGAGAAGGAAATGGATTGGCGATTTAGGGATCGAATGCATCTATATGCTGAGGCTAGGTCGAAATGATGGAATCAGGAGGATTTGGACTAAGATTGGATGTTAGAGGCTCTTAGGGTTTCAAGGCATAAGTCTTGATATTGAGTTCACGACTGGTTTTCTCAAAAACAGCGAATGTCAGCTGATTGACATTTGGTTTGTGGCCTGACATAGTCAAGAGTGGCATAGAGATGGTTTAGAGGATTTTAAGTGGACAAAACAAGTTTGGATCAACGCATTGGGTGCACAATGAAACAAGACAACTAATTGACAAAATGGTTTCTACAGAAAAGTCCAGGAATTCATAGAAATTGCAGACAAGTCCCTGGCACAAAGAATTTGAATGCCAGTGCACTGTTGGTTTCTAGGTTTTGTGTGTCTGGACAAACCATGCGTACTTTGCTTAGCCAACTATGTCAAATGGGTAGGTGAGGTCAAGGCAAAGCTGCTAGCGAAGTTAATTGGACAGTGGTAGTGAGATGACGGCGAACGGTGAGGTCGAACTCGTCGACTTTCAAGGACAAGGGCAAGCTATGGTGACAGTGAGCTAGGGTGGATGAAACATGAAATTGATTGAGGGTTTATGATCCTGGAGTGATGCTGAAGGTACTAGAGGAAGGAAATTGGCTAAGGTTGTGATTTGAGGCTCGCCGGCGTTACGGCCGGACTCGAAGAAGACGGAAAAAGAGGCAATGCTGGTTTAGGGCAATGCAGGTTAAATGGGCTCGGCTACACCGTCTATAGGATGCAAGGAGCGAGTTGGTGTAGCTGGTTTGGTCGAAGATGGTATGGAGCGGGTCAACGACGTGAGGTGTTCACTATGGCGCGCGAAGAAATGAAGAACTTCAATTACTGGCTGAATTCAAATTTGGTTTAAACAGGCTTGTTCAATGAGCTCTAGCGATCATTTTACTTTACTACAGAGAAGGCTAATTTGGACCGGAGTGAGTTTAATAGCGGGAACAGGGCGAATGCCAATTACGGCGATCACTGGCGTTGAGGTCCACCAGAGTTCGATTAAGGGCTACAGCACGATGAGGTGAGCATAAGGCACTTACTGATCGAGTCAAATTGGGATTTGGTGCAGTGGAATGATCTGGCGTCGTGCTCCTCCTCGGTGGCTCACCGCAGAAGAAGACGAAGACGAAGATAATCTGGTTTTAATGGCTAAGGAAACTCTAGAGTGAAGTGATGAAGACGAAGCTGATCTGGGGTTGCTATTTAAAGGCACATGACGGAGATGGCGAGGGGAAACAGCAACAAAGTTTGTGCTGGTGAAGAAACTGGTCGAAGCAAACAGCGGCAATGACGGGACGGCGACAATGGCTCTGCAATTGTGTTTGGTTGGCTCATCGGGACTTGGCGCTGGCCGATGCAAAGCGGAGGTGACAAGACTAGCACGACGTGGCAACGTGGCGCGAAACTCCTGAAACTGCTGGAGCGCGATCGCTGTTGGTCGCGCGTGCGGTTGCTGCTACTGCTGCTGGTGCTGCCGCGGCGACGGTTTTGGCTCGGACATGTGCACACATGCAGGTGCAAATGAGCACGAGCACAGCCGAAGGCGGAGCTTGGCCGGCAGCGATGAATCGTGGCAAGGCCTGGCGCTGGTCGAAGACGTGCCGACGGGTGTGATCGAAAAGGGCTGAACAAGAAATCTGGACTGAATTGCAATTACAGAATTTTGGGTTTTGGACTGATTTGTAAATCTAGCAAAAGACTTAGATTAAACTGAGATTGATCATACTGCTGTGTCTTAATAAATTGAACAAGTAATTTAGTAAGGACATAAGATAGGATTTAGGGTTTATGATAAATTTTGATTGAAAACAAAAATAGAGTAATTAGGGTATTTGAATCTGGATTTTGTCGAAACTGAAATTCTGAGACTTTGGGTAAGATTCTGAGATCCTTACAAAAGGAGATTTTGTATTGAATAACATTTGGGAGGTATTCTCTAAATCAGATTAAGATTTGGGGCTGATTTGTGGCTTTTAGCCTTTTCAGGCTTATGGGAAATCTAAAAAGGATCAATTTGTGATACTTGAGGACTAATTTGCGAAAATGGTCTAGATGATGGAGTTTTGTTGCCAACTTTCTGGATTAAGGTATTGGCATACCCTTGATCATAATCCAAGAATAATTTGGTCTTGATTAGGTCAGGATTTGATCAGATCGGCATTCGGAATTTCAGAGTACTTAGGGTAGTTAGGATATTAAAAAATTCCGTTTTCGAAAACAAATTGAGGCTGATAATTCTGGGAGTTAGAGATCGAATCTGATCTGACTTCTGAAGGCTTTTCTACTCAGGATAATTAATAGGCCATAACTGGATGATCTGATCCTGATTTGGGTCTAAGGCAATGATTTTGAGATTTTTGAGCTTCAGGATATGATAGATTTGAGATGATCTTGCTACTTCTAAAGAGACATATGCATGCATAATTTTCCATGAAAAATGACGTTTTCACCCCAAAACCAAGGTGTTACATCCACGCATGTATACAGAATTTCAAAATGAGCGTAAACAATGAATAACCATGAGAGAACTATGGTCTCCATAAACATCAAGTAATCCATTTCAACCTTACGAATTTTTGAACTCTTTTTATTTCAAAAACAAAATATGGTGCTCATGCAAGTCTCTACCCTTCGAGTTATTAGGACAGATCTCTTCATACTTCGCTCTAGGCTCACTAGTCCCCTAGAGTGTTAAAAAAATTGCTCATGAATCAATAGAGGTAGCAAGAAGGTTTATGCACTTATTATATTTGAAAATGTGTGAACCATACTTTCATACCGAAGACTCAAAGGAGCAATGAAGCAGAAGAGTTTTTATTCAAAAGAAAAGAAAGATTGGCAGTGCCTACAAGGTAGAGAACAAGCAATTGCGACCTTATTAGCAAAATTTTTCAAATTTGGTTTACATAGGTTAAATGATTGTTTAGGAGACTCGTGTTCTAAGCATGTGTGTAGAGATTAGGCCCAACAATTGATATTTCAATATACATGATAGAATACGGCAATATAGATATCAATAAACATTCAAATTTCCACAATATCCACAACAAAGCTAAGTACAAGCAATTTTAGTATCATTAGAAGACGGTTAATGACAATTCAATCTACAATAGATTGTTGAGCCACTAATGCATGCATAAAACTCAACAGGACATGCAAAGGACTCTAGAAGCCAAATGAAAATAATGAAACATAGAATGAAAGAACATTCAGTCATAACCACAACATTCACATATAGATACAAATCTGCGCAAGTCTAGAATTTCCAGAAAATTTTGACATGACCTTTCTAGATTTGTCTTATGATCCAAACAACACAAGTGTACAACAGGTCATATCAAAACATAAACAAGCCCACAAGGCTGGATAGAGATCATTCACAACATATCATAACACAATATAAGCAAGTATATACCACAAATCTCATACAAAAGCACAAACTTGCATAAAGTTGCTCAATTTTGAAAAATTTGACCCAGATTTTGAGAATTTCAGCACAAAGAGAATGCATTCCCCCCCCCCCCCCCAAGCTTAAATGGTTGCATAGTCCACAATATAACAATATGAGATGAATCACACATGGAGATGGGAGCACAAAATAAATTTTCATGCACAGGGGTCATATGAGAGGTCCGCAATAGCTCACTGGGTGAAGGATGAAGACGTTACTGTTGCGATGAGCCATCCAGAGTACCCCAAGTGTGCCAAGCCACCGTATGAGGATGATGCCCTAAAAGAACAATCAAAGAAGAAACTAAGAACAATTCCATAAAACAGGCAAAACAAAATGAAGGAGAAGGAAGAAAAAAGAAAGTGCTCAGGTTGCCTCCTGAGAAGCGCTCGGTTTAGGTCGTGAGTCCGACCCTCTACAGATAAGTCATGTAGGCTCGTCGGGGGGAGGAGGGGCAAGATTGGGACCAGGATCGACTCTGGGTCCACCCTCCTCATCGTCAAGTGGTGGAATGGGCTTTCCAGCAACATAGCCCTTGAGGTGTTGCCCATTCACCGTGAATACACCTCTCTTCGGACTCTCAACTGTAATGGCCCCAGAAGGTAGGACATGCCTGATAATACAAGGGCCAAACCAATGAGATGTGAACTTTCCTGGAAAGAGATGAAAGCGAGAATCGAAAACCAGAACAAGCTCACCGAGAGTGAAGTCGCGCTGATGGATGTGCTGGTCGTGCCACCATTTCATCTTTTCCTTGTAAATGCGCGAGCTCTCATATGCATGAAGATGAATCTCATCGAGCTCGCACAACTGAAGCTTGCGGTAAGTGCTGGCGGATCCAAGATCCATGTTGAGCTTTCGGATGGCCCAATGCGCTCTGTGCTCAAGCTAAACAGGAAGGTGACATGATTTTGTCACATACATCAAGTGATGCTGTGAGAAAAACGAGAGTCAGTAGTACAAAGAATAGCAATACACAAAGGGTTAGTTGTCAGGTGTTAGTCAAACAAAAGAAAATGAACAGAGAAGAAAAGGAAAACAAAATATTGGGGGAAATCTCCGCCCGATTAGTCCCGGTGATTAGCCCCAGGCGCCGCCTTTTGCCCCGGTGACCCCGTCTCGGGCGCCGCCTTTTGCCCGGGCATAGGGCCCCGGTGACTCCGCCCCGGGTGCCGCCTTTTGCCCCGGCACAAGGGCCCTGGTGACCCCTTCCCGGGCGCTGCCTTTTGCCCGAGAACAAGGGCCTTGGTGACCCAGTCTCGGGCGTCGCCTTTTGCCCAGGAACAAGGGCCCCGGTGACCCAGCCCCGGGCGCCGCTGTAACATCCCTGTTTTCTCAAATCCTGGCTTGCCTTGTCTCTCTCTATTTCAAAATGAGATCCCAGTTGTGCTAGTATCTTACCCCAAAAAGTTGACAATCAAATTCTTTTGTTCAAACCTTTTTTGCAAATCAATCCAAAAGTATCGCAGATCAGTCCTTTTTAGATTTGTTAGAAGCCCAAAAAGACTAAAAGTCTCAGACCATCTCCAAATTCTGATCTGATTTAGTGAATATCTCCCATTCACTTTTCTGAACAATTTTCCCTTCTGGAAGAATTTCAAAATCTCACCCGAAGCCCTAGTTTTCAGCCTCGCCAAATTTCAAAGCCCAAATTACCCTAATTACCCTGTTCTCATCTCAGTTAAAAACATGTTTAAAATTCCAAATTCGATCATCTATTGCTGCTAAACAATTTCCTGAGTTTAGTAGACCAAGATGGTGAAATCAGATCCCTTTTTACCTAAGCCATTCATCAGATTCAAAGATCAGCCCCTGGAATCAAGTTTCAAAATTGCAAATCAATCCTTTTTCTTGTTTTTTAGCCCCTGTTCGACCAGACCCGGTCGTTGCCTTCGACCAGTGCCTTCTCCCCCGTTTCGACCAGAGCTGCGCCGTGGTTTCGCGGCGTGTTTCTTCGTCGCCGGCTAGTAACTCTTGTCGCTTGTGCTCGTGAGCGATCGTGCCACCCCGTGCGCATGTGACCTCGACTAGAACCTCGCCGTTGCAGTGCTGTGACCGGAGGATTTTCGCCTGCGCCTCAGCTGCACCTTCGCGCACGCCCGTGAAGAAGTGTTTTGCATGTGTGTACGTGTCGTTGTTGGAGCTGCATTGCTGCCTCCGTATCTGCGCCGTCCCAGACCTAGTTCCAACGCCCTGACCGCTGCTGGCAAAGCTGTTGCATCGCCTACGCACCGTCGCATCACCGTTCACCACTGTTGCGCCTGCGCCCAGCTAGTCACGTCCCCGGCTCAATTTTCGTCGTCGTTTCCCTCGTTGGCTCCGTCGTGTTGCCTATTTAAATACCTCCCGTGCTGTGCAAACTCCACATCTCCAGAATTTGGCTAAGTCCCAGCTCTTAGTTACTTCCCTCTTCTTCCCCGGCGAGCTGTTTTTGAGGCCACAGTCGCCAAAGCAATTCACGGCCCCTCACTCCAATCCAAGCTCACCTGTGAGTTCCTCTCATCCACCTGTACGTGTCGTAGCGGCCAATTGACCGCCGGTGATCTTCATCGCCGGTGATCGCCGATAAAAGCCAGATCCCCTGTTCCTGCAATTCACGCACCTCTAGCCAATATCATCACTCTTTCCAGTGGAACAAAATGATCCTCTTATCTTTTCCTGCAAGCCTGTCAAGCCAATTTTTAAATTAATGCAGTGTCGTGAGTTATCCTTTTTCTTCGCGCGCTGCCTTGGGTGGTGCACGTGGCCGACTCACTCCATAGCACCTCCTGTCAAGTTGATTCAACCAACTTCTTCCCCGTATCCTCTAGATCATGTGATCCAACCCAATTGGCTTGCATTGCTGTGTATCAACGACTCCGCTTTGACCGTCGTTACCAAGTCCGGTATCTTCGCCGGCGAGCCCTAAATCTCCACTGGAGCTCAATTGCTCGCTCCAGCATGATCTGTACCATCCCTAGATCAAAACCCCTCAGCTAATTTCCAGAGACTTAAACCCTATTTCTCTGTCATCGTAGTTTGTCTTTGTCTCAGGCGGCCGACGATTTCAACCTCGTAGTTCGCCGCCGTCAAGTCACCATTGCTTAATTAACTTCACCCATAGCTCCACCTTGATCCCGCCTGCATGTTTGACAAACTTAGACAAGCAGCGCATGCGTGGTTTGTCCAGACGTGCGTGCCCTAGTTTGCTGCAGTGTGCTGGCACTCGTTTTTCCTTGTGTCAGGGACCTAGCTGCAAATTCTTTGTTTTCCTGGACTTTTCTGTCAAATTCAATTTGTCCATTAGATGCCTTACTACGTTTGGGACCTAATGCTCCCTTTTGATCTCGTCTTGACTTTTCAAAAGCCCCAGATTAGCTCTATGCCATTCTCAGGCATTATCTGGCTGCGGACCGAATGTCAACCTGTAGACATTCGTCGAATCCAAGCCAAACCCTATGAACCAGACCCAAGTATCTTCTCTCCCGCTGTTCTATCTTTGTCCAGATCATTTCATTGCATGCATATCTATACTTTATGTATACTTTTCAATAACAAATATTTTCTGTATGTTTATGTAGTGCGATGTGTCGTGTTGTTTCTTTGTTTGCGAGAGCAGAGTCAGAAGCGGAAGGATTGGGAGGAATCTTTGAAGAACTAGCAGAGCTGTTAGACCCCTCGTTGCAAGGCAAGTCTCACCCCCTTGACCATGTCTCTCCCAATATTTTAAAACAAACTAGGTTAATTCCTGTTTTAAGTATATGCATGCTTTATTTTCAAACACTATGTTGGAAGAAAATGAGTAGATATAACCTAATCTCTTGAAAGCCTTCTTTGTTTGTATATCCTGTGCAACCCTTGTCACCCTAGGAGATTATGCTTAGATTGTGCTTATACTTAAATTCATGCGTTGAGTGTTGAATGGTCAATTATATGATAAACATGTTTGAAAACCCCTTTTTGTGAAATAAAATATGAATTAGAATTGATAGTGAGGATGGTTTGATTGGTTGGCTGCTGTGTGCACATTGGGTATGTGAATGTCTCCTCACTATTGATTCATAAGGACAAGAACCTTGTGTTGTGCCTCTATGCGGCATGAAAATCGTACCAACCACTTGCCTGGTATGGGACAGGCACAACTTAGTAGCTTTCCTGGTATTAGCAGTTCCCTGCATGGTATGTCGGTCCGGTTTCTCGCGTGGAAATTGGTTGGCCGCAGTTCGGCCATGAGTGATGTGAGATCAGAAAAATAATGAGAGGAAAAGGTGGATGGAAGGAAGTCGCGCTACGCCTGGATTAAGTTGTGCGCGGCTGTAATCAAGAGGTCATATGTCTTGCGAGGACACAGACCAAGGCTAGGAAGTAAGGCAGTGGGGAAGACCCACAATGATACTTGAGACTTTACTGTCTATTTACCGGGCGGAGATACTGTTAATACTAGACTGCAAAAGCGTTGTGTGAGCTCGGCCTTGTCACATGCGTAAAAGTCGTATGGAGCTGATCCGACTTGAAAGCCGAGTGAAGAAGTGGATTTAAAAAGAGGTACACCTTTGCAAAGTGTAAAAAAAGTATCAGATACTCTGTACTCCCAGGTCATGGAGTATGTTCGCAGTGGATTTATCCATGTGGTTCAGCACAAGTAATATTTGGAATGTTTTCATAATGTGGGTTGATAAAATTGATGACTCATGGGAGACCATCACACATAACAATTTCTAAAGTATAACTTAAGATTTCAAAGTAGTGCTTTTGAAACTAAAAGCTTTTCTTTATAACTTTAGAGTGAAAATCTGTTCTATTCTTACATATAAAACAAAAACCTCATTCCTTGCGAACCCCTCATCTATATACCTGCATTCTCATAACGAGACTTGCTGAGCATCGTGTAAAAACATGCTCACCCTTGCCTTTGCACACAAATTCAGAAGAAAGGGTCTGTGGATCCCGATTCCTTTGGCCTTGAGCGCCAATAAGAGGAAGGAACCTTTCCAGATGATTCGAGCTTCTAGGAGGGTCATGCGCCAAGTTCAGTCTGATGTGGTGAAGGCCCGAGCCGAACCATTGCAGAAGGAAGTGAAGACCTTTGTTGTTGCTTTTTGTGTTATTTTCTGTGTTCGGTACTTCGATACCGACTCTTGCTTTGAAAAAAAAACTCACTACTTTTGTATCAACTTTAATTAGTGCCACCCTTGGCATTATGATATTGTAATATTGGTCCTCGTGACTTTGTACTTGTTTTAACTATCTGCTTTACTATTTAAAGTAAATCCTGTTGTTGTGAGCTTGCGATGTACCTTTCTGAGTGCAACCCACCTGGGCGGTTGCCACCGGATTCCTCAAATGAGGGTCCCACAACCGCCTTTTACCCAGGGGCAAGGGCCCCGCCCGGGAGCAGGGTCACATGGGGGTCACGTGAGGAATGCCTCGGGAGCTGGCGATGACACTTGTCAAGCATCAAGCCTCCCTGGCCAGTAGAAGGACGTTGGTGCCCCCCGATCCAACGGCTGCAACCGGGGTAGTCTAGTCTTTTTGCTTCTTTTGGGCCTATATTTGCCCTTGTACCCCTCTTTTGTAACCAAGGACAATTCATTTGCATCAATACACAAAAAACCAATAGGCGTGCTTTGGAGCACTCTCCCCGTGAGAGAACTCCCCCAGCCGACTCAAGTCGGGAGCACGTCGACAGGACTAGGGTCTCCACTGAGACCTGAACCTGTATAAATCCTTGTGTCACTCTCCGTGCTTGCCCGACGGGAGGTGACTGGTAACGCGGTCAGCTCGCGTCGTTGTTCATTAGCTAGGATCTTCAAAACCTGTGGTATTTGCAATACCACGACAGTTGGCGCCGTCCGTGGGGACTCGTGACGAATCGCCATGGCTCCCCCAAGAACGAGGTCCAAGGCCTCTCCCTTCCCGGTGGTGCTGGTCCCAGTGACCCGGCGCCGCCCATGCGAGAAGACGCCACTGTGACAACACTACCGGCTGGGGACGTCCGGAGAGAGGTACTTCCCCCAACTCCCGAAATCCCCAGTGCAGGTATTCCCACATCCAGGCCGCCGGACGCGATCGTGCTTGCGGGGCCTAGTGCCCCCTGTTGCATCTAGGCTGTTATGCCTGACCTAATTTTGATGATTAATGAAAATAAAGTGTTTCAGACTAATTGTGCTGTTGAGATATTTGATACAGAGTTATGTTGGGAAGAAATGCAAGTTGATCAAGATAAATCCGACGTAAAATGGATGAAGCACATGTCGCAAAGCACAAAGATGAGAAGAAAAGCGAGATGCAAAGGACCTAAGGCAATATTGTTTTTAATTTTACCGATCTTGGCGTTTGGAGGTTGATCGGTTTAGGAATTTATTTTTAGTTTTAACCGTACTATAAAGAGGGGCTGCAAGTCCTCTCTAAATTTCCAACATAAACCGAGAAATTACTAGGTCACTGCATTGCGTTCATTTCGGTTGGATTTGGTTTTGAAAGATTCGGATTTTCAGTTGCGTTTTTTATAGCAGAAGAGTTTTTGCATTTTCTAGAAAGATCTAGGCAGATCTGTTTTTGCTTCTGTTGACAAAAGGATAGCCCTTTAAAATATCTTTCAAACGAACTATTAAACTCTTAAATCGGATCTCTGGATTAAAAGTTATAACTGTTTTTATCCATACTGACTGTCAGTTTGGATTGTCAGTTTTGTTAACTGACAGTTGTCCAGAGAGGTTGTTTTTTGAGCCAAAATTTTTTTTGACCTAAACTGATTGTCAGTTTGAAAAACTGACTATCAGTTTGCATTTCGACCTCGAGCTGTTTGATTTGATTTTCTTTTTGAACTGGTCGATTTTGTGATCGAAACTGACTGTCAGTTTGAAGTATCAGTTTCCATATACGACCAGCAAAGTTTTATCCGTGATTTTTGTCAGCCGTTGAGGTAGGAACTGACTGTCAGTTTGACAAATTGACTATCAGTTTGTGCTATTTTGTTTCCATAAACGACCTCAAACGGCTAGCTGAGTTTTCTCCGGATTTTACTTCTTTCTGGTCGTGACCCAAACTGACTGTCAGTATGGTAAACTAACTGTCAGTTTGAGCTGCTGATTTTCAGCCCGAGCTCCAACGTCTCTTTTGATTCTTGAGGCTATAAATAGAGGCTTTGAGCTATTGTTTTTCACAACAAGCAGCCCTCTACTCATACATACACTTGAGCATTTGTTTTGGAGTTTAAAATCTTGATCTGTTGATCAAGTCAAGAGTTTTTTAGACCCACCGAGTGCTTTCTGTTCGCATCATTTGCATCCTATTAGTTTCTCGGTGATTGTTAGAGGTCTAGAGAAGACCTTGCTACTTATTACTCTTGGTGAACGCCCTCACCTAGACTGTTTGGTGGTGTGGCCGTTGACCTCTCTTGTTCGGAGATTGTCGGAGAGGCTCGGTGTGTTTGTAAAAGGCATCAGTGCTCGCCTTTCCGGAATGGACAAGGAGCAACCATTAGTGAGAAATATCCTTCATGGATATTGAAGCAAGACTCAATTCACTTGAGTGCTTCAACGAGGATTAGGGGAGACCGGGCGTGTCTCCGAGACCTCGGGAAAAATCTTGTGTTCGTTCTCTCTATCTTTTCTTTCTAATTTATTGAATTGCAATTTGGTTCTTCTCTTTGCAAAATTTGTTTTTACTTAAAGTTTTTTAAAGCCTCCTATTCACCCCCCTAGTCGGCATCCTTGATCCTACACCCCCAACCGGTGGTCCGGACCCCCGGAGACCCCTTGCTTGGAGCTTTGGTCGAGGGCCAACTGATGCACTCGGTGGCCCATCTTCCAATAGGTTCTACTTTTGTGTAACGGAGACGTTCGTGTTCCAAGGCTTCTAACTAGCGAGATTGAATCCTTGCAATTGCTACACCCACGTACCTTTCATTATCAACCATGCTCACGCGCGGAAGACCTTACCACGAGGGTTGATTCCTGCACGCAGTAGAAGAGACGAGCAAGAACGAGAAAGAAATAATCTGAATCTTATAACGAACAAAGTTGAGGTTATCTCTCATCAAACCAGGTCTTGGGACACTACTCTGATGAACAATTGTCTCACACACGGGAGGAACAATGTAGCAAAATAACCTAACCCTAGAAGTGGCGGCTTCAAAGTATATATAAAGAACAAATGACAAGGATGACTAATCAACGGTTCAGATGCGGAGTCTGCAATAGCAGCAACTTGTCGCGTCGATTTTGAGGCCTTCCCGAATGAATCATGTAGTGGGCTTCTACCCATTGGAAAGATCTAATAAGCTTTCCAACGAGTGGTGGATCAGCCCAAACGGACTCCGTATGAGGGAGTTATGGCCTTTTTAGTCCAGTGCTGTCAGGCTGACTCCGAGTCTAATTGTAGCCCGAATTGAAGTACATGTATGGCATCAATTGGGCTTGGACTTGACTTGAACGTGGCTCATATGTGTTGAATTGTGGAATATGGATGGGGTCCCTTTGACTTTGCATCTCCTCTCCCATACTCCTAAGTAACAACATATCACAAGGAAGGTTATGCAGCAGCACATTCTCATTAGAACAAGTATTAGCACTTAGGAATGAGCTCACCTTGTAATTGAGTTGTTTTGCACGTGCTCGTGTTATTGGGCCATGAGTTACAGTGGTATCCATATCCATAGGAGTGATGTCCTCATCATCCTCCCCCTCTAAAATTGGAGCCGTCCTCGACTCAAGCTCATCTTGTTCGCCCATGTATGGTTTTAAGTCTGAAACATTAAATGTGGGACTAACCCCGAAATTTGTAGGAAACTCAAGCTTATATTCATTATCATTAATCTTTGAAAGTACTTGAAAAAGACCATTAGCTCGAGGCATTAATTTAGACTTTCACAATTCGGGAAACCTATCTTTACGTAAATGCAACCAAACAAGATCACCAGGTTCAAAGGTTAAATGTTTTCTATCCTGGCTACCATATACTTTATACTTGGCATTCATCCTTTCAATATTTGCTTTAACTAACTCATGCATTTTCAGACTTAATTCAGCACGCTTATTAGCATCAAAATTCAAAGTTTCAGAAGGAGGCCAAGGTAGCAAATCAATAGGGGCACGTGGATTAAACCCATATACTACCTGCAATGGACTTACCTTGGTGGTGGAGTGGATGGATCTGTTATAAGCAAATTCAATATGAGGTAGACACTCCTCCCACATCTTCAAATTTGTCTTGAGAACCGCCCGTAGCATAGTAGACAATGTACGGTTGACAACCTCTGTCTGTCCGTCGGTTTGGGGATGACAAGTAGTGGAAAAAAGTAGTTTCGTCCCCAATTTATTCCATAAACTTCTCCAAAAATGGCTCAAGAATTTTACATCACGATCTGAAATGATGGTGTTGGGCACGCCATGTAAACGAATGATCTCCCTGAAAAACAAATCAGCAACGTTTGTAGCATCATCGCTCTTATGACATGGTATAAAATGTGCCATTTTAGAAAAACGATCAACCACCACAAATATACTATCCCTCCCCCTCTTAGTCCTAGGCAATCCTAATACAAAATCATTGAAATATCTTCCCAAGGGACGCTAGGAACTGGAAGAGGCATATAAAGACCATGAGGGTTCAAATGGGACTTAGCTTTATTGCAAGTGGTGCACCGTGACACATAGCACTTGACGTCACACCTCATCTTAGGCCAAAAGAAATGTGCAGCAAGTACATCCTTTGTTTTCTTCATTCCAAAGTGTCCCATCAAACCTCCTCCATGCGCTTCCTGTAAAAACAAAGGGCGAATGGAACCAGCTGGAACACATTAGCACGATATAATAATCCATCATTCAGCACATATTTATTTCATGTTCTTCCTTCTCTACAATTCATATAAACATCTTTAAAGTTCAAATCAGTAGCATACAACTTCTTTATTGTTTCCAAACCAAAAATCTTATAATCAAGTTGTGACAACAAAGTATATCTCCGAGACAACGCATCGGCAATCACATTATCTTTACCCTTCTTGTGCTTAATGATATATGGAAACGATTCAATGAACTCCACCCATTTAGCATGTCGTTTATTCAGTTTAGCTTGACTTCTAATATGTTTCAAAGATTCATGATCGGAATGAATAACAAATTCCCTAGGCCAAAGGTAGTGCTGCCATGTTTCTAACACACACACTAAAGCATACAATTCTTTGTCATATGTAGAATAATTCAGAGTAGAACCATTCAATTTTTCACTAAAATATGCAACGGGTTTACCTTCTTGTTGCAACACTCCTCCTATTCCAATCCCACTAGCATCGCACTCTAACTCAAAAGTCTTACCGAAGTCCGGGAGTTGAAGTAGAGGGGCATTGGTGAGCTTCTCCTTTAGCACATTAAAAGCATGTTCTTGTGCTGGTCCCCAGTAAAAAGGAATGCATTTCTTTGTCAACTCATTCAATGGTGCCGCAATGGTGCTGAAATCCTTCACAAACATTGATAAAATCCTGCAAGACAATGAAAGCGTCTCACCTGTGTGACTGTCTCAGGGGTCAGCCAACTCTTGATTGCTTCAATTTTCACTTCATCCACTTCTATTCCCTGTGGGGTAACAACATAACCAAGAAAAGAGACTCGATCCATGCAAAAGGCGCACTTCGCAAGGTTACCAAATAAACGTGCATCATGTAACGCATTAAAAACAGCACGCAAATGTTCCATATGTTCATCTTGTGACTTGCTATAAATTAGAATATCATCAAAATATACCACCACAAATCGACCAATAAAAGCTCGTAAAACCTCGTTCATTAAACGCATGAAAGTGCATGCTAGGTGCATTAGTTAAACCAAAAGGCATCACTAACCACTCATACAACCCAAACTTAGTTTTAAAAGCAATTTTCCATTCATCACCCAACTTCATTCCTATTTGGTGGTATCCACTTCGCAAGTCAACCTTAGAAAAAAATTATAGAGCCACTTAATTCATCAAGCATGTCGTCTAACCTAGGAATAGGATGACGATACCTTATTGTAATATTATTAATGGCTCTACAATCTACGCACATACGCCAAGTACCATCTTTCTTAGGAACCAAAATAACTGGAACGGCACAAGGACTAAGGCTTTGTCGTACATACCCCCGGTCTAATAAGTCTTGAATTTGGCGCTGAATTTCCTTAGTCTCTTCGGGATTGGTTCGGTAAGGTGCACGGTTTGGCAAAGTCGCTCCCGGGATCAAGTCAATTTGATGCTCAATACCTCTCATAGGTGGCATCCCCAGGGGAATTTCATCAGGAAAGACATCCTCATACTCCTGCAAAAGGTTAGTGATGGGAGGAGGCAAAGAACTAGGCAATTTATCAAGGGAAAAATAAGCCTCTTTGCAAAGCATAGCATAGCAAACTGAAGTAGAAGAATCCAAATCAAGTAAATCAGATTTCGTAGCAAGCATATTAGCACCTTTCAATTTAATTCCTATCTTCTTAACTCTAGATTCTTTCCTATCCTTTTTAGGTTGGAAAATTTCTTTAGCTACAATCTGATTTTCAGTTTTATTATCCTTCCCCTCGTGTTCTTTTTCAGCTCTTTCTAGTTCATCTTTCAAAAGTGCAGTAGGGGTCATGGGAATCAATTCAATGGTTCTACCCTTATGCGTAAAAGTGTATTTATTGCTTCTACCATGGTGTAAAGCATCAGTATCATATTGCCAAGGTCTACCTAAAACCAAAGAACAAGCTTGCATTGGCACTATATCAAAGTCCGCATGATCATGGTAGGTACCGATGGAAAAATGTACTCTCACAATTTTACTTACCTTCAACTTACCGCAAGCGTTGAACCATTGAATGTAATATAGCCGTGGGTGCTGTTGTGTGGTCAAGCCAAGCTTCTCAACCAACTCAGTGCTAGCATGGTTGTTGCAACTCCCTCCATCGATGATGACGCGACAAGATCATTCCTTCACAACGAACTTTGATTGGAACAGGGTGTGGCGCTGATTTTGCTCCGCTCTCTCCATTTGAGCACTAAGTATTCGCTGCGCTACAATGCTCATATAGTTCTCAGAAGCTTCAGCGCCAAATCTGTCCACTCCATCATCATCGCTATCCGTATCATGTCCGTCACTTGCATGGTTAGCTGCAACAAGAGCCAAATCTTCCTCGTCAATATCACTAGCACTAGTATACTCACCATCATCTCTGGCAATAAGGGCTCGCTGACTTGGGCAGTCCCTCATGACATGGCCAAAACCCTTGTAACGGTGGCATTGTGTATCATGGGTCCGGGTCCTACCCGTGGAAGCAACCGATGAAGCACTCTTCGCCGGTGCTTGTACCATTGTGGATTTGTTTGCTGCAGGAGCACGTGATGATGGTGTAAAATCAGCAGGACGTGCATGGGAAGATGGTGAAGTAGAACGATTAGGAGGCGCCCTTGGGGTGGAACAAAGTGAAGTAGAACCACCGAAAGTGCCTCCTCGTGGCCGAGCTTGTCGTCCCTGTACTTCCCTTTCTGCTTTGCAAGCAAGATGAAGCAAACGAGTGATATTATGATAATCCTTATACTCTAATATGTCCCTGATCTCACGGTTTAAACCCCCAAAAAATCTAGACATTTTTGCATCCTCATCTTCTTCCACTTTGCAACGCAACATACCAATTTGTATCTCCTGATAATACTCCTCTACAGACTTATTACCTTGATTCAAGCATTGCAATTTATTTAATAAATCTCTAGCATAATATGAGGGTACAAATCTAGCTCGCATGAATTCCTTCAGTGCATTCCAAGTGGTAGGGACGTTATTAGTTTGTTTAGTTTCATGCCACCAATACGAAGCAAAATCAGTAAATCCACTAGTGGCAATATTCTTCCTATCAACTACTAGGTGGTGGACAAGGAATTAAAATCACGCTCACTCAAGCTTCTTACCAAGCACTTGCAAGTTTCTTACCAACTGCGGCAGGTGCTGCAATCCGGTGGGCTGGTTCGTGACAACCTGTGACAGGTGGTGGGGCGCACGATTGCAAAGTAAACCTGTAACTGAGTTGGAAGAAAAGTGGAGCTCGGCAGGCAATGTATGAGTAGCAAGGATTAGCAACAAATCAATTCAGAAATTGCGAAACTGAAAAGTAGTCCCAAGCTAGTCTATGTCGCTGGTCTAAACGTGTCTAGAACTAGTTTAGGCAGCCGAAACAAAAGGACCAAGCACAAGGACTCAAAGGATGCAAGCAACACTGATTGTCCTCTTTCTTTCTCTCTCTCTCTCTCTCTCTCTCTCTCTCTCTCTCTCTCTCTCTTTTTTGCTTATTTTTTTTTCAGATGTTGCAGCAAAGGTGGAAAGCAAGAATGACACAAATTGGAATTACAGAGGACGCAAACAAAACAGCAATAGAACGACAAAATCGGGTACTAAAACTTGCAGGGCTCAAAACAGCATGAAAATGGCCGAATTTTGGGGTCTCCTGGGCTATAGGACTCTTGTCGTATAGTTTTCAATGTGTCGGGTCTTCCACACATCTGTGACTTGATTTCGTACAGAGGAAATCACAAGTTATATTTTCCTTCTTCTCGAACTCAAATTCTAAAACCAATCTAATAACACAGTCCGAAAATCCTCAAACCCTAGCTCTGAACTATTGCCCTAGGGTTGTTGCGGCAAGCCACACCCGATACTACAACCAGAACAAGACTCAACCTAGACACAACAACACGACGACACGGCGAGGGACCAAAATTGAGAAAAGCAAAATCTAAAAGAAAGTGCAAAGGCTCAAAGCGGAAACGATGAACAGCGACGAACACGATTTTTTTTGGACAATAGGACGATGGAAAACAAAAACAATAGGAGATACAAATTACCTAACGGGCAACCAAAGCTCTGATACCACTCGATGCAATCGGCGGCCTGATCTTCCGATAGGTTCTACTTTTGCGGAACAGAGACATTCGCGTTCCAAGGCTTCCAACCAGCGAGATTGAATCCTTGCAATCTCTACACCCACGCACCTTTCGTTATCAACCGTGCTCACTCCCAGAAGACCTTACCACGAGGGTTGATTCCTGCATGCAGTAGAAGAGATGAGCAAGAACGAGAAAGAAACAATCTGAATCTTATAACGAACAAAGTTGAGGTTATCTCTCATCAATCCAGGTCTTGGGACACTACTCTGATGAACAATTGTATCACACATAGGAGGAACAATTTAGCAAAATAACCTAACCCTAGAAGTGGCGGCTTCAAAGTATATATAAAGAGCAAACGACAAGGACGACTAATCAATGGTTTAGATGCGGAGTCTGCAACAGCAGCAACTTGTCGCGTCGATTTTGAGGCCTTCCCGAACGAATCATGCAGTGGGCTTCTACCCATTGGAAAGATCTTGAAATAAGCTTTCCAACGAGTGGTGGATCAGCCCAAACGGACTCCATATGAGTGGAGTTATGGCCTTTTTAGTCCAGTGCTGTCAGGCTGACTCCGAGTCGAATTGTAGCCCGAATTGAAGTACATGGATGGCACAATTGGGCTTGGACTTGACTTGAACATGGCTCGTAGGTGTTGAAATGTGGAATGTGGATGGGGTCCCCCTGACTTGGCATATCCTCTCCCGTACTCCTGAGTAACAACATATCACAAGGAAGGTTATGCAGCAGCGCATTCTCATTAGAACAAGTATTAGCACTTAAGAATGAGCTCACATTGTAATTGAGTCGTTTTGCACGTGCTCATGTTATTGGGCCATGATTTACAGCGTTATCCATATCCATAGGAGTGATGTCCTCATCACCAACTCCGTACCCAGCACACGCTGGAGGAGTTGTTATACGTCTTAGCACGGCCCCCGGCTCCTTACTCGCCCCCATATCCGTTTATGGGGGGACCACCACCGTTCTTCATGGGGCTTCTGGCCACCACCCCCACGCCGGGAACATCCGGAGCTTTCCCCGTGCCGGGAGCGTTTTCGGTCCATGGAAGCTTCCCCGCGTCCGGGGCCTTCCCGGTGCCGGGGATGTTCCCCACGTTTGGAGCTTGAACTGTGCCCGGGACCCTCCCCTTCGCGGGAGGCAATCCGGCGTCTGGTCTGGAACCCCCGTTACCCGGCACCGAGCCTCGGGTGGCTGTGCAAGCGCCGGAGGCGGAGGCTTTCCATGCGCTGGGGGTCCCCCCCGCGCCGGAAGCCTTCCCCGCATCTGTGGTCGCCCACGTGTCCGGAGGCCTCCCTGGGTTAACACCCGGGAGTGCCCTGGCACCCAGTGGCAACTCCGGGGGCTTACGCCGCCCCCGCACCTACCCCCGTTGCCATTTCGGGTGCTCACCCCGCGTTGGGCCCGTCTTATGCACCGGTGGCCTCCCACGAGCCGGCGACTGTTGCGCATGAGCTCCCTCCTCCCCCGGGGCCACCTCCGAGGGCTCCCCCGGCAGACCAGACCTGCTTCACCCAGGAGGAGGTCGAGCGAATGCGCACCGCGAAGTCTGGGGAGGCCCCCTCCCGCAACCGATCGGAACTCCCACCGGCCCGCAGTCGCGGTGAGCCACGCTCCCGTCCCAACCGGGGGAAAAGACCGGCCGAGGAAGCGACTACCACCTCCGGGGGACACCCGGACATCCAGGAGGTTAGCTTGACTAATCTAGAGGAGAAGAGGTGCTACCGTCGCACCGGCGGACCGCTGGGACCCCTCCCTGACTCTGATAACGAGCGCGCGTCTCCGGTTAAAGGGGACAACCACCGAGAATCTCCCAAGGAGGTTGAGGGGGCTAATCAGCCGCTATGCCGCTGTCTCCAGTGCATCCGCTGGCCCTGGCCTTACCGCCTGCCGCATATCGAGCACTACAACGGTGAGGCCGACCATTACGAATTTGTGCTGGTGTACTCCACCGCTATATCGGCGGCTGGGGGGATGAGATGGTGCAATGCTATATCAGCGTCTTCCCCCTCTACCTCACCGGGATCGCCCGCTCATGGTTCTACAACCTGAGGGTCGGTTCCATCAAGTCCTTCGCGCAACTCAAGCTCGAGTTCTGCACGAACTTCCAGGGGAACTACGTGCGTTCCCTGGACTCGTCACAAGCTTTACATCGTCCAGCAGAGGACGGGGGAGACCATCCATAGCTTCTTCAAGTGCTTCACTCAGGTCAAGAGCAAAGTGGCTCACGTCCTTGACTCTACAGTCATCGAGGCCTGTAAGAGCGGGATCCTCCCCGGGGAGCTCCATCAGAGGCTCTCCCAGAGCTGCCCCAGCTCCACCGACGAGCTCTTCATTGTGCTCGAGAAGTATGCCCGTGCAGAGGAAGACGACCTCTGGAAGAAGAACCAGGGGGCTCCTGCCCCCGCTGGCCGGGAGGCCAGGGATCCCCTCAATAAGCGCCCTAGGAGGAGCGATCGCGGCGAGCCACGGCCTTGGGGCACCTTTTTCCTCGAGGGCGGAGGCGGCTCGCGAGATGGCAACAAGGGCAACCGCCCTTTCCCTAAGTCGAATAGTTAGGGGGGGGGATAGTCATCCCGCGGTCGTGAAGGTCCCCCCAGGGAAGGCAAGGAGGGCACAGCCAACTTGTGGTGTGCCTTCCACAAGTCAAATACCCACGCTAACTGAGAGTGCCACCAACTCTTACAGCACTTCACCGCGTTTCTCGACCAGTGTGGGCAGGGGGGAGGGAGCTCTGCCTCCTTGCCCCCCGCGTTGGCTTTGCCGGCTCTCCCTGCTCCTGCGGGGGAGTAGCAAAGACAAGCACAGGAAAGGGGTTTAGCTGAAGAACTCCCCTTCCAAACCTCCCAAAGGCACGTAAACGTCATTACGGGGGATCCGCCTTGGGGTGGGACTCCAAATGCCAGCGCAAGGAGTACACGCGGGAGGTAAAGGTTGTGGGGGTGCTACATACGTCCAGGCCACCAAAATGGTCGGACGTCCCCCTCACCTTCATAGCGGAAGACGCGTGCGGAGTCCGCTTCCCCCATGACGATGCACTCATCATCTCCACCACCGTCTACAATTGCCATCTGGCGCGTATCCTCATTGACGGTGGAAGCTCTGCCAACGTCCTGTACCTGAAGGCGTTCAGGGAGATGCAGGTCAACGAGAAGTTGTGGCAGCCCACAGCCTGGCCCTTGCAGGGCTTCGTCCCAGGGAAGATCATCCACCTGGTGGCAAGGTGGATCTCCCCATGACCATCGACACCCCAGACAACTACCGGACGGAGCTGGTCCGGTTCGATGTAATGAACCTCCCCTATTCATACAACGCAATCATGGGGAGGACTACAATCAACCGTTAGGGGGCGGTGATCCACCAGAGCTATCTTTGCGTGAAGATACCTGGGCCTCACGGCGTGATCACCGCCCAAGGTGACCAGGATGTGGGCCACGCTCTGTACGAGTGCGCCACTGTGATGATCGGGAGCGTCAACCTGATCAAGGCCCCGGGGGGAGAGGACCCTTCCCCGGCATCAGACACCCCGGACGTCCCCTCCGGGAAGTCTCTTCCAAAACTGCACCTGGAGGGGGACCTCCGAAAAATCCAGCTATCCCTAGAGGACGGAGAGAGGACCGTCAAGATTGGGGCGGACCTCTCCGAAGAGCACGTGGAGCAACTCGCGGCCTTCCTCCGCAAAAACTCTGACATTTTTGCGTGGAAGCTCGCTGACATGCGGGCCGTCGCCTGGGAGGTGATCGAGCATAAGCTCACTGTGACCCCGGTCACCCCTCGGTCAAACAGAAGTTGAGGAAGCTCTCCCTTGAATGTCAAGAGGCTATCAAGGTCAAGATCACCAAGGTTCGAGAGGCAGGGTTCATTCGTGAGGTCTGGCACCCCGAGTGGCTGGCAAACCCTATCCTCGTGAAGAAGTTGAACGGCAAGTGGTGAATGTGTGTGGACTTCACCGACCTTAACAAGGCTTGCCCAAAAGACAACTTCCCACTCCTCCGGATCGACCAGTTGGTCGATTCGACCGCAGGGTGTGAGCTTATGAGCTTACTCGACGCGTATTCAGGCTACCATCAAGTCCGGATGGCTAAGGAGGATGAGGAAAAGGCGAGTTTTATAACTCCCCTCGGCACCTTCTGTTACGTCCATATGCCCTTTGGGCTGAAGAATGCGGGAGAAACTTTCGAGCGGCTCATGTCGATGGTCCTCAAGAACCAAATTGGCCGCAACGTCGAAGTCTATGTTGATGATGCAGTCGTCAAAAGCCCCTGTGCGGCTTCCCACGTCGACGACTTGGCGAAGACCTTTCGCAACCTCTGCAAGTATGGGTTGAAACTCAACCCAGAGAAGTGCACCTTCGGTGTGCGCAGGGGGAAGCTGCTGGGCTTCCTCGTGTCCCAGCGGGGCATAGAGGCCAACCACGAAAAGATTCGGGCCCTGTTGGACATGCCCCCAGCGCGCTTTTACCGGCCACATGGCTGCACTAAGCCGCTTCGTCTCGCAGTCGGGGGAGTGTGGCCTCCAAGTTTTCAAGATCCTTGAGGCCTCGAGGGGTTCTGTTGGACCCCCGAGGCCCAAGCAGCTTTCGACGATTTGAAGAAGTATCTCATGAGCCCCCCAATGCTCATGAGCCCATTTCTGGGGGAACCTCTACTCCTTTACCTCACCGCGACCCCGGTCGCTGTAAACACGGTACTGGTGAAGGAGCGGGATGGGCAGCAATGCCTGGTGTACTACGTGATCGAGGCCCTTCAAGGGGATAAGACTAGATGGATAAGATTTGCTATGCCCTTCTCATGGCATCCCGGAAGCTCCGTCACTACTTCCTGGGGCACCTGATCACGGTCCCGTCGTCTCTCCCCTTGGGAGAGGTACTATGGAATAAAGAAGCCACCGGCCGGATTGGAAAGTGGGGAGCCGAGCTCGCTCCTTTCTCCCTCTCACTCATGGGCCGCTCCGCCATCAAGTCACAAGTCCTTGCTGACTTTGTGGCAGAATGGACCCCCACTTCTGGGACAGAGGGGGAGAACCTCCTCGAGCCACCCCGGCGCGACGACCATTGGACCCTCATGTTCGATGTCTCCTTGTGTCTCGCTGGGGCCAGCGCAGGGGTAGTTCTCCGGAGCACCGAGGGAAGGGCGCTGGAGTACGCGGCAAGGCTTGACTTCCCCACAACGAACAACATCACCGAATACGAGGCCCTGCTCCTGGGGCTGCGCCTCGCGCGCTCTCTAGGGATCCGTCGCCTTCTTGTAAAAGGGGACTCCCAGCTCGTGGTTTGTCAAATGGACAAGTCTTACTCGTGCCATGACGCGAACCTGAGCCTATATTTGGGGGAGGTGCGCAAGATGGAGAAGCACTTTGAGGGTCTGGAGGCCCGGCATATCCCCCGGAGGGATAATGACCAAGCCGACTCCTTGGCCCGGGCGGCCAGCGCCCGGGAACCTCTCCCCCAGGGTGCTTTCTTATAAATCATCGCGAAGCCCTCGGTGGCCTCTCCAGACACGAACCACTAGTCCCATGTCCCGGAGGTCTCCAAAATCACCTGAGCAGCATGCTGGATGGATCCCCTCGTCTCCTTCATAAGGGGGGAAGGGGACCCGCCCAATGAGACCGAGGTGAAACGCCTCCACGCCAAGGCGTGGGCGTACCTCCTGCTAGAGGGGAAACTCTACAAGCGGGGGCCTTCAGCCCTGCTCCGCTGCCTCCCGCGGGTAGAAGGACTTCAACTCCTCAAGGACATCCACTCGGGGAGTTGTGGGTCTCACTTGGGTCCGCGCCGTCGCAGCAAAAGTCATTCGACAGGGCTTCTATTCGCCCACTATGGTCCGCGACGTGCGAGACCTCGTCTCCGTGTGCGAGGCCTGCCAGAAAATGGCAAAGGGCTTCAACTTGCCCTCCACAGCACTGCAAACCATCCCCATCACTTGGCTTTTCGCACGCTGGGGAATGGATCTCTTAGGTCGCTTCACGCCAGCGCCTGGGGGCTACAAGTATGCGGTGGTCGCAGTGGACTACTTTTCCAAGTGGGTGGAAGCTGAGCCCTTGACTAGCATCACCTCCCGAGCAGTGCAGCGGTTTTTCTGGAAAAACATTGTGTGTCATTTCGGGGTCCCCGGGAAATCACTGTCGATAACATAACCCAATTCGACTCCGTGCACTTCCAGGAATTCTGTGAGGGCTTGGGAGTTACCGTCCACTTTGCCTCTGTAGCTCACCCCCAGAACAACGGAGCCGTCGGTCAACGGCGTGATCCTACAAGGGTTATGCCGGTGACTTGAGCAGGCCGCCTCCAGGCGGGGCGCATGGGCAGGGGAGCTTCCGAGCATTCTCTATTCCATGTGCATGATCCCGAGCCGGGCAACGGGACGCACGCCCTTTTCACTCGTATACGGGGATGAAGCAGTTCTCCCCTCGGAGATTGGTTTTTGGTCGCTGCGAGTTGAGCTCCTAGATAGAGCCACGACAGCAGCATACCAAACCAATGAAGCCAACCAGTGACTAGAAGTCGACCTCATCGAGGAAGAACGCGACCGAGCGCTACTTCACCATGCCATCTACGAGCGCGAAATGGCATGCGCGTACAATCAGCGCATCCACGCGAGAGCTTTCTGCCTTGGGGACCGTGTCCTCAAGCGCGTGACTGACCCCCAGTTCTTGGGTAAACTCTCCCCCAAGTGGGAAGGTTCTTACAGGATCTCCGTAGTCCTGGGCTCGGGGGCTTACAAGCTCTCCAACCTCGGAGACCAGGAGCTAAAGCATACTTGGAACATAGGCTTGCTCCGCAAGTTCTATACTTAGGCTCTTGGCTTCCCTTCCCTTGTCGTGATTTCGCAGGGGGAGGCACAGCGAAATGCTCACCACTCCCTCCCCCAACGCGATCACGCGGGGGAGATATTGTATTCACTATTCCCTCCCCCGCCGCGGTTATGCGGGGGCAGGCGCTGTATTTCATCTTCGTTAATGCAAATTGTTTTTTCCCATGAGTTTTTACAAATTCCTAGATTACCGTCTCTAAGGCGATGCCCTCTACGAGGATGCCCTCCCCGTGAGTATGTAGGCTATCAAAGACTAAGAGTCCCTACGACGGGAGCTTCGCTCCCGTAGGGTGGCTTACGGTAACCCATCGTGGACTGAGGGGGTAAGCGGCAACCCAGTTCTCATGAACTGCGGTAGCGAGTCACTTTGAGAGACTCAAACACTCAAGCCCGTCATCGGGCCCATCCTCCTCTGGGAGCTTGCCCCTTCATGGGTTATCATGCTCATCCTCCCTCGGGAGCGAGCTTCCCCTCCAAGGGCCCTGGAAATCTCGATTGTTGGAATCCTTCAAAATTTTTCTGCCAGGAATTTCCCTACCGGCTCCCCGTCCTTACGGCGACCGGGGGAACTTATTACTGGCCTTCGGAAATTTTCAATCGGCAACCTCCCTACCGGCTTGTCGTGCTATTGTGAATACCCCGGCGGGTTTTGTGGAGGTTCCTAGTTAAACAAAGACGACGCGAGTTGACCGAGTGACTGGTCCTCTCCCGTCATACAAACCCTAGTCCTATCGATGTGCTCCCAACAAGAGTTAGATAGGGGAGTCCTCTCGTGGGGAGAGTGTTGGGGGAAATCTCCGTGAGACTAAGTCCAGGTAAGTTGCGTCACATGCGCCCGGGGACATGGCCTCCGGGGCCTCCCCGGGTGCCGCCTTTTGGCCCCCGGGACTGGGCCTCCGGCGCCGTCCCGGGCGCCGCCATTTGCCGGGGGACATGGCCTCCGGTGCCTCCCCGGGCGCCGCCTTTTGGCCCGGGGACCTGGCCTCCGGCGCATGTCCCGGGCCTCATCGCCCTTCTAAAGGTAAAGTCTCGAGTTGTTTATCACATGCAGGTCACGCGAGGAGCGCCTCGGGAATCAGCGACCACCTGTCAAGCATCCAAGACGTTTGACCGGGAGAAGGACGTTCCTACCCCTCAATCTGACGGTGGCTTCCGGGGTAGTTTAGGCTTTTTGCTTCTTTTTGGGGCTATAAATAGCCCTTGTACCCCTCAGTTTTAACAAGGTGATTTCATTTATTGGAATAGCTAAAAACTCACAGGTGTGCTCCGGAAGCCTCTCCCCTGGAGAGAGCCTCCCCAGCCGACTCCGGCCGGGAGCACGCCGACAGGACTAGGGCCCCCACCAGGACCCGAACCTGTATAAATCCTCGTGTCAATTCTTGTGTTTGTCCGGCGGGGGAGGACCGGTCACCCGGTCAGCCCGCGCCGCGTAATCTTCGCTAGGATCGTTCACAAAACTTGCCGGGGTATTCACAATACCACGACAGTTGGCGCCGACCGTGGGGACTCGTGACAAGACGCCATGGCTCCCCCAAGAACAAGGGCTCGCACCCTTCCTGGTGACCCGGGTCTCGGAGACCCGGCGCCGCCCGTTCGGGACGCTGCTGTCCCGGCGCTTCCACCCGGAGGCGACTTGGCCCAGGTACCGCCTCCCCCCTCTTCTCTTAACTTAGGTGCTTCTACCTCCATGTCGCTCCCGGTGACCGCGGGGACCTTGGCCGGGACCAGTCTCCCCCCGATGGCTCCCCCGGCTCCCCGGGATGCCCTGCTTGAGGCTCTAGTGGAGGGCCAGCTCCGCGCCCAACGCTCTATGGATGAGCTGCTTAGCGTGTTGGCGCGGCCTCCAGCCCCCACATTTGCATCGCACCCCAACCCGGGGACTATGCCCACGTTTATGGGTTACCCGGCGGCCCCTCTGACCTCCGGAGGTCTGGCCGCCCCGTATGATCCCTCCGGGGGGTTCCCTCCCCCTGCGGGATATACGTCCGGACCCTTCCCGGCACCCGGACCCGTCCCGGTGCCGGGGGGTTACTTCCTGCCTGGGCCTTTCGTGGCACCAGGGGGGTACGCCGTTCCAGGCCCATTCCCGGGGCCGGGGGCCCATTTCATGCCGGGGGTTTTCCCTACGCCGGGAGCCAGTCCTGCCCCTCGCGTCGCGTTTACCGCACCGGGGGCGGTCGACAGAGCAGCTCCAGTGCCTCAGCGAACTCCCCCTCGCATCGGCTCCCCGGTCCCGGACGTCGTCGCGGGGGCTCCCCCCTCGCCGGTTCCGGATGTTACAGGGGCTTCCCCCTTTCCGGTTGTGGTCGTTGCCACGGGGGCTCCCTCCACTTCGGTTCCAAACGTCGCTGTGGGCGCCCCCTCCCCAGTGCCGGATAATACAGGGGCTTCCCCCTTTCCAGTCCCGGGGGTCTTCGCAGGGGGCTCCCCCCAGCCGGCCCCGGAAGCCTCCGGGCCGGTAGCTACAGTGCATAAGCTCCCTCCCCCGGCGGAACACATCCATTTCGCCCGGGGGGAGGTCGAGTGAATGCATTCACCTGAGCGCGGGGAAGAACTTCCCCCCGGCAGCTGGTGCGGGGAGCCTCGCTCTCGCACCGGTCGGGGGAAGAGACCCGCGGAAGACCCAGCCTCCCCGGGGGAGAGCCCGGACGTCCGGGAACTCAGCCCCGGTCCAGAAGAGAAGTGTCGCCACCGCCACTCCGGCGGACCTCTTGGACCGCTCCCTGACTCCGACAACGAGGGTCCCATCAAAGAAGACAGCGACCAGGACTCTCGCTGGGAAGTGCAAGGGGCTAACCAGCCCCTGTGCCGAAGACTTTGCAGCATCCGGTGGCCGCGGCCCTACCGCCCTCCGCATATTGAGCACTATAACGGTGAGGCAGACCCTTACGAATTTGTGCAGGTTTACTCCACAGCCATCTCCGCGGCTGGGGGGGACGAGACGGTACAATGCAATGTCTTCCCCCTCTACCTCACCGCCATCGCCCGCTCCTGGTTCTACAATCTGAAGGCCGGCTCCATCAAGTCTTTCACGCAGCTCAAGCGGGAGTTTTGCGCAAACTTCCATGGGAACTATGTGCGTCCCCTGGACTCCTCGCAGTTGTACACTGTCCGGCAGAGGACTGGGGAAACCATCAGAAGCTTCTTCAAGCGCTTTGCTCAGGTGAAGAGAAAAGTGGCCCACGTCCCCGACTCTACGGTCATCGAAGCCTGCAAAAGCGGCATCCTCCCGGGCGGGACTCTAAGCGCCAGCGTAAGGAGTACGCGCGCGAGGTCAAGGTTGTGGGGGTGCTACACGCGTCCCCGCCACCTAAGTGGTCGGACGTCCCCCTCACCTTCACAGCGGAAGACGCGCGAGGGGTTCGCTTCCCCACGACGACGCGCTCATCGTCTCCGCGACAATCTACAGCTGCCACCTAGCCCGCATCCTTGTGGATAGCGGGAGCTCCGCCGACGTCCTATTCCTGAAGGCCTTCAAAGAGATGCAGGTGGATGAGAAGCTCCTGCAGCCCGCAGCCGGGCCCCTACAAGGTTTTGTCCTGGGGAAGGCGATCCACCCCGTGGGCAAGGTAGATCTTCCTGTGACGTTCGGCACCCCAGAGACTACCGGACCGAGCTGGTCCGCTTCGACGTAGTGGACCTCCCCTCCTCCTACAACGTGATTATGGGGAGGACCACAATCAACCGGCTGGGGGTGGCCACCCATCAAAACTACCTCTGCATGAAGATCCCCGGGCCGCATGGCGTGATCAATGTCCGGGGAGACCAAGACAAGGCTCGTGCTCTATACGAGCGCGCTGCCGCCACAATCGGAAGCCTCAACATCATTGAGGCGCCCGGGGGGGAGGTCTCCCCCCTGGAACGAGGCGTTGTAGCGATACCTGCGGGGAGGTCCCTCCCCAAGCCTCGTCCGGAAGGGGGCCTCCGGAAGGTCATGCTGTCCCCAGAACCAACAACGTCGCCGAGTACGAGGCTTTGCTCCTCAGGTTGCGCTGCGCGCGTTCCCTGGGGATCCGACGCCTCCTACTGAAGGGACCTTGTCCTTAAGCGCGTCACAGACCCCCAAGCCCAGGGTAAGCTCTCCCCCATGTGGGAGGGCCCCTGCAGGATCTCCGCGGTCCTAGGCTCGGGGGCTTATAAGCTCTCCAACCTTCAAGAGCAGGTGCGGAAGCACACGTGAAACTTGCGTTTACTTCGCAAGTTCTATGTTTAGCCTTACGGGCCTGTCCCCTCCACCGGAGCGATCACGCCGGAGGGGGAGGATGGACACTGTACTTACCTTTTCCTCCCCTTTCGCGACTTCACAGGGGGAGACACTGTACTTCATTTTGTTAGCAATACATAGGTCTTGCTCTTCAACTGTCTCATTGCAGGTTCTTCTCATTACCGCCCCTAACGGCGATGCCCTCCCCGCGAGGAAGTGGGCCCAGACCCAGCAAGTCCCTCCTGTAGGGCGGCTTACGATCAGCCCTCGTGGACTGAGGGTGTAAGCGGCAACCCGGTCCCCAGCGGCCGCGGTAACGAGTCACTTTGGGAGACTAGTCCCCTGCCCAAACACTCAAGACCCGTCATCGGGCACTTCCTCCTCCGGGAGTAGACGCTCTCCCTAGCGGGACGTCTAATGGCTTTCTTGGACATTTCTTCCTCCTCCGGGAGTAGACGCTCTCCCCAGTGGGACGTCTAATGGCATTCTTGGATATTTGGTCCCCGGCGACCTTATTCCCGGCTCCCCGTTCTCATGGCGACCGGATGATTGCCTCCCGGCGACTTTATTCCCGGCTCCCCGTTCTCATGGCGACCGGATGATTGCCTCCCGGAGACCCTATTCCCGGCTCCCCGTCCTCACGGCGACCGGACGATTGTCTCCCAGAGAAGTTACAGATTTCTCGGACATTTCTTCCCCGGAGACCCTATTCCCGGCTCCCCGTTCTCACGGCGACCGGACGATCATCTCCTAGGAAGCTCGTCTCTGGAAATCTCATCAGGTTTTCTTGGATGTTTCTTCCACACGAGGACTTATTCCCGGCTCCCCGTTCTCACGGCGACCGGACGATTGTCTCCTGGAAGGTCTTTCCCTTGGAAACCTCGTTTTAAAATTTTCTAACTTAGAAAAATTCCTACGCTGCAGGTCACTTCCACCCAGGGGGCCTTGCTACCCCCACAGCGCGCGGAGCTACCCTCCGACCCGCTGTGGGCGGGGGGGATAAGGAACCCCCGGGTGTCGACCACACCGCCCACGAGCAAACCTAGCTCATTCTTGTGAAAAGGAGTCGTCCAGACCATCCAAGAAGAAAAAATAAAAAGACAACGAAAGGAGAAGCAAGCAAACCGCTTTATTGATTGTCAAACCCGGAGGACATCTTCCCCCTCCGGTGGGCTTCAGAAACGGTACAACCCGGGCTCTAACCCGGGGGATCCTCTACATCCTAAGGCTCCTACGCCTAATAGTCCTGGAGGCTCTCCGCTAGCTCCCGGGCCAAGTCCCGGTACAATGCGCGCACGCTGCGCCGAGCGTCCCGGAGCACATCTTCAAGCCAGAACTCGTATCCCGCCGGTGGAAGTATCCGAAGAGGAGGTATCATCCGGAACCTCCGACGCGGGGGAGACAATTCGGCGCGATGATTGTCAAAATTGTCCAAGTGCCACTCCGGATGCCACCTTAACCGGACGGGCTTCCGGACGGCGTCCCCACTGCGCTCCCCGGAGATGAGGCTTAACAATATTAAAGCCACTTGGGCGTCCCCCGGAGAGCCCCTCCCGGACCTTCGCCCGGGAGCAACCTCCCGGGAATCCTGGTAATATTGCATTCAATTCAAAGACTTAGAAAAATTTCTAACTCTATTGCATTCAAAATATATTTTTACAAGTGTTCGGGGCTTCTTCTAAGAAGCTACCGGGATCAAAAGTCCTAAGAAAGGAAAAGGGTCCTAACTAAGACCCGGGGGGAGGCTCATACTTTTTCATTGGCGTCCTCTGCCCATGGGGCTTCCACTGGTGCCGGGGCTGGGGCGTCTGTGGCCGGAGGTGCCGGTGCCGGGAACCTCACCCGGATGATCCGGTCGTAGAAGCCCCCGGCGAGCTGCTCCACCTCCCGGCGCGAGGGCTCGAAGAACTCGGGGAAGCTCCGCGGGATGCGGCCCTCGATCGCCCGGGCGCCCACTCGCCGGTGCTCGATGAGCCCGGCCACGGCTGCGACGACGGGGATCGCCCGGCCTCGCGCCCGGGCATCCGCTGCCTCCGGGATCACGGAGACTTGTGCGTTAAGAAAACGCACAGCCTCCGCGAGTGTGGCCGGGGGCACCTCCGAGCCACCCCCGGAGCCTAGGCTTACGCCAAGGCTCTCGAGGGCTGAGCGGACGGAGTGGCCCGCGCCCACCACCGCCCGGACGCTCGACCCCACGAGCTCCCGGAAGGCCTCCTCCTTCGCCTTTGCCTCCTCCCGGAGACGGCCGTTGACAGTCTTCGAGATGTGGACCTGGGCTCGAACCCGGGCCAACTCCAGGAGAGCTTCGTCCCGCTGGCTCAAGAAGGAGGCGGCCCTGTCCTCCACGTCCTTGAGCAGCCGGATGACGCGTTGCTCGACGCCCCAGGTAATTGCTGCTCCCTACAAATTCCAGAGTTAGAAAAATTTTGGATGCAAGGAGCCAAAAGAAAGCGACAACCGCTTCAGGTGAATACCTGGGTTTGGAGGGACCGAAGCTCCGTGAAGCGATCGTGGAGCGTCCCCCCCGCGACGAAGGCCTGGACCTTCGGGGTCTGCAGGCCTTCCGCGTAGCGCTCGACCTCTCCTGCAGAAAGTAGGGGGGTCTCCCACCCTGCGCTGGTCCCGCCGCGGCCGGTAGCGGGCTCCCGGACCTGGGCGCCCGGCACGACCTCGGTCGGGGTGGCGGTCGTCGTCGTCTTCATTGCGGAGGGAGGTACCCCCCGAGGAAGTGGCCGAGGAAGTCCCGGAAGGGGTCCCTCGCCGGGGGGGGATCATCAACCCTTTCCCCTTCCCGGGCGGGAGGGCCCTCGGGGCCCCCACTTCCGGCGGGACCTCGTAGACCGAGGGGCTCCCCCCTTCGTCCACGGGCCACTCCATCCGCGGAGGCGAGGCCTCCATGAACCTCACCTCCAGCTTCTCTGGCTCCAAGGGGGCCAGGGGTCCTGGCGGGGCCGCTATCGAAGGCGGTGATGGGGCGCAGTTCGCCGAGTCGGAGGCGGCCCCGTCCGCGGCCGGTTCCTTCCCCCGAGCCTCAATGGGGCTCTTCGGGGGAGGTGGTGTTGCTTCCTTCCGGGGCGGCGCTCGGGCGCGCTCGGTCCCGGGGGTCTCATCCCGGGACTTCGCCGGTGTCGCCGCCAGTGTCGTCGACGGGCCGGGGGCTTTTTGGACTCTGGCCTTCTTAGGTTCGGAGCCCCCGGCCGCGTCCTTCCCCCGCTTGTGCGACCCGGGGGTGGGGAGGGGCTTCCTCTCCGGGAGCTTCAGCCCGTAGGCCTCAGCCACCAGGTTCCGGGGAGGGCCCTCCCCCACGAGGCGCACGACACGCTCGTGCTCGTCGGCGAAGTACCTCCCCAGGAGGTTCTCCGCCTTGTCCCGCGCCGCCAGGTACGGCCGGACTGCAAGAGGTAAAGAGTTAGTCAAATTTTCAAAAATTTGTAAATGCAATGAAGCAGGTTACCGGGACTTACGTCGGGTCACCGGCTTGACCGGGGGCCGCTGCTCCGGGCCCATGCCGACCCCCCTTCTCCCGCGTGAGAAGGGGGAGATCCTCAGGAGCATCATCTCCTCGGCGGCGTCCCGCATAGAGCGGGTCTTCCGGGAGCTAATCACCTTGCTGAGGAGCTCGAGCTCCTCGTCCGTCCACACCGGAGGCTTCGGCGCGGACGACCTGCTGTAGGAGGCGGGCTCCAGGGCGTACGTCACCTCGTCGTCCCGGACCCGGAGGTAGAACCACCTCCGGATCCAGTTGCCCCAATGGTCCCGGGAGGCTGCCACCGGGTAATCGGTCACCCTGGACGGCAGCATCTGCACCATCACAGAGCCGAAGGGGGACTTGGGTGCCCCTTTTACCAGGTGGGAGCTCCTCGCCGCTGGTTTGTAGAAGTACCGGAAGGCGCGTAGGGTAGGCTCCCGCCCGGTCGCCGTCTCGTAGAGCCAAATGAAGAGGCCCATCCGGACGATCGCGTTCGGGGTGAGGTGGTTTAGAGCCACCCCATACTCCTTCAGAAACTCCCGGAGCAAGGGATGCACCGGGAGCCGGAGCCCCGCCTCCAGGAAGGCCTCGACGGCCACGATCTCTCCGGGCCTGGGGCGGGGGGCTCCGTCCTTCTTCACTGGGACCCGGATGTCCCTGTCCTCGACGACGCAGCGTTCGACCATGGACTCCGCGTCGTCGGCCTTAAACTCGGACGCCTAGAGGAAGTCCGGAGCGACCTCCTCCGGGTGCACCTCGGTCGTCTTCGCTCGACCCTTCAGTGCCATCAGGTCAGTTTTTTCCAGAGACTAACTTTGCAAGGGGCTACGTCTAAAAGTTCAGGACGCTTGCTACCGGGAGCTAGTTACCGGAAGGTGGCTACTGGGAGAGAGCTATCGGGAGAGCAAAACACGCTAAGGCTGAGAAGTTTGGAATGAAGTTACCGGGCCCCCCAAGGCCCTATTTATAGAGGCAAGCCGTGGTCCAGATGGGTGCCACGTGGCACCCCGCGGAGCAATTTGGATCGTCGAAGTTCAAACCATGCGCGGGAAATGAAGGGATTGGCGCGCGAATCGAGGCACCAGTTCGAACCGCGAGCGCATTTATGGCAAAGCGGCGCGGCCTTAAGCGCGGGGCACGGAAGCTGAAGCGTCACGGCTCCGGTGGCTTGGTTCGGAGATTTTCCCGGTGACATGTACCATACCCACCGGGGACTCGAGCATCGTCCCTGGGGGGCATGGGGGGCTGCTGTTGGGGAAATCTCCGCGAGACTAAGTCCAGGTAAGTTGCGTCACATGTGCTCGGGGACATGGCCTCCGGGGCCTCCCCGGGCGCCGCCTTTTGGCCCCCGGGACAGGGCGTCCGGCGCCGTCCTGGGAGCCGCCATTTGCCCGGGGACATGGCCTCCTGTGCCTCCCCGGGCGCCGCCTTTTTGCCCCCAGGACCCGGCCTCTGGCGCCGGTCCCGGGCACCGCCATTGGCCCGGGGACTTGGCCTCTGGTGCCTCCCCGGGCACCGCCTTTTGGTCCCCAGGACCCGGCCTCCGGCGCCGTCCCGGGCGCCGCCATTTGCCCAGGGACATGGCCTACGGCGCCTCCCCGGGTGCTGCCTTTTGGACCCCGGGACCCGTCCTCCGGCGCCGTTCCCGGGCGCCGCCATTGGCCCGGGGACTTGGCCTCCGGTGCCTCCCCAGGCGCCACCTTTGGCCCGGGTACCTGGCCTCCGGCGCATGTCCCGGGCCTCATCGCCCTTCTAAAGGTAAAGTCTCGAGTTGTTTATCACGTGCAGGTCACGCGAGGAGCGCCTCGGGAATCAGCGACCACCTGTCAAGCATCCAAGACGTTTGACCCGAAGAAGGACGTTCCTACCCCTCAATCCGACGGTGGCTTCCGGGGTAGTTTAGGCTTTTTGCTTCTTTTTGGGGCTATAAATAGCCCTTGTACCCCTCAATTGTAACAAGGTGATTTCATTTATTGGAATAGCTAAAAAATCACAGGTGTGCTTCGGAGGCCTCTCCCCTGGAGAGAGCCTCCCCAGCAGACTCCGGTCGGGAGCACGCCGACAGGACTAGGGCCCCCACTGGGACCCGAACCTGTATAAATCCTCGTGTCAATTCTTGTGTTTGTCCGGCGGGGAAGGACCGGTCACCCGGTCAGCCCGCGCCGCGTAATCTTTGCTAGGATCGTTCACAAAACCTGCCGGGGTATTCACAATACCACGACAGAGAGTGCTCCTATGCACGCATATTTGCTTTTGTGTATTGATGTCAAATGAGTTGTCTCTTTTTTTACAACAGAGGGATACAAGGGTTTATATAGGCCCAAAAGATGCAGAAAGACAAAACTACCCTGGTTGCAACCGTTGGATCAGAGGGCACTGGCATCCTTCTTCCGGCCGAGGGGGCTAGATGCTTAACAAGTGTCCTGGCTAGTTCCCGAGGTGCTCCTCGCGTGACCCTCATGTGACTGTGTCCGGGACGGGGGTCACCGGGCCATTGTCCCCGGGCAAAAGGCGGCACCCAGGATAGAGGCTCTGGGACCCTGGCCCCCGGGCAAATGACGGCTCCCAGGACGAGGGCTCTGAGACCGTTGTCCCCGGGCAAATGACGGCGCCCAAGACGGGGGTCACTGGGGCCCTTGTCCCCGGGTCAAAGGCGGCGCCCGGGGCGGGGGTCGCCCGGGACAGGGGTCACCAAGGCCTTGTCCCCATGCCAAAGGCGGTGCCCGAGACGGGGGTCACCGAAACTGACGGCGCCCGGGATTGGGGTCACCGGGACCCTTGTCCCGGGCCAAAGGCAGCGCCCGGGACCAAGGCTCCGGGACCGTCGTCCCTGGGCAAAAGGAGGCGCCAGGGATGGGGGTCACTGGGGCTCTTGTCCCCGGGCCAAAGGCGGCGCGAGGGACGAAGGCTCCGGGACCATTGTCTCCGGGCGAAAGGCAGCGCCCGGGAGAGAGGCTCTGGGACCCCGATCCTCGGGCAAATGGCGGCGCCCGGGACAGGGGTCACCGGGACCTTTATCCCCGGGCCAAAGGCGGCGCCTGGGACGAAGGCTTGGGACCGTCGTTCCCGGGCAAAAGGCAGCACCCGGGATGGGGGTCACTGAGACCCTTATCCCCGGGCCAAAGGCAGCGCCCGGGACGAAGGCTCCGGGACCCTTGTTCCCGAGCAAAAGGCGGCGCCCGGGACGGGAGTCACCGGGATCCTTGTCCCCGGGCGGGATGAAGACTTCGGGACCGTCGTCCCCAGGCAAAAGGCGGCGCCTGGGACAGAGGCTCGGGGTCCCTGATCCCTGGGAAAATGGCGGCGATCGGGACGGGGGTCATCGGGACCCTTGTCCCCGGGCCGAATGCTGCACCCGGGATGGGGGTCACCGGGATCCTTGTCCCTAGGCAAAAGGCGCCATCCGGGATGAAGGCTTCGGCACCGTCGTCCCCTGGCCAAAGGCGGCATCCGGGACGATGGCTTCGAGATCCTTGGCCCTTACCTTGGCTTGATTGCACAGAGATTTCCCCCAACAGCAGCCCCCCATGTCCTCCAGGGATGCCTCGATTCCTGTGTTAGGCACTTATGATATCTTGGTTGTTGTGCGCCGTCGGACATAATGGCCTCGCGTGGTTTGAACTGCCGATGCGTCATTTCCTACGCGCGTCTCTTCGATTCGTGCTTGTCGTTTGAATTGAATGGTGCAGATTCATCACGAGGGGCCACATGGCACCCATCGAGGCCACATGGCACCCATCGGGGCCGCGCTCGAGCCCTATATATAGGGCTTTGAGGGATCCGGAGAGGACACTTGAACCTCCAATTCTCAAACACCACCGACGCCCTAAGCTCTCCCGATAGCCATCTCCCGGAAGCTTAGTCTCCGGAAACCTAAGCCCCTCAGACTTAGCTCCCCGATTGCTTAACCCACCGATAAACCAAATGGGTCCCAAGGGTCGTGCCAAGGCCCGGGGGAGTTAGAGTCCCTCGTGGATCGGGGGGTCGTCACGGATGGGGACATCCGGATCCCCTCAAAGAAGGATGGCGCGCCCCGCCCTCAGCCTGGAGAAGTTGTTGTCTTCGAGGCCTTCCTCGAGGCCGGGCTCCCACTCCCGGTGCATCCGTTGCTCCGGGAATTTCTTCGGGAGTACCGGGTGGCAATCAACCACCTGACGCCAAATGCCTTCATTCAGATGGGGCTTGTCATGGTATTACGGATACCCCGGCAGGTTCAGACGTGCGCAGCACAAGTACAGCGGTGCGAGCAGACCGAGTTACTGGTCTCCTCCCGCCGGGCAACACAGAAAGTGACACAGGGGTTTATACAGGTTCGGGTCCCAGTGGGGGCCCTAGTCTGTTGGCTCTCTCCGGACGCGAGTCCGCTGGGGAGGTGAGCTCTCGAGGAGAGGTCTCCAAGAGAACCGAATGTTGAGTTAATATAAATGAATTGGAATCCTCGAAAAAGGGTACAAGAGGGGTATATATAGCCCCCAAGAAATGCAAAAGACGAAAATGCCCTCGCTGTGACCGTTGGATGGAAGGGCGAAGACGTCCTTTGTCCTGACGGACGGCCTGGATGCTCGACACGTGGCGCCACGGGCTTCCTAGAGGCCCCACGGTCAGCAACAGCTCTCCATGAGCCCGGAGGCTCTCCGGGCCTCACCGGGGTCCCGGAGACCCTCCGGGTCTTACCGGGTGTCACCGGGGTCCCGGAGACCCTCCGGGTCTTACCGAGTGTCACCGGGGTCCCGGAGACCCTCCGGATCTCACCAGGTCTCACCGGGTTCCGGAGACCCTTCGGATCTCACCGGGGTTCCGGAGACCCTCCGGATCTCACCGGGTGTCACCGGGGTCCCGGAGACCCTCCGGACCTCACAGGGGTCCCAGAGACCCTCCGGATATCACCGGGCACCCGGTGACCCTCCGGATCTCACCGGGGGCCCGGTGACTTTCCGGGTCTCACCGGGTTCCACCGGGGTGCCAGAGACCCTCCGGATCTCACCAGGGCCCCGGAGACCCTCTGGATCTCACCGGGCGCCCGGTGACCCTCCAGATCTCACCGAGGGTCGGTGACTCCCCGGGTCTCACCGGGTCTCACCGGGTTTCACCGGGGTCCCAGAGACCCTCCGGATCTCACCGGGGTCCCGGAGACCCTCCGGATCTCACTGTGCGCCCGGTGACCCTCCGGATCTCACCGGGGGCCCGGTGACTCTCCGGGTCTCACCGGGTCTCACCGGGTTTCACCGGGGACTCCTTGGGACTTCGTGGGACCGCTGGGGATTCCCCCAACAGCAGCCCCCCAGGCCCTCGGGGGCTCTTGGTGCCTCCGATGGGTATGTGAATCTCCAAACTGTGATGCTTCGTATTCCATGAAGTCCTTTACGCTCCCAGCGGCGCTTCGGCTTCCTAACCGCTCCTCCGCGGGACGCGTCTATCCGTGAACCGACACATCGTTCCGATGCGCCCACGCCCGCGTCGGCTCGTTTTGGGCGTGACGGTTCAGCTCTGCGGCTCTGATGGCTTTGTGGACACGTGTCGGGCATCCGGGCCCCCCCATCGCCTATAAATGGGGGGAGGGGCGCTCAATTTGAGCACGCCCACAAGCCCTCGAAATCCCACAAACTCCAGTTGCCTCCCGGTGATTTCCGGTGACCTCGTCCGGAAGCGCCCGGTAGTTTCCGGTGACTTTTGTCCGGAAGCGCCCGGTGGTTCCCGGTAATTTCCGGTGGTTTCCAGTAATTTCCGGTAGTTTCCGGTAGTTTCCGGCGGTTTCTTCAAAGTTCGTCCCTGATGGCGCCGAAGAGTCGCGCCAAGGTCTCCGAGCTGCCTGCGGAGGAGGTGACCTCTGATTTCCTCGGGGCCACCGAGTTCTCCTCGGGGGCCCTTGAGGCCTTCTTGGAGCGCGGCTACTTCCAGGCGGGAGACATCAGGATCCCTGGCCCGACGGAGCAGGTGCCGAGCCCCCGGGACGGGGAGGTGGTGGCTTTCGAGGCCTTCGTGGAGGCCGGCCTTCGGCTTCCAGTGCACCCGCTGCTACGCGACTTCCTGCAGGTATATGGCCTCGCGCTCAACCACCTCACCCCGAACACCCTTGTTCGGATGGGTTTGTTCATATGGTTGTGCGAGACGACCGCCGTGACGCCCACCATGCGGCTCCTACGGTACTTTTACGAGTCGGCGGCGAGGGGCCCGGTGGTGAGGAGGGGCGGCCCTAGGTCGGCCTTCGGCTCCCTCATGATCCAGCTGACTCCGGGCCGCGTCGACGAGTACCTGGTGCTGGCCTCCCGGGACCACTGGGGGGACTGGCTCCGGCACTGGTTCTACCTCCGGGTAGGAGACCCGGGGATGACCTACTCTCGGGAGCCATCGACGTACTCGCGATCTAGTGGCCCGGTGGCTCCCGAGTGGATTGTGGCGGAGATGAGTCTCCTCTCCGCGATGGCGGAGGCTCGATCCCGGCGGTCCATGCGGGATCTCGCGGAGGAGATGGCCCTCCTCCGAGTGGCACCGTTCCACACCCGTCGAGGGAGGGGAATGTCGCCGGCGCATAGACCACCCCGGATGGCGGTGGCAGACCGTAAGTATTCGGACTCTTTCTCCCCGCTGGGGGATTGTTCCTAACATTCACTTCATTTTTTGCTCTTGCAGTTAGGTCCTATGGTTGGGCCAAGGAGGTCGCGATGACCCTCGTTGGCCGATACTACGAGGACGAGCATGAGAGGGTGCTGCGCGTCGTCGGGGAGGGCCCTCCCCAAAACGTTGTCGTGGAGGCGTTCGGGTTGAGGCTCCCAGCCCGGGCCCCTCTGCCTACCCCTGCTTCACGCAAGCGGGGGAAGGAGGTCACCGGCGGACCCTCGAAGCGGTCTCGTCCGTCTGGCAGCCCTGCGGGGTCCCGAGCCCGGAGTCCCACGAGGCCCCGGTCTTCTCCTCCTCCTCCCGCGAAGGACTTTGCGGCGGCGGCTGCCGGGCCATCAGGTGCAGCTCCCGACGCCCCGGGCGGGCCAGACCCCATGGGCGGCGTACCGGCCGGAGAGGGTCAGGGCTCGGACTCGGAGATGTATGCCCCGAGTCCTTCACCGCCTCTGGCCCCCATGGGGACCCGGCCGCAGCCCTCGTCTAGTGAGGTCTCCGTCCGGTTTCGGATGCCGGGCGGCCTGTCGATGGCCTCGATTCTGGCCCCAGAGACGGGTTCGTCAGCGGTTCGGCCTGCGACGGTGGCGCTCCCTATACCCGGGAGGGGTAAGGGCCTGTTCGTCCGCCCCGGGTTTCCGGCGCCGCCGGATCAGGCTTCCGGCGCCGCCGGATCAGGCTTCCGGCTCCTCTGACGGTGGGACTTCGGAGGGTGCTCTGCCCGGTGGGGAGGCCTCCCGAGGGAGCGACCCGGGGGGCGACGAGGGCGACGTCGACGCGGTCATCGCCTCCGGGCTTCGGGTAGGCTACTTGAGTCTCATGCTCCTTCGTTAGTTGCATTCTGATTACGGTTTCTATGCAGACGGTCGCCTTAGCTTGGGGCTTCAGGGCCCGACTCACCACGCGCCTCCGGGCCACCGAGGACATAGCGTCCTTCGAGCGCGCCGGGAAGGAGAAGGCGCTCAGGGACGCGGCCACGGAGCGCTCTGAGAAGGAGCGGGCACTCGGGGAGCTTGCCGCAGTGCAGGCCCGGCTCGCCGCCGCTGAGGACACGGCTTCTCGGCTACGGAGGGAGCTGCAGGTGGAGCGACAGGCCGCAGCCTCGGGCGTCCAGGACATGGTCGCGGGGGGTAGGGCGATCCGCACCACCCTCGAGGAGCTCGGGATCGAGCTCGGTCGGGGGGCAGGCCCTGACCCGGCTCCGACGTCGGTCGGGGAGGCCGCGCACTTTCATGGTGCGTAGGCCGCCTTGATCCCGGTCGCTGCGGAGGCGCGGGCGCGAGGCCTTGCCGTCCCGGTGATCGCCTTGGCGGCGGCCCCCCTTGAGCATCGCAGGGAGGGTGCCCGTGTCATCGGGGAGCTTGTCCCCTGGAGCTTCCCCGCCTTCTTCGACCCTCGGCGGGCTGAGCTGGAGCGGTCTGCCGAGGTCCTCTTCAACCGGATCACTGGCGCCATGGAGACGGGCGGGCGGCGCTCGGGTCAGGGCGCGTCAGCCAGCACGGACGTCCCCCGGGGGGAACAAGGACGGGCAAGTATGAGCTCCTCCCCCCCCGGTTAGATTAGGCTTCTATTTTTGGGTCTTTTTTGCTCCGGGTGGCTTCCTTAGAAAGAGCCCCGAAAACTTGTAAATATCTTTCAACTGGAATAAAGTAGTTCTTTCATTAAATGTGTTAAACTTGTCAGCAGGTATCTTTAGACGTCGCCTTTCCAGGGCTTTCTTGCCCTGAAGACCATCTTTTGGAGAGCGATCGAGGGTCGCCCGGGGGGTCTAGCCCAGGTGGTGCCCGGGCGGCCTCGATTTTACTAAGTCTGGCGGCCGGGGGAGCATCCTTCGGGTCAGTTTCCGAGTCCGGTCATGCCGACTTCGCGAAGGAAGGTTCCTCCGGGGAGCCGGCCCTACTGCGTTGGCTCCCGGAGTGGCACTTGGGAAACTTCGACGATTGACGCGCCGAGTTGTCTCCACCGAGGTCGGGGGCTCTAAAAGTCCCCCCGCTCGGGATACTCCCCCCGGCCGGCTACGAGTGTTGGCCGGAGGATCTTCTTCGGCGGGCTCTTCGGCGTATGAGAAGTTTGTACAAGGATCTTCCCCGGGAGATCTTAGAGGGTCTCCGGAATTATTAGGTGTAGTGGCTTCTCGGGGATCGTTCTTCGAGACATCTTCCCGCGGGAGCGTAACTCCCCGGGCCATACTCGCGCGCCCAGGTCTCACCCGGGGGGCGCTTTCGTCCTACTGGGGGGGTTGTATAAATTAAGACGTAGACTTGTTTATTCGTCGTGCCTTTGCTTCAGAAACTTTGAAACCTTCCGCGTAAAGTCGTTGTTTTTCTGTTCGGGTCCGGGGTTTTCCTCCTCCCCCCCACAGCGGGGGGCAGCTCAGCTCCGCGCACTGTGGGTAAGGAGTGAAGGGGCCCGGACTGCACCGGATGCTTAGTTTGCGTAGTCCCTTGTCGGGAGTCCCAAGGGTTATGGATAGTGCGCGACCGAGGAGCTGGTCGGTCTATGCTTTGAGAGAGCCAACTCTGAAAGCCGAGCTCTCTGTCTGCCGTGGGGGGCAATGGATATTCCCTTAGGAGGGTTTCGTAACCCGGTAGCGGGTGTAGAGTGTTCGAGGGGGACTAATCTCTCCAAGTGACTCGTTACCGCAGTTTGTGAAAACTGGGTTGCCGCTTACCCCCTCAGTCCACGAGGGGTTACTGTAAGCCGCCCAATGGGAGCTGTGCTCCCGTCGTAGGGACTTTAGGCTGTGGTAGCCCACTTCCTCACGGAGAGGGCATCCTCATGGAGAGGGGATTTCTATAGAGGAGACGTCGCCTTTTAGGCGGAAGAAAAAACTCCTGTAAAAGAACTCCAGCGGTGAAGTAGAAAAAAGCCATTCAATTTAATGAAGACGTAAAAATTCCAGAGTTGAGCACAAAATCCACTTGTATTAACATGCGATGAGATACAGCGCCTCCCCCCGCGAAAGCGCGGCCGGGGAGGGAATTGAGTACATAAGCCTCCCCCCGCGGAAGCGCGGCGGAGGAGGTGGCGAGCCCGGAGGCTAAACATAAAACTTGCGGAGCAAGGTTATGTTCCAGGTGTGCGTCAGCTCTTGGTCTTCAAGTGTGGAGAGCTTGTAGGCCCCCGAGCCCAGGACCGCGGAGATCCTGTACGGGCCCTCCCACTTGGGGGATAGTTTGCCCTGGGCTTGGGGGTCTGTCACGTGCTTGAGGACCAGATCCCCAAGGCGGAAGGCCCTTTCGCGCTCGCGCTGGTTGTATGCGCGTGCCATCTCGCGCTCGTAGATGGTGTGGTGGAGAAGCGCTCGGTCGCGTTCTTCTTCGACGAGGTCGACCTCCAACCGTTGATTATCCTCGTTGGTTTGATGCGCCGCGGTCGGAGCTCCGTCGAGGAGCTCGACCCGCAGCGATCGAAAACCAATCTCCGAGGGGAGAACTGCTTCGGCCCCGTAGACGAGCGAAAAAGGCGTGCGCCCTGTCGCTCGGCTAGGGGTCGTGCGCATGGAGCAGAGGATGCTTGGAAGCTCTTCTGCCCATGCGCCTCGCCTGGAGGCGGTCTGTTCGAGCCGTCGACGCAGGCCTTGCAGGATCACGCCGTTGACTCTTTCGACGGCCCCGTTGCTTTGGGGATGGGCCACGGAGGCAAAATGGAGGGTAGTGCCTAAGCCTTCGCAGAATTCCTGGAAATACGCCGAGTCGAACTGGGTCCCATTGTCGACGGTGATTTCTTGGGGGACCCCGAAGCGAGATACGACATTTTTCCAGAAAAATCGTTGCACCGCGCGGGAAGTGATGCTGGCCAAGGGCTCAGCTTCCACCCACTTGGAGAAGTAATCCACGGCGACCACCGCGTACTTGTAGCCCCCAGGTGCTGGGGGGAAGGGACCAAGGAGATCCATCCCCCAGCGCGTGAATGGCCAAGTAACAGGGATGGTTTGCAATATCGCGGAGGGGAGCCTGGTGCCCTTTGCCATCTTTTGGCAGGCCTCGCACGCGGAGATTAGATCCCGCGCGTCGCGGACCAACGTGGGCCAGTAAAATCCTTGGCGAAGGGCCTTCGCCGCGACCGCCCGCGGAGCCAAGTGGGATCCGCAGCTCCCCGAGTGTATGTCCTCGAGGAGCTGGAGTCCGTCGGCCCGCGGGAGGCAGCGAAGAAGGGCGGAAGCCCCCTGCTTGTAAAGCTTCCCATCCAGCAGAACGTACGCCCTGGCTTTAGCGCGGAGACGCTTCGCCTCAACGTCACCGGAAGGTTCCCCTTCGTCCCTTATGCAGGAGATGAGGGGATCCATCCACGAGGCAGCCCGAGTGATCTCGGAAACCTCCGGGATGCGAACCTCAGGGTTCGCGTCCGGAAGGGTTATCGAGGGTCTTGTGATGATCTCCAGAAAGGTGCCCTTGGGAAGAGGTTCCCGGGCGCTGGCCGCCCGGGCCAACGCGTCGGCCCGGTTGTTATCCCGTCGGGGGATGTACCGGGCCTCCAAGCCTTCAAAGTGTCTCTCCATCTTCCGCACTTCGCCCAAGTATAGACTCAGGTTCGCATCGTGGCACAAGTAGGACTTGTCCATTTGGTTGACCACCTGCTGGGAGTCTCCTTTCACCAGGAGGCGGCGGATTCCCAGGGAGCGCGCGAGGCGCAATCCCAGGAGCAAGGCCTTGTACTCGGTGACATTGTTTGTAGCCGGGAACTCGAGCCTGGCGGCGTACTCCAGCATCTTCCCTTCGGGACTCCGGAGAACCACCCCCCCGCCGGCCCCGGCGAGGCACAAGGAGCCATCGAACATGAGTGTCCAATGGTCCGGGCACCGGGGGGGCGAGGGGAGCCCCTCCGTCCGTCTCAGCGGTCGGGGTCCATTCCGTCAGGAAGTCAGCGAGGACTTGCGACTTGATGGCGGAGCGGCCCGTGAAGGTGAGGGAGAAGGGAGCGAGCTCGGCCCCCCACTTGCCAATCCGGCCGGTGGCCTCCTTGTTTCTTACTACTTCTCCCAGCGGGAGAGATGACGGGACCGTGACCGGGTGCCCTAGGAAGTAGTGGCGGAGCTTTCGCGATGCCATAAGGAGGGCATAGCACAGCTTCTCCACCTTAGTGTACCGCATCTTAGTCCCTTGAAGGGCCTCGCTGACGTAGTACACAGGGCGTTGTTGCCCATCCTGTTCTCTCACGAGCACTGCGCTCACTGCAACGGGGGTCGCAGCAAGGTACAGTAGCAAAGGTTCCCCCAGGGACGGGCTCACGAGCATTGGAGGGCTCGCGAGGTACTTCTTCAGCGCGTCGAACGCCGTCTGGGCCTCGGGGGTCCACCTGAACCCCTCGAGATCCCGGAGGATTTTGAAGAACTGGAGTCCGCGTTCTCCTGACCGCGAGACGAAACGACCCAACGCGGCCAGGCGGCCTGCAAGCCTCTGCATGTCTTTGACGGAACGCGGGGGAGGCATGTCCAGCAGGGCCCGAATTTTTTCGGGATTCGCCTCAATGCCCCGTTGGGACACCAAGAAGCCAAGCAGCCTCCCGCCGCGTACGCCGAAGGCGCATTTTTCCGGGTTGAGCTTCAACCCGTACTTGCGGAGGCTGCAGAAGGTCTCCGCCAAGTCGTCGATGTGTGCGGCAGTGCGAAGGCTTTTGACGACCGCATCGTCAACGTAGACCTCGACGTTGCGGCCGATTTGGTCCTTCAGGACCAGCGTCATAAGACGCTGGAAGGTTGCCCCGGCGTTTTTCAACCCGAAGGGCATGTGAAGATAGTAGAAGGTGCCGAGGGGAGTTATAAAACTCGTCTTTTCCTCGTCCTCTGCAGTCATCCGAACCTGATGGTACCCCGAATATGCATCGAGGAAACCCATCAATTTGCACCCTGCGGTCGAATCGACCAGTTGGTCGATCCGCGAGAGTGGGTAGTTATCTTTTGGGCAAGCGCGGTTGAGATCGGTGAAGTCCACGCACATCCTCCACTTGCCGCTTGACTTCTTTACGAGGACAGGGTTTGCCAACCATTCGGGATGGAGGACTTCTCGCACGAACCCCGCCTCTAGAAGCTTGGAGACCTCTACCTTGATGGCGTCTTGGCGCTCGAGGGATAACTTCCTCAACTTCTGCTTGATCGGGGAGCGGCCGGGGATCACAGCGAGCTTATGCTCAATGATGTCCCGGGCGACGCCTTGCATGTCCGAGGGTTCCCACACAAAAACGTCTGAGTTTTCGCGAAGGAAAACCGCGAGCTGCTCGGCGTGTTCCTCGGTGAGGTCTGCTCTGATTCTAACGGTTCTCTCTTCATTTCCCGCGGACAGTTGGACTTTCTGAAGGTCTCCCTCGGGGCGTGGCCTCGGAAATGGCCTCCCGAGGGGAACGGCCGGGGCAACATGAGGTTCAGGGGGGGACTCTCCCCCCGGCGTCTTGAGCACGTTGATGTTCCCGATGGCGGCGGCGGCGTGTTCGTAAAGAGCACGGGCCACGTTCTGGTCGCCTCGAACGGTGATTGCACCGTGAGGCCCAGGGATTTTCACGCAGAGATAGTTCTGGTGAATCGCCACCCCCAGGTGGTTGATCGTGGTCCTCCCCATAATAGCGTTGTATGAAGAGGGGAGGTCCATCACGTCGAATCGGACCATCTCCGTCCGGTAGTTTTCCGGGGTGCCAAAAGTCATTGGTAGATCCACCTTCCCCACCGGGTGGATGGTCTTCCCGGGAACGAAGCCTTGTAACGGCCCGAGTGCGGGCTGCAGTAGCTTCTCATCGACTTGCATTTCCCTGAACGCCTTCAGGTATAAGACGTCGGCGGAGCTCCCACCATCGACGAGGATGCGTGCCAGTTGGCAGTTGTAGATTGTAGCCGAGACGATGAGCGCGTCGTCGTGCGGGAAGCGAACCCCGCGCGTGTCTTCCGCTGTGAAGGTGAGGGGGACGTCCGACCATTTTGGGGGCGGAGACGTATGCAGCACCCCCACCACCTTCACCTCTCGCGTGTACTCCTTGCGCTGACGCTTGGAGTCCCGTCTCGCGGCAGATCCCCCCGTAATGACGTTTATGCGTCTTTGGGAGGTTTGGAAGGGGAGCTCCTGAGCTGGGCTCCCTTCTTGCGTTTGTCTTTGCTGCTCACCCGCGGGAGCAGGGAGCGCGGGCAAAGCGTCGGGGGAGGCAAGGAGGCAGGGCCCCCTCCCCCCTGGCGGCGCTAGTCGAGGAAGGCCGCGAAGTGTTGTAGAAGCTGATGGCATTCTCGAGTAGCGTGGGTACTCGACTTGTGGAAGGTGCACCACACGTTGGCTGTGCCCTCCTTGCTCTCCTTGGCGCTGCTTTCGCGATCGCGGGAGGATTGTCCTCCCGCGTAACCCTTTGACTTAGGAGGGGTGCGACTGCCTTTGCTGCTGTCGCGCAAGCCGCCTCCGCCCTCGAGGACGAAAGCGTCCCGAGGCCGTGGCTCGCGGCGATCACTTCTTCAGGGACGTTTGCTGGAGGGGTCCTTGGCCTCCCGGTCGGCGGGGGCAGGAGCCCCCTGGTTATTTTTCCAAAGATCGTCCTCCTCCGCGCGGCGTACTTCTCAAGTACGGTGAAGAGTTCATCGGCGGAGGTGGGGCAGCTCCGAGAGAGCCTCCGGTGGAGCTCCCCGGGGAGTATCCCGCTCTTGCATGCTTCGATGACCGTGGAGTCAGGGACATGCGCCACTTTGCTCTTCACCTGAGCGAAGCGCTTAAAGAAGCTGCGGATAGTCTCCCCCGTCCTCTGCCGGATGGTGTAGAGCTGGGACGAGTCTAAGGGCCGCACATAGTTGCCTTGGAAGTTCGCCCAAAATTCGCGCTTCAGTTGCACGAAGGACTTGATGGATCCAGATTTCAGGTTGTAGAACCATGAGCGTGCGATGCCCGTGAGGTAGAGGGGGAAGACATTGCATTGCACTGTCTCGTCCCCCCCGGCCGCCGAGATGGCTGTCGAGTACACCTGCACAAACTCGTAAGGATCGGCCTCACCATTGTAATGCTCGATGTGCGGCGGGCGGTAAGGCCGTGGCCAGTGTATGCAGCGGAGATGACTGCACAGTGGTTGGTTGGTCCCCTCAACTTCCTTGGGGGATCCATGGTCGCCGTCATCACTTGCCGGGGACGCGTGCTCATTGTCGGAGTCTGGAAGGGGTGGCAGCGGTCCGCCGGTTTGGCGGTGTCGTCTCTTTTCTTCCGGGTTGGTTGAGCTGACCTCTTGGGCGTCAAGGTATTCCTCAGGAGTGGTGGCAGCTTCTTTGAACGGTCTTTTCCCCCGGGCGATTTGGGAGCGCGTCTCCGCGCGCCCGCGGGTTCGGGGGAATCCTGACCGATGACGGGAGGTGGTTTCTTCGGACTTGGCGGTACGCATTCGCTCGACCTCCTCCCTTGTGAAGCGGGTCTGATCCACTGGGGGCGCCCGCGGGGGCGGCCCTGGAGGGGGAGGGAGCTGATGCGCGTTTTCCACAGTCCTAGTGGACGCTGCCGGTGCCCGGACCAGGCCATGCGCCAGGTCCGCGCTCGGTGCGGCGGCGGGAGTGGTCGCAGTTCGAGTCACCGGGCCCCTGGTGAGACCCGGGGCGTCCGCAGGGGCTGGCGTTGCACCGATCCCGGGCGTTGGCCGCAGAGGCTGCCGGGCTCGGGCGCCGGGGTTGTCCCCGGCACGGCGGTAGCCGCTCGCGGGGGTTCTGGACCCGGGGCCGGGCGACTCCCAGAGGCAGGGGAGGGCTCGGAGACGAGCTGACTCCCCAGCGCAGGAAGTGTCCCCGGGATCGGATACGGCCCGGGCGCGCCTCCGGGAACGGGGAACATCCCCGGCCCGGGAAAGGCGGGGTTGCCCATGAAGAATTGGGGCGGTGCCCCCATGAACGGATACGGAGGCGGGTAGACGGGAGCCGGGGGCCGCACCAGGACGTGCAGCAGCTCCTCCAGGGTGTGTTGGGTACGAAGCTGGCCCTGGATCAAAGCCCCCAGCATAGAATCTCCGGAGACCGTAACGGAGAGTTGGGGCGCACTAGGCCCCAGAAGCTCGGTTGCGGTCGCTGGGTAAGAAACGAGGACCCTTTGACCGGAGGCCGCAAGTAGAGGAAGCGAGTCCTCCACCCGCACACCCCCGGGCAGCAGGGCCGCAGAAGCCTCATCTCGCGGATGCGGAGCCGGGTTGCTAGGACCAGCGCCCTCGGGAGATGAGAGGGCTTGAGCTCTGGTGGTTGCGGGAGCCAAGGCGATTCGTCGCGAAGTCCCCACGGACGGCGCCAACTGTCGTGGTATTACGGATACCCCGGCAGGTTTGGACGTGCGCAGCACAAGTACAGCAGCGCGAGCAAACCGAGTTACTGGTCTCCTCCCGCCGGGCAACACAGAAAGTGACACAGGGGTTTATACAGGTTCGGGTCCCAGTGGGGGCCCTAGTCCTGTTGGCTCTCTCTGGACGCGAGTCCGCTGGGGAGGTGAGCTCTCGGGGAGAGGTCTCCAAGAGAACCGAATGTTGAGTTAATATAAATGATTTGGAATCCTCGAAAAAGGGTACAAGAGGGGTATATATAGCCCCCAAGAAATGCAAAAGACGAAAATGCCCTCGCTGCGACCTTTGGATGCAAAGGGCGAAGACTTCCTTTGACCTGACGGACAGCCTGGATACTCGACACGTGGCGCCACGGGCTTCCTAGAGGCCCCACTGTCAGCAACAGCTCTCCATGAGCCCGGAGGCTCTCCGGGCCTCACCGGGGTCCCGGAGAACTTCCGGGTCTTACCGGGTGTCACCGGGGTCCCAGAGACCCTCCGGATCTCACCGGGTTCCGGAGACCCTCCGGATCTCACCGGGTGTCACCGGGGTCCCGGAGACCCTCCGGATCTCACCGGGGTCCCGGAGACCCTCCGGATATCACCGGGCGCCCGGTGACCCTCCGGATCTCACCGGGGGCCCGGTGACTTTCCGGACTCACCGGGTTCCACGGGGTCCCGGAGACCCTCCGGATCTCACCGGGGTCCCGGAGACCCTCCGGATCTCACCGGGCGCCCGGTGACCCTCCGGATCTCACTGGTGGCCCGGTGACTCTCCGGGTCTCACCAGGTCTCACCGGGTTTCACCGGGGTCCCGGAGACCCTCCGGATCTCACCGGGGTCCCGGAGACCCTCCGGATCTCACCGAACGCCCGGTGACCCTCCGGATCTCACCGGGGGCCCGGTGACTCTCCGGGTCTCACCGGGTCTCACCGGGTCTCACCGGGGACTCCTTGGGACTTCGTGGGACCGCTGGGGATTCCCCCAACAGGGCTCTTCATTTGGTTGTTTGAGACAGCCACCGGACGGGAGCCGACGCTCCGATTGTTCCGGTAGTTTTACGAGCCAGCGGTGAGGAGCTCCCATTTGGTGAAGGGAGTGCCGAAGTCTTTGTTCGGCTTCGCAATGATACAGCTCCTGCCGTCGTGGGTGCAGGAGTATCCGGTGGCGGCCTCCCGGGACCATTGGGGGGACTGGGTCCGGAGGTGGTTTTACCTCCGGGTCCGGGACGCCGAGGTGACCTATTCACCGGCCCCCCTCCTATAGACGGTCGTCCGGCCCCAAGCCCCTGGTATGGACCGAGGAGTAGCTGAAGCTCCTCAGCAAGGTGGTGGGCTCCCAGGGCGTCCGTTCCATGGGGGACGCCGCGGAGGAGTTGACGCTACTCAAGCTCTCCCCCTTCTCACACGGGAGGAGGGGGATTGGGATGTGTCTGACGCAGCAGCCCCTGCAAAAGCCGGTGACCCGATGTAAGCACCCAGTGACTTACTTTGATTTTTGTTAATTTCGCTAACTCCCTTCATCTTTGCAGTCCGGCCATACCCTGCCACTCGGGAGAAGGCGGAGAACCTCCTCGGGAGGTACTATGCCGACGAGCACGAACACATTGTTCGCGTCATCGGGGAGGGTCCTCCCCGGAACTTGGTGGCTGAGGCCTTTGGGCTAAGGCTATCAGAGAGGATGTCTCTCCTGACCCCTGGCTCTCACAAGCGGGGGAAGGAGACCGCCGGGGGTTCCGAGCAAAAGCAGGCCAAGGCTCAGAAGGCCCCCAGTCCGGTGACGACACCGTGCTCTATGCCCGCTGAGGCCCGGGACGCCACCCCTGGGTCGGGACGTGTGCAAGCGCCTTCGAGGCGTGAGGCGACGCCGCCCCCTCCCCTGGAAGAGCTCTCTGGGGGGGCAGCGGGGATGCAAGAGTTCGTGCGCCTCCTCGAGGCCTCCGGAGAGGCCCGGGGGAAGGGGGCGATCGGTGAGGGGGGACGTCCGATTCGGCGAACTACGCCCCCTCGCCATCTCCGGCGATCGCACCTCCGGTGTCACTTGAACTACCGGAGCCAGAGCTCCCGGAGGTACGTTTTGCGGAGGCTTCCCCTCTGCACGTTGAATGGCCGGTCGACGAGTGGGGGAGCCCCTCGGTTTATGAGGTCCCGGGGGCCCCATGGCCCGGAAAAGGGAAGGGGCTCCTCATCCCTCCCCGGGGTGGCACCCCCTCGGAGAGTTCGTCCACCTCCTCCTCGGCCACATCCTCAGCGGCGTGGACCACGGCCGGTGCCGCACCAGTCCACATCACCCCCGCAACCTTCATGAGGGGGCCTGCCGGCGCGGACGGGTCCGGAGTCGTCGGGAGGGAGACCCCCCTGCTGTCCGCGGGTGAGGTTTTTTGGTTCACCGAGGGGCTCCAGACCTGGAAGGTGCAGGAGTACATCTCACAAGGGACGCTCCGTGACCGGTGCGGGGATCTGCAGTCGCTCCACATCTAGGTTCGTTCCCGGAACACCCGGTCTTTTCTTTCTAGGATTTCACCAACTTTTGGGCTTTGCATAACCTTCATGTTTATAGGGGGCGGCCCTCTCCTGGGGCATCGAGGCGCACTTCGAGAAGGCGTTGAAAGAGGTGGAGGGGAAGGCCGCCACCTTTTCTGAGGAGCGGGACGATGCGCTTCGGGATTTGGCTCGGGTCCGGGCTCAACTCCACACCTCGGAGGGTGCCAACGACCGGCTCCGGAGGGAGGCAAGGGCGAAGGAGGACACCCTCCGGGAGCTTGAGGGCTCCAGCACCCAGGTGGTGGCAAAAGCGGGTCACTCCATCCGACTGGCCCTCGAGGGGCTCGGGGTGAGCCTCGGCCCAAGGGGCAGCTCCGACGCGATGCCGGCGACATTCGTGGAGGCCATGCGTTTCTTAACGTGCAAGTGTCTGTAATCCCAGAGGCCGCCGACGCTCGGGCCCGGGGCCGGGTGATGCCAGTGGTGGCCGCCACCGCCATGCTCGTGGAACTCCGGGGGATCGGCGCCCGGGCGATCGGGGGCTGGATCCCCCGACGCTTCCCCAAGTTCTTCGAGCCGCTGCGACAAGAGGTGGAGCAGCTCGCCGGGGGCTTCTACGACTGGATCGTGCGGGTGCGATTCTTGGCACCGGCGCCCCCGAGGGCGGACACCATGGCTCCGGCGGAGACCTCCCGGGGGGAGGACAACAATGACAAAGTATGAGCCTGCCCCCGGGCCTTTAGATAGGTCCTATTTTTTGTTGTAGAATTTTTTCTCCCGGTAGCTGTTAGGGGAAATCTCCGAGAGACAAAGTCCAGGTAAGTTGCGTCACATTTGCCCAGGGACGTGGCCTCCGGTGCCTGCCCCGGGCGCCGCCGTGTGGCTCCCGGGACCTTGCCTCCGGGGCATGTCATGGGCGCCGCCTTTTGCCCCGGGACGTGGCCACCGGTGCCTGCCCCGTGCGCCGCCATGTGGCTCCCGGGACCTTGCCACCCGGGCATGTCCCGGGCGCCGCCTTTTGCCCGGGGACGTGGCCTCCGGTGCCTGCCCCGGGCGCCGCCATGTGGCTCCCGGGACCTTGCCTCCCGTGCATGTCCCGGGCACCGCCTTTTGCCCGGGGACGTGGCCTCCGGTGCCTGCCTCGGACGCCGCCATGTGGCTCCCGGGACCTTGCCTCCCGGGCATGTCCCTGGCGCCGCCTTTTGCCAGGGGACGTGGCCTCCGGTGCCTGCCCCGGGAGCCGTCATTTGGTTCCCGGGACCTTGCCTCCGGGGCATGTCCCGGGCGCCGCCTTTTGCCCAGGGACATGGCCTCCAGTGCCTGCCCCGGGCGCCGCCATGTGGCTACCGGGCATGTCCCGGGCGCCGCCTTTTGGCTCCCGGGACCTTGCCTCCGGGGCATGTCCCGGACGTCGCCTTTTGCCCGGGGACGTGGCCTCCGGTGCCTGCCACGGGCGCCGCCATTTGGCTCTCGGGACCTTGCCTCCGGGGCATGTCCCGGGCGCCGCCTTTTGCCCGGGGACGTGGCCTCCGGTACCTGCCCTGGGCGCCGCCTTTTGACCGGGGACGTGGCCTCCGGTGCCTGCCCCGGGCGCCGCCATTTGGCTCCCGGGACCTTGCCTCCCGGGCATGTCCCGGGCGCCGCCTTTTGCCCGGGGACGTGGCCTCCGGTGCCTGCCTCGAGCATCGTTGCCCTTTTAAAGGTAAAGTCTTTGGTTCTTGATCACGTGCAAGTCACGCGAGGAGTGCCTCGGGAATCAGCGACCACCTGTCAAGCATCCAAGGCACTTGACCGGGAGAAGGACGTCGCTACCCCTCAATTTGACGGTAGCGTCCGGGGTAGTTTAGACTTTTTGCTTCTTTTTGGGGCTATAAATAGCCCTTGTACCCCCTGTTGTAGAAGAGGTGATTCATTATTGGAATAGCCAAAACTCACTGGTGTGCTCCGGAAGCCTCTCCCCCGAGAGCGCCTCCCCAGCCGACTCCGGTCGGGAGCACGCCAACAGGACTAGGGCCCCCACCGGGACCCGAACCTGTATAAATCCTCGTGTCAATTCTTGTGTTTGTCCGGCAGGGGAGGATCGGTCACCCGGTCAGCCCGCGTGGCGTTTTCTTCGCTAGGATCGTTCACAAAACCTGCCGGGGTATTCGCAATACCACGACAGTTGGCGCCGTTCGTGGGGACTTGTGACAAGACGCCATGGCTCCCCCGAGAACAAGGGCTCGCACCCTTCCCGGTGAGGCCGGTCTCGGAGACCCGGCGCCGGCCATCTGGGTCACCACCGTTCTGGCGCTTCCGCCCGGAGGCGGCCAGACCCAGGTACCACCTCCCACCATTCTTAACTTAGGTGCTTCAACCTCCGGGTCGCTCCCGGTGACCGCGGGAACCGCGGCCGGGACTAGTCTCCCCCCGACGGCTCCCCAGGCTCCTCGGGAGTCCCTGCTCGAGGCCTTAGTGGAGGGCCAGCTCCGCACCCAGCGCTCTATGGATGAGTTGCTCAGCGTGTTGGCGCGGCCACCGGCCCCCACATATGCACCGCACCCATACCTGGGGGCTATGCCCCCGTTTATGGGTTACCCGGCCGTCCCTTCAACCTCCGCAGGTCATACGTCCAGACCCTTCCCGGCACCCGGGTCCTTCCCGGTGCCGGGGGGCTACCTCATGCCCGGGCCCTTTGCGGCGCCGGGGGGATACCCCGTTCTGGGCCCATTCCCGGGGCCGGGGACCCATTACATGTCGGGGATTTTCCCTACGTCGGGAGCCAGTCCTGCCCCGCGCGTCGCGTTTACCGCACCGGGGGCGGTCGACAGAGCAGCTCCCGTGCCTCAGCGGACCTCCCCCCGCATCGGCTCCCCAGTTCCGGACGTCGCCGCGGGGGCTCCCCCCTTGCTGGCTCCCCCCTTGCCGGCCTTCCCCCTCTACCTCACCGGCATAGCCCGCTCCTGGTTCTACAACTTGAAGGCCGGCTCCATCAAGTCTTTCACGCAGCTCAAGCGTGAGTTTTGCGCGAACTTCCAGGGGAACTAAGTGCGTCCCCTGGACTCCTCGCAGCTGTGCACCGTTCGGCAGAGGACAGGAGAGACCATCCGAAGCTTCTTCAAGCGCTTCGCCCAAGTGAAGAGCAAGGTGGCTCATGTCCCAGACTCTACGGTCATCGAACCATGCAAAAGCGGGATCCTCCCGGGGGAGCACCACCGGAGGCTCTCCCAGAGCTGCCCCTCCTCCGTCGACGAGCTCTTCAACGTACTGGAAAAGTACGCTCGGGCGGAGGAAGAAGACATCTGGAAGAAGACCCAGGGGGCTCCCGCCCCCACCGACCAGGGGGCCAGGGACCTCCACAAGCGCCCCAGGCAGGGGGGGCGTAACGAGTCACGGCCTCGAGACACCTTTGTCCTCGAGGGTGGAGGCGGCTCGCGCGACCCCCCGAGGGGCAACCGCCCCTTCCCCAGGCCGAAAGGCCATGGGGGAGGACAGTCTTCGCGCGGCCGGGAAGGCCCCGCGGGGAGAAGCAGGGAAGGATCGTGGTGCAGCTTGCACGGGTCCAGTACCCACGCTACCCGAGACTGCCATCAGCTGCTGCAACACTTCGCGGCGTTCCTCGACCAGCATGGGCAGGGGGGGACTCCGGCCTCCTTGCCCCCTCGACCAACTGTTCCGGCCCTTCCTGCTCCCGTGGGGGGCCAGCAGGGGCAGACGCAAGAGGGGGAGCCTTTAGAAGCTCTCCCCTTCCAAACTTCTCAGCGCCGCATCAATGTCATCGTGGGAGGGTCCGCCTCCGGGCGGGACTCTAAGCGCCAGCGTAAGGAGTATGCGCGCGAAGTCAAGGTTGTGAGGGTGCTACACACGTCCCCGCCACCCAAGTGGTCGGACGTCCCCCTCACCTTCATGGCGGAAGACGCGCGCGGGGTTCGCTTCCCCCACGACGACGCGCTCATCGTCTCCGCCACAATCTACAACTGGCACCTAGCCCGCATCCTCGTGGATGGCGGGAGCTCCGCCGACGTCCTCTTCCTGAAGGCCTTCAAAGAGATGCAGGTGGATGAGAAGCTCCTGCAGCCCGCGGCAGGGCCCCTGCAAGGGTTCATCCCGGGGAAGGCGATCCATCCTGTGGGGAAGGTGGATCTTCCCATGACCTTCGGCACCCCGGAGAACTTCAGGACCGAGATGGTCCGATTCGACGTAGTGGACCTCCCCTCCTCCAACAACGCGATCATGGGGAGGACCACAATCAACCGGCTGGGGGCTGCCACCCATCAAAACTACCTCTGCATGAAGATCCCCGGGCCGCATGGTGTGATCAACGTCCGGGGAGACCAAGACATGGCCCGCGCTCTGTACGAGCGCACCGCCGCCACAATTGGAAGCGTCAACCTTATAAAGGCTCCCGGGGGGGAAGCCTCTCCCCCGGAATCAGCCATCGTGGCGATACCTCCCGGGAGGCCTGTAACACCCTGAGTTAGGGGTGAAAACTTCCTTTTTCATCAATAGCATGCATGCTTGTATCTGTAGTAATAGCCAGATCAGTATCTATCTCAAGCCCTAAAATCTCCAAAATCTATCCTGTGACCTCAAATCAAGATCAAATTGTTCAGATGTGATCTATTAGTTATCCTGAATCTAAAAGCCTTCAGAACCCAGATCCAATTCTATCTCTAAATTCCAGATTTATCAACTTCTTCTGTTTTCGAAAACAGAAATACCTTATATTACCCAAATACCCTAAGTTTCAGAAATACAGATTTAATCCAAATCTTGACCAAGTTCAGACCAGATTATTCCTGGAATATGATCATGGGTATGTCAATACCTTAATATAAAAAGTTGACAGCCAGATTCTATCATCTAGACTCTTTTCACAAATCAGTCCAAGGGTTATCGCAAATTAGTCCTTATCTGATATCTGAAAACCCAGAAAGGCTAAAATCTCCAGATTAACTCCAAATTCAGAATTTCTTCGGCAAATCTTCTCAAAATGCTATTTGCCACAAGTTTCTCTTCTGTGCAGATATCAAAATGGAACCCTAAATGCCAGAACTCGAGATCGACAAAACTTAAACCTTATTTTACCCTAAATTACCCTATTTTCAGTTTGTATCAAAAACTATTTAAATGTGTCAAATTTTATCAATTACCTTTGCCAAATACCTTGTTGAATATAATCTACCAGATTAGTGAAATCAATTTCAGTTTAAACCTCCCAAAATTCCAGATTTACATTTCAGTCCAAAACTCAAAGAATCAAATACTGCAGTTCAGTCCATTTTCGACCAGGACAACAGCAGCATTCGACCAGGCCGTTTGCTGTACACGACCAGGGCTCGCCGTGGTTTCCTTGCGCCGTGCACGTTCGCCGCCGGTGAAGCTTCGCCTGCAACTTGATCGTGCATGCTGTTGCGCACGTGTCCTCGCCTCAGCCGTCACCGTGGCAGCGCCGCTGCAACGTCGACGACCAGCGCCTGCTTCCCCGCACGACCAGCAGTGACTGTTGTCAGCATCTTCTTGCCACGTCGCTTGCCTTGCCAGCCGTTGTCGCCACCGCTTTGCACCGCCCGACATGATTGAGTCCCAATGTAGCAACAGTTTTGCCTCGCCAGTGCGCCGTCGCGTCACCGTTCGCCGTTGCTACATCTGCGCCCGGCAACTCATATCAACTGACATCAAATTCAATGCTATTACTTCCTTGCAAGCTACGCCCACTGCACTATATAAACAACCATACCTTGTGTCACATCCTCATCACCAGAACTTAGCCAGATTTTCAAACTTCTTCGCTGTCGTCGTCTTCTCCGGCGAGTCCAGCAAGAGGCTTCACGGTGCCAGCTTCACCCACATCATCTCCTGCCAAATTAAAGCCATCAGTGAGTTCATCTACTCATCCTCTCTGTGTAGTACTGTCTAATTGCTCTCCGGTGGACTCTAACACCGGTGATCGCCGGAAATGGCTGAAAGTCGAAGATTGCCCTGTTCCGGCAATGTAGCTCGAATTACTCCAAATTAGCTCTCGATTCTGTAATAAAAATTGATCAGTAAGCTAAATCAAGCATGCCTGTGAACTTAGAACAATCAATTGAGCCCAATTTGAAGCTATCCCCAATTTTACAATTTATCAGTTGCTGGCTCTCATCGCCAAGCCACACCGGCGAACCTCCGGCCAAATTGACATCTCCAGTAGCTTACTCATACCCTTCTATGACTCCTAGAGCAAGGAATCGAGTTCAATCGGCTTGTGTTAGAAATGCCCAAATCCAGTGTCTCTTCTCCGGCGCCGATGACCGGAAAAGTGTTCCCGGCCGTTTTAGCCCAAATCACCTTGTCATTTAGATGTGCCCTAGCCTCCTGAGCATTTTTGTCTTCTAGCCCGACACCTAGATCGGCCTAGATTGGAAGATATAGCTTTGCCAAGTTTGTGTCCAGAACTGCTCCAGTGCAGCCAGTTCATCTCTGTTCATCATCAAATTTCTTGCTTTCCAGCCATTTCTTGCCCTAGATCCTGTTGACTTAATTGTTCCTGTTACTCAAGCCTACCTCCCAGACAAAGTGGTGCATCATTTGGAGCTCCATATCAAAAGTTATGCTAAGCCCTAGTTTTTGGCATTGTCAGCTCTATGCCAGAGCTTGACAGCCAGTGGCATTGACCTTGTTTACCCACTTCTGGTTGTGCAATTTGAAATCCACTTTGTCCACCGAATTTGTAGAGTTGTGATCTACATTTTCTTCTACTACCACAACTTGAGATAAGCATCCTAGCTTTTCTTAAAGCTATGTCCAAGCTTTGATCCGAATGTCGATCTGTTGACATTCGCTGTTTTGATTAAACCAGTCACAAAATTGGTATCCCTATTGCAATCCTGAAACCCTAAGATTATCTAATCACCATCCTTAGCCCAAATTCCTTGAAACCCTAGAATCTCGACTCAGTTCAGTTTGCAGTTCAACTTATCTCCAGTTTAGTTCAATCATTCTTGTTGAGCATTTCTGCATATAAGTCATAAAACATTTTAAATATTATAAGTAATTATTGTGTGATTGTTTGTCGTCGAGCAGATTCAGAAGCTGACTTTGAAGATTTTGCTGTTGACCCGTCATCGACTGCTGTATTTTACGACGCGGAAGGCAAGTCATATCCTTGGTCATCTTGAACCTATATTTTAAATGTTGCTATAATATAACCTTGAATATAGGCAATATTGCATGTGAATGATTGAGAATGGTTGATTTATCAATTGGCAGTACTGGACTGGTTATCTGTGAAATGTGAAATAAACAAGTTTTGAGCCATGAACTATTATATGTATTTATATATTTATATTCATGAAATAAAACCCCTAGCCGTGACCAGAAAAATGGTATGGATGGCTGTAGCACTGGAGGTGCTAGACTGCAAAGGAATGCAGGCACTGAAGGTGCAGGGTTGTGGATGGTCTGGTCATTGGCTTATAAGGACTAGAACCTTGTGTTGTGCGTCTAGTGGCATGAACAACGTGCTAACCGCAAGCCTGGTATGGGACAGGCCTGAACAAGTAATTATGTGGATCGCACATGAAACCCCTGCATGAGATGTGTAGTGATGCACGATAAACACGGAGCGCGGCTCCCACACATATCACTGAAGGTGATCAAGCACACTGACCCAGTAATGGGAATAAGCAAAGGGGTGGAGGTTTGGATACAACCTGCCACAACTGTGCCTCGCTGAGAGCCACAGGGTCGGGGGTGAATTGTAAGTGATACATAACAAAAGTTCTTGTTATTTCCACCTTGCCGCTCACAGTATGAAGTGAGTCAGGGGTCCAATCATTTTGTTATGATAGGAAACGTTTGAAAGTGGAATATCTTGCGGGTAAATTGGTACCTCTCTGCAGAGTTAAAAACGTATTCGAATACTCCGAGCTCCCGGGTTTATAGGAGTCTGCTGCGGTGGATTAAATCCACGGGGTGTGACACAAGTACTATTTTCTAAATAAAATATGTTTAAATCAAGATTACCCAAATGACATGTGTTGTCATGATAAGGAGTGCTGCCGTGGGCTGTCGTGTGTCGACGTGTCGCGGTAGTGCTATAATCTAGTGAACATGATTGATGATGTTATATTATAAAAAGTGCTGCCATAAGATGAGATGACAAAGGAAAAGATTATTTTACAAATATCCATAATTCTTGACTAGTCTAGGTTCATATCATCACTACTATATGTATCTACTCTTACCTATGACTTGCTAAGTACGTAAGTGCTCACCCTTGCAACATTCAACTCAATAGATGGAGCCTACTTTGATCAAGATGATGGCACGGAGTACTACGTAGATCCAGAAGGAGGAGAATCAGTTCCACCAGAACCCTGAAGTGTGTTGTTCTGCTGTCCACTTCTCTTTTGTGGGTGGGTCACCTATCTTCTGCTGTATAGTTAAATATTTTGCTAAACCCTGAATGCCTTGTAGGCATTGTAATCCTCTTTATGTAATATTAAGGCCAGCAAGCCACACTGCTTAATATTTTGTGAGTACTCTGTTGCAATGTAATATACTCCTGTGTTTGACTCATTCTAGGAAGTCAAAGGTTTGTAGTTTGGGACTAGCTGCAGCGAGCTAGGTCTCTACAGGAGTAGTCGTTGTCCCAGTCTCGAGGCGCGACAAAGCCCCTCAAGCCGTGTCCAGAAGGGGGCCTCCGGAAGGTCGAGCTGTCCCCGGACGACGGGGACAAAATCGTCCGTGTCGGGGCGGAGCTCCCTGAGGAGCATGCAGCACAACTAGCGGCTTTCCTGCGTGAGAACTCTGATGTTTTCGCGTGGAAGCCTTCGGACATGCGGGGCGTCGCCCGGGAGGTTATCGAGCACAAGCTCGCGGTAGCCCCCGGTCACCCCCCCCCCCCCCCCCGTCAAACAGAAGCTGAGAAAGCTCTCCCTCGAGCTCCAAGAGGCAATCAAGGGGGAGATCGCCCAACTCCGAGAGGCGGGGTTCATTCGGGAGGTCTTGCACCCCGAGTAGCTCGCGAACCCCGTCCTCGTCAAGAAATCAAATGGGAGGTGGCGGATGTGCGTGGACTTCACCGACCTTAACCGCGCCTGCCCCAAAGACAAATTCCCACTCCCGCGGATTGACCAACTGGTCGACTCCACCGCGGGGTGTGAGTTGATGAGCTTCCTAGACGCCTACTCCGGCTACCATCAAGTCCGCACGGCGGAAGGGGACGAGGAAAAGACGAGTTTCATAACTCCCCTCGGAACCTTCTGCTACGTCCACATTCCCTTCGGGCTCAAGAACGCGGGAGCGACCTTCCAGCGCCTCATGACGCTGGTCTTCAAAGATCAGTCGGCCACAACGTCGAAGTCTACGTAGATGACGCGGTTGTCAAAAGTCCCTGCGCAGCCTCCCACGTCAACGACCTAGCGGAGACCTTCCGCAACCTCCGCGCATATGGGTGAAGCTCAACCCGGAGAAGTGCGCCTTCGGCGTGCGCCTTCGGCGTGCGCAGGGGGAAGCTCCTGGGTAATTAGGGTTTGACATTTTTGCCAGGGCTAAAACTAGGGTTTCGGTTGAGATTCTTGAGTTCTTCTAGAAGGGAAAAACGTTCAGAAAAATGAAAGAAAGATAATCACTTGATCAGATTTGAATTTGGAGATGATCTGGGACTTTTAGCCTTTTTGGGCTTTTTGAAAATTCTGAAAAGGACTAAACTGAAATACTTTTGGACTGAAGGGTGAAAATGATCTGGGAGATGAAGTTTAGCTGCCAACTTTTTAGGTTAAGGTAGTGGCACACCTAAGATCAAAATAGGGTTGAGACATCTGGGATTCCAAAGAAGATATGCTGACTCGCAAGCTAAAAAGATAGCCAAAAACTGGGATGTTACAACTGTCTTCTGTGCTGAGATTATATAACTTGAAGGCAGGCAACGGTTGGAGCGATAAGAGTTTCACGGCACTATTAGATCTTCTAGCGGACATGCTTCCAGAGGGAAATGAGTTGCCAAGATCTACTTACCAAGCCAAAAAACTGTTGTGTCCGTTGGGAATGGAAATCGAAAGAATACATGCATGCCCAAATGATTGTGTGTTGTACTGTAACGAGTACTCTAGTTTGCATGTTTTTCCAAGATGCGGCGCATCAAGGTATACGCGTAGGGACCGGATTGACAGTGAACATCACGAGGTAAAGAAAGGACCTCCGGTGAAAACTGTGTGGTACTTGCCTGTGATACCTAGATTGAAGCGGCTGTTTGCAAATCCGAAAGTCGCGAAGCACTTGCGTTGGCATGCTGAAGCCCGGAAACAAGACGGAAAACTGAGACGCCCAGCTGATTCTATTCAATGGAGAAACATCAACAGAACATTTGTTGAGTTCGGCGGCAAACTTAGGAATATAAGGTTCGGGCTGAGTATAGATGGTATGAACCCACATGGTAATATGAGCAATCGGCATAGCACTTGGCCGGTTCTTTCATGCATCTACAATATTACTCCTTGGTTATGCACGAAGCGCAAGTACATCATGATGGCGTTACAAATCTCAGGACCCAGACAACCCGGAAATGATATTGACGTGTTTCTAGCGCCTTTAATCGAGGACTTACATAAATTGTGGAGCGAGGGGGTGCAGGTGAGGGATGCATACAAGAAAGAGAATTTCATTTTGCTGGCCTTGATATTTTGCACCATAAATGATTTTCCGGCCTACGGCAATTTGTCGGGGTATAGTACGAAAGGAGCCAAGGCTTGCCCTATTTGCCTAGATGAAACTGAGAGCATGTGCCTGCGAAACTGTTGGAAAACAGTGTACATGGGTCACCGCAGGTTTCTTCTGGTGCATCACACATACCGTAAGAAGAGGAAATCATTTAACGGGAAGCCTGAGAAGGGATCAGCTCTAGTGTTTCTGACCGGTAAGGAGATTTACTCGCGCGTGAAGGACATCAAAGATGAGTTCGGTAAGTATTCTAAACCTCGAGAAAAAAATGTTTGGAAGAAGAGATCGATTCTTTGGGATCTACCGTACTGGGAGCACTTACAAGTTCGACATTGCATTGATGTCATGCATGTAGAGAAAAATGTCTGTGACAGTTTGATTGGTTTGTTGTTGAACATTCCGGGAAAGACAAAGGATGGTGTGAAAGCTCGTCGTGATATGGTGGAAATGGGGATAAGGACTGAGCTTGCACCTTCGGAGAAGAGAAAGCGTACATACCTCCCCCCGGCCTGCTATACATTGTCCAAGATCGAAAAAACAGAACTCTGTCGGTGCTTGCACGGTGTTAAAGTTCCATGTGGGTATTCCGCGAACTTGAAAAAACTTGTGTCCATGAAGGACCTAAGACTGGTTGGCACGAAGTCCCATGACTGTCATGTGCTGATGTCACAAATATGGGAGCTCGATTACGGATTACTTAAGATTCCCCTGTTTCAATGCCAATGGGTCGAAATCCCTCGAGGTGTTAAAGTTGACAGTTACGGGTTTACTCTCGTCGATCTTGATAGAGTCGGACACCAAGACGATCCATTCATACTTGCAAAGCAAGGCACACAGGTATTCTACATCGTTGACCCGGCCAATCCAAACTTGCATGTTGTCCTCCACAGCAAGAGACGTATTGTTGGGGTCGAAGATGTTGTCGACGAAGAGGAGTATAACCAATTCGACGAAATACCTCCATTTTTAGAGGACATTCAATCTATCCCTACTGAAGATATCGACGAAACAACGTATCTGCGAGATGATCACGAAGAAGGATTATGGGTTGAGAACCATTGATGATTATTTTCTATTTTAGGGAAAAATGCCAAGAAAATAGCCCACAAGTTCTGCATCAAGGTGAGGAACTTATCATTAATACATCAGACAATACATTTTTCTTTAGAACTTAATGATAAGCTAGTTCACAGCATTAATATATCTCAATTTTACTCCACAGCATGAGTTCTAACATGTACAGTACCTTTATCCTGTAAGTACTTAATTCTTCCCTTCAAATTTTCTTGCCAAAATCTCATTGTAGCCTCTTGCTTCTTCAAGCTCTCCAAAAATCCCATTCCCTGAAACATCATTTTCCAATGCCCTGCCCACTTCAAAAATTACTCTGGGAAAAATTTACTTTTTCTATCGGTATTATTTTGTTTTACCGTTAGAATAAATCCATTTGTCTGACGGTATTTTGTTGTTTGTGCCGATAGCAAAAGGGCATCGACTACTTTAATGTGTCTTAGGCACTTCAAAAATTACTCTGGGAAAAATTGGTCTCACGGTATTTTATTGTTTGTACCGATAGAAAAGGGCATCCACTACTTCAAATATTGCTCTGGGAAAAATTTACTTGTTCTATCGGTATTATTTTGTTGTACTGTTAGAATAAATATATTGGTCTGATGGTGTTTTGTTGTTTCTACCGATAGAAAAGGGCATCCACTACTTTATTACACATGGCCCTTGAGTTTCCCTCCAGTCGAACAGTTCCAACTTATAGCACTGCGTCTCTTCGAGAGCGAAAGAAACCACAACCTCCGTAGTGACCACTCACTTCCTCACTCCCACATGACGATCGCCGGCTGGATACTGGTTCGCCACTGCCACCGGTTCATATTTTCGTCCTTCGCCGGCCGCCGCTGCGTTCTACACCGCATCTCCATCACCACAACTAATTGCGGTAAAATACCCTAGTTCGTCGTTCTTTTTCCAGCATCTTCCTTATTTGATCTTAGTGTCTTGTATGTACTAATTCTTCGAGTTTTGCAATTACACTAGGGTTCCCTATTGTGTTGGATTATGTACATTCCGCAGGTAATGTTGATTTAAATTAGGGTTGACATAATATGTTCCAGTGCTGTAATGAACCTATTTTGAGATTTTAACTTATATATACTACTGTATGTGTGATCAATTGTATCCAACTGTCATGTAATGCACATTATATGTTGGAGGTGTTCTTACACATCTTCTATCGGTATCTCCTGTATTTGCCGATAGAAAAAATTTTTATGTTCTATCGGCAGCTCATGTGTTTACCGATAGAAAAGATTTCTAAACAAGTATTTAAACTTTGGATCTGGAAGGACATGAGCCATGCAATGTACTAGTTTGGTTGGGAATTTTTACTCACTTGGTATGAATATATGGCAATGTGGATGGGTCTTCGATGTATATGTTTCAAATGCTTATACATGACTTTTCCCAACCGAATAGATGTGAAGTCCTGATGATTTGCATACAGGTAATGCTAAAGATAACCAAGAGAGGGTGCTATAAACCATGTTATTCCTTTTTTGGTTGTGACCTACTTTCTGTGCTACTTCAATATCTTTATATTCCATTAGCATTAGGTTTGTCAGATTATGCACAGTGGCACTTAGATGCTTGTGTGCATATTTACGTGTGAAATAATAATGCTGGCCCATGAATATTAGTATAGAAAATCATGGAGAATGTTATGTGATGACAGTGAATGGTGGCTTATCAACAAAATTCCATATATAGATAACATTGTTATGTTCTATCGGTATCTCACGTGTTTGCCGATAGAAAAAATTGTTATGTTCTATCGGCAGCTCATGTGTTTATCGATAGAAAAGATTGTTATTTGTGAAATAATAATGCTGGCCCATGAATATTAGTATAGCAAATCATGGAGAATGTTGACTTAAACCAAGATTATGTGATGCTAGTGAATGGTGGCTTATCAACAATATTCCATAACACAGAGAACATTGTTATGTTCTATCGGTATCTCGTATCTTTGCCGATAGAAAACATTGTTATGGTCTATCGGCAGCTCATGTGTTTACCGATAGAAAGGATATCTGAACACTTCAGCAAGTAATTTTTGCATGTCTTTTAGTATTATTTTCTTCGGACATCCCTTTTGCAGCCCTAATTAGTCTCCAGTCCTGAACTGAGTTATGGAACTCCAAGAAGAATTAATTGCCATATGTTTCCTGCTTCCTATATGAAAATGTGTAGATGAAAATGCTCAGAAATAGTATCTTATCATCTATTGGTAGTTTCTGTGTTTACCGATAGAAAAAATATTTAAAATAGGTCCTTTTGCTTTGTAAAATGATTTGGTTTGTGTTTCCATTAAATTTTTGATGGTTTGTTGATAGTTTTGTAGGGACAGACATGTCGTCGTCTTCATCGGATGGTACTAGTGGTTCGACTAGGGCCAACCCCAACATAACTGAAGATGCAGCTGGTTCATCCCAGCGCAAGAGGGTGGGGCGAGGCGCGACGACGTTGGGCCGTTTGGCCAAACGCACGGATCTTTCTTGTGAGTTGAACCAATTTGGGAGGCCGATCGGAAAGAATGCTGGGAAGTACGCGGCCTATGTTGGGCTGTTGGCGAAAGAAAGGGTGAAGATCACCATCTAGAGCTAGAAGGACGTGACGGCGGACGAGAGGGATAGATTGTGGGTGGAAGTGAAGGTTAAATTAACTGAATCGCTGAACTCTTTCGTAATCACGTTCACTTAGCTTATACTAAAGTTTAACTAACTAGTGATTAATTGTATGCATTGTTTGACAACAGGCTAAGTGGAACATCCCCGACGATACACCTAGGACGGCCTGCTTGAAGGACATGAATGGAACATGGAAAACCTTTAAGAGCTGGCTCGTCAGTAACTTCCTCGCTGCGGGGAAATCTCCTTGAGAGAAGTACCCCTTCATATCGGAGGAGGTATGGGAGGAATTCACCAAGCAGAAGGGGATCGAGGAGTTCAAGGCCCTTAGCGAGAAGAATAAGGCGATCCAGAAGAGGAACGACCACCCACATCGGCTCAGATCCCGAGGCTATGCAGGGAAGGAGGAGCACTGGAAGAAGGAAGACGAGCAAAATTCTATCATCGACTCCCCTGAGTTGCCGCTCTCCGAGATCCGGTATGAGAGGTGCAAGCGATGGTGGAGGGGGAGAGGGTCCGTGTCATCCACGGGGTCTGTGCAGTTCGCAAACCCTGGGGACGCCGACGTTGTGAGGCGAATGGTAAGTTAGCTAACCTTGTAAACTGTGTGCGCACAAGTGTATATATGTGTTTGTCTCACAAGGTACCTTTAAATGTAACAGATCTCTTTTGAGAAGGAGGCAATGGAGGGATTGTTTACCCCGCAGAGGGAGAACGACATCCTCAATCGGGCTCTAGGAAATAAGGAGCATCCCGGGCGGACACGGGTCGTGGGAGCCATTGTGTCGTGGAAGGCCGGTTTCGCAGATCCGGCTCCACCGAGGAAGAAGGCCCGCTCCTGGAAGGACAAGGAAGCAGAGCTCTCCAATAAGATACGGGCTGAGATACGGGAGGAGATACGGGCTGAGGTGCAGTCTGAGGTGTAGTATGAGGTCGCACAAATGAGGGAAGAGTTTGCAAAGTTTAGAGAAGCATTGCTGGCCAAGAGTGCATATGCGGATCCCTAGGACGATGGTACCCCACGGGGTCGGATAGGCAGTTGCTCTTCGAAGGTCCTCGCGGATCTAGTGGATCTACTTGAGGTATTGCAAGCCTTCATCTGTGCACTTAAGTTGATGCCACTCCCATTCTGTTAGAGTTGTTTCGCTAACCTGTTTTAATTGTTACAAATTTACAAAAGCTAGAGGGCTGCATCCTACTGACTCACCTAGGCGACGGGCAGGAAGTGGTTGCACACGGCTTCGTATATCCGTCTGGGGCGGATGTCCGGATCCACTGTGTACCTCTGCGGTTGGGGTTCGCAAAGGTACAGGTGGACATGGCCATGCCGGGCTACAACGATTCTCCATTGCCAGTCCCAACAGAGGAAATGAAGACACTTGCTGAGGCAGTGGCCTCCTACGTACAGTGGCCCAAGAAGTGTGTTCTAATACAACAGGTAAATCCTACACATCTTAGATTACATCCTACTCAGTACACTCAACTTGCAAAATCTAACATACGTGCTCATTAATTGAAGTGGCCTGCTGGCGTGCTACCAGGGGACTGCGCCCCCAGCTTGGGGCATGAGGCCGGATCTCGTGCGAACCTGAACACAGCAAAGAGAGCCTCGACCCCAGCCAGCGCATCCATGCCTTCACCTCGGAAGAAAGCCGCCATCACCTCGCCCTTGCCTTCGAAGGTACGCGCTCAGTCCCTGGCAAAAGGCAAGGGCAAAGGCAAGGGCAAAGGGCGAAAGGGACAGCCGGAGAGGTTCAAGAACGGGTTCCCACTCGTGTCGGAGGCAGCTTTGCGCAAATTGGATGAATCAACCAGAGACCTCCATGAGTGGTACCTACACCGAACTCGGCGCAATCTGAACTTCTTAGTTCCCTACAGGCCTGGGCAGTTCCACCGTGAGCCCGACAGTATATCTGGGGCACACGAGGATCTGTTCGACCTCTACAACTGGCGGGAGCTCGATATGTCCATCATACGGACTGGAGTCCTGTGAGTTTGCTGATGCTATGTATTGCTGTTTTGTAACTCTGTTTGCTAACTCTGCATTGTTGTAGTTCATTTGAAATGTAGTAACTTTATGTGCAATACTAATGTCGTCCTTTGCATGCAGGTGCATGTACAGGCTAGCATGAGAGGTTTCATGTGACAACGTGGGTTTCCTCGACCCAGAGAAAATAAGCCTCACGATGCTAGAGCATGACGCCGCGCACGCTGAGCAGTACATATCCAAGGCGCTGATGGCGCAGCAGGACAGGGAGTTCATTCTGGTGCCGTACCACCAAAGGTTAGTGCATTTCGTACTAATTTAACTCAATCTTGTATGTTACACCTGAGATATACTTTGAGCTAGCGGTCCTCTTTTATGTACAATGTAGGGGCCACTAGATCCTCATCGTGATCTATCCGTGGAGCAACGAGGTGTACTACCTCGATTCAATGCGTGAAAGATTACCGAACGAATATGTGGTCAAGGGGAATATGGAGGCGTAAGTAACATATATGTTTGATTTAAATTTTGACCTCACTAGCTAATGATAATACATTAACTGGCAATGCTAACTGAAATGCAGGGCTTTTGAGAAATATGTGTCTACTGGAGGGAGGCATGCCGCACCGTAGGGCTCCCTACTAGCTTGGAAAGAATATGAGGTACTCACGAGACTTTTTGTTTATGCTTAATTAGTTTATGGAAACAATAGCTAACATGCCTTCGCATATGCAATTATCTTAGTGCCATCAGCAGCCGCAATCGTGGGAATGCGGGTTTTATGTGCTATGCTACATGTACCTCAGACTTGCCATGTCGAAAGACCAATACGAAAATGCAAATATTAGAGATCTTCGACAAATCTGGGCTCAATATGTTATGGAGGAAGTTGCGCCCAACCAACCGCCATGACAATTCTCTTTTTCGTATACTCTGTGCATAGACTGTTTATATATATGTGAATAAATATATATGTGAATAAATGTCCATATTGGATTGCAATTTGTATTTGTCCATATATATGTGAATAAATGTGAATAACTTTCTAATGTGTCAATCTGTTCAATGTATATGTGAATTTACTCTTCGTTGCATCTGTACTGTATTGTGTATCCAATCTATACTATATTGCATCTGTACTGTATATGTGAATGTACTGTCTTGTGAATGTAAAGAATGTACTGTATTGCATCTGTACTGTATTTCTATCAGTAAATTCATTCACAACCGAGAGAGTACTATCATTTTTTCTATCCGTAAACTCATCCACAACCGAGAGAGTACTACCTTTCTTCAATCGGTACACACGTAATTCACCGTTAGAAGAGTTTAACTTTTCCTGCCGGTAAACTCATACACAACCAAGAGAGTACAAACGTTTTTTCTATCGGTAACTCATTTCCAACCGAGAGAGTACTAAGGTTTTTTGTATCGGCACACTCGTAATTAACCGTTAGAAGAGTGTGACTTTTCCTGCCGGTAAACTCATACACAACCGAGAGAGTACTATCATTTTTTCTATCGGTAATCTCTTGCACAACCGAGAGAGTACTATACTTTCTTCTATCGGTACACACATAATTCACCATTAGAAGAGTTTAACTTTTCCTGCCGGTAAACTCATACACAACCGAGAGAGTACAATCATTTTTTCTATCAGTAAACTCATTTCCAACCGAGAGAGTACTAAGGTTTTTTCTATCGATACTCTCTTAATTAACCATTAGAAGACTATGACTTTTCCTGCCGGTAAACTCATTCACAACTGAGAGAGTACTATACTTGTTCTATCGGTAAACTCTTTCACAAACGTCAGACTACAACAGGTTTTCTACTGGTTGTCGCATAAAATGCCGTTAGAATAGTGAAGTTCTTCTATCGGTTATTTACCGATAGAAATGACCTGTCTTGTTCTATCGTGTCTATCTCTAACGGTACAAAAACCGATAGTAGAAGGGTGTTTTTTACTGATAGAAGAAAGCTTTTCTGTACTAGTGCCTCCCGAATGAATCCTACCTCCCGGAGCTTGGTAATCTTGACCTTGATAGCCTCTTGGCGTTCAGGGGAGAGCTTTCTCAGCTTCTATTTGACCGGGGGGTGACCGGGGGTCACAGCGAGCTTATGCTCGATGACCTCCCGGGCGACGCCCTACATGTCTGCGGGCTTCCACGGATAGACGTCGGAGTTCTTGCATAGGAAAGCCGCGAGTTGCTCGACGTGTTCTTCGGAGAGGTCCGCCCTAATCTTGACGGTCCTGCTTCCATCGTCCGGGGACAGCGGGACCTCTCGGAGGTCCCCTTCCGGACGCGGCTTGGGGGGAGACCTCTCGGAGGGGACGGCCGTGGCGTCCGGCACCAGGGAAGAGGTCTCTCCCCCTGGGGTCTTGATCATGTTGATGCTCCCGATCATCGCGGAAGCGCGCTCGTACAAAGCGTGGGCCACATCTTGGTCGCCTCGGGCGGTGATCACGCCGTGAGGCCCAGAGATCTTCACGCAGAGATAGCTCTAGTGGATCACCGCCCCCAAGCGATTGATTGTGGTCCTCCCCATGATTGTGGTCCTCCCCATGTCTGGGGTACCGAAGGTCATGGGGAGATCCACCTTCCCCACCGGGTGGATCGTCTTCCTCGGGATGAAGCCCTGCAAGGGCCCGGCTGTGGGCTGTAGCAACTTCTCGTCGACCTGCATCTCTCTAAACACCTTCAGGTACAAGACATCGGTGGAGCTTCCGCCATCGACGAGGATACGCGCCAGGTGGCAGTTGTAGACGGTGGCGGAGATGATGAGTGCGTTGTCATGGGGGAAGCGAACCCCGCGCGCGTCTTCCACTGTAAAAGTGTGGGGGACGTCCGGCCACTTTGGTGGTCGAGACGTATGTAGCAACCCCACAACCTTCACCTCACGCGCATACTCCTTTCGCTGGCGCTTAGAGTCTCGCCCTGAGGCAGACCCCCCCCCCCCCCCCCGTGATGACGTTGACACGTCTTTGGGAGGTTTGGAAGGGGAGCTCTTCTGTTGAGCCCCCTTCCCACGCTTGTCCCTGCTGCTCCCTCGAGGGGGCAGGAAGAGCCGGCAAAGCCGGCTGGGGGGGCAAGGAGGCAAGACTCCCCCCCTGCCCACGTCGGTCGAGGAATGCGGCAAAGTGTGGGAGAAGCTGGTGGCATTCCCGGAGAGCGTGGGTATTGAACTTGTGGAAAGTGCACCACAGACCCTCCTTGCCTCCCTCCGCGGGGCCTTCACGGTCGCGGGACGGCTGCCCCCCCCCCCCCCACGGCCTTTTGGCTTGGGGAAGGGACGGTTGCCCTTGGGGGCATCGCGCGAGCCGCCTCCACCCTCAAGAATAAAGGTGTCCCTAGGCCGTGGCTCGCTACGATTGTCCCTCTTGGGGCGCTTGAGGGGGTCCCTAGCCTCCCGATCAACGGGGGCGGGAGCCCCCTGGTTTTTCTTCCAGAGGTCGTCCTCCTCTGCCCGAGCGTATTTCTCAAGTGCAGTGAAGAGCTCGTCGGTGGAGGAGGGGCAGCTTCGGGAGAGTCTCCAATGGAGCTCCCCGGGGAGGATCCCGCTCTTGCACACCTCAATGACTGTGGAGTCAGGGATGTGAGCCACTTTGCTCTTGACTTGAGCGAAGCACTTGAAAAGCTACGGATGGTCTCCCCCGTCCTTTGCGGGACGGTGTAGAGCTGCGATGAGTCCAGGGGACGCACGTAGTTCCCTTGGAAGTTCGCACAGAATTCGTGCTTAAGATGCGCGAAAGACTTGATGGAACCGGCCTTCAGGTTGTAAAACCACGAGTGGGCGATCCCGGTGAGATAGAGGGGGAAGACGTTGCACTGGACTATCTCATCCCCCCCAGCCGTTGAGATGGCCATAGAATACACCTGCACAAACTCGTAGGAATCGGCCTCACTATTGTAGTGTTCTATGTGTGGCGGTCGATAAGGTTACGGCCATCGAATGCACCGGAGCCGGCGGCACAGCGGTTGGTTGGCCCCCTCCACCCCCTGGGGAGAGTCCCTATCGCTGTCCCCTTTGATGGGGGACGCACATTCATTGTCGGAGTCAGGGAGGGGTCCAAGATGTCCACCGATGCGGCGGTAGCGTCTCTTCTCCTCCGGGTTAGTCGAACTAACCTCCTGGACATATGGGCACCCCCCAGAAGTGGCAGTTGCTTCCTCAGCGTGCCTCTTCCCTCGGCTGGGACGGGAATGTGGTTCACCACGTCCTCGAGCCAGGGGGGTTCCGGCCGGTAGCGTGAGCGAGCCTCTCTGGACTTGGTGGTACGCATTTACTCGACCTCCTCTAGGGTAAAGCGGACCTGATCCACCGGGGGAGCCTTCAAGGGCGGCCCCGGGGGAGGAGGGATCTCGCGCACGGTGGTCACCAGCTCGGAAGGTGCTACCGGGACGCGGGCGAAATCTGCCACCGGGTAGTCCCCAGGAGCGACGTCTGGAACTGGAGAGGAGGGGCCCTCACAGGGGAGGTCCCGCGGCAGCGTGGGAGCCGTCCAGCGGGCCGCCTCCGGCGCGACAGACGCAATCGGCGTGGCGAAACCGGCTCCGGGCCTCGGGAAGATCCCTGGTGCGGGGTGGACCCCCGATATGGGGAAGGCTTCGGGAATGAGGTAAGCCCTCGGTATCGGGAAGGTTCCCGGCGCCGGGAAGGCTTCAGACGATGGGCCCGCCGGGGGGACATAACCCCTGGTGGAATCATAGGTCCCGGGAGAGGCCAGGCTTCCAAGGATCGGAGGGGCCACCAGGTGTCCCATAAACAGGGGCATTGCCCCCACGAACGGGAACTACGGCAGATAGATGGGGGCCGGCGGCCGCGCCAAAACGCGGAGTAGCTCATCCATGGAGCGCTGGGCGTGGAGTTGGCCCTCCACCAGAGCTTCGAGCAGGGTGTCTCGGGAAGCTGGGGGAGCCACTAGGGGAAGGCTAGTTCCCACCGGGGCACCCACGGTCACCGGGTTGGACCCGGAGGCCTGTCCACCGGAAACAACAGAAATGGTTAGGGGTGGTACCTGGGTTTGGCCATATCCTGCCGGAAGTGCCGGGGCAGCAGTTTCTCGAGGGGGTGGCGCCGGATCACAAGGACTGGCGTCACCGAGTAGGGCGCGAGCCCTCGTTCTTGGGGGAGCCATGGCGATTTGTCGTGAAGTCCCCACGGACGGCGCCAATTGTCGTGGTATTGCGAATACCCCGGCAGGTTTTGTGGAGGTTCCTAGCTAAACAAAGACAACGTGAGCTGACCAGGTGACTAGTCCTCTCCCGTCGGACAAGCACAACATGTGACACGATGATTTATACAGGTATGGTCTCAGTGGAGACCCTAGTCCTGTCACGCGCTCCCAACAAAGGTTGGCTAGGGGAGTTCTCTCGTGAGGAGAGTGCTCCTAAGCACGCCTATTCTTTTTTGTGTATTGATACAAATGAACAGTCCTCAGTTACAATAGAGGGATACAAGGGATTATATAGGCCCAAAAGGTGCAAAAAGACCAAACTACCCCGATTGCAGCCATTGGATCGGAGGGCACTATCGTCCTTCTCCCGGCCCAGGGGCTAGATGCTTGACAAGTGTCCTCGCCAGTTCCCGAGGCGCTCCTCGCATGATCCTTACGGGACCTTGCCCGGGACAGGGATACCCGTGACCTCTGTCCCCGGGCAAAAGACGGCGCCCGGGACGGGTGTCACCGGGGTACTTGTCCCCGGGCCAAAGGTGGCACCCGGGATGGGGGTCACCGGGACCCCTGTCCCTAGGCCCAAGGCGGCGCCCGGGACGAAGGCTCCGGGACCGTTGTCCTCGCTCAAAAGGTGGCGCCCGGGACAGGGGTCACTGGGGCCCTTGTCCTCGAGCCAAAGGCGGCACCGGGGACAGGGGCCACTAGTACCCCTGTCCCCGGGCCAAAGGAGCTGCCCGGGATGAAGGCTTCGGGACCGTTGTCCCCGGGCAAAAGGCGGCACCCGGGACGAAGGCTCCAGGACAATTGTCCCCAGGTGAAAGGTGGCGCCCTAGACGGGGGTCACCAGGGCCCTTGTCCCAGGTCCAAAGGCGGCGCCCTAGACGAAGGCTTCGGGACCATTGTCCCCGGGTGGAAGACGGCGCCCAGGACGGGGGTCACCGGGGCCCTTGTCCCCGGGCCAAAGGTGGCGCCCAGGACAGGGGCCACTGGGACCCCTGTCCCCGGGCCAAACGCGATGCCCGGGACGAATGCTCCGGGACTATTGTCCCTGGGTGAAAGACGGTGCTCGGGACAGGGGTCACCAGGGCCCTTGTCCCCAGTCCAAAGGCGGCACCAGGGTAGGGGCCACTGGGGGCCTTGTCCCTGGGCCAAAGGCGGCGCCCGGGATGGGGGTCCGGGATCGTTGTCCCCGGGCAACAGACGGGGCCCGGGATGGGGGTCATCGAGGCCCTTGTCCCCAGGCCAAAGGCGGCGCCCAGGACAAAGGCTCTGGTACCATTCTCCCCGGGCGGAAGACGGCGCCCGGGACGGGTGTCACTGGCGCCGTTGTCCCTAGGCCAATGGCGGCGCCCGGGGCGGGGGCCACTGGGACCCCTGTCTGTGGGCCAAATGCGGCGCCCGGGACGAAGGCTACGGGACTGTTGTCCCCGGGCAAAAGGCGGCGCCCGGGACGGGGGTCACCGGGGCCCTTGTCCCCGGGCCATAGGCAGCGCCCTGGACGGGATCACCGAGGGCCGTTGTCCCTGGGCCAAAGGCGGCGCCCGGGATGGGGGTCCGGGAGCGTTCTCCCCGAGCAAAAGGCGGCGCCTGCGACAGGGGCCACCGGGGCCCTCGTCCCCGCGCCAAAGGCGGCGCCAAGGACGAAGGCTCCTAGACCGTTGTCCCAGTGCCCGGGACTGGGGTCACCGCGGCCCTTGTCCCTGGGGCAAAGGCGGAGCCCAGGACGGGGGTCACCGAGGCCGTTGTCCCGGTGCCAAAGACGGCGCCTGGGACGGGGGTCCGGGACCGTTGTCCACGGGCGAAAGGCGCCGCTTGGGACGGGGATCACCGGGGCCCTTGTCCCCGGGCCAAAGGTAGCGCCCGGGACGAGGGCCACTGGGACCCCTGTCCCCGGACCAAACGCGGTGCCCGGGACGAAGGCTCCGGGATCGTTGTCCCCGGGCAAAAGGCGGCGCCCGGGAAGGGGGTCACCGGGGCCCCTGTCCCGGGGCCAAAGGCGGCGCCCGGGACGGGGTTACTGGGGCCCTTGTCCCCAGGCTATAGGCAGCGCCTCGAACGGGCGTCACTGGGGGCCCTTGTCCCTGGGCCAAAGGCGGCGCCCGGAATGGGGGTCCGGGACCGTTGTCCCCGGGCGAAAGGTGGCACCCGGGATGGGGGCCACCGGGCCCTCGTTCCCACGCCAATGGCTGCGCCGGGGACAAAGGCTCTGGGACCATTGTCCCCGGGCAAAAGGCGGTGCCCGGGACGGGGGTCACCGGGGCCCTTGTCCTGGGGCCCAAGAAGGCGCCCGGGACGGGGGCCACTGGGACCCCTGTCCCCGGGGCAAACGCGGTGCCCGGGACAATGGCTCTGGGATCGTTGTCCTCGGGCAAAAGGCGGTGCCCAGGACGGGGGTCACCGGGGCCCTTGTCCTCGGGCCAAAGGTGGCGCCCGGGACGGTGGTCACCGTGGCCCTTGTCCCTGGGCCAAAGGCAGCGCCCGGGACGGGGCTCACCGGGGCCCTTTTCCCCAGGCTATAGGCAACACCCGGGACGGGGGTCACCGGGGGCACTTGTGCCTGGGCCAAAGGCAGCACCCAGGACGGGGGTCACTGGGGCCCTTGTCCCCGGGCCGAAGGCAGCGCCCGGGACGGTGGTCACTGGGGCCCTTGTCCCCAGGCTATAGGCAGTGCCTGGGACGGGGGTCACCGGGGGCCCTTGTCCCTGGGCCAAAGGCGGCGCCCGGGATGGGGGTCTGGGACCGTTGTCCCCGGGCAAAAGGCGGCCCCCAGGACAAAGGCTCCGGTGTAGCTTCTATGCCCCTAAAGAGTGTTTTGGTAATTAATGACAATTACAAATGTTGAACTAACGATACTTGTTAAGCTGTGTCAAGATCAAACTCAAAAGACAGGTCAATGAAAGGCAAAGAAAGAGCCACATGATGAAGAAAGGACATTGAGCGAAGAGGCAAAGGTACGGAATAGGATCTTTTCCATTTTACTGGTCTAAGGTGTTTAGAAAAGAATTTTGACCGGATTTTATGATAGTCGCCGTACTATTAAGAGGAGCATGTGGTGTATCACGAAATACTTCATCTATGTGCCACAAATCATAAAATCAACTTGCATTGCATATTAGAAGGTCATATACTTTGAAAATGCAGTTTACCATTCATTTCAGACAAATTCAGTCTCAGTCGGTCTGACCGATTGTGAGCCGGTCTGACCGAATGTTTACTCGGACTGACCGACGTTATGTCAAAGTGTAGTTTATTTCTCAAAAAGATCGGTCTGTCCGTAGTTAAGACCTAGGTCAGTCTCCTGGATCTTCATGACCTATCTTTCTGAATCATATTGTGTTATGACGGTCTGACCGTTTGTTAGACTGGTCGGACTGAGAAATCAGTCTGACCGAGGTTTTGCACTACGGTCTGACCGTGTAGCTGGTCTGTCCGTAATTATCGGCCTGACCGTATAACATGTCCAGAAACCATGTCGTCTCTGGACGATTTCACGGTCTGACCACCATTGGCTCCGGTCTGACCGTGAGTGTGCCTGACAAGGGCAGGTGAGCATTAATTGCGCCTGTTTAATGCCGTTGCAATTGTGGCTGTCTGACCGGGCTTATACCTGCGGTCTGACCGCCAAGTGATCTTTTTCTCCCAACAGCTGGTAACGGCTATATTTATTGTGGGGGGTATATATACTCCCATGCAGGGCCCTGTTCATGACTTTTGGCATATTTGTGAACATTGTCATCATCCTTGAGAGCTAAAGCAAGATTCATACACTCTAGGGTTCTAATTCTTGAATTTGAGAGAGTGTGCATTTGAGATCTTCTAGTGCATTGCATTTAGATCACTAAATCAACCTTGTGGCACTAGAAGAGCGATAAGTGATCATCACCGGCTTGTTACTCTTGGAGTTTGCCGGCTCCTAGACGGCTAGGAGGAGGGTTTTGGAGAGCTCTTCAAGGAAGATTGTGAAGAAGCCTCAAAACGTCTTGTGAAAGGGTCGAGCACGCCTTGCCGGAGCGGTAAAGTGCATCATTAGTGAAATCGAGGTTTGGATAACTCATCACACTAATCCAGCTCGAGATCTAGGTCACTTCTTGAGAGAAGGTTGACTAGATAGAGGAGCGGTTAGAGATTTGAGTTTGCCTCAACGTGGATTAGGGGTGATCGGCAAATCACCGAGACCACGGGATATATCCTTGTGTTAAATTGTTCATTGCTCTTCGTTTGCTCTCATTTATTATTAATTGTTTGATTAGTTGTTAATTTGTTAAAATCGCCTATTCACCCCCCCTCTAGTCGATATCCTAGATCCCTTTCATCTGGGACCATTGTCCCCGGGCAAAAGGCAGTGCCCGGGACGGGGGTCACCGGGGCCCTTCTCCCCGGGCCAAAGACGGTGCCCGGGACGGGGGTTCGGGACCGTTGTCCTCGGGCAAAAGGCGGCGCCCGAGACGGGGGTCACCGGGGCGCTTGTCCCTGGGACAAAGGCGCCGTCCGAGACGAAGGCTCGGGGATCGTTGTCCCTAGGCAAAAGACGGCGCCCGGGACGGGGGTCACTGGAGCCCTTGTCCCCGGCCCAAAGGCGGGGCCCGAGACGGGGGTTACCGGGGCCCTTGTCCCCGCCCAAAGGCGGCCCTCGGGATGGGGGTCACCGGGGCCCTTGTCCCCGGTGCAAAGGCGACGCCCGGGACGAAGGCTCCGGGACCGTTGTCCCCGGGCAAAAGCCGTCGACTGGGACGGGGGTCACCGGGGCCCTTGACCCCGAGCCAAAGGCGGCGCCCGCAACGGGGGTCACTGGGGCCCTTGTCCCTGGCCCAAAGGCGACGCCCAAACGAAGGCTCCGGGACCGTTGTCCCCGAGCAAAAGGCGGCGCCCGGGATGGGGGCTCACCGGCGCCATTGTCCCTGGGCCAAAGGCGGCGCCCGGGACGAGGGTCACCGGCACTGTCGTCTCCGGGCAAAAGGCGACGCCCGGGATGTGGGTCATCGGGGCCCTTGCCCCTCACCGGGATTTGATTGCACAGAGATTTCCCCCAACACAATAGTTTACAATCCTAGCATTAACAATTCCCTGCCCGGTAAATAGACATTCCAGTCCTTATTACCGTTGTGGGTACTCCCCACAGCTAATTCTTCCTAGCCTTGGCCTATGGTCCCGCAAGACACATAGCCTATGGATTCAGCCGCACACGACTCAAAATCCTGGCGTAGGGCGTCTTTCTTCTATACGCCTGATTCACTCATGAGCTCACACCACCCGCGGCCCTCTGTGGCCCACCAGTTTCCTCTCGAGAAACTGGACCGACAACCATTGCAGGGAAAAGCTAATACCGAGAAAGTTACTAAGTTGCACCCATCCCATACCGGGCAAGTGGTTAGTACGTTTTTCATGCCGCATAGAAGTACAACACAAGGTTCTTGTCCTTATGAATCTTTAGTGAGGTGTCTTTCACATTCCCTATGTGCACACAGCACCAACCAATCAAACCATCCTCACTATCGATTCCAATCACATTTCCTTTCACAATAGGGCTTTGAACATATTTTTCACACATGTGACCATTTTGCACTTAACACATAATTTTAAGTATAAGCATAGCCTAAGAATGATATCCTAGGGTGACAAGGGTGCATAGAAAATATGACATGAGGGGCTTCACAAAGATTTTGGTCATATCTACTCACATTCTTTCAACATAGCATTTAATTTGAACATAAAGCATGCGTATACTTTAAAACAGAAATTAGTCTAGTTTACTCAAAATACTGGGGGAGACATGATCAAGGTTAGAGACTTGCCTTGCAGTGTGGGGTCTGACGGCTCTAAGGGTTCTCCGAAGTCTTCTGTTGACTCTTCTGCTTCTTGCTCTATTCTCGCACACAAACAACGAGACAATTCAACACATCGCACTACAGAAGCATACAAAAAATAGTTTCTATAGGAAATAATAAGTAATATATAACATGCATGCAGGGGAAATAATCTGGACAAAGATACTTGAGCGCTGCTCAAAGATATGGGTTTGAAAAGGGTCGAACGTCGAAAGGTCGACATTCAGTTCACGGCTAGACGTGGCCTTAGGTTGGCTTTAGGTGAGTTTTCTGAAGATGTGGCAGTAGAGTAAATTGTAGAACATGGCTCCAGGAATCTAGTGGACAAAGTGGAATTTCATTTACTCAACCAGAAGTGGCTAAACAAGGCCAATGCCAGTGGCTGCAAGGGCTGGCACTGGACTGACATTGCCAAAAGCTAGGGCACAGCTGGGAAATCGATTCAAGACTTCAATCCCTTCACCAACCATGTCTGGGAGGTAGGCGAAGATGACAGGCATCTAGTGGTGGTGGTTTCAAGGGCTGGGGTGGTCAGACGGCGGTGAACAACGGTGATGAACTGCGGTGGCGACACGGCACAGACACAGGTTCTGGACCAAACTTGGCAAGGCTATAACATGCAATCTGTGCAGATCCAGTGGTCGGGCTAGTAGAATGATGTGATCAGGAGGTCGAGAAGGAGCTGCTGGACAAGGTGGCACCAACGGCGGCAGTTGGAGATCAGTTCCGATGAACTACGCCGGAGACGAAGACGCGGGATTTGGGCAAAATCGGTACAAGGTTTTGGAGGTTGATTCCTTACTGTGAGAGCAGTAAGTTGATGAGGGAAAGCTTCTGCTAAGGTAGATATGGTCGGGGAATTAGAGGCGTGGCCTGGTGACGTGAGCTGGTCACCGGTGGGGCGCGAAAACGGGGAAGTAACACAGCGAGCTTCAATTTGAAAACAAAGATCACAGGCTTGCTGGAGGTGCTCTACTAGTCAAGATCACGGGCTAAAACGGGTAGCATTGCCGAAACAAGGCAAAAGGGGAAATCCGGCAATCACCGACGACAGAGTCCGCCGGGATGCGATTAAATGTTATAGCACAGAGAGGTAGATGAGAGGGACTCACAGTGTCGACGATTCGGACTCGGGGTCCTCAGCCGAACTTATGCAAAATTTATAATAGTGAGACCTTTCAGGGTGACCCTCCGGGAAGGTATGTAGAATTATGGAGAATTGGAGCACAGAGAAATTTATACAGGTTCGAGCCCTCGATGGTGGGAGTAAAAGCCCTACGTCCTGTTGGGATTGCACTATGTGCAGTAAAGAGTTACAAAGCGATGGGAAAAGACCTTCACAGGCGAAAGTTTTCCCTGTACGAGTGTACAAAATGAAGTCTAGAAGGCTTATGGAAACTGTCTAGTCTAAGCCGTAGCCTTGGCTGTTTGAGTTGTGTCTTGATCTCTTGATCGATCTCTCTCTCCTTGTTTGATACATCATGCCGCCCTTTTATACTGGTCGAAAGGGCGCCAAGTCGTGACTGCATCAAACAGTTGCTTGGATACGTGTCACGTCTGCCACGACAGTGACATCACCTGTGAGGAGCCCAGCTCGGTGCAGCTGGTCCCCTAACCACTTGACTTCCCAGGATGAGTCAATCACAGGATTACATTGCAGCAGCAAAATAGTACAATAGTCATAATTGTATGGCCATCAGGCCTTAGTACAAAACGAGGTACAGTGCCTTACGAGGCACAAGGGTCTAACAAAATAACACATCTAGACGGCGGAAGCTAGGCCCAAAAGCAAACCACAGGAAACAGAGGTTGACAGCAAGACAGCACCACATCAGGGCTCCGGAGGAAACTGCTCATCATCTCCTGGGTCCGCAGCATCTTCAGGGTATCCTCCAAGGTCGTAGAACGCTCCATCTATTGATGAGTTGTTGCAAGGGTGAGTACTTACGTACTCAGCAAGTCATAGGGAAGGTAGAGATACATATATATATATATATATATGACATGAACCTATGCTATTGGGGAAAGAGTGAAAGGTTTTTCCCAAAATACATTTCTTACTCAATTCTTACTCAACTTCTGATCATACCCATGGCAGTAAATAAATCATATTGATGGTGATACATATATCCCATATCCAAGGCGATATAATCTCAGATCACACTACTTTTATTCAAGTCTTTCAATCATATACCCATAGCAGTAATTCATAAACTTAGGGCATAAACCACATGCCTCTTAATTACCATATGATCTCTATATTATGGTATTACCGCGACACGTCAACACATGACAGCCCACGGCAACGCCCCTTATCATGACAACACATGCCACTTGGGTAATCTTGAGCTAACAAATTTTAGTTTATAAAACAATACTTGTGTCACACCCCATGGATTTAATCCACCGCGGCATACTCCTAAAACTCGGGAGCACGAAGTATTCGAATACATTTTTAAACTCTGCAGAGATGTACCTCTTTTTGAATCCACTTTTTCACTCGACTTCCAAGTCGGGCCAACTCCATGCGACTTATACGCATGTGACAAGGCCGAGATCACACAACGTTTTTGCAGTCTAGTATTAACAGTATCCCTGCCCGGTAAATGGACAATCCAGTCCCAAGTACCGTTGTGGGTCCTCCCCACTGCCTTACTTCCTAGCCTGGGTCTATGTTCCCGCAGGACACATGACCTCTTTTGATTACAGTCGCGCACGACTTAATCTGGCGTAGGGCGTCTTCTTTCTTTACACCTTATCCTCTCATAATTTTTCTGATCTCACATCACTCATGGACGAACTGCGTCCCACCAGTTTCCACGCGAGAAACCGGATCGACAAGCCATGCAGGGAACTGATAATACTAAGAAAGCTACTAGGTTGCGCCTGTCCCATACCAGGTAAGTGGTTGGTACGTTTTTCATGCCACTAGATGCATAACACAAGGTTCTAGTCCTTACATGCCAGTGACCAGATCATACCACAAACCATGCACCTTCAGTGCCTGCACATTCAGTGCAGCCAAGCACCTCCAGTGCTACCACCATTCCATACCAAAATACTGGTCACGGCTAGGGGTTCTATTTCATGAATATAAATGTACATGTTTATACTTTTATTAGTTCGTGGCTTGCTATCTTATCAAGTTCACATTTCTCAAGTATTCAATCTACCACTGCCATGATATCATTGATCTCAACACATGCAATATTAACGAGATATCTACTCATGGAATAGCATAGCAATTCATAAAATATGGGTTTCAATATGATCAAAGTATGACTTGCCTTCCGCGTCGTAAGTATCAGCAGTCGATGACGGTTCAGCGACAAGATCTTCAACCCCGGACTCTTGCTCTGAACAAGATCAAACAAGCAAACAGGCATTACAATCAATTCTATTCTTACTAATCTACTACATGCAAAGATGCAAGGAGAAAATACTCTGGTGATACAAGGTTTGAAAGCGATTTGAGTTTAACTATGGAAACCAGGGTTAAAATTAGTTGTTAAGGTTTACAAGGTTCCAAAATATCAGGGTAATATCAAGGTGGTGACTGGTTCGCCCAAAAACAGCGAATGTCTTTAGGTTGGCATTCGGTTCAAGGCATCGACATAAGGTTGATGGGTGATAGAGGGCTCAACTCAAGTTGTGACAGTAGAGAAAAGTGTAGATCACAACATCAGGAGTCTAAGGGACAAAGTTATTTTCAAAGTTCATGGCTGGAAGTGGGTGAAAAGGCTCAATGCCACTGGCTGACATAGGCTGACAGTGCTCTAGAATGGCATTGACATGGTTTGAACAGTTTCCAGTGGCCAAAGTAGGTTTTGATTCAAGCATATGGTGCACAAGGTAGTGAGGCAGCTATTTGACAAAGTAATTTCTGTTTTACATGACCAGAGGTGGGTGAACAGGGCTAATGCCACTGGCTGACATAGCCTGGCACAGTCTTGACACGGCCAGAAGCTAGGGTTAGCCATATCTTTTGACTCAGGGCTCCAAATGATGCACCACTTTGTCTGGTGGTTAGGCATTTGTAACAGGAACAAATGTCTCAATAGGATCTAGGGCAGGAGATGGCCGGAAAGTGATGAAAACCGGCGAAGAACACGGTGGCCGAGCTGTTCTCAACAGTTTCTGGACAAAACCTTGGCATGGTGATATCTCTTCATCTGGGCCGATCCAGGTGTCGAGCTAGAAGGCAAAAATACTCCTGGGGTCGAGGCACATCTACTAGACAAGGTGGTTGGGGTTGAAATGGCCGGGAACAAAATCCGGCGACCGGAGCTAGGGGAGAAGACACAAAATTTGGGCATTTCTGTTCTAGGGCAAATAAACTTAATTCCTTGCTTGAGGATGGTCTCTGGGGCATAAGTAAGCTAGGTGTGAAGCTAGATTGGCTGGGGAAACACCAGAGAAGCTTAACAGCGAGCTCCAGTTCACATGCAAGGTGCAAAGTTGGGGATTTTCATATTTTAGCAAATTCTTCGATTCTGGTTGCTTAGACGTGTTCTAATCAGTCCACTGATCATGTTTGATTACAGGCTCGAGAGCTAATTTGACTTGGTTAAGGATTAATTGCTCGCCGGAGTTGCTGGAGAGAAACAGAAATTGCCGGCGACTGGAGAGGTTTGAAGTCAATTACATGCTCGAGTATGATGAGGGAGGTAAGAGGAGCTTACTGAAGTAGCTGGAATCGAGGAGGAAGCAGTGTAGAGGCTTGGCACCGTGAGCCTCTTCTCGAGCTCGCCGAAGAAGACGAAGACGACGGCGTGGTTAGAGATTTTGGGTGGTTCTGGTGTGAGTGACTTCGTGCTGGGCTGGGGCGGCTTTTATAGGCACAGCAAGGGCTTGCAACGGCTGGAATTGCACGGGGAAGTGAAGCTCGAATCGATGGCGAGTTGACCGGTCGGGCGGGACAGTAGCGAAGCGACGCGCTCCAGCGGCCGCGCCGGCTTTGCAGGCTGGCGTGCGCTGTCCCGGGTGATGCAACGGCGAACTGACGGGCTCCTCCGGCATGCTTGCAACGTGACACCGAGCTTCTGCAGTGGCTGCAGTGATGGCGTGCGCGCGCGGGCAAAATCGGAGATGCTGGTGCGGCCACGGTGGCTCCACGGTGGCGAACGACGTGCGCACACGTGGCAGGAACGCGGTGGCAGGGGTGGCGACCACGGGGCTTCACTGGCGACGAAGTTCCTGGCGTGGCAGCGCGGTGGTCGCGGTCGTGCACAGCTGCTGGTCGCGCACAGTGTCTCTGGTCGAACCAGGGACCCAATTGCAAGGATTCTTATTTGAAATCTGGACTGATTTGCAATTTCTGTCTTAGAGATGGTTAATTTGAGGATTGATTTCATGGCTGAGTATAACATTTCTATTAGTACTCATTTAGCTCAAATTTGGAGAAAGTTTGATAAGGTTTGAGGGATTTCACCTATTTTCGAAAATAGGGTAAAATTAGGGTACAATAGGTCTTGATTTTGTCGATTTCTAATTCTGGTGATTGGAGAGAGATTTTGAAGTCTAGACAGAAGGGAAATTTGTATCAAATAACATTTGGGAGGTGTTCCCTGAAGAAATTCTGGAGTTGGAATTGATTTGCAGATTTTAGCCTTTTCAGGCTTCCAGGTAAACAGAAAAGGACCTATTCGCAGTAATATTTGGACTAAACTGCGAAAAGTGTTTAGATGAATTAATCTGGCTCCCAACTTTTTGGAGTGAGTTGAGGATGAACCTAGGAACATATTCCAGGGGTTACTTGAGTCTGGATAAGGTTAAATCAAGATAACTCAATTATCTGGAAACTGGGGTACTTAGGGTAAATCTGAGTTTTCCTGTTTTCGAAAACAGAGAGAGGCTTAGGTACTGAGAGTTAGGGTCAGAATTTGATCTGGCTCCTGAAGACTTTTATCTTCAGGGTAACTGGTAGGTTAAATCTGGATGGTCAGATCTTGATCTGGATCTAGGGAATAGATTTGGAGATTGTTAGGGTTTGGGAGAGATTAGAGTTCAGTTGATCTGGCTACTACTACAGGGATACATGCATGCAGGATTTTCATGCAAAACTTTTCACCCCCAAAACTAGGGTGTTACAAGCCTACCCTCCTTAAAGAAATCTCGCCCCGAGATTTACCTAGAGAAGGGAAGAGGTCGGGATAAGCCTGCTGCAGATCATCCTCTTTCTCCCAAGTCGCTTCTTCCTTTGAGTGATCCTCCCATTGAACCTTGCAAAGCTTGATTTTCTTTCTTCTGAGTTGACGCTCATCACTAGCCAGTATTTGCAATGGTTGAGTGAGGTAAGTGAGATTCTTCTGGAGCGGAATTCCCTGGTGTTCTATCTGATCCGTTGGTTCCTTGAGGCACTTACGGAGTTGCGAGACATGAACCACGTCATGAATTTCTCCAAGATCTGATGGTAAATCCAGTTTGTAAGATACCTCTCCTTTCCTCTTAAGGACTTTGAAAGGCCCAATGTACCTTGGGGACAGTTTTCCTCTCTGATGGAATCTTCTCAGCCCTTTAAACGGTGTAACCTTGAGATAAACTGATTCGCCTGGTGCAAACGACAATTCCCTTCTTCGGTTGTCGGCATAGCTCTTCTGGCGTGACTGTGCTGCCTTTAATCGTTCTCTGATGAGCTTAACGTGTGCTTCAGCTTCTTCGATGAGTTCGGGTCCAATGACTTGCCTTTCTCCTGGCTCGTCCCAATGTAGTGGAGTTCTGCACTTGCGCCCATACAAAGCTTCAAAGGGTGCCATTTGCAGACTAGCTTGGTAACTGTTATTATAAGTAAACTCCGCAAATGGTAAGCACTTTTCCCAAGAGGTTCCATAATCTAAGATGCAAGCTCTGAGAAGGTCTTCCAAGATTTGATTTACACGTTCAGTCTGTCCTCCTGTCTGTGGATGATATGCAGTGCTAAACTGCAATTGGGTTCCCAAGGCTTCGTGGAGTCGGTTCCAGAATTTGGATGTGAATTGTGTTCCTCGATCTGAAACGATCTTTTTCGGGATACCATGCAGTGTCACTATTCGCTGCAGGTATAGCTCCGCTAATTTGTTGCCATTATACGTTTTCTTGACTGGTATAAAATGAGCAACTTTCGTGAGTCTGTCCACAACGACCCATATGGAATCATATCCCCCTTGTGTTCTGGGAAGTCCTGTGATAAAATCCATACCAATCTCTTCCCATTTCCAAGTTGGCACTGGTAAGGGTTGCAGTTTTCCGGCTATCTTCTGATGATCGGCCTTAATCCTTTGGCAAGTGTCACATCTTGCGACATATTCCGCGATTTCCCTCTTCATTCCATTCCACCAGAATTGCGTCTTCAGATCCTTGTACATCTTGGTGTTTCCAGGGTGTAGTGAATATGGGGTTTTATGAGCTTCGAAAAGAATTAATTCCTTAAGGTCTGTATTTCGGGGCACACAAATCCTTCCCCGATACCATACGATTCCTTGATGATCTTCAGTGAATTCCTGGGTTTTTCCTGATCTGATGTGGCTCTTGATCTTATGTATCTCCTCATCTTCTTTCTGAGCATCCTCAATCTGCTTTTGGAGTTGAGACTCCACAGTCAATGTAGCTAACATCCCAGATGGCACTATGGTGACTTCAAGATTCTGAAATTCCTGCCGTAAGCACGGGTTCTTAGGTGTAGCTCCTTGTAGGGTATAAGCCTTCCTGCTCAAGGCATCTGCCACTACGTTGGCTTTCCCTGGATGGTAGAGTATGCTGAGGTCGTAGTCCTTGATCAGTTCGAGCCATCGGCGCTGACGCATATTGAGCTCCGTATGTGTGAAGATATACTTGAGGCTTTTATGATCTGTAAAGATCTCACACTTATGTCCAATGAGATAATGCCGCCATATCTTTAAAGCATGTACCACTGCCGCTAACTCCAAATCATGAGTCGGATAATTTTCCTCATGTGGTCTCCATTGACGTGAAGCATAAGCCACTACTCGACCTTGTTGCATTAGCACACAGCCTATTCCTTGCTTTGAAGCATCACAGTAAACTACAAAATCTTCTTTGCTGTCTGGTAATGTGAGGACCGGTGTTGTTGTCAATTTCTGCTTCAGCTTCTGAAAACTTTCTTCACACTTAATGGTCCATTCAAAAGTAACATCCTTCTTTAGCAGGTTCGTGAGAGGTTTGGCTATTTGAGAAAATCCTTCAATGAATCTCCTATAATATCCTGCTAATCCTAAGAAACTTCTAATCTCTGAAACTGAGGTAGGTTGCTTCCATTCCTTGATTGCGGAGATTTTAGCTGAATCCACTGAAATTCCCTCTGCTGTCAACACATGTCCAAGAAATGAAATTCTTGACATCCAAAATTCGCATTTGTCAAACTTGGCATAAAATTGCCTCTCTCGTAGCCTTCCCAAGACTAGGTGTAAATGTTGCTCATGCTCCTCCGTACTCTTGGAATATATCAGAATGTCATCTATGAATACTATGACAAACTTGTCAAGATAATCCATAAACGTACTGTTCATGATGTTCATGAAAGCTGCCGGAGCATTGGTCAATCCAAAGGGCACTACTGTGAATTCATATAGCCCGTATCTTGTAGTGAAAGCAGTCTTCGGTATATCTTCCTTCTTGATTTTCAGCTGATGGTATCCAGATTTTAAATCTATCTTGGAAAATACTTTGGCTCCTCGAAGTTGGTCTAACAAGTCATCAATTCTTGGTAATGGGTACTTGTGCTTAATAGTGACTTCATTCAAAGCTCGGTAATCTACACACATCCGTAAGGTTCCGTCTTTCTTCCTTACAAACAAAACTGGGGCTCCCCAAGGTGAAGCACTGGGTCGGATAAATCCTTTACTCTCCAGTTCCTCTAACTGATTTTTCAACTCTTCTAAGTCCGTTACCGGCATCCTATATGGTCTCTTGGCTATAGGTGCCGCGCCTGGTTTAAGCTCAATGGTAAACTCTATCTCCCTGTCAGGTGGAATCCTTGGGAGTTCTTCTGGGAATACATCTGGGTATTCTTGTACTGTGGGCACTTGATCCAAGCATACTTCCAGAAGTGCATGGACTGATCCTTGCAATTTTTCGACCGATGATCTTTCCGCATGGAATAGGACTTCCTTCCCTTGGTTACTAACAAGGCTTAGAGTTTTCTTCTCACAATCCACTAGACCTTTATGCTGGGATAACCAATCCATTCCTATTATAATGTCTAGGCCTTGCAGTTCTAGGACTAGTAGATTAGCCCAGAACTCTACCCCTTCTAATTCGAAGGTTATATGACGACAAGCTGAATATACAGGCAGCTTAGCTCCTGGGGTCTGTATAGCCATAGGGTACTTTAGAGGTACCATAGGTATTCCCACTTTAAATGCAAAATCTTCTGATATGAATGAGTTTGTAGCTCCAGGATCAAACAGTATTAAAGCAGATGCAGACTGGATCAAGAATCTACCTAGGAGAATGTCAGAGGCATTGTCTGCTTCTTGAAGGGAGGTGAAGTTCAGTCGGCCTCCTCGGCCTGCCATTTGTCTTCCTCCTCGCCCTCGTCCTCGGCCTGCTATATTTCCCCCTCTGTTGGGCAAACCTCCTCTGGGGCTCTGCAATGGTGGTGAAGCTGTGGTTCTAGGTGCCATCGCTTGTGTTCCAGCTTGCGATCTTGCTATCGCCATTGGGAGTTGAATCCACGGGCAACTGTCTTTGCGGTGTCCCACCTGTCCGCAATGATAGCATTGAGTCCTTGATTGAGGGCAATCCCTTTGATAGTGTGCTCCTCTGCAGTTGGGGCATGTCGGCGTGAATTGTGGTCTTGGCGCCGGGTAGGGCGGACGAAAATTTGGAGATGTTGGGGCCCTTCCCCTAGATGAGCTGGCTGGCAGTCGCGACTGTTGCATCATCTTCCTCTTCCGATTTTCTTCTCCGAGGCCTCGCTTTTCTTCTATCTTTAATACTCGATTCACCAGGGTCTGGAATTCTGTGAACTCATGGGAGGCAATCTGATACTGCAAATAGTGCTGAAGTCCCTCGGTGAAGCGTTCAATCTTCTTCTCTTCCGTGTCGATGTCGTTGGACGCATACCGAGCTAGATGGTGGAATTGGTGCAGATACTCAGTGACAGTCCGATTCCCTTGAGTCAAGTTCCGGAATTCTCAGCATTTGGCTGCCATGACGCCTGTAGGGATATGGAATTTTCGGAACTGATCCTTAAATTCCGTCCAAGTGATGTTGTCTTTGTCCATGTGTGCTTCTTGATAATTCATCCACCAAGCAGCTGCTGCTCCAGTGAGTTGGTGTGATCCGAATAACACCTTCTCTCGATCATTGCAACGAACAGTGTCCAGTTTCCTTTCAATGTCCCGCAGCCAGTCGTCTGCGACGATTGGGTCGGTCGCGCTTGCGAAGGTTGGCGGTCGCGTCTTCTGGAAGTCTGAGAGTCGAGTTCCGACGGCAGTACCTTCGGCAGTCCCTGGCATTTTCTGAATGACTTGAGCTAACAACTGGGTGTGTGCAGCTTGGGCTTCTTGGCGACTCCTCTCCATTGAAAGAAGAATTTCCTGGAGACTTGGTGAGTCTTCTTGTGGTGGTAGTGAGCTCTGCGATCCTGGATGAGGTGTGGATCCTCTTCGTGGTGTAACTGGGTCTTGGCCCTCTTGGTCATCTTGGGTCCTTCTCCTTGTGTGAACCATTCTGATCTTCTGAAGAGAGAAGCAGACCGGTCTAACTAACTAGAGAGAATTAGGGTACTAATGCAGAAATTAATGCGAAACTGATACATTAATGCACAAATAGTTGATACAAAAGCGGCTAAACGCCTTAGTCTGATACAATCAAAATACAAGTAATGGTGATGATAACAACCAAAAGCATCACCAAACCTAGAAAATCTACCCTGGCCTGAGGATCTAAAAGAACAGGCAACTAACTGCTCCCACAGGGCTCAACCTCCTCTGGCTCCATCTCGCCGTCGGACTCCTCCAGAGTGACAAACCCGGGTGGTCCAGACTCATGGAACAACAGAGCAGACCCACTGCCCTCTGCCTGGCGGGTGCTAGGGGTAGAGAAAGAGCGTCGGTACCCAGCTGCATTAGCAACCCTCCGAGGAATCAAGCTAGGTCCCGCACTGGGTCCAAGGGTACGAGCTGGGGAGACAACTGTCGGAGCAACCTCCTCAACAGTGTGGCGTCTCTGAGCTGCAGGCTGAGAGGTCAACGATGGGGAAGCGGTTCGGCCACGTTTCTTCTGCTCCTCCAACTCCTTGCGGAGCTCCTGATGCTCAGCAAGCAAAGTAGAGTAGCGCGAGTCGAGGGTCCTCAACAGACCTACGGTGCCTGCCAGACACGGGTCCGGGTACTCCACGATGGGTGACAACCCAGAGGGAGATGAAGGCACGTGACGGAAAGGTGACTCCTGGAGCCGGCATGAGTACACCTGGCGTACCCGATGCACCGCCTCTCGAGCTGCGTCCTGGATAGCATCCAATCGGCTTGCCCTGCTGGCCTCCACCCTGATCACCTGTCCCTCACGACTATCGAGAGCGTGCACCAGCACTTTGGCCTTGAAGCCATAGCGACGCCCCTCATAATAGTCCCAAATAGTCTCACAGATCGGCCGCTCATCAATCCCTAGGAATTGAGCAATATGCCACAGCAATGTGGCCCATCCACCGAGACGCTCGATGTAGCTGAAACACTCCTTGGCCATCCTGCCGAGAAATTTTGGAAGCAAAATAAGATTTTGAAATCAACATTTTTATAAGAGCAAGAACATTCTTTGCAGAATAAAATTTTTCAGAAATAATTTTTAAATAATTTACGAGGTCCTGGCGCTACCAAGCCCTGAGGGTACCGTCCTACAGTCAAGGTCTGTGCTGCTCTGATACCACTATTTTATGTCACGTCTGCCACGACAATGACATCACCTGTGAGGAGCCCAGCTCGGTGCAGCTGGTCCCCTAACCACTTGACTTCCCAGGATGAGTCAATCACAGGATTACATTGCAGCAGCAAAATAGTACAATAGTCATAATTGTATGGCCATCAGGCCTTAGTACAAAACGAGGTACAGTGCCTTACGAGGCACAAGGGTCTAACAAAATAACACATCTAGACGGCGGAAGCTAGGCCCAAAAGCAAACCACAGGAAACAGAGGTTGACAGCAAGACAACACCACATCAGGGCTCCGGAGGAAACTGCTCATCATCTCCTGGGTCCGCAGCATCTTCAGGGTATCCTCCAAGGTCGTAGAACGCTCCATCTATTGATGAGCTGTTGCAAGGGTGAGTACTTACGTACTCAGCAAGTCATAGGGAAGGTAGAGATACATATATATATATATATGACATTAACCTATGCTATTGGGGAAAGAGTGAAAGGTTTTTCCCAAAATACATTTCTTACTCAATTCTTACTCAACTTCTGATCATACCCATGGCAGTAAATAAATCATATTGATGGTGATACATATATCCCATATCCAAGGCGATATAATCTCAGATCACACTACTTTTATTCAAGTCTTTCAATCATATACCCATAGCAGTAATTCATAAACTTAGGGCATAAACCACATGCCTCTTAATTACCATATGATCTCTATATTATGGTATTACCGCGACACGTCAACACATGACAGCCCACGGCAACGCCCCTTATCATGACAACACATGCCACTTGGGTAATCTTGAGCTAACAAATTTTAGTTTATAAAACAATACTTGTGTCACACCCCATGGATTTAATCCACCGCGGCATACTCCTAAAACTCGGGAGCACGAAGTATTCGAATACATTTTTAAACTCTGCAGAGATGTACCTCTTTTTGAATCCACTTTTTCACTCGACTTCCAAGTCGGGCCAACTCCATGCGACTTGTACGCATGTGACAAGGCCGAGATCACACAACGTTTTTGCAGTCTAGTATTAACAGTATCCCTGCCCGGTAAATGGACAATCCAGTCCCAAGTACCGTTGTGGGTCCTCCCCACTGCCTTACTTCCTAGCCTGGGTCTATGTTCCCGCAGGACACATGACCTCTTTTGATTACAGTCGCGCACGACTTAATCTGGCGTAGGGCGTCTTCCTTCTTTACACCTTATCCTCTCATAATTTTTCTGATCTCACATCACTCATGGACGAACTGCGTCCCACCAGTTTCCACGCGAGAAACCGGATCGACAAGCCATGCAGGGAACTGATAATACTAAGAAAGCTACTAGGTTGCACCTGTCCCATACCAGGTAAGTGGTTGGTACGTATTTCATGCCACTAGATGCATAACACAAGGTTCTAGTCCTTACATGCCAGTGACCAGATCATACCACAAACCATGCACCTTCAGTGCCTGCACATTCAGTGCAGCCAAGCACCTCCAGTGCTACCACCATTCCATACCAAAATACTGGTCACGGCTAGGGGTTCTATTTCATGAATATAAATGTACATGTTTATACTTTTATTAGTTCGTGGCTTGCTATCTTATCAAGTTCACATTTCTCAAGTATTCAATCTACCACTGCCATGATATCATTGATCTCAACACATGCAATATTAACGAGATATCTACTCATGGAATAGCATAGCAATTCATAAAATATGGGTTTCAATATGATCAAAGTATGACTTGCCTTCCGCGTCGTAAGTATCAGCAGTCGATGACGGTTCAGCGACAAGATCTTCAACCCCGGACTCTTGCTCTGAACAAGATCAAACAAGCAAACAGGCATTACAATCAATTCTATTCTTACTAATCTACTACATGCAAAGATGCAAGGAGAAAATACTCTGGTGATACAAGGTTTGAAAGCGATTTGAGTTTAACTATGGAAACCAGGGTTAAAATTAGTTGTTAAGGTTTACAAGGTTCCAAAATATCAGGGTAATATCAAGGTGGTGACTGGTTCGCCCAAAAACAGCGAATGTCTTTAGGTTGGCATTCGGTTCAAGGCATCGACATAAGGTTGATGGGTGATAGAGGGCTCAACTCAAGTTGTGACAGTAGAGAAAAGTGTAGATCACAACATCAGGAGTCTAAGGGACAAAGTTATTTTCAAAGTTCATGGCTGGAAGTGGGTGAAAAGGCTCAATGCCACTGGCTGACATAGGCTGACAGTGCTCTAGAATGGCATTGACATGGTTTGAACAGTTTCCAGTGGCCAAAGTAGGTTTTGATTCAAGCATATGGTGCACAAGGTAGTGAGGCAGCTATTTGACAAAGTAATTTCTGTTTTACATGACCAGAGGTGGGTGAACAGGGCTAATGCCACTGGCTGACATAGCCTGGCACAGTCTTGACACGGCCAGAAGCTAGGGTTAGCCATATCTTTTGACTCAGGGCTCCAAATGATGCACCACTTTGTCTGGTGGTTAGGCATTTGTAACAGGAACAAATGTCTCAATAGGATCTAGGGCAGGAGATGGCCGGAAAGTGATGAAAACCGGCGAAGAACACGGTGGCCGAGCTGTTCTCAATAGTTTCTGGACAAAACCTTGGCATGGTGATATCTCTTCATCTGGGCCGATCCAGGTGTCGAGCTAGAAGGCAAAAATACTCCTGGGGTCGAGGCACATCTACTAGACAAGGTGGTTGGGGTTGAAACGGCCGGGAACAAAATCCGGCGACCGGAGCTAGGGGAGAAGACACAAAATTTGGGCATTTCTGTTCTAGGGCAAATAAACTTAATTCCTTGCTTGAGGATGGTCTCTGGGGCATAAGTAAGCTAGGTGTGCAGCTAGATTGGCTGGGGAAACACCAAAGAAGCTTAACAGCGAGCTCCAGTTCACATGCAAGGTGCAAAGTTGGGGATTTTCATATTTTAGCAAATTCTTCGATTCTGGTTGCTTAGACATGTTCTAATCAGTCCACTGATCATGTTTGATTACAGGCTCGAGAGCTAATTTGACTTGGTTAAGGATTAATTGCTCGCCGGAGTTGCTGGAGAGAAACAGAAATTGCCGGCGACTGGAGAGGTTTGAAGTCAATTACATGCTCGAGTATGATGAGGGAGGTAAGAGGAGCTTACTGAAGTAGCTGGAATCGAGGAGGAAGCAGTGTAGAGGCTTCGCACCGTGAGCCTCTTCTCGAGCTCGCCGAAGAAGACGAAGACGACGGCGTGGTTAGAGATTTTGGGTGGTTCTGGTGTGAGTGCCTTCGTGCTGGGCTGGGGCGGCTTTTATAGGCACAGCAAGGGCTTGCAACGGCTGGAATTGCACGGGGAAGTGAAGCTCGAATCGATGGCGAGTTGACCGGTCGGGCGGGACAGTAGCGAAGCGACGCGCTCCAGCGGCCGCGCCGGCTTTGCAGGCTGGCGTGCGTTGTCCCGGGTGATGCAACGGAGAACTGACGGGCTCCTCCGGCATGCTTGCAACGTGGCACCGAGCTTCTGCAGTGGCTGCAGCGATGGCGTGCGCGCGCGGGCAAAATCGGAGATGCTGGTGCGGCCGCGGTGGCTCCACGGTGGCGAACGACGTGCGCACACGTGGCAGGAACGCGGTGGCAGGGGTGGCGACCACGGGGCTTCACCGGCGACGAAGTTCCTGGCGTGGCAGCACGGTGGTCGCGGTCGTGCACAGCTGCTGGTCGCGCACAGTGTCTCTGGTCGAACCAGGGACCCAATTGCAAGGATTCTTATTTGAAATCTGGACTGATTTGCAATTTCTGTCTTAGAGATGGTTAATTTGAGGATTGATTTCATGGCTGAGTATAACATTTCTATTAGTACTCATTTAGCTCAAATTTGGAGAAAGTTTGATAAGGTTTGAGGGATTTCACCTATTTTCGAAAATAGGGTAAAATTAGGGTACAATAGGTCTTGATTTTGTCGATCTCTAATTCTGGTGATTGGAGAGAGATTTTGAAGTCTGGACAGAAGAGAAATTTGTATCAAATAACATTTGGGAGGTGTTCCCTGAAGAAATTCTGGAGTTGGAATTGATTTGCAGATTTTAGCCTTTTCAGGCTTCCAGGTAAACAGAAAAGGACCTATTCGCAGTAATATTTGGACTAAACTGCGAAAAGTGTTTAGATGAATTAATCTGGCTCCCAACTTTTTGGAGTGAGTTGAGGATGAACCTAGGAACATATTCCAGGGGTTACTTGAGTCTGGATAAGGTTAAATCAAGATAACTCAATTATCTGGAAACTGGGGTACTTAGGGTAAATCTGAGTTTTCCTGTTTTCGAAAACAGAGAGAGGCTTAGGTACTGAGAGTTAGGGTCAGAATTTGATCTGGCTCCTGAAGACTTTTATCTTCAGGGTAACTGGTAGGTTAAATCTGGATGGTCAGATCTTGATCTGGATCTAGGGAATAGATTTGGAGATTTTTAGGGTTTGGGAGAGATTAGAGTTCAGCTGATCTGGCTACTACTACAGGGATACATGCATGCAGGATTTTCATGCAAAACTTTTCACCCCCAAAACTAGGGTGTTACAATACGGTTTGGAGAACCGCTCTTAACTCCCACGCAGGTTTGACACGTGTTATTTGTGGATAACTGCACGTATTAACCTCCTGACGGTTGATCCCCACGTGGAAGAATCTTTGGGATACTTGGGATATTCCTGTTATAAGAAAAGAATACTCCCACGTTCCCTAGTCAAAAGTGCTCTGACGCGTGATGTTGGCTGACCGCGCAAGACCTTCAGCCTTCTGTCCGCGCACAGCACACGAACTTCTGACCGTGCATTAGCTACGTTCTGATCGCGTAAAGGCTGCGATCTGATCGCGTATAACCTGCGACCTTGGGCTGGTACTTCTCGAAATGTCTTGAGTTCGCACCGCCAGGCACATGTCTGGCTCGAATCTATCTTGAACCAGTCGTGCACTTATTTGAACTGGCTCGGGTGTCAATCCTCGTCAGCTAGCCCCCAAATTCGAAGAAAACGAAGGGACGTGTTTATTTGGAATTTAAAGACATGCATCGAATTTTTAACCCGATGCTTCAAATCCCCCACTTAGTGGCGCACTAAGTGGGACGGTTGGTTCCCTGAGACGGGCTCTGGGTATTATGTGATGGGTAATGATGGCGCTGTTGAAACATTTTTTAACCCGAGGTGAAATTGTAAATGCTTTTAAAAACCTGAGGCGTTCGGAATGTGAACCGTCACCTTGGCGGCTATAAATACCAAAGCCTTCGAATTACAAAGCTCCACAACTTCTTCTCACGGCTAAGTTTCTTCCAAAGCTACCTTCATCCTTCTCTTCATCCACTCCCCGATGGCAGATCACAACATCATCGAGATTGAGAGCGATGAAGAGGAAGTTTTCGAACAAGGGCCTCAGATGCCTGAAGATCCATCTCCTTCAAAGAAGAAACCCAAGGTTGACGAGGAATCCTCCAGCAGAGCAAAGGTAGAAGACGCAACGTCGTTCTTTCTTCCTTCTGTTCCTCATGCACCTAGGCAGATTGAACTTTCATCCCTACCTTTAGAGGGACGTTCTTCTCAGTTTTCTCCATTTCATCCCAATGCTCCCCATGTTTGTTTGGATGATCTATTTTCTGGTCGGCAAGTGGTGACTATCCGACTAGAAGATCCTCAATTTGTATTGGGGAAGCAATCTTATGGTGGGAAGGTTTCACTTCAACCATCCAATGATCATCTGCTTTTATCGGATGATCTACTTTCCAGGATGCATATACCAACCTGTCGCTCGCTAGGATTGGTAATTACTTCTGTCTCCTTTTGCTGGTTTGTCATAGTTAAAGAAAACTAACATCTGCAAATGTAGGAGACGAAAATTATTGGAGCCCCCAGTGACCAGCCTGCTGAGATTCTACCTCCTTCCCTTGAACAAACTCTCCAAGGGGAAAAAGAGGCTCTGGAGAAGAAGACCGAAGAGATGTCTTCGGCGATTCTGCACCTGGCAGAACATTTTGAAAAATCCCGTGAAGAGGCGCACCAGTTCCATCGAGAGAGGGATCACGCTCAGCAACAGCGAGAACTCTCCAACTTGATTAGGGATAGTAGTGCATCGCTTGTTAGGGACGATGTAGATAGGCTTAGATTAGTTGCTAGTTCTCTGGGGGTTGTCAGTGTAGATCCTACTGACAACATGTCCCTAGGAGAACTTTGCAAACTTCTTTCGGATCTGGTTGACGCTTTAGTCGCCGGTATCCCTTTTGTATGTAAAGAATGCAACAAATAAAATCTTCTTCTTTACATGAATATTCTTTACATCTTCTGTGCGAAAACATGGCCATAAGCAATGTCTTTACGACCATTCATACACAGGTAAACTTCAGCCCTGCGACCAGAATCGCGTTTTCATAGTAGTACCGCGATCAACACTGATGCCGCGATCAGACTTAGAGCCGCGGTTAGAACCAAAGTTCAGCTTGAAAGACTACTGCGATCAGAACTGACATTCGATCAGACCATCACTCGATTAGAATCAGAGTTTAGTCGAAGATATGGTTCTGACCATACCGCAATCTGATCAAACATATCCGTACGTCCAAAAACTTAGCCATAGGATATTTTCATGAAAATTTACAAGGCACATGAAGGAAAAAAATCCTTTGAAAACCCCTGAAAAAATTTTCATGTTTTTGTACCTTCAAACTTTGAAACAAAGAAGTCCTTTTGTTTAAGATCCGATACCAGGAACACTTTAATGGGTCCGCCAGAGATAGTATCCATTATGGGAAATGAATAAAATATTCAGTGGAACATTTGAGTGGAACATTACTCACATTAGTGCATCTCCTCGGGTCTATAAAAGGAGCAGGTAGCCTCTTGAGGAAGACACACAGCCAAAAACCCTTAACATTTCCGCCGCACAAAACCCTCATTCTTCTCGGCCTCCATCTTCCCCAAAGTCACCAACTTTTCCCCCGATTCCTCACAAGAAATGGCATCTTGGAGTAGATCAATCCACCATTCTAAGGAGAGCCTGCTGGCACTGGAGAAGGAGGAGATCCTTCCTCCTTGGCTGCTAATCAACTGGCGGCCCGCGGAGAAGGACCAAGAAACCCCAGTCGTTGGAGAGGGAGAACTGGTGGTTTTTGAGGAATACCTGCGCAGCGGGTTCCGATTCCCTGAGAGTCGGTTCCTAAAGGACGTCCTCGAGCATTACGGGTTGGAGTTGATCAACCTCCACCCAAATGCAGTCTTGATTCTGGCGGTGTTCCAGCATCTGTGCGAGGCGTACGTCGGAGTGTATCCCAGCGTGGATCTCTTCCGGCGCTTCTATTACTCAGCATGGTCGAAGAGTGCCAACGCCGCCGGATGTATCTACTTCTGGATAAGGGAGAAGAAGGAGTATCCCTTCCCACCCCTGCGTGATTCGGTGCACGGGTGGCACCAGAAGTGGTTCTACTGCACCCCACCGTCTGAGAGCGGGTTGTGGTTGGAGAACTCGCGGCCGGAGAAGCCGAGCGAGTTGGACTCTCTCCCGGCGATGAACGCTGAGTTCATGAAGCATGCCGAGGTCATTCTTCACCTAGTCCAAGAGGGACTAACAGCTCGCAACGTCATCCGCGACTTTGTGAAGAACCAAGTGAGCCCCCTGCGTGAAAGGGCTCATCCGGCGTGGGAGATCAAGTCCATGGCAGACAACACCTTGGACTAAAATGAAGGTATCTGTCTTTGACACTGAAATCTCTTACTTTTGCAATGCATTGTCTAACTTGCATTCTGGGAACAGTCCTGCCCTCGTCCGAGATCGAGAGGCAGACAAACTACCTCCTCAGGGCTTACAACACCGAGGTAGAGGGCCCCAAGGGATCACCTCGCCCCCAGAGCTTGGTTCACGCCGGCGACGACCTCAAACAAGAGCGCCGAAAGGTATGTCATCTTCCACTTGGCTCTTATTCGCAGGTTTTATGTATGCCCAGCGCTGACAACTTCGTCGGAACGAAATAGCTCTTGGGGAGATTCGCCGAGGCGACATTCCCGAGTGAGAACGTCGGTTCCCTGGGAAAGCCGACGATGAAGTACGTGAAGAAGATCTTCTCGAAGCCTAGGACGAGGAATCCTGCCCCCAAGAAACCCAAGCAAGCTCTTGGGGAGGGGTCTTCACGGAGCGTTCCTCCTACCGCAAGGAAGACTGCGGTAAGATATCACGTTCTTTCTGTTTTTCAGGTGCAGACTGGAATCACTTCTTCGTTGTACAGGCGGAGAGGAGCAAGGAGGAGGAGGAAGATGATGTCCCCCTAATCCGCCGAAGGAGGAAGATAGCGGGCTCTCCATCCGGCGATGCTCCAGCTCGTCCCGCAGAAATAGAAGAAACTGCAGCAAATCCCGCAGCCACTGAGAGTCCCGTGGTTGCGGGCGAAATCCCTGCCCCCGAGGCTTCAGGGTTTGCTGCTTCTCCTTCCCTGACCGAAGGGGCGACCACGGTAAGATCCCTTCATGGTCTTATTTTCTCAATTCCCTCTGTATACTCGTTTATTGAATTAACGCTTATTCAGGGAGAAGAGCTTCCCCCTGCAACTCCTGTGAGTCCAAGGGAGGAAAATCCTCCACTCCTGCGGATAGGAGAGGAGGTGTGTAAACAAAACCCTGCAGAAGTTGTGGATGAAGTGTCGGCTCCAGAAGTCCAGGAGCCACCCAGGCCTTCGGACGCCACCCTGCCGACCGGACAGGTCACACAGGTATGAACTCTCACCACTCAAGTCCTCATCTTCCCCTATGAATGTACTTACAGGAGAACTCACATTGGGGGAAAGAACCTTGTTCACCAAGAGGAAGACCAGGACAGACAGCGACTGTCCCCTTTCTCAGGGAGAGCCTTCCCTGAAATCCCAAAAGCTGATGGGATTTCAGATAAGGTAAGAACCCTATCCTGGTTATATTGAACTGAATGGCTGTGCTTACCAACGTAATCGTTGGTCCCTTTTTCCTTGGCAGGCGAAAAGAGGTTGCACCAAACGCTTCAGCCGCTTCGAGGAGCGTTGAAGTAGCTACAGGTGCCGGAGCCTCCAGTGAGGAGCGCTCCATCCCTTTGGTTCAGGAAGGCTTCCGGACCGTGGGGGATGAAGCAGGTGCGGAGACCCAGATGCAGGAAATAGCAACTGGGGATGATGCCCAGCAGGCACATCCGCCTGCTGCCTCCATCGAGGTCGCAACAGGTCCCTCGACGAGACCTCCTACCATCCCGGAAGACATTTCATTCCGGGAGTATACAAATAATGGGGACGGGGATGCCCGAACTTCCGTCAGGTGGAGGATAAGTCGATTAGGCGGCGCGAGACACACACGATCTGGCTTCTTGATCGGCACGATCAAAACCCCTGCAATCGCAGCACCACACGTCCTCTGGTTATCAACCGTGCGCTGCCCGGTTGACCTCGCCACGAAGGCTAATCCCTGCCAGTGAATCGAGAACACAAGCAAGAACAAGAAAAATGCAACTAAATTTGCAATTGAGGCTGAAGCTCACGAGTTGGGGTCTCACAAACCGATGAACGGCGACACTGTTCAAAGACAGAATTGATCTAAGCAAAACCCAAGTCTAAACGGCAGCCATGGCGGCCATATATATACTGTATGGGGCGGCCATGGGGTGGAGGAGGAAACCCTAGGGGTACATGGGCCTTGGGCCCAAAGTGGAGCGTCGCAGCGCACATCAGATTCTGGTTGTAATCTTGTTTAGATGATTCCTGTTTATTCGTAAGGAATTTGGACATGGGACTGGATCTGTTGGAAAGCTCTCGTCATTCTCTTGTCCGTAGAGTCCAAAAACGTCGAAAACGGACTTCGTATGTGGCCTGTACGTCCGTTTGAAGTTGGACTACGCGCAGATGGCCGAACCGGACTCGCGGATGAATTGAGCTCACTTGTGGGCTGGCCTTGGAGCGACGTGGCTTGTGCGACCTTAGAGGTGTAGAGGCGCCTTTCTTGAGCACGTCTTGTGTTTGGGGAGGTGGCCAAGGTGGAGGCCGAACTTGTGGCGGCGACAGCACAAAATCCAGACGACGTACGTGCTGCCAGCTTTCGCGTCCTGGCCAAGGTGGTGGACGATGACATCTTGATGACCACCATGTTGATGTCGTCTTGGTCATAACCATGATGTACATGGTCTCATCATTCTCCCTTTCTTGATGTGGAGTCGTCCTCGACTCCATTGTGTTTTTCTGCAAAATGTTAGCACCAACAGAGAGCACAGCAATATGCATATCTTTGATAATCAAATCATTAGACACAGAACCATTAACATTTATATACTCCCTTTCTTGAAAAAGTTCATGTGCCTTAAAAATTGAACCAGATGTACTCGACATGGAATGATTGGTGATAGTATAGCTCTCTAGTTCATCACATGGTTGTACATTATAAGCAAAATTCATATTTGAGCAAATGTACACTCGATTAACCATGTACTTTCCATTATCATTATATTTGCCTATAATATGAAAAATGTTTCTTGATAAGCAAGGAAAATTATATGGATCAGTAAGTCTCTCCTCTAAATTGTCTAGATCACATAGAACATCAAATTCAATATAACCCAGAATATTTAAAGAAGACAACAATTTCAGCTCATCATTTTCGTTTGCAACGTGAACAACATGTTTATTTTGAGCACAAGTGTTATTATGTTCCAAAGTAAGAGTAACATGTTCATTCACTAGTTGTGGCATGAATATAAGTGAAGCATTATCACACAACTCTTCTTTATCCCAAGAAACATCGAGCAAATCTTCTTGTGACAAAGGGAAATCAGCAACTGGTTCCACAATTTGTTGCTGTAACAAAGCATGATTCGTGGAAAGTTTCAGCACATCAATATCGTTCTCATCTTGAATGAGTGTGGTACCTTTTTCATTACCTTTGTTTTCCTTCTCAGCTGATGTAGGTACATCTTCAGTTGTAGGTGATGGAAGCAGGGGTGCTGCAACAAGCATCTCTTCATTCTCCTCATTCTCAATTTGATCATTTGCACTTGCCTGCAGAACGTTAGTCGTGCAAGGATACACACCATTCTTGCAAACAGATGTATTAATTTTCCGTACAACTTTCTTACGTTTTATTTTATTTTCAGCTGCACAAGCAAGAGCAAATATTTGCAACAGAGAAACATATTCTTTATCAATAACAATATTGTATATTTTCTCATTAAGTCCACGTAAGAATCTAATCTCTTTTTCTCCCTCAGTTTCTTCTAAATCACAACGAGACATGCATATCTGTAACTCTTGATAGTACTCCTCTACAGATTTTCTACCTTGATTCAAGCATTCTAATTTCTTGTGCATATTACATTTAAAAGGAGGAGCAAAACGTTGACGCATAGCTTCTTTTAACCTAGCCCATGTGTCAGGTTGTAAGCGGAGAGTAGCAAGTTCATTCCACCAGATGATAGCAAAGTCTTTAAATTCACTAGTGGCTTGCCTAACCCAATGGATTTGAGGAACTTGATGGGAATTAAATTTTTGTTCAACTATCATCTCCCAATCAAAGTAAATTTCACCATCATATGCACCATAAAAAGAAGGTAAGGCTATTTTACCATTGGCATTGTCACCTCCATTATCTTTCCGATCGTGATTCCAGCGTTGATATAGTTGTACATTTTCTCCAATGATCCATGAACCTGCCATTGTCAGTAGAAAACAAAAGATAACACAAAAGTATTATCCCTATCAACTACTAGGTTAGATCTCACGCTCTCAAGCAATCTTACCAAGTTCTTACCCGGTTCTTACCAACACAGCGAGGGACGGTGCAACCGGTGGCTGGTTCGTGACACCGTGAGGGCGTGATGAAGTGATTGCAAGGGTCAATAACCTGTGCTGATCAGAAGGATGTATTTGTGGAGCTTGGATATGCAATATTTAGTAGCAAGGAATATGCAATCATCGAAATCAAAATAACAAAGCTGAATAAATATCCAAAGTACTTGTCAAAGTTGCTGGCCTAAACTCGTTCTCAGACCTAGCTCAAGCAAGCAAAACGAATGACGTAACACTGTCGATACAAAGGATACAAGCACTTTTGATTTTTTTTTCCTTGCTTTTATTTTTTTTTTCTTTTTTTTTTATCTTTGTGCAGCTTCTTTTTTTTTTGCACTTGCCTTTTTCACCTTTTTTTTTTTAATATCAATAGTGTCGCATATGAGAGATTACAAGATATATACACAAACACTCAATTTTCTCTCGCTGGAAAAACAGATCTACTATGCAGAAACTTCCTATGCTGTTTTCGGATTTTTGGAGGCCTCAAACGCTAAAACGTATAACAGAAAAGTTGTAGATCGTTTCGTGTTGATCAATTTGCATATATGGAACACCAATTTTGGATAACGGATCTAGGCGATATGGGCCCCGCAATACAGTCTGTGTAGGAAATCCGAAATCAACCAGATTCACTTTCAACGCGATTTCGGACTTGAAAACGGCGTTTCTAGTACTTCTCACAATGGACAAAGTTGTAGAGAATTTTCGGAGCTACAATTTAGACTCTGAATTTGTCCAATTTGGTGTTCAGACGAAGGAGATAAAAGCAAAATACCGAACTTGACAGATTGACACCCGATTTGGACGCGGCGGCGACGACGACGTGATGGCGTTAGACTCGACGTCAAGATGCAAGACTCAAACTAGATCAAGAACTTACTCTAAACCAGCAACAAGACGATGACGATGGATACAAATTCAACAACGCAAAACTGAAAACGAAATCGCGAAGGGCACAAAGTGGCTTGGACGATGGATATGACGGTGAACTCAAATATTTTTGTGGGGCAATTTTCTGGACTCTAGGTGAAAGATGAATAATGAACAAAGGGGATACAAGTATACCTGACGGGCAACCGAGGCTCTGATACCACTTAATGGGGACGGGGATGCCCGAACTTCCGTCAGGTGGAGGATAAGTCGATTAGGCGGCGCGAGACACACACGATCCGGCTTCTTGATCGGCACGATCAAAACCCCTGCAATCGCAGCACCACGCGTCCTCTGGTTATCAACCGTGCGCTGCCCGGTTGACCTCGCCACGAAGGCTAATCCCTGCCAGTGAATCGAGAACACAAGCAAGAACAAGAAAGATGCAACTAAATTTGCAATTGAGGATGAAGCTCACGAGTTGGGGTCTCACAAACCGATGAACGGCGACACTGTTCAAAGACAGAATTGATCTAAGCAAAACCCAAGTCTAAACGGCAGCCATGGCGGCCATATATATACTGTATGGGGCGGCCATGGGGTGGAGGAGGAAACCCTAGGGGTACATGGGCCTTGGGTCCAAAGTGGAGCATCGCAGCGCACATCAGATTCTGGTTGTAATCTTGTTTTGACGATTCCTGTTTATCCGTAAGGAATTTGGACATGGGACTGGATCCGTTGGAAATCTCTCGTCATTCTCTTGTCCGTAGAGTCCAAGAACGTCGAAAACGGACTTCGTATGTGGCCTGTACGTCCGTTTGAAGTTGGACTACGCGCAGATAGCCGAACCGGACTCGCGGATGAATTGAGCTCACTTGTGGGCTGGCCTTGGAGTGACGTGGCTTGTGCGACCTTAGAGGTGTAGAGGCGCCTTTCTTGAGCACGTCTTGTGTTTGGGGAGGTGGCCAAGGTGGAGGCCGAACTTGTGGCGGTGACAGCACAAAATCCAGACGACGTACGTGCTGCCAGCTTTCGCGTCCTGGCCAAGGTGGCGGACGATGACATCTTGATGACCACCATGTTGATGTCGTCTTGGTCATAACCATGATGTACATGGTCTCATCAACAAAGGTATGACGAACTTCTCTTTTGGTACCTGAATTGTGCGTAGGATACCCTTAATTTCCCTTTGTATCGTAGGAACTATCCCGGATGACGGCCAGGTCGATTGCTATGGTAGTGAGCGTTGAGGCCATACAAAAAGAACGAGACAGCTTGTGCAGGTAAGGATCAATACCCTCCAATTTGTATAGATACAAATTTGTCGTGACTACTTGTTTTTGTTCTGTCACAGAGAGGTGGCGTTTCTGAAGAAGGAAGTGGCCGCGGTCAAGCTCCATTCGATTTTCGTGCTCTCAAATCAAGAGATCGAGCTTAACCGGCTGCAGTCAGAACTTTCTGGTAAGTCAATTCCTGACTAGGAAGACTTAAGTTCTTAATATGTGAGTAACACTTCCCCTTACTGCAGCGCAAGCTAGTGAAATAAAACAACTTAGTCAGGACAAGGTGATCCTTCAGCGCTCCATTGACTCCTCCCAAAAGGCGAACAGAGACCTGAGCCAATCCATCTTCGAAAAGCTAAAGATGGTGGCTCGTCTCCTAAGGGCTGATGTGGTCGAAACCACAAAGGACGACCTCAGTACAAATGACTGGTCTACGCTAGTCATAGCCCAAGCGGAGTCACTTCTCGAGTATCTTCCTGAAGATACACGGCGACGTGAAGAGGCGATCAGAACGAGGGTTCGATTAGCAGCTTCCACCATTCTCAGCCGGTTTCGTCTCCACCATGGCCCAGATGCGGATCTGAATCCACTGGTGGGACCGGTTGAGATCGAGAGTGAGGAACAATTAGACGCGATTATGGAGGAGGTCACCCCCCTTGTAAATAAGCTCTTGATTGAGCTCGGGATTGAGTAATCCCTATATCTGTATAGAAATAACATATAGAATGCAAATGCATGTACAAATTGTTTTTGAAAGAAAGTAAATATATTCATATTTTTTATTGTTTCATATTATAAACATATCCCCCTAGCCCCCGCCTGTGATTATAGATACTGAAGGCTTAGTATTATCAACACAGGTGAAATATGAATACAGCGACCAGGGATGTGTGATTCGACCAACAATTATGATCAATGTAATGTCTAACCTTGTTGCAAACTGGCAGCCACACAAGTGACCAAGGACTTACCAGAAAGCCCCGTATGCGTTGAGGAACGGCTTATTTAGGAGTGACTTGTCTGGAAGTGGTCATGAGATCGGCCAGCGAATCCGACTAGAACGTTGTAATGATCAAACCGCGGGCGACCAGCCCCCGAGTCAAATTCGTAACACATGGGTGGAAATGAAGGGAAATGTTCATTGTATGAAACCAAAACACTTTTTTGTTTTATGAAAAAATGCTAATTGAACAGGAAAAAGAATTGAGTACTTACACGTAGAACTTGCGTAGTTGATCGATGTTCCATGTATTGGACAGAATTCAGCCATCCTCCATGGCTAACCGCGCGGATCTTGGTCGCGGTAGTGAGACAACAGTGTAAGGGCCTTCCTACTTCGGGGAGAACTTGTTGCGATTAGACTGGTCTTGAATTTTTCGTAAAACCAGGTCGCCCATGTGAAGACTACGTGGTCGCACCCTTTTGTTATGGTACTTGGGCAAAGCTTGCAAGTATGCCGCGGACTTGATCAACGCGCGATCACGCCTTTCTTCTAAGAGGATGAATCCTGTGATCGCTGTTTCGGACTGATCAACTCGTTCGAATTGTTCTGTCTGAACAGACCCAATACTACCTTCCATAGGCAACACAGCCTCGGCCCCATAGACCAGATGGAAGGGCGTCTCACCGGTGGCTCGACTAGAGGTAGTTCGTACTGCCCATAGAACGGTATAGAGCTTGTCTGGCCAAGCCCCCGAGCGAGTCTTAAGGCGATCAAAAACACGTTTTTTGATGCCTTGCAATATCTGCCCATTGGCCCGTTCCACGGCACCATTGCTTTGTGGATGCGCCACACAAGCAAAGCACACCTTGGTCCCGATCTGATCGCAATAGTCCAGAAAAAGACCACTAGCGAACTGAGAACCATTGTCTGTGATGAGATGGTTTGGAACACCAAATCGAGCAACAATGTTCTTATGGAAGAACTTTTGTGCTGCTGACGCGGTAATATTTCGTACCGGTTCGGCCTCAATCCACTTTGTAAACGTGTCAATGGCTACGAACAGAAACTTGTACCCATTGACCGCTTGTGGCATAGGACCAACAATATCCATCCCCCAGACCGCAAAAGGCCATGCGAGGGGAATGGTTTGTAACGCGTAGGCAGGTTGATGAACCTGTCTCGCGTGAAATTGACACTGAGGACACATCATGACCATGTGCTTGGCATCATCAAGTGCCGAAGGCCAGCAGAATCCTTGTCGAAAAGCTTTTCCGACCAGTGTTCGATATGATGCGTGCGCACCGCATACACTGTCATGTATCTCTTTCAAGAGGGATTTCCTTCCTCCTGAGATATGCAGCGCATGAATACTCCTTGAGTACCCTTTCTATACAAAACCCCATCTATGAGCTTGTACAGACGCGCTTTTCGAATTAACCGATCGCTTTCGGTTTCGTCCTCGGGTAGGGTCCCATGTTCAAGATAGACTCTCAATGGATGAGTCCAATCCTGTTCTTGACTGAGGTTGGTAACGCAGGCTATTACCGGATCATCCTCGACCGAAGTCATGATCGAAGGACGGTCCAAGTGTTCAATGAACACTCCTGCCGGAGCGGACGTGCGTGAGGACCCAATTTTGGATAATTGGTTTGCGAGAATGTTGTTCTTTCGCAGGATGTATTGGACTTCTAAATGACTGAAGTGTTTTTTCAATCTCCTCACTTCCCCCAGGTAATGAGCCATTGTCTCATCGGAGGTGCTGTACTCCTTGTTTACCTGGTTTACGACCAGCTGTTAGTCTCCCCACACCACTAATTGACGAACTCCGAGGAATTTTGCTGCCCGGAGCCCTGTAAGAAGACCTTCATACTCCACTGTGTTGTTAGTCGCAACGAAGTGTAATTGGATGACATACTTAAGCTATTCGCCCTGAGGCGTAACTAAGACCACTCCAGCCCCTGAGTGTTGAAAACTACGGGAGCCGTCAAAGTACATTGTCAAGTGATCGGGGCATTCCAATTCCTCAGGCACCTGCACGGGTGGCTCAGGGTTGGTCCATTCGACCACAAAGTTGGCCAAAACCTGAGACTTAACCGCCGTGCGGGGCGTGAAATGGATATCGAAAGCACCGAGTTCGACCGCCCATTTGGCGATTCGACCAGTTTTTTCTAGATTTCAGACAATATCCCCCAAAGGAAAAGAGGAGGGTACCGTGATCTTATGAGCCTGAAAGTAATGTCGTAGCTTACGGGAAGCTATCAGTAGTGCGTAAAGTATCTTCTGGACCTCAGGGTAGTGCTCCTTAGGACCATGAAGCACCTCTCTCACATAGTAGATGGGTCTGTGTATTCCTTCCCTTTCCGCGATCAGGACAGCGCTGACCGTGTGCGGTGTGGCCGCCAGATAAAGAAGCAATGGTTCTCCTTTGTCGGGAGACACCAACACTGGCGGACTGGATAGATATGTCTTTACCTCCTGAAATGCTTTCTCCGCCTCATCGGACCATGTGAAATTGTGATGCTTCCGCAAGGCTTTGAAAAAAGGTAATCCCCTTTCACCTAGTCGCGATATGAAACGACTTAAAGCCGCCATGCGACCAGCCAGGCGTTGAACATCTTTTATGGTCGAGGGCGACCTCATTTGTTCGATTGCCCTGATTTTCTCAGGATTAACTTCAATGCCTCTGGAACAAACAAGGAAACAAAGAAGTTTTCCTGAAGAAACCCCGAAAGAACATTTCTCCGGGTTTAATTTTATTCCAAAGCGATTCAAATTACAGAAGGTTTCAGCGAGATCGTCCAAATGAGACAATCTCTTGGTACTTTTTACAACCAAGTCGTCTACATATGCTTCGAGATTACGCCCTATCTGGGAAAGAAAGTCTTTTGCATCAAGCGCTGGTACGTGGAACCTTTGTTCTTGAGACCGAACGGCATTCTGATATAGCAGTAAGTGCCGAACGGGGTGATGAAGGCAGTCTTCTCTTCATCTTCTTCTGCCATGCTAATTTGATGATATCCTGAGTAAGCGTCCAGGAAGCTCATCAGTTCGCAACCCACGGTTGAATCAACCAGCTGGTCGATGCGGGGAAGGGGAAAGTTGTCCTTCAGACAGGCACTGTTCAGGCTAGTGTAGCCAACGCACATGCGCCACTTGCCATTTGACTTGTGGACCATGACCGGATTGGCGAGCCATTCCGGGTGATCGACCTCACGAATAAACCCAGCCTTTAGGAGTTTGTCGAACTCCTCTTGGATGGCTTCATGTCGGTCAACAGCAAAATGCCTGAGCTTTTGCTTTATTGGTCGTTGTCCAGGTCGAATTGCTAACCTGTGCTCGATTACTTCCCTTGGGACACCGAACATGTTGGACGGTTTCCACACAAACACATCTGCGTTAGCCCGGAGGAAAGTAATAAGCTCGAGTTCCTATTTGTCATCCAGGCCTGATCTGACCTGAATTGTCTTGGATGGATCATCTGGGTACAATGGAACTAGTTTGAGTTTGTCATCTGGTCGAGGAGCAGCCTTGATCGCGTCAGTGGCGACAGTGGTGACCTGAGCGTCCCGGAGGGGAAGTTGGTCGACCATCTCCAGAGATAGCCGGTCACACGTGAGTGCCACGTTGCGACTGCCTCGGACCGAGATGACACCTTTGGGGCCATGCAATTTTCTGCACTGATAAGCATAGTGCTTTGCCATCATGAACTTAGCAAGAGTTGACCTGCCAAAGATTGCATTATAAGCTGAATCACAATCAATTACGTCAAAAGTAACCAATTCTGTTCGGAAGTTATCCGGCTCTCCCAGTGTGACCGGGAGGACCACTTGTCCCAACAGCATCATGGAGGGGCCTGAGATTATCCCATAAAACGGATGTATTATGGGTTTAATCTTCGAACGAGGAATTTGCATCTCGTCGAGTGCCTTGACTAATAAAATATCAAGGAAGCTCCCTCCGTCGATCAAGACCCTTTCAACTCTCGCATTACTGATGATCGGGGTAATGACCAGAGGGAGCCTCAATGGTCGAGTAAGCCCCACAGGACAATTCGTGAGATCAAACGTCAAAGGCGTATCCGACCAACGGGGGTACTGAGGTTCACCAAGGGATGTCTCCGTTTGGTTAACCTCTCGGTAAAAGGCTTTAAACTGCCTTTTGAAAACAAAAGAGGAGGAACCCCCGAAAATAACATTAACGTGATTATGAGGTACCTGGCAGGACATCTCTTCGTCTCCATCGACGTCTTTAAGTCTGCATGCTTGTTCTTTAGCCGGTAAGGTCGGCATTGGTCCAACTCCCTGGTAGAAGTCATCCAATTGCTTCAACCAACTCCTGCAGTTCTTGAGGTCGTGGCCTGCGGAGTTGTGGAGTGGACACCACTTCTTGCCTTCCTGCGGATTAGTCGACTTTTCTGGCTGGTCGGCACTACGACCACCAGGAGCAGTTTTATTCTTAAATGAAGGCTTGTTACCTTTGGTCGAAGGCGGCTTCTCTGCGACTGCGACCTCGCGGTACTGTCCAGAGCGGTTGTTCTTCGACTTTTTTGACTTCCCACCCGACGAAGATTCCAGATTCTTTCCTGGCGTCTTTGAAACCAGGTTGAGGTGGTAAGTCGCCCTTATCGACCATCCGGTTCCATTCGACTGCTTCGGCTGCGTCGGAGTATCGATCGGCCATGTCGAAAAGATCGGCCACTGTTCGAGGAGGGTGGATGAGCAAGTCTTCGGTGAATCTCCGGTATCGAATGGCATGTTTAAATGCCCAGATAACGGAGCCGTCAGATATGTTCAGGATGATATTCCTCACCCCGACAAATCTCTTGACAAACTGACGAAGGGTTTCGGTCGAAGTTTGTCGTGGTCGATGAAGATCGTCCTCTTTACCCGGCTTTTGATAACAGTTTTGGAAATTGCTGAGGATGGCGTCGCACAGCATTTCCCAATTGTAGATGGAACCCTCAGGCTGATTAAACAGCCAGGTTCTAGCCGGTCCTTCGAGGACTGTAGACAGGTAGTTGGCCATGACCCGGTCATCGCCTCCTGCCGCTTGGATGGCAGTGATATAGATTTGAAAGAACTCGGATGGGTTCTGAGTTCCGTCGAACCTTTCAATGGCCCCTGGTCAAAACTTATCAGGCCAAACGACCCCACGAAGGCCGGGCGAGAAAGCTTTACAACCGACGTAGGGACCGTGAACTGCCCTGTGACTCTCGATCGGGTCACGGGCGACTTCACGCAACGGTGGAGTTATCCGTGGTCCCAAACGAGAGTGGACAGGGACTCGATCCCTACCATGAGAATCCTGTGTCCGCTTGTACTTGTCCTGGCGGGACGGTACAGGCGGCGGGTAACTTCGTCGACCATAACCAGAGTGAGAACACTCTCGTTCACGGGAACGTGTTACTGACCGGGAAGAGGGCGTTGGGGTCGCTTCAGATGCGACCTCGTCCAGTCTTTCCGCTAGGATTCGGGTGAAGGGTGGTTTCTGCGCATCTGTGATCGTAGGAGGGAAGTTACGCATGACTTCCGCGATAGATCGCAGTCGACCATGGGTACTTCTCCTAGGGGCACCAGGTGTTACCATTTTTTCGTCCACCGGGAAATGCTCCGGAGGCAAAGAAGGGGTCTGGTCACGTCTGCGACCACGTGATCGTCGAGAAGAACTCGGAGCAGCATCGTAACGAGCCTGTGCATCTTGAAGAGCCTCAAGGGCCGTTCTGCGTAGTTCGTTGTTTTGTTGCTCGAGATCTTGATTCTCCTTCTGTTTGCGATCCCGTTCTTCCCTAGCAGCCTATTGATTAGGAGTTTCCTCTGATAAGGCAGCAAACTGTCTAGGGAGAGAGGTCGCCGATGGGGAAAACATCTCATTTTGTTCTGAGTCGGACTCGAAATCAAAGAGATGGTGGAGGTTATCAGGGTCTAATCTCCCCGGTCTGATTTCCAGGTCGATATCATCCTTCCCCTCAGCGGGGTCGTATGACAGACCGGACTCACCCTCTAGCACATTAAGAACTTCGATGGGTTCTGACGTTGCGCTAGTCGCTCCCTGGTCGATGGACATGACCTGGAGAGATGATTCAACCTCTGGGAGATTTTCGCCTCCAACCTCCTCCATCGGAACAGGATCTCTTGGAGAAGGCATTGGAATGTGAGCATAATCCTCGAGATCAAAATCATTCTCGGAATCATATACTCCAACCATATTTCAGCGAACCTCCGGATTAATATTAAGACGCCTTGAGAAAGGCCCCACGGTGGGCGCCAGCTGTCGACGATTCGGACTGGGGTCCTCAGCCGAACTTATGCAAAATTTATAATAGTGAGACCTTTCAGGGTGACCCTCCGGGAAGGTATGTAGAATTATGGAGAACTGGAGCACAGAGAAATTTATACAGGTTCGGGCCCTCGATGGTGGGAGTAAAAGCCCTACGTCCTGTTGGGATTGCACTATGTGTAGTAAAGCGTTACAAAGCGATGGGAAAAGACCTTCACAGGAGAAAGTTTTCCCTGTACGAGTGTACAAAATGAAGTCTAGAAGGCTTATGGAAACTATCTAGTCTAAGCCGTAGCCTTGGCTGTTTGAGTTGTGTCTTGATCTCTTGATCGATCTCTCTCTCCTTGTTTGATACATCATGCCGCCCTTTTATACTGGTCGAAAGGGCGCCAAGTCGTAACTGCATCAAACAGTTGCTTGGATGCGGTTTGGAGAATAGCTCTTAACTCCCACGCAGGTTTAACACGTGTTATTTGTGGATAACTGCACGTATTAACCTCCTGACGGTTGATCCCCACGTGGAAGAATCTTCGGGATACTTGGGATATTCTTGTTATAAGAAAAGAATACTCCCACGTTCCCTGGTCAAAAGTGTCGATGATTCGGATTCGGAGTCCTCAGCCGAACTTATGCAAAATTTATAATAGTGAGACCTTTCAAGATGACCCTCCGGGAAGGTATGTAGGAATATGAAGAACAGGAGCACAGAGAGGTTTATACAAGTTCGGGCCCTCGATGGTGGGAGTAATAGCCCTACGTCCTGTTGGGATTTCAATATACGTGATAAAGATTTACAAGATGGTGGGAAAAAACCTCACAGGCGAAGGGTTTTTCCTATGTAAGTGTACAGAAAGGAGCCAGGGAGACTTATAAAAGCTATCCAATCTAGGCCGTAGACTTGGCTGTTTGAGTGGTTGAGATGTGTTGTATCTCGCTTTGATCAGAGACGTTGATCTTTTTTCTCTTGTCCTCTGTTTGATGCATCTTGCCACCCTTTTATACTAGTCAAAAGGGTGCCATGTCGTAACTGTATCAAACAGTTGCTTGGATGCGGTTTAGAGAACCGCTCTTAACCCCCACGCAGGTTTAACACGTGTTATTCATGGATAACTGCACGTATTAACCTCCTGACGGTTGTTCCTTCACGTGGAAGAATCTTCGGGATACTTGGGATATTCCCGCTATAGGGACAGGTGAATCCCAAATACCCTGGTCGAGGATGTTGGCTGACCGCGGGATGTTGGCTGACCGCGCAACATCTCCAACATTCTGTTCGCGTATAGCACACGAACTCCTGACCGCGCACTAGCTGCGGTCTGATCGCGCAATGCCTGCGACCTCGGGCTGGTGCTTCTCAGAATGACTTGAGTTTGCATCACCCGGTACGTGTCTGTCGACGATTCGGACTCAGAGTCCTCAGCCGAACTTATGCAAAATTTGTAATAGTGAGACCTTTCAAGATGACCCTCCGGGAAGGTATGTAGAAAAATGGAGAATAGGAGCACAGAGAGGTTTATACAGGTTCGGGCCCTCGATGGTGAGAGTAATAGCCCTACGTCCTGTTGGGATTTCACTATGTGTGATAAAGGTTTACAAACTAGCGGGAAAAAACCTTCACAGGCGAAGGTTTTTCCTATGTAAGTGTACAAAAAGAAACCCCAAGAGGCTTGCAAATACTATCTAATCTAGGCCGTAGACATGGCTGTTTGAGTGGTTGAAATGTGTTGTATCTCACTTGTATCAGAGATGTTGATCTCCTCAATAGATGGTTCGATCCCCCTGTTTGATGCACCTTGCCATCCTTTTATACTGGTCGAAAGGGTGCCACATCGTAACTGCATCAAACAGTTGCTTGGATGGTTGGATGCGGTTTTTAGAGAACCGCTCTTAACCTGCACGCAGGTTAAACATGTGTTATTCATGCATAACTGCACATATTAACCTCCTGATGGTTGGTCTTCCACGTGGAGGAATCTTCGGGACACTGGGAATATTCCCGCTATAGGGACAGCCGGACAGATGAACTCTAAGTACCCTGGTCGAGAACGTTCTGACCGCAGGATGTTGGCTGACCGCGCAACATCTTGGACATTCTGTTCGCGTATAGCACATGAAGTCCTGACCGCGCAAAGCCTGCGACCTGATCGAGCAAAGCCTACGACCTCGGGCCGATGCTTCTCAGAATGAATTGAGTCCGCACCGCTAGGCACATGTCTGGCTCGAATCTGTCTTGAACCAACAGTGCATTTATTAGAACTGACCCGGGTGTCAATCCTCGTCAACTAGCCCCCAAATTCGAAGAAAACGAAGGGACGTGTTTATTTCGAATTTAAAGTCATGCATCGGATTTTTAACCCAACTCTTGAAATCCCCCACTTAGTGGAGCACTAAGTGAGACGGTTGGTTCCCCGAGACGAGTTCTGGGTATTACGTGATAGGTAATGATGGCGTTGTTGAAATATTTTTTAACCTGAGGTGAAATTGTAAATGCTTTTCAAAAACCCGAGGTGCTTAGAATTTGAACCATCACCCTGGCGGCTATAAATACCAGGTCTTTGAATTTGTAGAGCTTCACAATTTCTTCTCACGGTTAAGTTCTTTCTAAAGTCACTTTCATCCTTCTTCATACACTTCCCGATGGCAGATCATCGAGATTGAAAGTGATAAAGAGGAAGTTCTCAAGCAGGAGCTTCAAATGCCTAAAGATCCATCTCCTTTAAGGAAGAAACCCAAGGTTGATGAAGGATCCTCCAGCAGAGCAAAGGTAGAAGATGAGCCATCATCTTTTCTTCCTTCAGCTTTCTTCCCTAGTACTCCCTGCTTTTGTTTGGGTGATCGATTTTCTGGTCGGCAAGTGGTGACTATACGACCAGAAGATCCTCAACTTGTGTTGGGGAAGCAATCTTCTGGTGGGAAGGTTGCACTTCCACCATCTGATGATCATCCGATTTTATCGGATGATCTACTTCCCAGGATGGCTATATCAACGTGTCACTAGCAGGGACAGGTAATAATCCTCCTCTCCTTTTTGCTGATAATTATAGTTAGTGTAACTAACTTTTGCAAATGTAGGAGACTGGAGGCCCTAGCGATCAGCCTTCTGTTACTCCATCTCTTCCTCCCGGACAGATTCTTCTAGAGGAGAAGAATGCCCTGGAGAAGAAGACCGAAGAGATGTCTTCGGCGATTCTGCATCTGGCAGAATGTTTTGAATGATCCCGTGAAGAGGCGCACCAGTTCCGTCGAGAGAGGGACCACGCTCAGCAACAGCGGGAACTCTTCGATTTAATTAGGAACAGTAGTGTTTCTCTTGTTAGGGATGATGTAGATAGGCTTAGGTTAGTTGCTAGTTCTCTGGGGGTTGTCAGTGTAGATCCTACTGACAGCAATATGTCCCTAGGAGAACTCTGCAAACTTCTTTCGGATCAGGTCGACGCTCTTGTCGCCGGTATTCCTTTTGTATGTAAAGAATGCAAGAAATAAAATTTCTTTCTTTATATGAATATCCTTTACAACTTCTGTGCGAATATATGGCCGTGAGTAATGTCTTCGCGACCATTCATACACAGGGAAATTTCAGTTCTGCGATCAGAATCATGCTTTTTATAAAAATACCGCGACCAGCTCTGATACCGCGATCAGACTTAAATCCGCGGTTACAACTGAAACTTGCTGCGACCAGAATTGAAGCTCGGTCAGACTGTCACTTCGATTAGAATCGGAGCTTAACCAAAAGCATAGTTTCGATCATACCACAACCCGGTCAAAATATATCCATACGTCCAAAAATCGGGTCGTAGGATTTTTTCATGAAAATGTACAAGGTACATAAAGGAAAAACGTCCTTTGAAAAGCCCTGAAAAACTTTTCAGGCTTTCGCACTTCCAGACTCTGAAACAAAGAAGTCTTTTTGTTTCAGATCCGATGCCTGGAACACTTTAACGGGTCCGCCAGAGACAGTATCCATTATGGGAAATGAATAAAGTACTTCAGTGGAACGTTTGAATGGAACGTTACTCACATTAGTTGTGTCTCCTCGGGTCTATAAAAGGAGCAGGTGTCTTCTTGAGGAAGCCACACAGTCAAAAACCCTCAACATTTCCACCGCACAAAACCCTCATTCTTCTCAGCCTTCATCTTCCCCAAAAGTCGCCAACTTTTCCTTCGACTCCTCACCAAAAAATGGCGTCCTGGAGCCGATCCATTCACCACTCTGAGGAGAGCCTAGTGGCATTGGAGAAGGAGGAGATTCTTCCTCCGCGGCTGCTGATCAACTGGCGGCCCGCGGAGAAGGACCAAGAAACCCCAATCGTCTAAGAGGGCGAGTTGGTGGTTTCGAAGAATATTTGCGCTGCCGGTTCCGATTCCCTGAGAGTCAGTTCCTGAAGGATGTCCTCGAGCACTACGGGTTGGAGCTAATCAACCTCCACCCAAATGCAGTGCTGATACTGGCGGTGTTTCAGCACTTGTGCGAGGCATTCGTTGGAGTATATCCCAACGTGGATCTCTTCCGGCGTTTCTACTATTCGGAGTGGTCGAAGAGCGCCAATGCCGCCGGATGTATCTACTTCCGGCTAAGGGAGAAGAAAGAGTATCCCTTCCCAACCCTGCGAGACTCAGTGCATGGGTGGCACCAGAAATGGTTTTACTGCACCCTGCCAACCGAGAGCGGGCTGTGGTTTGAAAACTCACGGCCAGAGAAGCCGAGAGAGTTGGACTCCCTCCCGGCGATGAACTCGGAGTTCATGAAGCACGCCGAGGTGATCCTTCACTTAGTCGGACAAGGGTTGACAGCACGCGACATCATCCGAGACTTTGTGAAGAACCGGGTGAGCCCCCTGCGTGAAAGGGCTCATCCGGCTTGGGAGATCAAGTCCATGGCGGACAGTACCCTGGACTATAATGAAGGTATTCGTTTCTGGCACTGAAACCCCTTTATGTCAGTTCTGGAATACATCAATTTAACTTGTATCTGGGAACAGTTTTGCCCTCAGCCGAGATCGAGAGGAGGACTAACTACCTTCTCAGAGCGTACAACGCCGAGGTAGAGGGCCCCAAGGGATCGCCTCGCCCCCAGAGTCTAATTCACGCTGGCGATGACCTTAAACAGGAGCGCCAAAAGGTACATTCTCCACTTGGCCTCTATTTTGCAGGTTTTATGTAGGTCCGGCACTAAAAATTCCATTGGAATGAGAATCAGCTCCTAGGGAGGTTCGCCGAGGCGACGTTTCTCAGCGAGAATGTCGGTTCCCTGGGGAAGCCGACGACAAAACATGTGAAGAAGGTTTCCTCGAGACCCAGGACGAGGAATCCTGCCCCCAAGAAAGCAAGGCTAAATCTCGGGGAAGGGTCTTCACGAAGCGTCCCTCCTACCACAAGGAAAACTGCGGTAAGATATCATGTCCCTCCGATCCTTCCAGGTGCGAACTGGAATTACTTCTTCGTCGTACAGGGAGAGGGGAGCGAGGAGGAGGAAGACGATGATGTCCCCTTGATTCACCGGAGGAGGAGGATTGCGGGCTCTCCATCTGGCGACGCTCCAACTTGCTCCGCAGAAGCAGCTGCTACCGCCGAGACGGCTGCAGCAGAACCCACGGCCACCAAAAGCCCTGTGGTCGCGGTTGATCCCCTAGCTCCTGAAGCCCCTGAGGCCTCAGGGCCAGTCGCCTCTACTTCCCTGGTCGAAGGGACGACCGTGGTAAGATTTCTTCACAGTCTTGTTTTCTTCAATTCCCTCTGTGTGTTCATTAAGTTAATGTTTATGCAGGGAGAAGTGCTTCCCCCTGCGGCTCCTGCGAGTCCCAGGGGGGAAAATCCTCTACCCCCGCGGACAGGGGTGGAGGTAGTCGAACAAGATCCTGTGGCGGTTGCAAATGAGGCACCGGCCCCAGTAGTCCAGGAGCCATCGAGGCCTTCGGATGCAACTCCGCCGGCCAGAGCGATTGCCCAGGTAAAGATTCTTCCATTCGTCTTTATATTTCCCTAGAAGAGTGCTCACAGAGGAACACACCCAGGGGGAGATGCCTTGTTTTCCAAGAGGAAGACCAGGACGGACGACAGTTGTCCCCTTTCTCGAGGAGAACCTTCCCTGAAATCTCAAAAGCTAATGGGATTTCAAATAAGGTAAGAACCTTTATCCTGGTTGTATTAAAAAGAGTCACGATGGTCACAAGTTGTGATTGATTGGTTTCTCTTTCCTTTGTCAGGCGAAAAGAAACAGCATCCGGCCCTTCAACCGCTCCAGGGAGGGTTGAAGTTGCTGCTGGTGCAGGAGCCTCTAGCGAAGAGCGCTCCGCCCCCTCGGTCCAGGAAATCGTCCGGGTCGTGAGGGGAGAAACAAGCGCGGAGACCTAGTCACAACCAACAGCGACTAGGGGAAGTGCCCGGCAGGCACCCCCGCCGGCTGCCCTTGCTGTAGCCGCATCGGGGCCCTCAGCGAGTCTTCCTGTTAATCCGGAAGACGTCTCCTTACGGGAGTTCATGAAGGTATGATGAACTTCCCTTTTGGTGCCTGAATTGTGCATAGGACCCTTTGACTCCTTTTTTGTATCATAGGAACTATCCCGGATGATGGCCACATCGCGTGCTACGGCGGCGAGCGTGGAGGCCATACAAAGAGAACGGGACAACTTGCGCAGGTAAGGATCATTACTCTTCAACTTGTATAGATATAAATTGGTTATGACCACTCCTTCTATTCTACTGCAGAAAGGTGGCATTGCTGGACAAAGAAGTGGCCACAGTCAAGCTCCATACGATCTCAGTGACTAGGAACCAAGAGATCGAAAACAACAAACTGCGGTCACAACTTGCTGGTAAGTCGATTCTTGATTTGGAAGACTTGTTTTCATAACATGCGAGCAATCTTTTCTCTTGTTGCAGCGCAAGCGAGTCAAATAAAGCAACTCAGTCAGGACAATGAACTCCTCCGGGACTCTATTCTAACCTCCGAAAGGGCGATCGGAAAGCTGAGCCATTCAATCTTCGAAAAACTGAAGGCAGTGGCTCATCCTCTGAAGGCTGATGTGGTCGAAACCACAAGAGATAATCTCAGCCAAGATGACTGGTCTGCGCTAGTCATGGCCCAAGCGGAGTATCTCCCTGAGGATACACAGCGACGAGAAGAGGCGATCAGAACCAGAGTTCGGTCAGCCGCTTCCGCCATCCTCAGCCGGGTTCGTCTTCACCATGGCCCAGATGCAGATCTGAATTCATTGGTGGGACTGGTTGAGGTTGAGAGTGAAGAACAGCTAGAGGCCATCATGGAGGAGATTAGGCCCCTTGTAGATAAGCTCCTGACTGAGCTTGGGATCGAATGACCCCTATACCTGTACAAAAACAGTTGTATACAATGCAATGTATATGGAAATTCATTTTTGAAAATGAATATATATATTTTGATTTGCATATATATGCTTGTTCTGTGTCATTTCATATTATAAACATATCCCCCTAGCCCCCGCCTGTGATTGTAGATACTGAAGACTTAGTATCACAACCGCAGGAGAGAAGTGAATATAACGACCTGGGATATGTGATCGAACCAACAATTATGATCAAAGTAACGCCTAGCCTTGTTTGCAAACTGACAGCCACTCAAATAACCGAGGACTTGCCAGAAACCCCCTGTGCGTTGAGAAACGGCTTATTTAGGAGTGACTTGTCTGGAAGCGGTCATGAGATCGGCCAGCGAATCCGACTAGGACGTTGTAATGATCTAACCGCGGGCGACCAGGCCCCAAGTCGAATTCGCAGCACATGGGCATGGTGGAAAATATTCATCGTATGAAACCAAAACATTTTTTGTTTTATGAAAAAATGCTAATTGAACAGGAAAAGGGATTGAATACTTACACGTAGAACTTGCGAAGTTGATCAATGTTCCAAGTATTGGACAAAATTCGACCATCCTCCATAGCTAACCGCGCAAATCCTGGTCGCGACACTGAGACAACAGTATAAGGGCCTTCCCACTTCGGGGAGAATTTATTGCGATTAGACTGGTCTTGGATTTTTCGTAAAACCAGGTCGCCCACGTGAAGACTACGTGGTCGCACCCTTTTGCTGTGATACTTGCGCAGGGCTTGGAAGTAGGCTGTGGACTTGATCAAAGCGCGATCACGCCTTTCTTCTAAGAGGATGAGATCTTGTGACCGCTGTTCGGACTGATTAACCTGTTCGAATTGTTTTGTCCGAACAGACCCAATACTGACTTCCATAGGCAACACAGCCTCGGCCCCATAGACCAGATGGAAGGGCGTCTCACCGGTGGCTCGACTAGAGGTAGTTCGTAGTGCCCATAGAACGGTATAAAGCTCGTCTGCCCAAGCCCCTGAGCGAGTCTTAAGGCGATCAAAAACACGTTTTTTGATGCCTTGTAATATCTGCCCATTGGCCCGTTCTACGGCACCATTGCTCTGCGGATGTGCCACAGAGGCAAAGCACACCTTAGTTCCGATCTGGTCGCAGTAATCTAGGAAAAGACCACTGGCGAACTGAGAACCGTTGTCGGTGATAAGACGGTTTGGAACACCAAATCGAGCAACAATGTTCTTATGAAAGAACTTTTGTGCTGCTTACGCGGTAATATTTCGTACCGGTTTGGCCTCGATCCACTTTGTAAACGTGTCAATGGCTACGATCAAAAACTTGTACCCGTTGACCGCTTGTGGCATAGGACCAACAATGTCCATTCCCCAGACTGCGAAAGGCCATGCGAGGGGAATGGATTGCAACGCATAGGCAGGTTGATGAACCTGTCTCGCGTGGAACTGACACTGAGGACACATCTTGACCATATGCTTGGCATCATCAAGTACCGAAGGCCAGTAGAATCCTTGTCGAAAAGCTTTTCCGACCAGTGTCTGATATGACGCGTGCGCACCGCATACACCGTCATGTATTTCTTTCAAGAGGGATTTTCCTTCCTCCTGAGATATGCAACGCATGAATACTCCCAGAGTACCATTTCTGTACAAGATCCCATCTATGAGTTTGTACAGACGCGCTTTTCGAATTAACCGATCGCTTTCGGTTTCATCCTCGGGTAGGTCCCCATGTTCAAGATAGACTCTCAATGGATGAGTTCAATCCTGGTCCTGACCGAGGTTGGTAACGCAGGCTATTACCGGATCATCCTTGACCGAAGTCATGATCGAAGGACGGTCCAAGTGTTCAATGAACACTCCTGCCGGAGCGGATGTGCGTGAGGACCCAATTTTGGATAATTGGTCTGCGAGAATGTTGTCCTTTCGCGGGATGTATTGGACTTCGAAATGACTGAAGTGTTTTTCCAATCTCCTCACTTCCCCCAGGTAATGAGCCATTGTCTCATTGAAGGTGCTGTACTCCTTGTTTACCTGGTTTATGACCAGCTGTGAGTCTCCCCTCACCACTAATCGACGGACTCCGAGGAATTTTGCTGCCCGAAGCCCTGCAAGAAGACCTTCATACTCTGCCGCGTTGTTGGTCGCAACAAAGTGTAGTTGGATGACATACTTAAGCTGTTCGCCCTGAGGCGTAACTAAGACCACTCCAGCCCCCGAGTGTTGAAGACTACGGGAGCCGTCAAAGTACATTGTCCAGTAATCGGGGCACTCCAATTCCTCGGGCACCTGCACGGGTGGCTCAGGGTTGGTCCATTCGACCACAAAGTCGGCCAAAACCTAAGACTTAACCGCAGTGCGGGGCGTGAAATGGATATCGAAGGCACCGAGTTCGACCGCCCATTTAGCGATTCGACCAGATTTCTCTGGATTTCGGACAATATCCCCCAAAGGAAAGGAGAAGGGTACTGTGATCTTGTGAGCTTGGAAGTAGTGTCGTAGCTTACGGGAAGCCATCAGTAGTGCATAAAGTATCTTCTGGACCTCAGGGTAGCGCTCCTTAGGACCATGAAGTACCTCGCTCACATAGTAGACGGGTCTGTGTATTCCTTCCCTTTCCGTGATCAGGACGGCGCTGACCGTGTGCGGTGTGGCTGCCAAATAAAGAAGCAAAGGTTCTCCTTTGTCGGGAGACACTAACACTGGCGGACTGGATAGATAAGTCTTTACCTCCTAAAATACTTTTTCGGCCTTATCCGACTATGTAAAATTGTGATGCTTCCGCAAGGCTTTCAAGAAAGGCAATCCCCTTTCCCCCAGTCGCGATATGAAGTGACTCAAGGCTGCCATGCGACCAGCCAATCGTTGAACATCTTTCATGGTCGAGGGTGACCTCATTTGTTCAATGGCCCTGATTTTCTTAGAATTAACTTCAATACCCCTGGAACAAACGAGAAAACCCAGGAGTTTTCCTGAAGAAACCCCGAAAGACCATTTCTCCGGATTTAACTTTATTCCAAAGCGATTCAAATTACAGAAGGTTTCAGCGAGGTCGTCTAAATGAGACAATCTCTTAGTACACTTTACAACCAAGTCGTCTACATATGCTTCGAGATTACGCCCTATCTGGGAAAGAAAGGTCTTTTGCATCAAGCGCTGGTACGTGGAACCTGCTTTCTTGAGCCCAAACAGCATTCTGACGTAGCAGTAGGTGCCGAACGGGGTGATGAAGGCAGTTTTCTCTTCATCTTCTTCTGCCATGCTAATTTGATGATATCCTGAGTAAGCGTCCAGGAAGCTCATCAGTTCGCAGCCCGCAGTTGAGTCGACCAGCTGGTCGATGCGGGGAAGGAGAAAGTCGTCCTTCGGACAGGCACTGTTGAGGCTAGTGTAGTCGACGCACATGTGCCACTTGCCATTTGACTTGCGGACCATGACTGGATTGGCGAGCCATTCTGAGTGATCGACTTCGCGAATGAACCCGGCCTTCAGGAGTTTGTCCAACTCCTCTCGGATGGCTTCCTGTCGGTCAACAGCAAAACGCCAAAGCTTTTGCTTTATTGGTCGTTGTCCAGGCCGAATTGCTAACCTGTGCTCGATTACTTCCCTTGGGACACCGGGCATGTCGGACGGCTTCCACGCAAACACATCTGCGTTAGCCCGGAGGAAAGTAATGAGCTCGAGTTCCTATTTGCCATCCAGACCCGATCCGACCCGAATTGTCTTGGATGGATCATCTGGGTACAACGGAACTAGTTTTAGTTTCTCATTTGGTCGAGGAGCAGCCTTGATAGTGTCAGTGGCGACAGTGGCGACCTGGGCGTCCCGGAGGGGAAGTTGATCTACCATCTCCAAAGATAGCCGGTCGCACGTGAGTGCCACGTTGCGACTGCCTCGGACCGAGATGACACCTTTGGGGCCGGGCAATTTACCGCACTGGTAAGCATAGTGCGTTGCCATCATGAACTTAGCAAGAGTTGGCCTGCCAAAGATTGCATTATAAGCTGAATCACAATCGATTACGTCGAAAGTAACCAATTCTGTTCGAAAGTTGTCCGGTTCTCCCAGTGTGATCGGGAGGACCACCTGTCCCAATGGCATCATGGAGGGGCCTGGGATTATCCCATAAAACGGATGGATTATGGGCTTGATCTTCGAACGAGGAATTTGCATCTCGTCGAGCGCCTTGACCAACAAAATGTCAAGGGAACTCCCTCCATCGATCAAGACCCTTTCGACTCTCGCGTTACTGATGATCGAGGTAATGACCAGAGGGAGCCTCAATGGTCGAGTAAGCCCCGCGGGACAATCAGAACGATCGAATGTCAAGGGTGTATCTGATCAACGGGGGCATTGAGGTTCACCAAGAGATGTCTCCGTTTGGTTAACCTCTCAGTAAAAGGCTTTAAACTGCCTTTTGGAAACGAAAGAAGAAGAACCTCCAAAAATAACATTAATATGATTTTGAGGTACCTGGTAAGACATTTCCTCGTCTCCGTCGGCGTCTCTAAGTCCGCACGCCTGTTCCTTAGGCGGTAAGGTTGGCATTGGCCCAACTCCCTGGTAGAAATCATCCAATTGCTTCAGCCAGCTCCTGCAGTTCTTGAGGTCGTGGCCTGCGGAGTTGTGGAGTGGACACCACTTCTTGCCTTCCTGCGGATTAGTTGACTTTTCTGGCTGGTCGGCGCTCCGACCACCAGAGGCAGTTTTATTCTTAAATGAAGGCTTGTTACCTTTGGTCGAAGGCGGCTTCTCTGCGACTGCGACCTCGCGGTACTGTCCAGATCGGTTCCTCTTCGACTTTTTCGACTTTCCACCTGACGAAGATTCTGGCTTCTTGCTTGAATCTTCTTTCCTGGTGTCTTTGAAACCTGGTTGAGGTGGTAAGTCACCCTTGTCGACCATCCGGTTCCATTCGACCGCTTTGGCTGCGTCAGAGTATCGATCAGCCATGTCGAACAGATCGGCCACTGATCGAGGAGGGTGGATAAGCAAGTCTTCGGTAAATCTCCGGTATCGAACGGCATGCTTAAATGCCCTGATAACGGAGCCATCAGATATGTTCGGGATGGTATTCCTCACCACGACAAACCTCTTGACAAACTGCCGAAGAGTTTCGGTTGAAGTTTGTCGTAGCCGATGAAGATCGTCCTCTTTACCCGGCTTTTGGTAACAGTTCTGGAAATTGCTGAGGATAGCATCGCACAGCATTTCCCAATTATAGATGGAACCTTCGGGCTGGTTAAACAGCCAGGTTCTAGCCGGTCCTTCGAGGACTGTAGGCAGGTAGTTGGCCATGACCCGGTCATCGCCTCCTGCCGCTTGGATAGCAGTGATATAGATTTGAAGGAACTCGGATGGGTTCTGAGTCCCGTCAAACCTCTCAATGGCCCCTGGTCGAAACTTATCAGGCCAAACGACCGCACGTAGGCCGGGCGAGAAAGCTTTACAACCGACGTAGGGACCGTGGACTGCCCTGTGACTTTCGACCGGGTTACGGGCGACCTCACGCGACGATGAAGTTACTCGTGGTCCCAAACGAGAGTGAACAGGAACCCGATCCCTACTACGAGAATCCTGCGTTCGCCAGTACTTGTCCTTTCGGGATGGTACGGGTGGTGGGTAACTTTGCCGGCCAGTACCAGAATGAGGATACTCTCGTTCACGGGAACGTGTTACCGAGTGGGAAGAGGCCGTTGGGGTTGCCTCAGACGCGACCTCATCTAGCCTTTCCGCCAAGATCCTAGTAAAGGCCGGTTTCTGTGCATCCGTGACCATAGGAGGAAAGTTACGCATGACTTCCGCGATGGATCGCAGTCGACCATGGGTGCTTCTCCTAGGGGCACCAGGTGTTATTGTTTCTTCTTCCACCGGGAAACGCTCCGGTGGTAAAGAAGGGGTCTGGTCGCGTTTGCGACCACGAGACCGCCTAGAAGAACTTGGAGCAGCATCGTAACGAGCCTGCGCATCTTGAAGAGCCTCTAGGGCAGTTCTGTGTAGTTCGTTGTTTTGTTGCTCGAGATCTTGATCCTCCTTCTGTTTGCGATCCCGTTCTTCCCTAGCAGCCTGCTGGTCGGGAGTCTCCTCCGACAAGGCAGCGAACTGTCTAGGGAGAGAGGTTGTCGATGGAGAAAACATCTCGGTTTGTTCCGAGTCGGATTCGAAATCAAAGAGACGGTGAAGGTTATCAGGGTCGAATCTCCCCGGGCTGATTTCCAGGTCGATATCATCCTTCCCCTCAGCGGGGTGGTATGACGGACCGGATTCATCCTCTAGCACATTAAGAACCTCTGTGGGCTCTGACCTTGCGCTAGTCTCCCCCTGGTCGATGGACATGACCTGGAGAGATGATTCGACCTCTGGAAGATTCTGGCCTTCAACCTCCTCCATCGGAATAGGATCGCTTGGAGAAGGCATTGGAATTTGAGCATAATCCTCGAGATCAAAATCGTTCTCGGAATCATACACTCCAGCCATGTTTCAGCGAACCTCCGGATTATAACTAGGACACCTTGAGAAAGGCCCCACGGTGGGCGCCAGCTGTCGACGATTCGGACTCAGAGTCCTCAGCCGAACTTATGCAAAATTTGTAATAGTGAGACCTTTCAAGATGACCCTCCGGGAAGGTATGTAGAAAAATGGAGAACAGGGGCACAGAGAGGTTTATACAGGTTCGGGCCCTCGATGGTGGGAGTAATAGCCCTACGTCTTGTTGGGATTTCACTATGTGTGATAAAGGTTTACAAACTAGCGGGAAAAAACCTTCACAGGTGAAGGTTTTTCCTATGTAAGTGTAGAAAAAGAGACCCCAAGAGGCTTGCAAATACTATCTAATCTAGGCCGTAGACTTGGCTGTTTGAGTGGTTGAAATATGTTGTATCTCACTTGTATCAGAGATGTTGATCTCCTCAATAGATGGTTCGATCCCCCTGTTTGATGCACCTTGCCATCCTTTTATACTGGTCGAAAGGGTGCCACATCGTAACTGCATCAAACAGTTGCTTGGATGGTTGGATGCGGTTTTTAGAGAACCGCTCTTAACCTCCACGCAGGTTAAACATGTGTTATTCATGGATAACTGCACATATTAACCTCCTGACGGTTGGTCTTCCATGTGGAGGAATCTTCGTGACACTGGGAATATTCCCGCTATAGGGACAGCCGGACAGATGAACTCCAAGTACCCTGGTCGAGAACGTTCTGACCACGGGATGTTGGCTGACCGCGCAACATCTCGGACATTCTGTTCGCGTATAGCACATGAAGTCCTGACCGCGCAAAGCCTGCGACCTCGGGCCGATGCTTCTCAGAATGACTTGAGTCCGCACCGCTAGGCACGTGTCTGGCTCGAATCTGTCTTGAACCAACAGTGCATTTATTAGAACTGACCCGGGTGTCAATCCTCGTCAGTGTCTGGCTCGAATCTGTCTTGAACCAACGATGCATTTATTTGAACTGTCTCAGGTGTCAATCCTCATTAGCTAGCCCCCAAATTCGAAGAAAACGAAGAGACGTGTTATTTTTGAATTTTTAAAGACATGCATCGGATTTTTAACCCGACTCTTCAAATCCCTCGCTTAGTGGCGCACTAAGTGGGACGGTTGGTTCCCCGAGATGGGTTCTGGGCATTGCGTGACAGGTAATGATGGCGCCGTTGAAATATTTTTTAATCCGAGGTGAAATTGTAAATGCTTTTAAAAACCCGAGGCGCTCAGAATATGAACCGTCACCTTGGCGGCTATAAATACTGAGGCCTTTGAACTTGTAAAGCCTCATAATTTCTTCTCACGGTTAAGTTTTTCAAGAATTGCCTTCATCCTTCTCTTCATACGCTTCCCGATGGCAGATCACAACATCATCGGGATTGAAAGTGACGAAGAGGAAGTTATCAAGCAGGAGCCTCAAATGCCTGAAGATTCATCTCCTTCAAGGAAGAAACCCAAGGTTGACGAAGGATCTTCCAGCAGAGCAAAGGTAGAAGATGTACCATCGTTCTTTCTTCCTTCAATTCTTTACTCGAACACTCCCTGCTTTTGTTCGGGTGATCGATTTTCTGGTCGGCAAGCGGTGACTATTCGACCAGAAGATCCTCAACTTGTGTTGGGGAAGCAATCTCCTGGTGGCAAGGTTGCACTCCCACCATCTGGTGATCATCCGCTTTTATCGGATGATCTACTTTCCAGGATGGCTATATCAACCTGTCACGAGCAGGGACAGGTAATGATCCTCATCTCCTTTTGCTAATAGTTATAGTTAGCACAACTAACTTTTGCAAATGTAGGAGATTGGAGGCCCTAGTGATCAGCCTGCTACTACTCTGCCTCTTCCCCTCGGACAGATTCTTCCAGAGGAGAAGAAAGCCCTGGAGAAGAAGACCGAAGAGATGTCTTCAGCGATTCTGCATCTGGCAGAATGTTTTGAACAATCCCGTGAAGAGGCGCACCAGTTCTGTCGAGAGAGGGACCACGCTCAACAACAGCGGGAACTCTCCGATTTGATTAGGAACAGTAGTGTATCTCTCGTTAGGGATGATGTAGATAGGCTTAGATTAGTTGCTAGTTCCCTGGGAGTTGTCAGTGTAGATCCTACTGACAGCAATATGTCCCTAGGAGAACTCTGCAAACTTCTTTAAGATCAGGTCGACGCTCTGGTCGCCGGTATCCCTTTTGTATGTAAAGAATAAAATCTCTTTCTTTATATACATATTCTTTGCATCTTCTGTGCGAATACATGGCCATAAGTAATGTCTTTGCGACCACTCATACACAGGGAAACTTCAGTTCTACGATCAGAATGCGACCAGCCCTAATACCGCGATCAGACTTAAAGCCGCGGTTAGAACCGAAGCTTACTGCGACCAGAATTGAGGCTTGATTAGACCATCACTTCGATTAGAATCGGAGCTTAATCGAAGGCATGGTTCCGATCATACCACAACCCGATTAGAATTTATCTTTACGTCCAAAAATTGGGCCATAGGATTTTTTCATGAAAATATACAAGGCACATGAAGGAAAAAGTCCTCTGGAAAGCCCTGAAAAACTTTTCAGGCTTTTGTACTTTCAGACTCTGAAACAAAGAAGTCTTTTTGTTTCAGATCCGATGCCTGGAACACTTTAACGGGTCCGCCAGAGACAGTATCCATTATGGGAAATGAATAAAATATCCAGAGGAACGTTTGAGTGGAACGTTACTCACAGAAGTGCACCTCCTGGGGTCTATAAAAGGAGCAGGTAGCATCTTGAGGAAGCCACACAACCAAAACCCTTGCGATTTCCGCCGCACAAAACCCTCGCTCTTCTCAACCTCCATCTTCTCAAAGCCGCCAACTTTTCCCCCAATTCCTCACCAAAAATGGCGTCTTGGAGCCGATCAATCCATCATTCCGAGGAGAGCCTGTTGGCACTAGAGAAGGAGGAGATCCTTCCTCCGCGACTGCTAATCAACTGGCGGCCAGTGGAGAAGGACCAAGATACCCCAGTCGTCCGAGAGGGCGAACTGGTGATTTTTGAGGAATATCTGCGGTGCGGGTTCCGATTTCCTGAGAGTCGGTTCCTGAAGGACGTTATTGAGCATTATGGGTTGGAGCTGATCAACCTCCACCCAAATGCAGTCCTAATCCTCGCAGTATTTCAACATTTGTGCCAGGCGTACGTCGGAGTGTATCCCAATGTGGAACTCTTCCGACGCTTCTACTTCTCGGCGTGGTCAAAGAGTACCAACGCCGCCGGATGCATATACTTCCAGATAAGGGAGAAGAAAGACTATCCCTTCCCACCCCTGCGTGACTCAGTGCACGAGTGGCACTAGAAATGGTTCTACTGCACCTCGCCAACCGAGAGCGGGCTGTGGTTCGAGAACTCGCGGCCGGAGAAGCCGAGCGAGTTGGACTCCCTCCCGGCGATGAACTCGGAGTTCATGAAGCACGCCGAGGTGATCCTTCACTTAGTCGGACAAGGGTTGACAGCACGTGACGTCATCCGAGACTTTGTGAAGAACCGGGTGAGCCCCCTGCGTGAAAGGGCTCATCCTGCTTGGGAGATCAAGTCCATGGCGGACAGTACCTTGGACTACAATGAAGGTACCCATCTCTGGCACTGAGATTTTTTATTTTTGAAATGCATCAGTTAACTCGCATTCTGGAACAGTCCTGCCCTCATACGAGATCGAGAGGCGGACTAACTACCTCCTCAGGGCTTATAATGCCGAGGTAGAGGGCCCCAAGGGATCGCCTCGACCACAGAGCTTGGTTCACGTCGGCGACGATCTTAGACAGGAGCGCCGAAAGGTATGTTATCTTTCTCTTGACTTCTGTTTTGTAGATCTTATGTATGCCCAGCACTGACAATTTGGCCAGAATGAGAACAGCTCTTAAGGAGGTTCGCCGAGGCGACGTTCCCAAGCGAGAACGTCGGTTCCCTGGGGAAGCTGATGATGAAACACGTGAAGAAGGTTTTCTCGAAACCCAGGACGAGGAATCCCGCCCCCAAGAAAGCCAGGCCAAATCTCGGAGAGGGGTCTTCACGGAGCGTCCCTCCTACCGCAAGGAAAACTGCGGTAAGATATCACGTTCCTCCTATCCTTCGAGGTGCGGACTGGAATCACTTCTTCGTCATACAGGGGGAGGGGAGCGAGGAGGAGGAGGATGATGATGTCCCCCTAATCCGCCGGAGGAGGAAGATTGCGGGCTCTCCATCCGGTGACGCTCCAACTCGTCCCGCAGAAACAACTGCTACCGCAGAGGCGACTGTAGCAGACTCCGTGGCCACTGAAAGCCCTGTGGTCGTGGATAACACCCCTGCTCCTGAAGCCCCCGAGGCTTCAGGGCCAATTGCCTCTACTTCCCTGGTCGAAGGGGTGACCATGGTAAGATTCTTTCATGGTCTTGTTTTCTTCAATTCCCCCTGTACACTTGTTCATTAAGTTAATGCTTATCCAGGGAGAAGAGCTTCCCCCTGCGACTCCTGTGAGTCCCAGGGAGGAAAATCCTCCACCCCCGCGGACAGGAGTGGAGGTAACCGAACAAGGCCCCGTGGTAGTTGCGGACGAGGTGCCGACCCCAGAAGTACAGGAGCCCTGCAGGCCTTCAGATGCAACCCCGCCCACTGGACAGGTTGCCCAGGTAAGAACTCTTACCCTTTGTCTTCACCTTCCCTTAAGAATGTGCTTACAGAGGAACACACCTAGGGGGAAAAGGCCTTGTTCACCAAGAGGAAGACCAGGACAGACGACGACTGTCCCCTTTCTCGAGGAGAGCCTTCCCAGAAATCCCAAAGGCTATTGGGATTTCAGATAAGGTAAGGACCCTTATCTTGGTTGTATTAAAATAAGTTGTGATGATCACGAATTGTGATTGTTTGGTTCATCTTTCTTTGTCAGGCGAAAAGAAACAGCACCCAACCCTTCAACCGCCCCAGGGAGGGTTGAAGCCGCTACTAGTGCCGGAGCCTCCAGTGAGGAGTGCTCCGCCCCCTTGGTCCAGGAAGTAGTCCGGGCCGTGAGGGGAGAAGCAGGCGCGGAGACCCAGTCGCAAGCAACAGCGACTGGGGGTAGTGCCCAGCAGGCACTTCCACCGGCTGCCTCTGTTGTGGTCGCAACGGGGCCTTCAACGAGTCCTCCCATCATCCCGGAAGACGTTTCCTTCCAGGAATTCACAAAGGTATAATGAACTTCTCTTTTGGTGCCTAGATTGTACATAGGACACCTTTAACTTCTTTTTGCATCACAGGAGCTATCCCAGATGATGGCCAGGTCGCTTGCTATGATAGCGAGCGTTGAAGCCATACAAAAAGAGCGAGACAACTTGCGCAGCTAAGGATCATTACTCTTCAACTTGCATAGATACAGATTGGTTATGACCACTCCTTCTGTTCTATCACAGAGAGGTGGCATTCCTGAAAAAAAGAAGTGGCCACGGTCAAGCTTCATTCGATCTCAGTGACTTCACACCAAGGGATCGAGATCAACAAGCTGCGGTCACAACTCTCTGGTAAGTCAATTCCTGATTAGGAAGACTTAACTTCATAACACGTGAGTAACCCTTTCTCTTACTGCAGCGCAAGCAGGTCAAATAAGACAACTCAGTCAGGACAAGGTGATCCTCTAGGGCTCTATTCAAACCTCCGAAAGGGCGAACAGAGAGCTGAGCCGTTCGATCTTCGAAAAACTGAAGGCGGTGGCTCGTCTCCTGAGGGCTGATGTGGTCGAAACCACAAGAGATAACCTCAGGCTAAATGACTGGTCTACGCTAGTCATTGCCCAGGCAGAGTCACTTCTCGAGTATCTTCCTGAGGATACACGGCGACGAGAAGAGGCAATCAGAACCAGGGTTCGGTCAGCCGCTTCCGCCATTCTCAACCGGTTTCGACTTCACCATGGCCCAGATGTAGATCTGAATCCACTGGTGGGACCGGTTGAGGTCGAGAGTGAGGAACAATTAGAGGCCGTTATGGAGGAGATCAGACCCCTTGTAAATAAACTCTTGACTGAGCTTGGGATCGAGTGATCCCTACATCTGTATAGAAATAGTTATATAAAATGCGTTGTATGTTGAAACTCATTTTTGAAAATGAATATACTTTCAAATATATTCTTGTTTTATGTTGTTTTATATTATAAACATATCCCCCTTGCCCCCACCTGTGATTGTAGATACTGAAGACTTAGTATTACAAACGCAGGAGAGAAGTGAATATAACGACCAGGGATATGTGATCGAACCAGCAACTGTGATCAGTGTAACGCCTAGCCTTGTTTGCAAACCAACAGCCACTCAGATGACCGAGGACTTGCCAGAGAAGCCCCGTGTGCATTGAGAAACGGCTTATTTAGGAGTGACTTGTCTAGAAGCGGTCATGAGAACGGCCAGTGAATCCGACTAGAACGTTGTAATGATCTAACCGCCGGCGACCAGCCCCCGAGCTGAATTCGCAGCACATGGGCATAAAGGGAAATATTCATCGTATGAAACCAAAACATTTTTTGTTTTATGAAAAAATGCTAATTTGAACAGGAAAAGGGATTGAGTACTTACACATAGAACTTGCGAAGTTGATCGATGTTCCAAGTATTGGACAGAATTCGACCATCCTCCATGGCTAACCGCGCGGATCCTGGTTGCGGCACTGAGACAACAGTGTAAGGGCCTTCCCACTTCGGGGAGAATTTGTTGCGATTAGACTGGTCTTGGATTTTTCGTAAAACCAAGTCGCCCACGTTAAGACTACGTGGTCGCACCCTTTTGCTGTGATACTTGCGCAAAGCTTGCAAGTATGCCGCGGATTTGATCAAAGCGCGATCACGCCTTTCTTCTAAGAGGATGAGATCTTGTGATCACTGTTCGGGCTGATCAACTTGTTCGAATTGTTCTGTCCGAACAGACCCAATACTAACTTCCATAGACAACATAGCCTCGGCCCCATAGACCAGATGGAAGGGTGTCTCACCGATGGCTCGACTAGAGGTAGTTCGTAGTGCCCATAGAACGGTATAGAGCTCGTCTGCCCAGGCCCCCGAGCGAGTCTTAAGGCGATCAAAAACACGTTTTTTGATGCCTTGCAGTATCTGCCCATTGGCCCGTTCTACAGCACCATTGCTTTGTGGATGTGCCACAGAAGCAAAGCACACCTTCGTTCCGATCTGATCGCAGTAGTCTAGGAAAAGACCACTAGCGAACTGAGAACCATTGTTGGTGATAAGACGGTTTGGAACACCAAATCGAGCCACAATGTTCTTATGAAAGAACTTTTGTGCTGCTGACGCGGTAATATTTCGTACCGGTTCGGCCTCAATCGACTTTGTAAACGTGTCAATGGCTACGAACAGAAACTTGTACCCGTTGACCGCTTGTGGAATAGGACCAACAATATCCATTCCCCAGACCACGAAAGGCCATGCGAGGGGAATGGTTTGTAACACATAGGCAGGTTGATGAACCTGTCTCGCGTGGAACTGACACTGAGGACACATCTTGACCATATGCTTGGCATCATCAAGTGCCGAAGGCCAGTAGAATCCTTGTCGAAAAGCTTTTCCGACCAGTGTCCGATATGACGCGTGCGCACCGCATACACCATCATGTATTTCCTTCAAGAGGGATTTTCCTTCCTCCTGAGATATGCAGCGCATGAATACTCCTTGAGTACCCTTTCTGTACAAAACCCCATCTATGAGCTTGTACAGACGCGCTTTTCGAATCAACCGATCACTTTCGGTTTCGTCCTCAGGTAGGGTCCCATGTTCAAGATAGACTCTCAATGGATGAGTCCAATCCTGTTCCTGACCGAGGTTGGTAACGCAGGCTATTACCGGATCATCCTCGATCGAAGTCATGATCGAAGGACGGTCCAAGTGTTCAATGAACACTCCTGCCGGAGCGGATGTGCGTGAGGACCCAATTTTGGATAATTGGTCTGCGAGAATGTTGTCCTTTCGCGGGATGTATTGGACTTCGAAATGACTGAAGTGTTTTTCCAATCTCCTCACTTCCCCCAGGTAATGAGCCATGTCTCATCGGAGGTGCTGTACTCCTTGTTTACCTGGTTTATGACCAGCTGTGAGTCTCCCCTCACCACTAATCGACGGACTCCGAGGAATTTTGCTGCCTGGAGCCCTGCAAGAAGACCTTCATACTCTACCGCGTTGTTGGTCGCAACAAAGTGTAGTTGGATGACATACTTAAGCTGTTCACCTTGAGGCGTAACTAAGACCACTCTAGCCCCCGAGTGTTGAAAACTACGGGAGCCGTCAAAGTACATTGTCCAGTGATTGGGGCATTCCAATTCCTCTGGCACCTGCACGGGTGGCTCAGGGTTGGTCCATTCGACCACAAAGTCGGCCAAAACCTGAGAATTAACCGCCGTGCGGGGCGTGAAATGGATATCAAAGGCATCGAGTTCGATCGCCCATTTAGCGATTCGACCAGATTTTTCTGGATTTCGGACAATATCCCCCAAAGGAAAGGAGGAGGGTACTGTGATCTTGTGAGCTTGGAAGTAGTGTCGTATCCTACGGGAAGCCATCAGCAGCGCGTAAAGTATCTTCTGGACCTCAGGGTAACGCTCCTTAGGACCATGAAGCACCTCTCTCACATAGTAGACGGGTCTGTGTATTCCTTCCCTATCCGTGATCAGGATGGCGCTGACCGCATGCGGCATGGCCGCCAGATAAAGAAGCAATGGTTCTCCTTTGTCGGGAGACACCAATACTGGCGGACTGGACAGATATGTCTTTACCTCCTGAAACGCTTTCTCGGCCTCATTCGACCATGCGAAATTGTGATCCTTCCTCAAGGCTTTGAAGAAAGGTAATCCCCTTTCGCCTAGTTGTGATATGAAGCGACTTAAGGCCGCCATGCGACCAGCCAGGCGTTGAACATCTTTCATGGTCGAGGGCAACCTCATTTGTTCAATGGCCTTGATTTTCTCAGGATTAACTTTAATGCCCCTGGAACAAACAAGGAAACCAAGAAGTTTTCCTGAAGAAACCCCGAAAGAACATTTCTCCGGGTTTAATTTTATTCCAAAGCGATTTAAATTACGGAAGGTTTCAGCGAGATCGTCCAAATGAGACAATCTCTTGGTACTTTTTACAACCAAGTCGTCTACATATGCTTCGAGATTACGCCCTATCTGGGAAAGAAAGGTCTTCTGCATCAAGCGCTGGTACGTGGAACCTGCGTTCTTGAGACCGAACGGCATTCTGACGTAGCAGTAGGTGCCGAAAGGGGTGATGAAGGCAGTTTTCTCTTCATCTTCTTCCGCCATGCTAATTTGATGATATCCTGAGTAAGTGTCCAGGAAACTCATCAGTTCGCAACCCGCAGTTGAGTCGACCAGCTGATCGATGCAGTGAAGGGTAAAGTCATCCTTCGGACAGGCACTGTTGAGGCTAGTGTAGTCGACGCACATGCGCCACTTTCCATTTGACTTGCGGACCATGACCGGATTGGTGAGCCATTCCAGGTGATCGACCTCGCGAATAAACCCGGTTTTAGGAGTTTGTCCAACTCTTCTCGGATGGCTTCCTGTTGGTCAACAGCAAAACACCTGAGCTTTTGCTTTATTGGTCGTTGTCCAGGTCGAATTGCTAACCTGTGCTCGATTACTTCCCTTGGGACACCGGGCATGTCGGACGGTTTCCACGCAAACACATCTGCGTTAGCCCGGAGGAAAGTAATGAGCTCGAGTTCCTATTTGTCATCCGGACCTGATCCAACCCGAATTGTCTTGCATGGATCATCTGGGTACAACGGAACCAGTTTGAGTTTCTCATCTGGTCGAGGAGAAGCCTTGATCGCGTCGGTGGAGACGGTGGCGACCTGGGCGTCCCGGAGGGGAAGTTGATCGACCATCTCCAAAGATAGCCGGTCGCACGTGAGTGCCACGTTACAACTGCCTCGGACCGAGATGACACCTTTGGGGCCAGGCAATTTGCCACACTGGTAAGCATAGTGCGTTGCCATCATGAATTTAGCAAGAGTTGGCCTGCCAAAGATTGCATTATAAGCCAAATCACAATCGATTACGTCAAAAGTAACCAATTCTGTTCGGAAGTTATCCGGCTCTCCCAGTGTGATCGGGAAGACCACTTGTCCCAACGGCATCATGGAGGGGCCTGGGATTATCCCATAAAACGGATGGATTATGGGCTTAATCTTCGAACGAGGAATTTGCATCTCGTCGAGTGCCTTGACCAATAAAATGTCAAGGGAGCTCCCTCCGTCGATCAGGACCCTTTCAACTCTCGCATTACTGATGATCGGGGTAATGACCAGAGGGAGCCTCAATGGTCGAGTAAGCCCCGCGGGACAATCAGAGCGATCGAATGTCAAAGGTGTATCCGACCAATGGGGGTATTGAGGTTCACCAAGGGATGTCTCCGTTTGGTTAACCTCTCGGTAAAAAGCTTTAAACTGCCTTTTGGAAACGAAAGAGGAAGAACCCCCAAAAATAATATTAATGTGATTTTGAGGTACCTGGTAGGATATTTCTTTGTTTCCGTCGGCGTCTCTAAGTCCGCATGCCTGCTCTTTAGCCGGTAAGGTCGGCATTGGCCCAACTCCCTAGTAGAAGTCATCCAATTGCTTCAACCAACTCCTGCAGTTCTTGAGGTCGTGGCCTACGGAGTTGTGGAGTGGACACCACTTCTTGCCTTCCTGCAGATTAGTCGACTTTTCTGGCTGGTCGGCACTACGACCACCAGAAGCAGATTTATTCTTAAATGAAGGCTTGTTACCTTTGGTCAAAGGCGGCTTCTCTGCGACTGCGACCTCGCGGTACTGTCCAGAGCGGTTCCTCTTTGACTTTTTCGACTTCCCACCCGACGAAGATTCCGGCTTCTTACTTGAATCTTCTTTCCTGGCGTCTTTGAAACCTAGTTGAGGTGGTAGGTCACCCTTGTCGACCATCCGGTTCCATTCGACCGCTTCGGCTGCGTCGGAGTATCGATCGGCCATGTCAAAAAGATCGGCCACTGATCGAGGAGGGTGGATAAGCAAGTCTTCGGTGAATCTCCGGTATCGAACGACATGTTTAAATGCCCTGATAACGGAGCCGTCAGATATGTTCGGGATGGTATTCCTCACCCCGACAAACCTCTTGAAAAACTGCCAAAGAGTTTCGGTCGAAGTTTGTCGTAGCCGATGAAGATCGTCCTCTTTACCCAGCTTTTGATAACAGTTTTGGAAATTGCTGAGGATGGCGTCGCACAGCATTTCCCAATTGTAGATGGAACCCTCGGGCTAGTTAAACAGCCAGGTTCTAGCCGGTCCTTCGAGGACTGTAGGCAGGTAGTTGGCCATGACCCGGTCATCGCCTCCTGCCGCTTGGATGGCAGTGATATAGATTTGAAGGAACTCGGATGGGTTCTGAGTCCCGTCGAACCTTTCAATGGCCCCTGGTCGAAACTTATCCGGCCAAACGACCGCACGAAGGCCGGGCGAGAAAGCTTTACAACCGACGTAGGGACCGTGAACTGCCCTGTGACCCTCGACCGGGTCACGGGCGACTTCACGCAACGGTGGAGTTATCCGTGGTCCCAAACGAGAGTGGACAGGGACTCGATCCTTACCACGAGAATCCTGTGTTCGCCTGTACTTGTCCTGTCGGGATGGTACAGGCGGCGGGTAACTTCGCCGACCAGAACTAGAGTAAGAACACTCTCGTTCGCGGGAACGTGTTACCGACCGAGAAGAGGCCGTTGGGGTCGCCTCAGACGCAACCTCATCCAGTCTTTCCGCCAGGATCCTGGTGAAGGCCAGCTTCTGCGCATCTGTGACCGTAAGAGGGAAGTTACGCATGACTTCCGCGATAGATCACAGTCGACCATGGGTACTTCTCCTAGAGGCACCAGGTGTTACTGTTTCTTCATCCACCGGGAAACGCTCCGGAGGCAAAGAAGGGGTCTGGTTGCGTCTGCGACCACGTGACCGTCGAGAAGAACTCGGAGCAGCATGGTAACGAGCCTGCGCATCTTGAAGAGCCTCTAGGGTAGTTCTGCGCAGTTCATTGTTTTGTTTCTCGAGATCTTGATCCTCCTTCTGTTTGTGATCCCATTCTTCCCTAGCAGCCTGTTGATCAGGAGTTTCCTCCGACAAGGCAGTGAACTGTCTAGGGAGAGAGGTTGTCGATGGGGAAAACATCTTAGTTTGTTCCGAGTCAGACTCGAAATCAAAGAGACGGTGGAGGTTATCAGGGTCGAATCTCCCCGGGCTGATTTCCAGGTCGATATCATCCTTCCCCTCAGCAGGGTCGTATGACGGACCGGATTCACCCTCTAGCGCATTAAGAACCTTGGTGGGTTTTGACCTTGCGCTGGTTGCTCCCTGGTCGATGGACATGACCTGGAGAGATGATTCAACCTCTGGTAGATTTTGGCCTTCAACCTCCTCCATCGGAACAAGATCGCTTGGAGAAGGCATTGGAATGTGAGCATAATCCTCGAGATCAAAATCGTTCTTGGAATCATATACTCCAACCATATTTCAGCGAACCTCCGGATGAAAATTAGGACGCCTTGAGAAAGGCCCCACGGTGGGTGCCAGCTGTTGACGATTCGGACTCGGAGTCCTCAGCCGAACTTATGCAAAATTTATAATAGTGAGACCTTTCAAGATGACCCTCCAGGAAGGTATGTAGGAATATGAAGAACAGGAGCACAGAGAGGTTTATATAGGTTCGGGCCCTCGATGGTGGGAGTAATAGCCCTACGTCCTGTTGGGATTTCAATATACGTGATAAAGATTTACAAGATGGCGGGAAAAAACCTTCACAGGCGAAGGGTTTTTCCTATGTAAGTGTATAGAAAGAAGCCAGGGAGGCTTATAAAAGTTATCCAATCTAGGGCATAGATTTGGCTGTTTGAGTGGTTGAGATGTGTTGTATCTCGCTTTGATCAGAGACGTTGATCTTTTTTCTCTTGTCCTCTGTTTGATGCATCTTGTCACCCTTTTATACTAGTCAAAAGGGTGCCATGTCGTAACTGTAGGAAAACCGAGTAAGCTACACTAGCAGAATTTCTAAAAATTTACTCGAAAACTGCAAGTAATAGATCATAGATTAGATTGTTACCAATAGCGGAAGCAGATTTGGTGCAGCAATCTAATGTTCACAACAACCGTTTGCGGATCATCCTGAACAGTGGATGTTGCTGACAACGGCTACTCACGGATTATCCTGATCAGCACAGCAATTGCAGTAGCGCCTCTACCGGTATCCACACGTACCGGGATGGAACGTCGTACGATGGTGTGCTGGCACCAACGCGTACAACAAGGGTTTATGGGCTATCAAAAGAGATGGCAGCTATGGCTTTTGTGATGATCCTCAAAGCCCATCATACATCTCTATATATAGGGCCATGTAGAGGAAATCCTAACAGATTAGATTTCCTGATGTGATACGAATCTTATTCGAATTACCCATGCAGAAGAAATCCTAACAGATTAGGTTTCTTGATAAGATTCAAATCTTATTCGAATTCGTATCTGATACATATATTCTATAACAGACCCAATCCGGATCTGATACGAAAACCCATAACAAACCCAATCCGAATGCATAAGGAGTCTAATATTAAGTCTCCGAATCTAATACGGAAACCTATACCAAACCCAATCCAAATGGATAAGGAGTCTAAACCCAATCCAAATAGATAAGGAGTCTAAACCCAATCCAAATACATAAGGAGTCTAATATTAAGTTTCCGAATCTGATACAGAAACCCAAAATAGACTTAATCCGAATTCAATTGTTCCAACCCGTTAAGTGTGTGACCCTGTAGGTTCATGTATATTTAGTCACAACCCGAGAATACTTACCCGAATTGTAAGTCGGTAGTGGCCCCTAGCAGGACATAACGACTATCCAAATACACACAAAGATCATAATCAGCAAACCTATATAATGTTTTCATGTTGATCCTCTTGCCATACGATACCAGATTAAATCCAAGGTAGGAAATGTGCCACCCTTGCACAGTTCAATCCTTTCTCGATCTCATAGTGAATTGATCTTCCCGTAGTTGACATTCAACCACAAACGGCATGGCCATGCACTTCTCAATTCATCTATATCAAGGGGCCCAGAGATATCTCTCTCATTATATGAGATATGCAAATTCCAGCTTAACCATTCATATTCCTCTGCATGGCTCATAGCATACCCGAATATTACCTTTATTACTACTTAGTTAAAAGTAGCATTTGGTAGTATCAAAGTATACTACTACACATGTAGGAAACTATAATGGTCTCAGGTCTAAGGATCAATCATAAACATTATTTGAGACCAACTGGTGACACTTAAATAACAAATCCAAACAGTGTCTCAATAATGGGTCTATCCAACATTATATTCTCAAATATATGTCCATATTATTGATTTGATATCTTATATCCATGGTCCGTGAAACATAACCATCAATCAATAAATGTGCTGATCCATTAATCAATAATGTCCTATTTAAAGATAATGGATCAGGGACTATATTAGAATAATATCATCAAATAAATTTAGAGTCTCACGAACAAGTCACATACTTGTTGATCAAACCAAGATGATAATTTATTCAAAAATAACATATTATTCAAATGTTCATAACTATAACAAAGATAAATACATCTCTGTGATTTTCTCTAGGACATATCACTAACAACCTCCCGCTTGGACTAGAGTCAATCACAAATGTATCTAATACCTATTGCTCTAGTATGCACCTCATGCTTTGGTTGCGGGAGAGGCTTTGTCAACGGATCAGCAACATTCAAATCCGTGGACACTTTGCAAATCTTCACATCACCTCTATTCACGATTTCTCGGATGAGGTGATAACGCCTGAGTATATGTTTGGATTTCTGATGAGACCTAGGTTCCTTGGCTTGCGCAATGGTTCCACTATTGTCACAATAGAGATCCACTGGGCTTGAAATACTAGAAACCATACCAAGTTCAGAGATGAACTTTTTAATCCAAATAGCTTCTTTAGCAGCTTCAGAAGCAGCAATGTACTCTGCTTCTGTTGTAGAATCAGCGACAGTTTCTTGCTTGGAACTCTTCCAGCTTACAGCTCCTCCATTAAGGCAAAATACAAAACCAGATTGCGATTTGAAATCATCTTTGTCGGTTTGGAAGCTAGCATCGGTGTAGCCACTAACAACGAGCTCTTCCTCACCTCCATAAACCAAGAACACATCCTTAGTCCTCCTTAAGTATTTAAGGATGTTTTTTACTGCAGTCCAGTGACTCTCACCTAGATTTGATTGGTATCTGCTCGTAACACTTAGAGCATAGGAGACATCTGGGCGTGTACATAGCATGGCATACATAATAGATCCAACAGCAGAAGCATATGGAATCTTATTCATTCGGTCCCGCTCATCACATGTCGAAGGACATTGACTCTTGCTAAGACTAATGCCATGTGACATAGGTAGAAAACCTTTCTTGGAATCATGCATATTGAATCTATTCAATACTTTGTCAATATATGTACTTTATCTTAATCCAATTAGCCTTTTAGATCTATCTCGATAGATCTTAATACCCAAAATATATGCTGCCTCACCTAAGTCTTTCATAGAGAAGCTACTTTTCAATGAGGACTTCACAGAATCAAGCATAGGAATATCATTTCCGATCAGAAGTATGTCATCCACATATAAGACCAGAAAAACAAGTGCGCTCCCATTTACCTTCTTATAAACACAAGGCTCTTCTTCATTTTTTATGAAACCAAACTGTTTGACTACTTCATCAAAACGAAGATTCCAACTCCGAGATGCTTGCTTCAACCCATAAATGGATTTATGAAGCTTGCATACTTTCCTAGTATTATCTGGATCGACAAAACCTTTAGGCTGTGCCATATACACATCCTCACTTAGGTTTCCATTTAGGAAAGCCGTTTTGACATCCATCTGCCATATCTCATAATCGAAATAGGCAGCAATAGCTAGGATGATCCTGATTGACTTTAACATAGCAACGGGCGAAAAGGTTTCATCATAATCAACACCTTGAATTTTCTTGAAACCTTTTGCAACTAACCGTGCTTTATGGATATGAACATGACCATCCATGTCAATCTTTTTCTTATAAACCCATTTGCACTCAATGGCTTTTATACCATCAGGCAAATCAACCAAGTTCCACACTCGATTGTTATGCATGGATTCAATTTCGGATCTCATGGCTCGAAGCCATTTCTCAGAGTCAGGGCTCATCATCGCTTCTTCATAAGTCTTAGGTTCATCATTATCTACCAATAATACTTCACGCTGCTCCATTGTAAGGAGCATGTACCTTCCAGGTGTGTGACGTACCCTTTCAGATCTATGTATAACCGGTGCCTGTCCTGCATCATTTTCTACATTGTTTTGCAGGTCTTGCTGAGCTTCAGTGGGTGCTGAAACAATTTACAGTGGTTCCCGAATTTCTTCAAGTTGCACTGTGCTCCCACTTACTCCTTTTGAAAGAAACTCTTTCTCCAAAAAGACACCGTTTCGGGCAAAAAACACTTTGTTTTCTTCTCGATTATAGAAGTAATATCCTTTTGTTTCCTTAGGATAGCCCACAAAGAAGCATTTATCTGATTTGGGTTTGAGCTTATCAGACATTAAACGTTTTACATAAACTTCACAACCCCAAATCTTAAGAAAAGACAATCCAGGACGCTTTCCATGCCATATCTCATATGGTGTCTTTTCTACGGCTTTTGATGGAGCCCTATTTAATGTGAACGCAGCTGTTTCTAGAGCATATCCCCAGAAGGAAAATGGAAGATCAGTTTGGCTCATCATTGACCGAACCATGTCCAACAAGGTCCTGTTCCATCGTTCTGACACACCATTCCATTGAGGTGTTCCTGGCGGTCAATTGTGGAACAATTCCATGTTGTTTTAGATGATCACCAAATTCTTGGCTCAAATATTCTCCTCCACGATCAAATCGTAGGGTTTTGATTGTCTTGCCAAGTTGATTTTGTACTTCATTCTGAAATTCCTTGAATTTATCAAACGTTTCAGAGTTATGCCTCATTAAGTAGACATATCCATATCTACTAAAATCATCGGTAAAAGTTATGAAGTACTGAAAACCACCTCTAGCTGTTGAACTTAATGGTCCACATACATCAGTATGAATAAGAGCCAATAAGTCATTTGCCCTTTCACTTTCACCCGAGAAAGGTGCCTTTGTCATTTTGCCAAGTAAACAAGATTCATACACATCAAATGATTGAAAATCAAATGAGTCTAGAAGCCCATCTTTCAGGAGTTCCATGATGCGTTTCTCATTGATATGGCCTAAACGACAATGCCAGATAAACGTGGGATTCAAATCATTGGACCTAAGCCTCTTAGTACATATGTTATAGACAGGTAATTCAAGATTTAGCTGATAAAGCCCATTCTCCAATGAGGCATTGCCATAAAACATATCATTTAAATAAAAGGAACAACAATTGTTCTTTATTCTAAATTCATAACCCAGCGTGTCCAAACACGACACGGATACAATGTTTTTGCTTATGGCAGGAACATAATAACAGTTATTAAGTTCTAAAACTAATCCTGAAGGTAAAGCTAATATAAAAGTTCCAGCAGCTAAGGCTGCAACTCTTGCTCCATTGCCAACGCGAAGTTGAACCTCGCCCTTAGCCAAATTTCTACTCCTTTTAAGCCCCTGCATCGAAGTGCAAATATGAGCAGCCGATCCGGTATCAAATACCCAAGAGTCGGAAGGAGAAGTAGCTAAATGAACTTCTATAACATATATACCTGAATGAGTCTCACTTTCCTTCTTTTTCTTTAAATCTTCCAAGTATTTCTTGCAATTCCTCTTCCAATGGCCAGATTCCTTGCAATAGAAGCATTCAGTAGTAGAGGTGGCACCTGGCTTGGACTTTCCTTTGGAATTAGGAATAGCGCTAGAGGATCTTTCTAGGGCTTTGCCCTTTCCCTTAGCCTTGCCCTTGCCCTTCTTCTTAAAGCTTTTTCCCTTTTGAACCATCATTACATTATTTGGGTTTTTCTTAATGTTATGTTCCGCTGTTTTAAGCATCCCATGCAATTCGGTCAATGATTTCTCCAGATTATTCATGTTATAATTCATGACAAACTGGTCATAGCTCGGAGGGAGCGATTGGAGAATCATATCAGTAGCCAACTCTTGACTAAGGGGAAAACCAAGTTTTTCCAAATTCTCAATGCAACCAATCATCTTGATCACATGAGGACTAACCGAGCTTCCTTCTGCCAACTTGCAATCATGCAATTTCTTGGTGGTCTCATATCTTTCCACCCTGGCCTGCTCCTCGAATAAGTTTCTAAGAGACACGGCCATGTCATAAGCTGTCATGTTCTCATATTGCTTCTGAAGCTCAGAGTTCATCGTGACGAGCATTAGACAGCTGGCATCAAGTGCGTCATCGGTATGCTTTTTATAAACATCCTTTTGAGCACGTAAAGCACTAGCGGCTGGTTCATCAGGTATAGGAGTCTCTAGAACATAGTCCTTTTTCTCTTGTTTGAGAACAATTCTCAAGTTTCTATACCAATCAATAAAATTTGTTCCATTGAGCTTTTCTTTATTAAGGACAGATCGCAAACTGAAATTGTTTGAGGAGCTACCACTGTCCATGGTCTACAACAGTAAAGAAATGCAAAATTATAGCATTATATTTATGAAAAGTCTTTTATTAAACAATTCAATAAAAGATGTACCAACTATATATTTTAGAAAAAATCCCTCAAGAAATATATATAGTAGGCCAAGATCCATATTTCACTAAGTTCTAGTGAGCTTTGGCATCACTGCTAGAAACCTAGTTATTTAGGTAAGCAACTCCTTACTAATTATATCATATATAACTCTTGTTTGTTGGGTGTCATCCCAACATCATGCCCCAAAGACCAAAACCGTTTTGATGGCTTTGTTAAGTTAAATCAATTCTATGCTTATGGGTCTCCAACACACATCCTGCCTTATTAAGATAATTGATGGTGCCCTGATTTGTCAGACCCACCAAGCAACGATCAAAATCTTGACAGGTGCAGCAATTGGAAGGGTATAATAAACACTTAATTTTTATGAGGGGTTAAAACATGGCAAAACATCCATATGCACGAAAATAACCATCAGCTAGATGATCTAATAGGTGCAATTTCGACTATATTTAACTTCCGTTGGCAGTAACCTTGGCCAGGAAAGACCGCAACTGTTTTCGTTCACACCATGAAGGAAAGCGTTCCGCCAAGCGGGTCTTATTAAGAAAAACCTTATGATGTGTTCTTTCCTTTGACACCAAAGTTGACAGCTTCTGGTTGTCAAGTATAATCTTTATGTTTCATGAAGGGTTAAAAGATGTCACAACATCTATATGCATGAAAATAACCATCAGTTAGATAATCTCACATGCATAACTACGACTATATTTAATTTCCTGTTGGCAGTAACCTTGGCCAGGAAAGACCGCGACTGTTTTCGCTCACACCATGAAGGAAAGCATTCCGCCAAGCAGGGCTTATTAAGAAAAACCTTATGATGTGTTCTTTCCTTAGACACCAAAGTTGACAGCTTCTGGTTATCAAATATAATCTTTTTTTTTTAAATTAATCATATTAATCAAATTTTCGAACCCTTAAGTCATTCATATTAACTCCAATATGAATATCTAGAATAGGCAACTAATGTCATATATAGATCCAATCTATACACATATGATTTAGAAGATCCAATCTACTATTGTCATATAAACCCTAACATCACCTCCCTCTGGCCCATGCTAGGATCATTAGACATTAGTTCATATTAAAGTCGGCCAAAAATTGTTCATCACAACACTTGGATGTCAAAACAAACATGTATAATGAAACTTATACAGTAACAGATTGAATGAACTAGTAGATCTAATCTACTATAACTTCATATATCACATATATATATTATTAATCCAGATCTAATACTATACAGGATGGCTCTGATACCACTGTAGGAAAACCGAGTAAGCTACACTAGCAGAATTTCTAAAAATTTACTCGAAAACTGCAAGTAATAGATCATAGATTAGATTGTTACCAATAGCGGAAGCAGATTTGGTGCAGCAATCTAATGTTCGCAACAACCGTTTGCGGATCGTCCTAAACAGTGGATGTAGCTGACAACGGCCACTCACGGATTATCCTGATCAGCGCAGCAATTGCAGCAGTGCCTCTACCGGTATCCACACGTACCGGGATGGAACGTCGTACGATGGTGTGCTAGCACCAACGCGTACAACAAGGGTTTATGGGCTATCAAAAGAGATGGCAGCTATGGCTTTTGTGATGATCCTCAAAGCCCATCATACATCTCTATATATAGGGCCATGTAGAGGAAATCCTAACAGATTAGGTTTCCTGATGTGATACGAATCTTATTTGAATTACCCATGCAGAAGAAATCCTAACAGATTAGGTTTCTTGATAAGATTCAAATCTTATTCGAATTTGTATGTGATACGTATATTCTATAACAGTAACTGCATCAAACAGTTGCTTGGATGCGGTTTAGAGAACCGCTCTTAACCCCCACGCAGGTTTAACACGTGTTATTCATGGATAACTACACGTATTAACCTCCTGACGGTTGGTCCTCCACGTGGAAGAATCTTCGGGATACTTGGGATATTCCCGCTATAGGGACAGGTGAATCCCAAATACCCTGGTCGAAAGTGCTTTGACCGCGGGATATTGGCTGACCGCGCAACATCTCCAACATTCTGTTCGCGTATAGCACACGAACTCCTGACCGCGCACTAGCTGCGGTCTGATCGCGCAAAGCCTGCGACCTCGGGCTGGTGCTTCTCAGAATGACTTGAGTTCGCTTCACCAGGTACGTGTCTAGCTCAAATCTGTCTTGAACCAACAATGCATTTATTTGAACTGACTCGGGTGTCAATCCTCGTCAAAAAGTGCTCTGACCACGCGATGTTGGCTGACCGCGCAACACCTTCAGCCTTCTGTCCGCGCACAGCACACGAACTTCTGACCGTGCATTAGCTACGTTCTGATCGCGTAAAGACTGCGATCTGATCACGTATAACCTGTGACCTTGGACTGGTACTTCTCGAAATGTCTTGAGTTCGCACCGCCAGGCACGTGTCTGGCTCGAATCTATCTTGAACCAGTCGTGCACTTATTTGAACTGGCTCGGGTGTCAATCCTCGTCACACAGGTCTGATCAATTTGAGGACTGGCGCAACAGGCTGAGCTGGCACCGAGCTCCCTCTCACTGGCTCACCGGAGACGAAGAAGAAATCCGAAGAAACTGGGACTTAGCGGCTGCTGGTGGTGTGAAAAAGCTCTGGGCGAGGGGGTGGGTTTATGTAGGCAGTGGCTGGGGGCTTCGAGACTTGAAGCGAATCGAGTAGGATACGGCGTGACTGGCGACGGTGGCGGGATCGAGACAGCGTTGGGAAGCCGTAGTAGCTGGATTACCTCGAGAGCTGCAGAGGCTGAAGTGACCGGGCGAGGTGGTGAAATGGTGAAGACGCGGCGGCACACGGCGGCCTCGAGAACAGGCAAGCGTGCACTGGCGATGGCGGTGACACAGCGACTGGGGGCTCCGGCATGGCTGCGACGTGGCAGAAGAGTTCTTCTGTCACAGCAATAGCAGGTAGTGGCGAAGCTGCACGTGCGCAAGGGAAAAATCGGTGTGCTGGTGCTGCTGCAGTAGCTCCACGGTGGCCAACCAGATGCGCACACCTGGTGGCGAGTCTATGGCGGAGCTGGCGACGGTGGGGCTTCACCAGCGGTGGCGAAACAGCACTGGTCGCGGTTGAAACGGGTGCTGGCCTGGTCGTGGTCGAACGGCCTAGTCGAAAAGCACAGGGCCTAGTCGAAACAGCAGGCTGGACTGAAATGCAATAATTGTTTTGGATTTGGACCTGATTGTAAATTCTAAGATTTGGAGGGTTTAAGTCAGAACTGATTTCACAGATCTGCATAACTATATTCCACAAACATTTTGGCCAGGGAAAAAGATAAAAATTCAGATCGTTTTAAATAGATTTTGGATAAAACGAAAACAGGGCAATTTAGGGTATTTAGTGTTTGGATTTTGGCGAGGGTGAAAACTGAAGCTTAGGATGAGATTTTGGAATTCTCGCAGAAGGGAAACTTGTTCAGAATAGCGATTGGGAGATATTCCCTAAATCAAATCAAGGTTTGGAGCTGATTTGTGGCTTTTAGCCCTTTCAGGCTCCTGGGAAAATCAGAAAAGGATCAATCTGAAATACTTTTGGACTGATATGCGAAAATGGTATGAAAGGTGGAGTTTAGCTGCCAACTTTTTAAATTAAGGTTGTGGCATACCTAGGATCATAATTCTGAGATAAGAGATCAAAAATGGGGTTGAGACATTCGAGAATTCAATGAAGATATGCTGACTAGCATGCTAAGAGGTAGCAAAAACTGGGATTTTACATACGCGACCATGTAATAAGAGAGTTATCTTTAAACCTCTTTATGAGGAAACCAATAGAGGTTTCTTTATCTTTACCATGTTAGTGAATTACGACAAATATTGGGCTTGGAAGTGCCTTCGAATCAACAAAGGAAGGTTTGGTTGAGCCTTATCTTATCGACCACGGTCTAAGGGTTATGCGGTTACTCTATCATATCATCACCGCTATCTAACCGATACATTTAGTCATTCCCAGGGTAATATTAGTCTCTGACAAGATAACGACCTAGAAGGATGAACGTGTGATTATCCATAACCGTCACGATATAACTGGTGGACAACAACTGCTTGAAACCATTGTGTGGCAACCGCTGACAACTCCCAAGCGTCTCCCTGATGAAGAAACTCATGCCTTTTGATGAGTATAAAAAGGGGTTAGAAATTTGTAGAAACGGGGATGGGAAGAGGGAAGACAGAGATTGTCAAACCCCATACTCTTTGTAATCTATCATTCTGATAGTGAAAATCAAATAGAAGAAGTCTATTACTCAGACTACGAGGGCTCGAACCTGTATAAACACAGTGTGTCTGGTTTCATATTTACGGTAATATTCTTTGGTGATTGACAAGTACTGTCCCCCTTTCTAAATAACATATATTTGTGTAAGTTCGGCTTGAGACATTCTCCCAATCGTTGACACCAATGTTTCCAACATTTGATCAATGAAAGATAATGGAAAGTCATCCTTCCTAGTGGTGCTATTCAATTTACGATAATCAATGAAAATGCGCCATCCAGTGACAAGTCTAGTAGGGATCAATTCATTGTTAGCATTCTTAACCATAGTCATACCATCTTTCTTTGGAACCACATGAACATGACTAACCCAATTACTATCAGAAATAGGATATATGATACCAGTTTCTAGTAGTTTAGAAATTTTACCTTTAATAGTTTCCTTCAAGTTAGGGTTTAGTCTACGTTGATGTTCAAGAGAGGTTTTTGTTTCATCAACTAGAGAGATTCTATGCATGCAAATTTCAGGGCTAATCCCTTTGATATCATCAATTGAAAAACCTAGTGCATTTCTATGCACATGAAGTAAAGAAATCAATTTTTCTAGTTGAAAAGCGGTCAAGCTTGCATTAACAATAACAAGTTGCATCTCATCATCCTCCAAAAACACATATTTCAGTGAGGAAGGAAGAGATTTAAGTATAGGTTTACTTACCTTTTCCTTACCTAAGGCATTGGAGTCAGAGATGTCCTCTTTGGATGGTTCTTTTGTTGGTTCATCTTCGTTTTGTTCGTATTCTTCACTATTGTCTGTTTTTTTGTTGTTAAGAATGTCATCTGTTCCTTCTTCCAGGACTTCTTCTAGAGTGTCCGTGCTGCCAAGTTTTCCCTCATACATAGGGCAGGTAACAAGATTAGAAATTTTAAACAAAATTTTCTCCTCCCCTATGTGAAAAGTAATTCGTCACTCACGAACATCAATGGGGGTGCCTGTTGTCCAGGATTCCTTCCGGATCTTTACCGAGTGATCAGCAAGTTGCAAAACCATATGTGTAGACTTGATCTCTCCCATGCTCAAACATTGTGCGATGGTAAGAGGCATCACACTCACGCTTGCACCTAGGTCGCAAAGAGATTGATTGGTATGTACTGTACCTCTGTTACAAGGGATGGAGAAACTCCCTTGATCCCGCAGATTTGCCAGCATACTGTTCTCGATTAAAGAACTACAATTCTTGGTAAAATAAATAGTTTGATATTCACTCAAATCCCTCTTTTTAGTAAGTATATATTTCAAGAATTTTCCATAAGAAGGTATTTGAGTTACTAAGTCAGAAAAGGTACAGTAACATTAAGCTTTTTCAAGATTTCCATAAACCTTTTCAAATTTTTTAGCGAGATTCGCTTTAACAAACCTTCCTTCTCAACTTTTGGCTCATGGACGTCTTCTCTTTCTCTTGATTTGATAGAAGGTTCTCTAGCATTCTTTCTACATTTGACCACTTGGATTGCCGTTGGTGCTGATAAGTGTTAAATTGGTAACATTTTTACTCTGTTTGCCACTAAAAATGTGCAAAATCATGCTTAAAACTTCTTTTATGCATAATTTTACATTATTTTTACAAATTGGTTTCACGACTGTGTTTGCTATGTTTCAGGGACCAAACCCACCAAATTTGAGAAGATTTCAACTTTGTTTGGGCCAAATTCAACTAGGAAACCTAAACTGGACTGCAAAAGGTCCCTCGTTGAATATTCCTCAGGCAAAAAGACTTGGTCGAACACAATCTGTGAGGAGAAACCCTAATCGAACAGGTCTGGAGGAAAAGAAGTTATACTCGAACACGAAGACACCTGCTCCAAAAAGAGTCTTGGTCGAACACGAGGAGTTGGTTGAAAAGAGTCTCGATTGAGTACGATCATTGGTCAAAAAAGAGTCCTGACTGAATTCGAGCATGAAGCGTGTTTGGCCAGGAACATGCCACGTGTTTCTGGTCGTGTTTGACTCGATTTCAGAGGCTTTTATTGGTCAGATTTGGTCGGTTTTGCTTGGGTTTGACCAAGACTAGTCGGATTTGGTCTGGTTTGACCAGGACTGGTCGGATTTGAATGGCTTTAGTCGGATTTGATCCGAACTGGTTGAATCTGGTTGGTTTTGACTTAGATTTGTCCGTTCTCATGCCATTTGTAGCTAGACTTCATCACTTGCATGTCAAGGAGTTATTTTTGGGAAAATTTATCCATGTATCATAAATAGAGGAGCTTTTGGCTTAATTAAACATGTTTTTAGAGGTGATGTTTAGGTAGTTTTGAGTAGTTTTTAGATAATTTTCTGAAAAGAGCACCCTTCTCTATTTTTTCTGCTTTTGTAAGTAGGCAAGAACAGAAACTTCAATTTTCAAGCAATCAAGTAAGTTTCATTTATTTCTTATTATTATTTTTGCATTCTTATAACTTTTAGCAAGTAGTTCCCTTCTTGGGTTAGGGATGACCTAATCCAGAAGGCGTGATTATTCCTCGGTCTTGATCTCAAGTTTTGGAGTTATTTCCTGATGTTTTCTTCTTCTAAACCCTAAATTCTTGTTTCGGCAACAGACATAACAGTTGAGTCTTAGTGAGAATTTAGGGGAGTTCTTGAGTCCTTAGTGCTTTGACGCGGGATCCTGAATAGGAGAGAGGCTCTTGTGAAATGTAACAGTGAAAGCGATCCACTGACCGTTGTAACAGCGACTGTACTGGCAACTTAATCTGTCTTGAAAAATGATTGAAATTAACTGACAATCCTCAGACCTAGGATAGAATTACGCAGGATGGTTATGGAACTCCCGGAACCCTTGATTTTCATTCCTACTTTACAAACCCTACATTTCATACTTGGTCTTTACTGCTTTAAACTCTAGATTGATAGTTTTAATAGGAGATTTAGTTGTAGAAAAACAAATCCCCAATTCGTTTAGACTTGTTGACTGCCCTATGTAATTGGTGCTGTATGAGGAATTTTTATTTAAAATGTCTAAACTTGTTGACTGCCCTATGTATGAGGAAAAAATTTGCAGGGTGATGATCTAGAAGAAGTCCTTGAAGAGGAGTCGCCACTTCGACTCACTTTTGGAGAAGGAACATATGAAATATTCGACAATGAGAAAAGGACAGCAGCGAAGAAGACAAACAAAAAGAAGACCAACCAACAAAAGAAACAACCAAGTAGGACACTCGGATTATGACACCACAGGTAAGGAAATGGTAAGTAAACCTACACTTAAAACTCTTCCTTCCTCGTTGAAATATGTGTTTTTGGATGATGATGAGATGCAATTTGTCATTCTTAATGCGAACTTAACCAACTCACAACTAGAAAAATTGATTGCTTTACTTCATGTGCATCGCAAGGCCACTAGGAAGGATCACTTTCCATTACCTTTCATTGATCAAATGTTGGAAAGATTGGCCAAGCATGCATATTTTTGTTTTCTTGACGCATATTCGAGGTTCTTTCAAATCCCAATTCATCCCGATGATCAAGATAAGATGACGTTTACATGTCCCTTCAGTACTTTTGCCTACCGGCGAATGCCATTTGGATTATGTAATGTGCCTGCAACCTTTCAACGACGTATGATGGCCATCTTTTCTGACTTAATTGAGGAACTAATGGAAGCCTTCAGGGATGATTTTAGCGTTTATGGTTCCTCTTGCGATGCCTGTCTACATAATCTTTCTCGAGTCTGAAGCAGGTGCGAAGAAGTTAACCTTGTGCTAAATTGGGAAAAGTGCCAATTCATGTTTCAAGAAGGCATTGTACTTGGCCACGTGATTTATAAACAAGGGATTGAAGTCGACAAGGCAAAGATCGACGTCATAGCAAGTCGTCCATCACCAATGAATGTGAAGGGCATACGCAATTTCTTGGGACATGCAGGTTTTTACCATCGTTTCATTAAAGATTTTTCCCAAACTACTAAACCTCTCACTCATTTCCTTGGTAAAAATGTCTTCATGCCTTTGATTAGTTGAAACGTGCATTAACTACTGCTCCCATCATACAACCTCCAAATTGGAATGATTGAATTGATGTGTGATGCTAGTGATTATGCAATTGGTGCTGTTCTAGGGCAGAGAACAAATAAAGTTTTAAATGCTATATACTATATAAGCAATACTTTGGATGATGCTCAAAGTAATTACACTACAACCAAAAAAGAATTGCTTGTTGTAGTATATGCCCTAGACAAATTTCGTCCTTATTTGATTGGTTCAAAAGTTATTGTGCATACTGATCATGCTGCTCTTAAGTATCTTCTGACTAAGACAGAAACCAAACCATGACTTGCACGATGGATCCTACTACTGTGGGAATTTGATTTGGAGATCAAAGATAAAAAAGGTGCTGAGAACATCGTCGCTGATCATCTTTCGCGACTCTTTATCGACACCGCCGACGTTCACATCAATAATGGTTTACCCGACGAGAACATTTACTTGAATCAACAAGAACCATGGTATGCTAATTATGCAAATTTTTTATTTAACCATGAACTTCTGCCAGGGTTGACGAGTAGACAACGTAAGGCGCTTCCTCCACGATATCCGATGCTACTACTGCGATGATCCGAACCTTTTAAAAACGGGAGTTGACAACATCTTTTGATGATACGTGCCCGACCGTGAGATCCAATGTGTTCTTGAGCATTATCATTCATCTCCAAATGGTGGACACACCGGAGCTTCAAAAACAGCGGCAAAGGTATTACAATCAGGTTTGTTTCGGCCTTCTTTATTCAAATATGCTTATGACTTTGTGCAAAAATGAGATCCTTGCCAACGTTTTGGAAATTTGAGTAAAAGACATGAAATGCCCTTAACAAACATTCTTGAAATTGAGCTTTTTGACGTATGGGGGGATAGATTATATAGGACCTTTTCCATCTGATATGGGAAACTCCTACATCTTAGTTGCTGTTGATTATGAATGAAAGCATGTGATCAAGCTTTTCAAAACAGTCATCTTTCCCCAATTTGGTATACCGCGAGCAATAATTAGTGATGGCAGTGCGCATTTCACTAATTACCAATTTTAGAAATTGTTGATGAAATATGAGGTTATTTATAAAGTTTCTCTTACATATCACCCTCAAACAAGTGGACAGTTTGAAGTCTCAAATAGGGGAATCAGGATGATCTTGCAAAAGGTGGTGGCACCGTCTTATGCTGATTGGGCACTCAAACTTCCTGATGTTCTTTGTGCTTATCGCACTAGATTCAAAACTCCGCTAGGTATGACGGCTTATAAAATTGTATTTGGTAAGAATTGTCATTTGCCTTTGAATTGTCATACAGGGCGTTATGGGTGTTAAAAGGAGTCAATTGGGACTTTGACAAAGTGGGGCGAAGGCGCATCCTTGAATTGCATGAACTAGAAGAGCTTCAGAACAAGTGCTTTAATCTACAAAGAAAACACGAAGAAGTGGCCCGACAAACGGATCCTCAACCGTGAGTTCAAACCAGGTAGTTTGATTCTTTTATTTAATACACGGTTGAAACTGTTCCCAGGAAAATTGAAATCATGATGGACTGGGCCATATGCGATAGAAAAAGTCTTCCCGTATGGTGCCATAGAGCTTCGAGCACAAGGCAGCACCACATTTAAGGTAAACATGCATCGTATCAAGCTGTACAATGTGGGAGACCAGGAAAGTATGCTGAACTCAATCAATTCTTTCAATTCTATGTATTTCTAAATGGCCGAGAATGTTCTATCGAGCGAGACATTAAATCAGTGATAGCCAAAAATCCAAAACATTGAACCCCAAGAACAACCTTTAATTTCTATGCTAGCATCTCTGGTTGTGGAAAGGTTTTCTTGGGCATCTATCGTGACTAGCCGTTGGGGGCCTTGCCATGTGTGGATCCGTTCATCGCCGGGATTTGGCTAAAGATAAGATCCGTTAACACCTTCTCTATGTGCCTTGGGGTGCTTCAACTGTTGATGGAGGGAATTTGTTCTCGGGTTATCTTGGCTGGTTGAGTTGGTGGTGTGACTCTGGATTGCTTTATTTGTGAATTTTTGGTTTAGAAATGAAAGATCTCTTGGATAGCTCGCTATTCATGCTGATTTTTTGTTAATTGTGATTGGTCTTAAGATGAGTTTTCTTCTCTTTGGAGTTTTTTCAAGCCCCTTCTCAAAGTTTCTTGGGTTTTCTTAGGAAGGATTGTTCTTTCTTCCTCTGGCTTTGGGTTCTAGGTCGATTAGTTTGTTTATGTTTGCTGCTAGGAGGACCTAGGCTTCTTGTGTTGTGATTGCTCTGTGTCCTCATTGATTTTTTGGCTTCTATTCGTGGTCAATTGAGGAGGCTTTTTCACTGTTTGTGGTTGATTGTGGAGATCTAGTTTTTTACTTGTCCCGGGCTTCTCTCCTTTTCGTCATGTTTGATCTAAAGGATTTAGATTGGAATATTGGATTTTTAAGAAAAAAGTTTGGTATTCTATCGATTCTGGAGTTACCTTCGATTGTACAAAAGACTTCAAAGAATTCTTCCTCATGCTTTTCATCAGATGATCAGCATTTAGGCCTTCTGAGAAGGTGATTGGTGATATTTTAGCTGCATACTTTGGGAGTGAAGCTAAATATATATTTTAATGTGATTCAATTTTCTGATTTTGGTTTTCGGTTTTTTGTGGCCAATAAGAAGGTTGGTTTTAAAATTCTTAATGCTATTGAGATCATTCATGATTAGTTCTCCTTATCATTTTTCCTTTGGAGGGATGGAGGTCCTAATTGGCAAGTTGAGTTTAATAAGTGGATTTCTGAGCAATTTAAGGAGTGGAATCTCGTCAAAATAAGATATTCAGCAAAAGATTCTTCTCAGAAAGGTAAAGGTTTAGTTCTAGAGGATAGATATGATGGGAAAAATGGTGTTGGAGATTTCTCGACCAAAACGTTTTCCCCAGTTCAGAAATATGTTCGTGAAGTGGTTGCGACCAAATCTTTGGTTCCCAGCTGGTCGTAGGATTCACTCGAGCTTGTCTAAAATTCCTGTTCAACCAGCTGTTTGTAAGGTATTTTCGACAAGAGGGGTTGTCGACGATTTGGACATGGGGTCCCCTGTCGATCTTATGCAGATTTGTGAGTTGTATGTGAGGCCTTTCAATGTGCCCTCAAATAAGTTAGGGTAAGCAATGACGATAAGGACGCCAAGATTTATACAGGTTTGCACTAGTACAGAAAAGATTTCTTCTATCGGTAAAAAACACACTTCTACTATCGGTTTTTGTACCGTTAGAGATAGACATGATAGAACAAGACAGGTCATTTTCTATTGGTAAATAACCGATAAAAGAACTTCACTATTCTAACTGCACAGACCCCCTCCCCCTCCACCATCGCTTGCACCTCTCATCCCGGATCTCGGAGAGCGGCAACTCAGGGGAGTCGATGACAGGATTTTGCTCGTCTTCCTTCTTCCACTGCTCCCCCTTCCCCGCATAGCCCCGGGATCCAAGCCGATGCGGGTGGTCGTTCCTCTTCTGGATCGCCTTATTCTTCTCGCTAAGGGCCTTGAACTCTTCGGTCCCCTTCTGCTTGGTGAATTCCTCCCATACCTCCTCCGATATGAAGGGGTACTTCTCGCAAGGAGATTTCCCCGCAGCGAGGAAGTTACTGACGAGCCAGCTCTTAAAGGTTTTCCATGTTCCATTCATGTTCTTCAAGCAGGCCGTCCTAGGTGTATCGTCAGGGATGTTCCACTTAGCTTGTTTTCAAACAATGCATACAATTAATCACGAGTTAGTTAAACTTTAGCATAAGCTAAGAGAACGTGATTACCAAAGAGTTCAGCGATTTCAGTTAATTTAATCTTCACTTCCACCCACAACCTATCCCTCTCGTCCACCGTCACGTCCTTCCAGCTCTGGATGGTGATCTTCACCCTTTCTTTCGCCAACAGCCCAACGTAGGCCGCGTACTTCCCAGCATTCTTTCCGATTGCCTCCCAAATTGGTTGAACTCACAAGAACAATCTGTGCATTTGGCCAAACGGCCCAACGTCGTCGTGCCTCGCCCCACCCTCTTGCGCTGGGATGAACCAGCTGCATCTTCAGTTACGTTGGGGTTGGCCCTAGTCGAACCACTAGTACCATTCGATGAAGAGGACGACATGTCTTTCCCTACAAAACCATCAACAAACCATCAAAAATTTAATGGAAACACAAACCAAATCATTTTACAAAGCAAAAGGACCTATTTTAAATATTTTTTCTATCAGTAAACACAGAAACTACCAATAGAAGATAAGATTCTATTTCTGAGCATTTTCATCTACACATTTTCATATAGGAAGCAGGCAACATATGGCAATTAATTCTTCTTGGAGTTCCATAACTCAACTCAGGACTGGAGACTAATTAGGGCTGCAAAAGGGATGTCCGAAGAAAATAATACTAAAAGACATGCAAAAATTAATTGCTGAACTGTTCAGAAATATTTTCTATCGGTAAACACATGAGCTGCCGATAGACCATAACAATGTTTTCTATCGGCAAAGATACGAGATACCGATAGAACATATTGTTATGGAATATTGTTGATAAGCCACCATTCACTGGCATCACATAGTCTTGGTTTAAGTCAACATTCTCCATGATTTTCTATACTAATATTCATGGGCCATAATTATTATTTCACACATAACAATGTTTTCTATCGGTAAACACATGAGCTGTCGATAGAACAGAACGATTTTTTCTATCGGCAAATACAGGAAATACCGATAGAAGATGTGTAAGAACACCTCCAATGTATAATGTGCATTACATGGTAGTTGGATATAATTGATCACACATATAGCAGTATATATAAGTTAAAATCTCAAAATAGGTTCATTACAGCACTGGAACATATTATGTCAACCCTAATTTAAATCAACATTGCCTGCGGAATGTTCATAATCCAACACAATAGGGAACCCTAGTGTAATTGCAAAACTCGAAGAATTAGTACGTACAAAACACAAAGATCAAATAAGGAAGATGCTGGAAAAAGAACGACGAATTAGGGTATTTACGGCAATCAGTTGTGGTGATGGAGAGGCGGTGTAGAACGCAGCGGTGGACGGCGAAGGATGAAAATATGAACCGGTGGCAGTGGCGAACCAGTATCCAGCCGGTGATCGTCGTGTGGGAGAGAGGAAGTGAGTGGTCACTGCGGAGGTTGTGGTTTTCTTCGCTCTCGAAGAGACGCAATGCTATAAGTTGGAACTGTTCGACTGGAGGGAAACTCAAGGGCCATGTATGTGTAATAAAGTAGTGGATGCCCTTTTCTATCGGTACAACAAAATAATACCGATAGAACAAGTTTTTTTTCCCAGAGCAATATTTGAAGTAGTGGATACCCTTTTCTATCGGTACAAACAATAAAATACCGTGAGACCAATTTTTCCCAGAGTAATTTTTGAAGTGCCTGAGATTAAAGTACTGGATGCCCTTTTGCTATTGGTACAAACAACAAAATAGCGTCAGACTAATGAATTTATTCTGATGGTAGAACATAATAATACCGATAGAATAAGTAAATTTTTCGCAAAGAAATTTTTGAAGTGCCTGAGACACATTAAAGTAGTGGACACATATGACACATCTGTATTTACCGTTAGAACAGGTGATGTTACGTGGCTGAAACAAAGCAAACTGGATAATGCATGACACACATGACACCAGTTCTCACCTTCAAAGAATCATATGTACACACAATGTAACATCAAACAGACCGTGCTTGAAAGCTGCAAAATGATAAAGAAAGAGGGAAGATAGTCGGAAAATTGGAAAATTGACAAAAAAACAAATTGTTCATTCATTGTTGTTTTATCACTTATAAAAAAAATAAAAATCCAAAATGCTAGGTCAAGGGGTGGTCTTAGCCCTGGCTGCATGTAGAATAAAGTCAGTTTGACTTGCAGCCAGGACGCAGGACTCCTCTAGCGACAAGTTGTCCTTAGGATCAACTACTATCGCGTCGAGAAGGCCTGCGACCTCCCTCAACTTCGCTATGGTATCCTTCATAGTCAAACCGCAACCAGCGATGGTAATATCTGCGACTTGCTTCTCCTCGTGAAGACGCCTCGCCCTCGCCCTGGAATTGTCACCATCCGTCTTCATGCGCTGAATGCGCCAGAGGAGATCGTCCAGTTCAAGCCGTAGCTAAGTGTGCTTGTCCGTAAGGAGCTTGTGCTCCTCCTAGAGGGCCCTCAGCTCGGCCTTGACTTTGCCAGTGTCTTCCACGGCTCCCCTTCCCTGTGCAAATCAACAGGTCAAGAATGTACTGAACATGGATTAACAATACAGGGGTAAACCCAGGAGATTTAGAGTTCTTACCAGGGAGGGCGAGGCTGACGATCCCATTGAGGATGCCATTGTCAAAGAGAAGATAAGGAGTCGAAGAGTTTGAGAATTAGAAAAATATGTAAAGTAGTTAGCAATTTCACTGCCGAGGTACTTATAGAATTTCCAAGGCGACGCATGGCGGCACAGTTGAGAATTCAAAGTGCCAGAGTATTGTTCTATCAGTACAAACAACAAAATATCGTCAGACCAATTCATTTATTCTAACGGTACAACAAAATAATACCGATAGTGGATGCCCTTTTCTATCGGTACAAACAATAAAATACAGTGAGACCAATTTTTCCCAGAGTAATTTTTGAAGTGCTTGAGATTAAAGTAGTGGATGCCCTTTTGCTATCGGTACAAACAACAAAATACCGTGAGACTAATGAATTTATTCTAACAGTAAAACATAATAATACCGATAGAATAAGTAAATTTTTCACAAGGACATTTTTGAAGTGCCTGAGACACATTAAAGTAGTGGATGCCCTTTTCTATCAGTACAAACAGCAAAATACCGTCAGACAAATGGATTTTTAGAGAGCTTAATTTGAAGAAGCAAGAGGCTGCAATGAGATTTTGGCAAGAAAATTTGAAGGGAAGAATTAAGTACTTACAGGATAAAGGTACTGTACATGTTAGAACTCATGCTGTGGAGTAAAATTGAGATATACTAATGCCGTGAACTAGCTTATCATTAAGTTCTAAAGAAAAATGTACTGCCTGATGTATTAATGATAAGTTCCTCACCTTGATGTAGAACTTGTGGGCTGTTTGCTTGGCATTTTTCCCTGAAATAGAAAATAATCATCAATGGTTCTCAACCCATAATCCTTCTTCGTGATCATCTCGCAGATACGTTGTTTCGTCGATATCTTCAGTAGGGATAGATTGAATGTCCTCTAAAAATGGAGGTATTTTGTCGAATTGGTTATACTCCTCTTCGTCGACAACGTCTTTGACCCCAACAATACGTCTCCTACTGTGGAGGACAACATGCAAGTTTGGATTGGCCGGGTCAATGATGTAGAATACTTGTGTGGCTTGCTTTGCAAGTATGAATGGATCGTCTTGGTGTCCGACTCTATCAAGATCGATGAGAGTAAACCCGTAACTATCAACTTGAACACCTCGAGGGATTTCGACCCATTGGCATCGAAACAGGGGAATCTTAAGTAATCCGTAATCGAGCTCCCATATTTCGGCAATAGCACCGTAATATGAGTTCAGCGCCCTTACTGACCTGGCATCCTCGGAAATAGCAAACAGTGTCACTCCGCTACATTGCGTGCTACTCTTGGCGTCTTGAGCTCTTGTGTAAAATGAATATCCATTGATGTTGTACCCCTGCCAAATCCCTACAGTGAATCTTGGGCCTCTAGCCAACCATGTCACAGTTTCACTTTTGGAGCCCTCGGCAGCTCGCGTAACTCTTTCTTGGATCCACCCAGCAAATTTCCTGTTGTTCTCTGGTGACCCAAATCTCTGACTTCGAATGATTCTGTGACCGTAACATTACCTTGTGCTCATGTATGTATGACTCGACCTCCGTCATGTGTTGTAAGACCCAAAAATGTGATTTTGCGTACACATCACGAGCGGGGACGATAGCTTTGAATCCAATCGTTCCGATGCCCTGAAGCCTACCCTCGTGTCGGGACCTAGGAACGCCAATTGGGTCAACCCTGACCATATAATATGTGCAAAATTCAATCACCTCCTCGGCGACATAATCTTCCATGATACTCCCCTCGGCTCGATGACGAGTCCTTACGTATCCCTTCAATACACCCATAAATCTCTCAAATGGATACATGTAGCGCAGGCACACGGGTCCACAAAACTTAATTTCTCTGATAAGGTGAACAATCAGATGGACCATAACATCAAAAAAGGATGGAGGCAAATACATCTCGAGCAGACAAATAGTTGTAACCATGTCGTGTTGCAAAGCGTCCAGTCCATCCGGATCAATTACCTACGAGGACACAGTTGCGCCAAATATTCATATCAGAAAAATCTTCTAATTAAGCTCAACAAATGGAGGTAATGAACTTATAGTACGAGTGCATGTACTTACCTTGCAAGATATTGCGTTGAAGAAATAACATAGGTTTGTGATTGTCTCTCTGACTTTAACTGGGAGAATGCCTCTGATAGCAATGGGAAGCATTTGTGACATCAGCACATGACAGTCGTGGGACTTCGTGCCAACCAGTCTTAGGTCCTTCATGGACACAAGTTTTTTCAAGTTCGCGGAATACCCACATGGAACTTTAACACCATGCAGGCACCGACAGAGTTCTGTTTTTTGATCTTGGACAACATATAGCAGGCCGGGCGGAGGTATGTACGTTTTCCCTTCTCCAAAGGTGCAAGCTCAGTCCTTATCCCCATTTCCACCATGTCACAATGAGCTTTCACACCATCCTTTGTCTTTCCCGGAATGTTCAACAACAAACCAATCAAACTGTCATAGACATTTTTCTCTACATGCATGACGTCAATGCAATGTCGAACTTGTGAGTGCTCCCAGTACGGTAGATCCCAAAGAATCAATCTCTTCTTCCAAACATTTTTTTCTCGAGGTTTAGAATACTTACCGAACTCAGCTTTGATGTCCTTCACGCGCGAGTAAATTTCCTTACCGGTCAGAAACACCAGAGCTGATCCCTTCTCAGGCTTCCCGTTAAATGATTTCCTCTTCTTACGGTACGTGTGATGCACCGGAAGAAACCTGCGGTGACCCATGTACACTGTTTTTCGGCAGTTTCACAGCCACATGCTCTCAGTTTCATCTAGGCAAATAGGGCAAGCCTTGGCTCCTTTCGTATTATACCCCGACAAATTGCCGTAGGCCAGAAAATCATTTATGGTGTAAAATATCAGGGCCCGCAAGATGAAATTCTCTTTCTTGTATGCATCCCACACCTGCACCCCCTCGCTCCACAATTTCTGTAAGTCCTCGATTAAAGGCGCTAGAAACACGTCAATATCATTTCCGAGTTGTCTGGGTCCTGAGATTAGTAATGTCATCATGATGTACTTGCGCTTCATGCATAACCAAGGAGGAAGATTGTAGATGCATAAAAGAACCGGCCAAGTGCTATGCCGACTGCTCATATTACCATGTGGGTTCATACCATCTGTACTCAGTCCGAACCTTATATTCTTAAGTTCGCCGCCGAACTCAGCAAATGTTTTGTTGATGTTTCTCCATTGAATAGAATCAGCTGGGTGTCTCAGTTTTCCGTCTTGTTTCCGGGCTTCAGCATGCCAACGCAAGTGCTTCGCGACTTTCGGATTTGCAAACAGCCGCTTCAATCTAGGTATCACAGGCAAGTACCACACTGTTTTCGCCGGAGGTCCTTTCTTTACCTCATGACGTTCACTGTCAATCCGGTCCCTACGCGTATACCTCGATGCGCCGCATCTTGGACAAACATGCAAACTGGAGTACTCGTTACGGTACAACATACAATCATTTGGGCATGCGTGTATTCTTTCGATTTCCATTCCCAACGGACACAATAGTTTTTTGGCTTGGTAAGTAGATCTTGGCAACTCATTTCCCTCTGGAAGCATGTTCGCTAGAAGATCTAATAGTGCCGTGAAACTCTTATCACTCCAACCGTTGCCTGCCTTCAAGTTATATAATCTCAGCACAGAAGACAGTTTTGTAAATGTTGCACATCCAGGGAACAGAGGCTTCTCAGAGTCAGCAATCAGTTTCTCAAATTCACAGAAGTCGTTTTCGTTGTAATCTTCCTCTACATCACGTAACATCTCATCTAGATTTTCATCATCATCTACGTGCACATCGGAATGAACATTATCAAAATTCGGATGATCATCGATATTATTGCAATCCACATCCGAGTCCTGCTGATTGGTAGTAGTGATGCTTGTTTCCTCAAGATCTTCGCCATGCCATATCCAACGGGTGTATCGTGCGTTAAAACCACGACGAATCAAATGACTCTTAATTTGATCAGAATTGCTAAACCTCTTCAAGTTCATACAATCTGTATAAGGACAAAGCATATTTTTCTCTCCCTTCCTCTCCTTTTGTTGCTCAGAAAATTTAATAAACTCATTCACACCATCCAAATATTCAAGAGTAGTATGTTTTATTCCATACATCTAATATTTTCTGTCCATCTACAATTAACAAAATTTAATGAGTCAGCCATGCATGAAACCTGCCCGATTAAGTTATGTATATGTACATGTACAACCTCTTACAACTGATGTGTTAAACCCTAGCCTGACGAAATTAACACTAATTAACCTAGCTAACTACACAATACAAACTAGTGAGCTCCTAAAACATGAAGCATTTCCAGCTAGCTAGCTCCCAAGCTTGGAGCTACAAGCTTAGAACTACAAAATACAGCTAGCTTGCAAGTAGAGAGGGAGGGAGAGAGAGAGATAAGTGATGACAATTAAGCATACCTTAAAGAGAGGAGTGCAATCAACTTCCATCCAGCTTGCCCTGATCACCCTAGCAGTGTAGCTGCGAGCGTGGAACTTTCATCACAAACAGAGGGACACAGAGTGCAACAGAACAAAAGAGCAGCTCAGCAATGGTCGAGTGGGGTTTTACTTATACTGGACCTTTTTCTAACGGTAAATACATGAAATACCTATTAGACTAAGTGCGGGTAATTTTGCACTCACATATTCTATCGGTAAAAACACACATATACCGTTAGAGAATGTACTGGTGCATTGCTGAGCAGGTACAGGTCTTGTTCTATCGGTAAATATGTGTATTTATCGTTAGAAGAGGTACTGGTACATGGCTGAAACAAAGCCAAACTGGGTAATGCATGACACAATAATCTAGGTAATGCATGACACAGTAATCTAGGCAAATACATGTGTCTTTCTATCGGTAAATATGTGTATTTACCGTTAGATGATGCATGACACAGCAAATACATGAGTTTTTCTATCGGTAAATATGTGTATTTACCGTTAGAAAAGGTACGGGTACATGGCTGAAACAAAATCAAACTGGGTAATGCATCACACAGCAAATACATTTGTTTTTCTATCGGTAAATATGTGTATTTACCATTAGATGATGCATGACTGAGCAAATACATGTGTTGTTCTATCGGTAAATATGTGTATTTACCGTTAGAGGAGGTACTGGTACCAAACTGGGTAATGCATGACACACATGATACCAGTTCTCACATCCAAAGAATCATATCTAAACACAATGTAACATCAAACAGATCTTTCATCAAACAGATCTTAACTAGAAGATAAAGCAATATTTCAAGAAATGCTAATTTGTAGATTAACTAGGAGACACAAAAATACTTTTCTTAGGTACTTGGTACTTCATCTTGCCAAAGAAATTACACATGCCAGTTCACAAATTCAGGTACAAACATACACGTGCCAGTTCACAAGTTCAGGTACAAACATACACATGCCAGTTCACCAATATAAATTCAGGTACAAACATACACATGCCAGTTCACCAATACAAATTCAGGTACAAACATACACATGCCAGTTCACAAATTCAAGTGCATGTCTGAACAGCAGTACAAATACACACCTACCTACCAATACAATTAAATACACAAATACTCCCTACACATTCAAGTTCATGTCCCAAATAGCAATACATGATACACAAATATACAACAATATATAAATACAACAATTCACACATTCGATGTATATTAGAAAAGCCACGTCTAGAATTAACAATAGATCACGATGAGGACCCAGTGGCCCATACATTTTACATAAAAGAGAACCTTTGCAAGTTGCGACAATGCAACTACTGACTACAAGTTAGACCTGATACATCACAAATCCATTCATCCAAAACAGCAAATGTCTGAACCACATTGGACTTAACCATAGGAGTTCAGTTCTAAGACGCCCGAGGAGCTGGAACTGCCGTCGAGTTACATTTGTATTGGTGATTTCCTCGGACTCAAACTTGATCAACTCAACTCAACTCCATTAACAAAAAGAACCTACCTTCCAAGATGTTGTTCTGTGTAATGATGGTGTAGAATGGCTGTGCAAATGACAACAATTCTTCTTCTCCAAGCAGGTAAGCATCTGGCCACAAGTTGGTGCATGCAAAAAAATGTAAGATGCTTTCTATAGGTCCTGATTTGAGAAACACGCTGGGCTTAAGGATCTTCTCGACCGAGCCAACCAAGATCTCGCCCTTCACGTCCTTCCAGCTCTCAATGGTGATCTTCACCGTTTCTTTCGCCAACAAGCCAACGTAGGCAACGTACTGCGATGAAGAACCGTGAAATACGTTGCCCCTCATGAGCATCATCCAAGGACCTGCACAGATCATAAATAGGCATTCTAGAGCAAATTAAGATTGTTTACTGTTTCCTACATGACTCCCTATCCGAGAAAGACTACCAACTGAAGGTTAGGTTGTGCTTTGTCATAGTAACATCAACTTGCAACTGGAGATCAAGATATTACATTTCTACTCTATTTCATCAGAAGAAATTACCTTGCCAATATACATATATTAATTATTTAATGAACTTTTTACATGCACTTGATCATTGAGCAAGCTAGTTGGCATTTGACTATGTAATTGGCATTGAACAACCTACAGAGAAGATCAAGATATTTGTGTATCTCATGATATTTGTAAATATCTTGACATTAATGATCTTTCAATTTCAATTTCAATTTCATGATCTTTCAATTTCAATTATTACTAAGTCCAAGTTGGCATTGAGCAACCTACTGAGAGATGAAGATATTACATTTATACTCTTATTGGCATTTCACTATGTTAGATAGAGTTTGTTTTGCAAATATATCCTAATAATTTTCTTCATTTGATAGGATCAGCAAGCAATTGAACATTATCTGTCCCACAGTGATATTATGTAGTTGTTTTAATAAAAAACAGGAACAAGATACCGTACATAATCATATTGAAAAAAGACACATCAAAATGAAGGATACAAAAATTGCAGAATAATTGCCATAATCGGAGTAGAATAATCTAACAATATTGCCGAAATTTTACGTACCTTGCTTGCGATGCCGAAATCTAGTGGGCGTCGATGGAGGTGCGGAGGTGCAGCGGTTGCCGGTAGAGGTGCGCCGACCGTCTATGGAGCTTACGGGTTAGGGCTACGAGCGCCCGATGAACTGTGAGAATGAAAGAGACATACCCGGGTATTTATAGTACTAGATAAGTTCTATCGGTACACAACCTCATACCGTTAGTAATTTGATATCTCTTCTAACGGTATAAACATAAATTACCGATAGAATAAAACTATTTGTAGAAGGAGAACAGTTCTATCGGCACACTACATCCTACCGATAGGAATTTTTGTACATATTCTGTCGGTATAGACATACATTACTGATAGAATAAGACTAGTTGTAGACGGAGAACAGTCCTAAGATATTTGCGCTATATTCTAACGGTATAAACATACATTACCGATAGAATAAAACTATTTGAAGACGAACAGTTCTAAGCAATTTTTGATATATTCTAACGGTACAAACATCCATTACCGATAGAATAAAAATATTTGTAGAAGGCGAACGGTTCTATCGGCACACTACATATTGCCGATAGGAATTTTTGAGATATTCTGTCGGTATAAACATACTTCACCAATAGAATAAAACTATTTATACAAGTAGAACAGTTCTATCGGCACACTGCATACTACCGATAGGAATTTTTGTACATATTCTGTCGGTATATACATAAATTACCGATAGAATAAGACTAGTTGTAGAAGTCAACCAGTCCTATCGGAGCACAACATTCTCCCGTCAGTACTTATGCATCTCTTCTAACGGTAAATATGTTCATCACCGCTAGAGTAAATCATACAGCTTCTTCTAACGGTAAGTTTCTTACAAACCGATAGTAAAAATACATCCCATTGGCCTTTTATGACCGCGAGGCACATTTTCTAACGATTTTCTACTAAATCGCTAATAACCGATAGATGATAGGGGTTAGTAGACTGCATTTCTATACTAGTGTCGGGCTCTCGATGGTGGGAGTAATAGCCCTACGTCCTATTGTGATTTCACTATGGGAGTAAAACAGTTTACAGGGAGAAGAGATTATCACAGGCGATGATCTCTTCTATATTTTTTTCTAACTATATCTATGTCTTCAAGCTTTGTTGACTCATTGTCTTTCTTGTTAACCGCCCTTTACATCGTGCATCGATCATCCTTTTATACTGAATGAAAGGACGTCAAATGCGAAGCGATTTGGGACGGTTGTCCTGATGCAGTTCATATGAACGCACTCATCTCCTTCGCCGGTTAAACACGTGTAATTATGGATAACCGCACATGTCAACCTCCTGGCTGTTGTCTTCACACGTAGGAGAAGTTCCCTTGTGCCTGAGAACGTGTCCAGTAGAGACTTGAACACCCCCCAGGTTACCTTGGTCGCATATAGTTAGCGACCCTATGACCCCGCATTGTCTGCAACTTCATGATCGCGCAAGGGCTGCGATCATAAACAAACTCTGGCGCTATCGGCGTCCATAGTGGTTACTATAGACACATATCATATTCGAACTTGACTTGAATTTGATATGTGCTACTCAAACTAGCTTGGGTGATAATTCTCGTCAGCTAGCCCCCAAATTTGAAGAAATGAAAAGACTTATTTACTTCAAAATTTTAATCCTGCATCGAATTTATAACCCGACGCTTCAACTTCTTCAGTTGGAATACTATACGCCGCATGGAGATTTATGTCCCGAGGAAAAAATTTTAGTCTTTCTCGACAGGTAATGATAAATTTACTGACCTTGAAAACCTGCTAGTGCACTTTTAAAAACTCGAGGCACCCGTGCATACGAACCGTCACCTCCTGGTTCTATAAATAGCAAAGCCTCTCAGTTCTTAAGACTTACAAATTTTTGGCGAAGTCCTTTAGGAAATCTGCTTCTGACTCCCTGTTTCGCATTTCCTCCTTTACTCTTATCTTGATGGCGAACCAAGATCCAAAAACTGTTATTGAGACTGAGAGTGATGAGGAAGAAATGGAAAAGACACAAGATATCCAAAAGGTAAACTTCTTCTAAAACATAATGTGATTTTCTGAGTCAAAGATTTTCCTAAGCAATTCATTTTAGACTTCACAGGTGATTGAGGAAATGGTCTCTCCAAAGAAGAGATCTAGAAATGACGAAGGATCCTCCAGTGAAGCTGCATCGAAGGTTCTAAAGGGTGCTGGTACCTGTGTTGCCACATTGCCCCTTGCAACTCAACCAGTTGCATCTTCATCTCCACCTTTGGAGATCCACAACAATCCTTTTGATCCGGGAGGATCTCCAAGTCCTGATCGCATGTGGCTTCGCGACCAAGTCCTGATCGCATGCGGCTTCACGACCAAATCCTGATCGCATACGGCTTCGCGACCTTAACCGTGTTCGGAAAGGATTCGCGACCATGGATTGGTCCGCGACCAGGAAAAGGAATTTGTTCCCTGTTCGGAATTGTAATCAGATCCGAATGTGTATAACTAAGCTTATCTGGTTAGGATTAGTTATATGAGTCTAATACGTTTAGGTTATTGAGTCTGATACGTACTCATACGATTGGACTATAAATACCTTGTAATAGGTCTAGTTTAGATCATCAACTCAATCGAAGAGTCATAGAACTTATTTGAGTTTTAGACACATATAGTTCCTTCGACGAAGGCAAGTGTGCCTAACGTTCGACGTGTAAATCCCTCTTTGAAATAAAGAGTTGTGCAATTACTTTGGGTTTCGGTATTTCCGAGTAAGATCCCGTTATTCCGCATATTAGAATCTGGGCGAGCCTAGTGCGAAAACCAAGACTAGGTCTCAAACGGATCAAGTTGGTATCAGAGCAACTTTCCTATCCTGTGGATGGTGAAGACTCGCCAGGGTTACAAAACTTCCGGCGAAATTCCAGGCGATCAATTGACGGTTCCTACAGCAGCGTCTCCGACAATGTCTGACGATACCTCAGTTCAAGCTAACCTAGCCGAACAAGTGGCTAAGCTCTCCACCGACATGGAAACCGTGCTTGCTTGGATTAAGCAGCAGGCCATGATTGTACCTCCTGAAGTAGAGAAGGTTATGGGTGAGAAGACTGGTGAAGACTTGTGCAGGGCAGACGAAGATGAAGACGAAGGCGACCACAATACCGACGACCTCGCCAACACCTCCTTAGCTGTCGGATCTTTTAAGGTCGACGCTAAGATTGATATACCCATATATGATGGGGTGATCGATGCCGAGAAGCTGGATTCTTGGATCGACCAACTTGAGACCTACTTTGACCTGAAAAGGTTTAGTAGCGCTCAAAAGGTCAAATTTGCACCTTTGAAGATGAAGGACCACGCCAAGACATGGTGGAAGGCCCTTGTCGCCAGTGGTGAAGCTGACGACCTTGCGTGGGGCCAATTCAAACGACTTCTGCGACAAGAATTCTATCCGATGGGTTACCTTGAGGAGAGATGGGAGCGTTGGCACAGATTGTACCAACGACGCGACCAGACCGTCCAAGACTATGTGACAGAGTTTCGGCGACAAGCAATGGTCATTGGCATCTCACTATCCGACCCTCAGGTATTTCGGAAGTACACATCTGGACTTCAGAAATCGATCAGTACTGAGCTAAGTATGTTCGGTGTCCAAGACATTGCAACCGCGAGCACAACTGCTATGGCGATCGAGAAGAAGAATAAACCCCGCAGCGACAAAAGCACGAAGGAAAGTGCGACCTCGACAAAGAAAAAGCCGAGTCCGAAGAAGAACGCTTCAAAATCGGGCACGGGTGCCTTTTGCGAAAATTGTCAAGTCGCGGGGCATACCAAGGACAAATGTTACAAGCTTCATCCTGAACTTCGGCCAAAGAAAAACGGACCAGGGAAAAGAACAGCCACGGCTACTGCGACTTCACCCGACGAAGAAGTTGTCCGAGTGAATTCGGTTAATGAGGCGGATACGACCTTGTCTCTGATGGCAATGCCGAAGGAGAAGGGTTCCGATCCACCGAACGACCATCACCCAACGGAGGACTTGTTCACCATCAACATCCAGGTGAAGCACGAAGTGGTCGCAGCGATATTCGATCCAGGAAGTCAGAAGAATCTGGTCTCCGCTGGACTGGTTCGGCGACTTGGTTTGAAGACAACCACACACCCGCGACCATATCCGCTGGGTTGGTTTACATCCGACGTGAACCAACAGATTACGAGTCAGTGTGTGTTGAAGTTTGCGATCTCTGCACGATATATCGATGAGGTGCAATGCGATGTTGTCCCTATCGATATCTGTCAGGTGATCTTTGGGAGTCCGTATCTGTATGATCGAGACGCTCACTTCCATCGGCGAGCGCAAGAGTACGACCTCACCAAAGACGGAGTTAAGTTCATGATCAGTAGAGACATTCACGTCAACACTTCGAACTTGATTACCGCAAATCAAGCCAAACGAATTGTTAATGCATGTCACAAGTATGTGCTTGTCATAATTCGACCCATTGATCAAGGTGAGGGTACTCGACCAGCATTGTCGCTGGCGTGCCGAGAGGATTCTGGTCGTTTGTCGGGACTGCTGGAGAAATACAGTGATCTGTTCGAGACTACCCAGGGTCGTCCGCCGAAACGTCCAGTCGAGCACGAAATTCAGCTTGTGTCCGATGCGACACTGCCCAATCTGAGTATGTATCGCAACTCAGTATTGGAGAATGAAGAGATCAAGAGACAACTGGGTGAGTTGCTGAACAATGGTGTCATTCAACCGAGTAGTTCACCTTGTGGATCTCCTGTGGTGTTAGTACCAAAGAAAGATGGGACTTGGCGTATGTGCATCGACTATCGAGCACTGAACAAGATCACCATCAAGAACCGGTACCCCCTTCCTTGTATTGATGACCTACTAGACCAATTGAAGCATGCTGTTGTCTTCTCCAAATTGGATCTTAAGTCAGGATACCATCAAGTCAGCATCCGAGAGGAGGATACATGGAAGACCGCGTTCAAAACACGGCAAGGTCTGTTCGAATGGCTGGTCATGCCGTTTGGTCTCTGCAACGCCCCGGCAACTTTCATGCGTCTTATGAATGACGTATTGAGACCGTTCATCGACGACTTTGTGATCGTGTATCTCAACGACATATTGGTTTATAGTCGTTCGTGGGATGAGCACCTCATTCATGTCGAAAAGGTGTTCGAACAGCTTTGGCAACATCGACTTCGCCTCAACCGTAAGAAGTGCGAGTTCGGTCAGCAAACTCTACTTTACCTCGGATTCATAATCGGCAACGGTACGTTGCAAATCGACCCGGACAAGGTCAAAGTGATTCGTGAATGGCCGCGACCGCGAACAGTTACGGATGTGCGTAGTTTTGTGGGAGCATGCCAATACCTTCGGAAGTTCATCCGACACTTCTCGATTATGGCTTCTCCGTTGCATGCATTAACCAGGATCGATCAGAAGTTCGAGTGGACAGGGAAACATGAGGACACGTTTCTCTTGCTGAAAAGGAAGATCAGCGAGGCGCCTGTGTTAGCTTTGCCGAATCTCCAGAAACCGTTCGAGCTAGAAACCGATGCCTCAGGTTATGCAATGGGCGCAGTGCTCATGCAAGAAGGTCGACCAGTGGCATATCACTCCGAGTTATTCCAGGGAGCTCAGAAGAACTACCCGACTTATGATAAGGAGTTATGCGCACTGCATCAGGCCGTGAAACATTGGCGGTGTTACCTCTTGGGAAAAGAGACGGTTGTCCACACCGACCATCAACCATTGCAATATTTGCAGACTCAGTCCAAGCTACAGCAAGCTCGACACATGAAGTGGATGTCGTATCTGCAGCAGGTCAATCTGGTGATTAAGTACAAAAAGGGCGTACACAACAAATTGGCGGACATGTTGTCGCGACCACCAGTTACGACCCTCTATTTATCAGCATTCATGCAGATCGAGCCCTCATGTCATGATGACTATGCCACTATGTACAGTGAAGACCCTGATTTTCAAACAGTACTGACTGAGCTCGAAACAGGGAAACCTACGGAGTTCGTTCGTCGAGAAGGACTCTTGTACAAGGGCAATTTACTTTGTATACCTCGTGGAGCACCTCGAATTCAATGGTTGCGAGAAGCGCATACATCAAAGGTAGCTGGTCACTTTGGGGTTACAAAGACGTTGCAAAATCTTCACCGACATGTGTTTTGGCCGCGTATGCAGCAAGATGTGGCTAGCTTTGTTCGAGGCTGTGGTCTCTGCAGCATCTCGAAACCGGCAAACCGAAAAGTAGGTTTGTACACTCCTTTGCCAGTTCCATCGCGACCATGGGAAAGCATATCTATGGATTTCTTGGGAGGATTGCCTAAGACCCGACGTGGCAACGACTATCTATTCGTGGTCGTCGATCGGTTCTCCAAAATGATTATTCTTATACCTTGTCGGAAGACTATCACGGGAGAAGAGGCAGCTCGGGTATTCTTTCAACACGTTTGGACACACTTCGGACTGCCGACTTCTATTGTGTCTGATCGCGATACCCGGTTCCTTAGTCACTTTTGGCGATCGCTCTGGACGATGATGGACACCAAGCTGAAGAGGAGTACTGCTTTTCATCCGCAAACTGATGGTCAAACCGAGGTGGTTAATCGCACAGTTGTTCATCTTTTGAGAGGATATAACTCGAAGCACCCGAAGACCTGGGATGGAAGCATACCGTACCTGCAGTTTGCTTTTAATCGAGCAGTGCATGGTTCGACTGGAAAGTCACCGTTTGAGGTTTGTTTAGGATTTCTGCCACAGAGTCCATTCGACATGGAGTTTGTGATCCCTACCTCAGCACAGAACAGCAAGGAAGCATCCGATCAGGATCGAGCACAAAAGTTCCTGGAAGGTATTCAACGACTCCATCGTGAGGTTGAACAGAACTTGCTGAAAGCTCAACTCAAGTACAAGGCGCGACATGATCGGCACCGAGTTGATGCGCAATTTCAAGAAGGTGATATGGTATGGTTACATCTGAGTAAGGAGAGACTTAAAGGTGAAGGTAAGAAGCTCAAACCCATTCGTTATGGTCCTTTTCGGATTTTGCGGAAAGTGGGTAATAATGCTTGTCAGCTCGAGTTACCTCCATACATGGATATTTACTCGGTTGTTAATGTTGAGCACCTCAAACTCTTTGAGCCTTCAATGCTGGATGATGAGCCAGATACTATAGTACCATCTGTTGAAGACTTGGTCTATCAACGAGACGAACCTATACGTGAAGATGTGATTCTGGAGAAGGTAACTACCACCCGCAGTGGCACCAAGGAGACTTTTCGAATCGGTCGGAAAGATCAACGAGCACGTGCGGCAAAGTGGTACACCAAAGAAGATGGACAAGCCCAATTTCCACATCTCCAGTTCAATCGAGAGGTCGCAACAGGGGTTGGCTCCTTCTCAACAAGGGAGTCATGATCCGGGAGGATCTCCAAGTCCTGATCACATGTGGCTTCGCGACCAAGTCCTGATCGCATGCGGCTTCACGACCAAATCCTGATCGCATACGGCTTCGCGACCTTAACCGTGTTCGGAAAGGATTCGTGACCATGGATTGGTCCACGACCAGGAAAAGGAATTTGTTCCTTGTTCGGAATTGTAATCAGATCCGAATGTGTATAACTAAGCTTATCTGGTTAGGATTAGTTATATGAGTCTAATACGTTTAGGTTATTGAGTCTGATACGTACTCATACGATTGGACTATAAATACCTTGTAATAGGTCTAGTTTAGATCATCGAACTCAATCGAAGAGTCATAGAACTTATTTGAGTTTTAGACACTTATAGTTCCTTCGACGTAGGCAAGTGTGCCTAACGTTCGACGTGTAAAGCCCTCTTTGAAATAAAGAGTTGTGCAATTACTTTGGGTTTCGGTATTTCCGAGTAAGATCCCGTTATTCCGCATATTAGAATCTGGGCGAGCCTAGTGCGAAAACCAAGACTAGGTCTCAAACGGATCACCTTTCAACCATCCCACTTCTGGAGGAAGTCTCACATCCCCGCGACCAAGTGATCCTTAGCTTTTGTTGGGTGATCAACTTTCTGGGAAAAGTCCCACATTTCCACATCCAAATCCTCTCCAAAGCTTGGCTTTCTCCTCTGCTTCTCAGGTAACAACTATCTCCACCCTCCTTGTTGGTTACATGTTTTATGAACTAACCATGAATACACAGGGGGTGAAGGCCCCTAGAGCCCCCAGCGATCAGCTTGCTGAGATCCAGGCTCTTCTTGGTGAGAGAACAACTTTATGTAGAACTCTCCAAGAAGAAAAAGAGGCGCTGGAGAAGTGTTCTGAGGAGATGTCTTCGGCCATTCTACACCTGGCAGAATGTTATGATGGAACTCACGAAGAGGTGCGCAGATTCCGTATGGAGAGAGATCATGCTCGACAACAACGAGAACTCTCCGATACAATAAGGAACAGCTGCACTCCCTTAATAAGGAATAACGTCAATAGGCTTAGAGACGTCGCCAATTCTCTTGGGGCGGCCAGTGTAGATCCTACTGATCCAATATGTCCCTGGGAGAACTTTGTAAAGTACTTTCGGATCAGGTCGATGATTTGGTCTCCTATATCCCTTTTGTATGTAAAAATTGCAAGAAGTAAAAAATTTCTTTTCCTTACATATCTGACTCCTTGAATGATTTTATATAATTTATAACCACTAATTGGAGTTCCTTTTGAATCTTCTATGTGAAAAAATGATAATAGAAAAGCATTTCTATGACCCGAACACAGGTAGAATATCCGAACTCAATGTTGGACAATTCTTAGGTCTTAGAATAGCATTGAGGCCATGCAGAATATTGCAGTCACAGTATAGCACTGAGACCGTAGACAGCATTGAGGTCACAGAATATTGTTGCGACCATATATTGGACTGCGATCACAGAATAGCATTGCGATCAGTGCAGAAAATATGAGGTTACCCTAAACTTATAAGGTATTAATTCCTCAAAAATTCATAAAAATTTCTCATATGATTATCTGTACTATAGCCCCCGAACGTGAAATAAAATGATCTTTAATAATTTGGAAGAGATACATTTTGCTTCAGATTCATAACCGGGTAATAGATACGATAATGGTTTCCAACAGGGGTAATACCCATTATGGGAAATCATTAAAATAATGCGCCTGGCGAGGAGTCATCTCGAGCATATGAAAGGAAGAAATGGCGTGTCTGAGAAGCTTCAAGACCAAAACCCTCTCTTTCCTTAGCCATTCTTGCCGCAAAAAACCCTCCTTTGCGCACCTTGCCCTCATCGTCTCCACCGATTCCAATAGCAATGGCGTCCAGGAGCCGATCGATCCATCATAATGAGGAGAGCCTGATAGCGCTTAAAAAAGAGGAGATCCTTCCTCCGCGGCTGCTAATCAATTGGTGGCCGACGGAGAAGAACGAGGAAACCCCAGTCGTTCGTGAGAATGAACTGGTAATCTTTGAGGATTTCTTGCGATGCAGGTTTCGACTCCTGGAGAGCGAATTCCTCCAAGGGATCCTGGCACATTACGGACTAGAGCAGGTGAATCTTCATCCAAATGCCATTTTCCAGCACTTGCGTGAGGCTTTCATTGGTGTGATGCCTAGCGTGGATCTTTTCCCACGCTTCTACTTCTCGGCATGGTGAAAGAGTGCCAACGCCACTGGCTGCATCTACTTCCTCATAAGGGAGAAGAAAGAGTGCCATTTTCTTCCTCTGTGGGATTCGGTACACGGGTGGCATCACAAGTGGTTCTACTGCACCCCTCCGTTCGAGAGTAGCCTCTAGTTCAAAAACAGTCGACCAAAGAAAAGCAGCGAAATGGACACTGCTCCTGCCCTTGATTTGGAGCTAAAGAAAGAGGCCCAGGTAATTCTTCACTTAGTCCATCAAAGATTAACAGCACGGGATATCATCCGCGACTTTGTGAAGAATAGGGTGAGCCCCCTGCGGAAGAGGGAACACCCTGCTTGGGAAATAGAATCCATGGAAGATGGTACCCTGGATTATAATATAGGTATGTCCTCTGGTCTACAAAATGTGCATTTCTACCGATGAAAAATATTGCACTGGGTAACTTGCATTTTTTGTGATGCAGTTTTATCGTTGTCTGAGATCGAAAAACGGACGAACGGCCCTTTGCGGCCTTATAATGCCGCAACAGAAGGAGCTCAAGGATCACCCCGTCCTTAGAGCTTAATAAATGGCAGCGACGATTTGAAACAAGAATGTCAAAAGGTAAGACCTTTTTAGCTGAACTCGTTTGAAGTTGCATATTGATTTGGATCACCAAGTCATGTATTTTGTGATACAGCTGCTGAAGGGGTGAATCACCAAGACAAAACATCCTGGTGACGACACTGGACTCTCTGGGGGATTAGTGGTGAAGAGGATAAAGAGAAACTCTTTGAAGAAGAAGATGAAGGAGCTGGCTCCTGAAAAATCCAAGAAAATCCTAGGAGGGGCTTCTTCAAAGAAGAAACAACAACCCCAAAAAATACTGTAGTAAGATTTTCTGTGCCTCCTATACTCCCAAGTGCGAATAGGAATTTTACTTCTTAGTCGTACAGGGTGAGGGGAGCGAGGATGAGGAAGACGAAGTTACTCTCATCCGTTGCAAGAGGAAAGCAACAGACCCTCTGGAGATCAAAATTAAAGGAGGTCAACCTCTCCTATCATTGCCAAAGTCTTGTCCTCCATGGTAGGGACGGAAACAGCAACAAAGGATCCCGTGGTCGTAGAAGATCTTGCGGTCACGGAGGAGACTCCCAATCCTGAGGCTCGGGAAACCCCAAGGCTGGCAACTCCTCCTCCAATGATCGAAGGGACGGTTGTGGTAAGAACTTCACAATCTTTAAATTTCTACTTCCCTATATATACCAATCGTGTTGTGAACATGCAGGGAGAAGAAGACACTGTCCTGTTCAAGAAAAGGAAAACAAGGACCAATGTTGACGACACTTCAACAGGGGCACCTAGTGGGCTTCTTTCTCCCTAGAGCTCATCGTCGAAACCCAAACCTTGGATAGGATTTTGTATAAAGTAAGAATATCATCTCTTGTCAGTTCTATGTTATCAACAAGAGGTATTCTAAGTTATGATACTTAGGCGTAGGGATCCTGTACTTAGTGCCCCGGCGACCTCACCAAACGTCGGCGCATCAACTACCATAGAGGTTGCGAGCGAGACAGGTCCAACTCCGTGGCTGAGGAATCCTCTCAGGCCATTGTGGTGGAAATAATAGTGGACATCCAATCTCAAAGGATGGAAACAGCAATCCTGACCGCAGGGGTGGATCAGCAAGAAAAACCATCTGCTGCCCTATTGCCAAGGAAAAAAGCAAGCCTCAAGGTTCAACCTTTAGCTGAACCTAAGAGTACGGTGAGGAGTTCATTAAGCGATTTTGTAGAGGTAAGTAAACTCTTATTGTTTCTGAAATTGTAAAACTTAGGGACGTTCAAGTCTCAAGAGCAATGTCTTACTATGTTTCAGGATTTAACCCGGGTGGTGACCAAGTCAAAAGTTTTAGCGAAGCATATTGAGGTCACACAACGGGAGATCAGCCGACTACAACAGTAAGTATAATGCATCTTGTCAATACCAACTTGAATTCTTATCTAAGTATAACTATTGTCTTTCTTGTCATAGGGAAAATGCCTTCTTGAACAAGAGCATGGCTGATCGGGAAAACCAGAAAGAATCGGCGGCCGTGAGATTTTCTTCTCTAGAGAAGGAACTCCACGAAGCGCAGTCAAAGCTTTCCTGTGAGTTTACTTCCGACCAGAAGAAATTATTTCGTTACATGAACCGCTTTAAAGTCGATTACCGTGTTCATGCAGTACAAGAGGATCAAATAAGCCTTATTTCAAAGGAGAGATATGATCTTCGGGCGACCATCGGGCTTCAAAACTCAAAAATTGACACTGTCTGCAAGGAGAATGGAACCTTAAAGGCAATGATTTTATCCTGCAGTAGTGCTCCATTAGTCATCTTTGAAAAACTAAAGATGGTGGCGACTTTGCTCAAGGTTGATGTGGTCGAAGCTCAAAAGGTCAACCCCACATTGGTTGCGGCTCAGGCTGAATTACTTCTCAAGTACCTCCCTGAAGATACGAAACGGCAAGAAGAGGCAATGAAGACCAATGTAAGATTTGTAGCCTCTGCCATTCTATGCAAATTGAGACTTCACCAAGGGCCAAATTTGAATTTGGATCCAGTGGTGGGAGATGCAGTGTTCAAAAGTGATGATCAGTTTGAGGCCATATCCGAAGATGTCAATCCTCTTCTTGAAAAACTTTTGAAAGAACTAGGCTTACCATGACACATTGTAATACACAACGATCCTCAGTTTTTTAACAGTATACAGTTATACTATGCAAATGGATGCCTTAGGTTTTTTTTTGAAAAGAGTGTACTTAATTTCGTTTTATATTACAACCATATTCTCATAGCCCCCTGCTGAGATTATAGGTACTGGAAACTTAGTGTTATAATCTCAGGAAAAATATGGGTGTTTGACGATCAGAAATATCCAGTGAGTTTCTTTTACGTATAGGAACGGTTTATAAAGAAATATCTCGACCTAGATACGATCATCAGGTCGCACCAATATTGACCTTAATACAATACTAGGTCTTATTACGAACAGGCAGCCACTCGAATGATCAGAAACATGCTAGTAAGTTCTGTGTGCATTTAAGAACGGCTTATTTAGGGATGTCTTATTTAGATGCAACCATGAGATCGGCCAACGAATCCAACCAAGTTATCATAGTAAGGTGGTCACCGGCGACCAGCCCCCGAGCATAGCTCGGTATGGGTGTGGCAAAAGAGAAAGAAACCATAACATAATTCAAAGAGAGGTACACACAATTTTTTAACAAATCATGCTAATTGAAAAGGAAAAAAGAAATAGGAAACTTACACATAGAACTTGTGTAATTGATCTATATTCCAAGCACTAGACAAGATCCTTCCGTCCTCCATAGCTAATCGGGCCAATCCTGGCCACAGTACTGAAACTACAGTATAATGGCCTTCCCACTGAGGAGAGAACTTATTACAGTTAGACTGGTTTTGTATTTTTCGTAAAACCAAGTCACCTATGTGAAGACTACGAGGCCGCACCCGTTTATTGTGATATTTATGCAAAGCTTGTAAATTTACTGCGGATTTGATCAGCGCATGATCACGCTTTTCATCGAGGAGGGTTAGATCTTAGGTACGTTGTTCGAGTTGATCAGTCTGATCGAAATGATCTACCGAACAGAACCAATATGAATTTCCCTAGGTAATACAGCCTCAGTGCCATATGCCAGTTGGAAAGGTGTCTCACCCGTAGCCCGACTGCAAGTGGTACGCAGTGCCCATAAAACAGAGTAGAGTTCATCTACCCAAGCCCCCGAGCGTAACTTAAGGCGATCGAAAACACGCTTCCTTATGCCTTGTAATAACTGCCCATTGGCACATTCAACGACACCATTGCTCTGTGGATGAGCTACAGAAGCAAAGCATACTTTGGTTCCAATATCATCGCAATAGTCCAAAAAGAGACCACTAACAAATTGGGAACCATTGTTGGTGAGATGACTTGGAACACCGAATTGCGTGACAATATTCTTATGGAAGCACTTTTTTGTCGCAGTAGCGGTAACGTTGCGGACTGGTTCAGCCTCAATCCATTTCATAAATGTATCAATGGCTACGAAACAAAAACTTGTACCATTGACCGCTTGGGGCATGGGACCCACAATGTCTATCCCCTAAACCGTAAAGGGCCATGTCAGAGGAATAGTTTGTATGGTGTATGCAGGCTGATGAACCTGTCTCGCGTGAAATTGACATTGTGGGCATGTCTTGACCAAATGTTTGGCATCATCAAGTGTCGAAGGCCAATCAAAACCCTATCGGAAAGCTTTTTCGACCAGTGTGCGAAATGACGGGTGTGCACCACATACACCGTCATGAATTTTTTTCAAGAGGGATTTACATTTCTCTTGAGATATGCAACGCATGAATACTCCTTGAGTATCCTTCCTGTACAAGACCCCTTCTATGAGTTTGTACAAGCGCACTTTCCGAACTAATTGATCAGTCTCGGTTTCATCCTTGGGAAAAGTTCCATGTTCGATATAGACCCTCAATGGATGGGTCCAATCTCCTTCATGGCCAAGGTTGGTGACGCAGACTGTCACCAGGTCGTCTTTGATCGAAGTCTTGATTGAAGGATGTTCTAAGTGTTCAACGAACACTCCTGCCGGAGCGGATGTGCGTGAGGAACCAATATTAGATAATTGGTTTGTGAGAATATTGTCCTTTCCCGGGATATATTGGACTTCAAAATGACTGAAGTGTTTTTTCAATCTCCTCACTTCCCCCAGGTAATGAGCCATTGTCTCATCGGAGGTGATGTACTCCTTGTTTATCTAGTTTAGGACTAGCTGTGAGTCTCCCCTCACCACTAATCGATGGACTCCGAGGAACTTAGCTGCCCGAAGCCCTGCAATAAGACCTTCATACTCTATTGCGTTGTTGGTCGCAACAAAGTGTAATTGAATGACATACTTGAGTTGGTCTCCCTGAGGCGTGATTAAGACCACTCCAGCCCCCGAGTGTTGAAAACTACGAGAGCCGTCAAAATACATCATTCCAATGGTCGGTGCATGGTAAATCTTTGGATTCCTGCGTACGAGGGTCGGGATTAGTCCATTCGACCACAAAGTCTGCAAGGATTTGAGATTTAACTATTGTGCGAGGGGTGAAATGGATGTCAAATGCTCCAAGTTCCACTGTCCACTTCGCAATGCGACCAGATTTCTCCAGGTTGCAGATTATATCTCCCAACGGGAAGGACGAGGGCACAATAATTTTGTGCTCCTGAAAGTAACGTCGTAGCTTACGGGAAGCCATCAGAATTGCGTAAAGTATTTTTTGGACCTCAGGGTATCGCTCCTTTGGACCGTGAAGTACCTCTCTTATGTAATAGATTGGTCGCTGTACACTCTCTCTCTCTCTCTACGACCAGAACGGCGCTGACCGCGTGAGGGGTGGCCGCCAAATAAAGAAGTAGTTGTTCCCCCGAATTCAGAGAGACTAGTACTGGCGAGCTAGACATATACTTTTTAACCTCTTGAAAAGCTTTTTCGGCTTCATCCTACCAAGAAAAGCCATTGTGTTTATGACGAGACTTGAAGAAAGGCAGGCCTCGTTCGCCTAGCCTTGATATCAAACGGCTAAGAGCCGCCATGCGACCTGTTAGGCTCTGGATGTCCTTCATGGTTGAAGGAGATCTCATTTGCTCAATGGCCCTAATTTTCTCGGGATTAACCTCTATTCCTCTTGAACAAACTAGGAAACCCAAAAGTTTCCCAGAAGAAACCCTGAAGGAACATTTTTCGGGTTTAATGTTATTCCATGCTTGTTTGGATTACGTACAAAAGGTTTCAGTAAGGTGATCCAAATGACTCAAGCTTTTCAAACTTTTTACAACCAAATCATCAACGTAAGCTTCAAGATTATGCCCCATCTGGGAAAGAAAGGCCTTTTGCATCAAGCGCGTGGAACCGGTGTTCTTGAGACCAAATGACATTCTGACGTAGCAGTAGATGCCAAATGGTGTGATGAAGGCAGTTTTCTCTTCATTTTCTTCTGCCATGCTAATTTGATGGTACTCTGAGTAAGCGTCCAGGAAGCTCATCAGTTCGCAACCCACTGTAGAATCTACCAACTAGTCGATGCGGGGAAGGGAAAAATCATCCTTCGGACAGGCACTGTTTAGACTTGTGTAATCGATGCACATGCACCACTTACCATTTGACTATAGGACCATGACCAGGTTTGCAAGCCACTCAGAATGATCGACCTCACGAATAAATCATGCCTTCTGAAGTTTATCTAACTCCACTAGGATGGCTTCTTGCTGATCAACAGCAAAGTGTCTGAGCTTCTGCTTTATAGGTCATTGTCCAGGTCGAATTGCTAACCTGTGCTCAATTACCTCCCTTGGGACTCTAGGCATGTCGGATGGTTTCCACGCAAACACATCTGCATTAGCCCGGAGGAAAGTAACAAGCTCGAGTTCCTCTTTGTCTTCGAGGCCTAATCTGATCCGAATGGTTCCAGATGGATCATCTGGGTACAATGGAACCAGTTTTAATTTTTTGTCTGGCCGCGGGGCAACTTTGATCGTATCCAAAGCCGTGGTAGCAATCTTGACACCCTGAAGGGGAAGCTGATCCACTAGTTCCAGGGATAATCGATCACAAGTTAGCGCCGTGTTCTGGCTGCTCGGACCGAGATAACGCCTTTGGGGCCAGGCAACTTGTCGCACTGATAAGCGTAGTGTGTAGCCATCATAAATTTAGTGAGAGTTGGCCTGCCAAAATTGCGTTATAAGCCGAATCACAATAAATTACATCGATGGTAATCAATTTTGTTTGGAAGTACCACCTGTCCCTTCGATATCATGGAGGGACCAGGAATTATTCCATAAAATGGATGAATTATGGGCTTAATTTTTGAACGAGGGATCTGCATCTCATGCAGAGCCTTGACCAACAGAATGTCCAAGGAACTCCCCCCGTCGATTAGAACTCTTTCAACTCGAGCATTGTTGATAATTGGGGTAATGACCAAAGGCAATCTCAATGGTCGCGTAAGCCCAACAGGACAATCAACCCGATCAAAACTTAAAGGAGTTTCCAACCAACGAGGGTATTGAGGGTCACCAAGGGGAGCCTCTACTTGGTTTATCTCACGGTAAAACGTCTTAAACTGATGCTTACAAGCAAAACAGGAGGAACCTCCAAAAATAACATTAACATGATTATGGAGTACCTGATAGGACATCTCTTCGTCCCGTCGGCGTCTCTAAGTCCGCAGGCCTAATCTTTTGGCGGCAAAGTTGGCATCGGTCCAATACCTTGGTAGAAGTCATCTAGTTGCTTCAACCAGTTCTGGCAGTTCTTGAGATCGTCCCCCAAAGAATTGTGGAACTAGCACCACTTCTTGTTTCCTTGAGGGTTAGTTTGTTTTCCCGGCTGGTCACTATTGCGACCAGCAAAAGTGGTTTTATTCTTGAATGGAAACTTGTTACCTTTTCCTGGTGGTGGTTTCTTTGCAACGGCGACCTCCTGGTATTGTCCAGTCCGGTTTTTCTTGGACTTTTTCGATTTTCTGCCTAATTACGATTCTAGCTTCTTGCTTGAATCCTCCTTCTTAACATCTTTAAGACCTGGCTGAGGTAGTAAGTTTCCTTTATCCACCATCCTATTCCATTCCACGGCCTCAACCGCATCGGAATAGCGGTCAACCATGTCGAAGAGATCGACTACTAATCGAGGTGGGTGGATAAGTAGATCTTCGGTAAACCTCTGATATCGTATGGCATGTTTAAATGCCCTAATAACAAAGTTGTCAAATATATTCGGAATGGTATGCCTCACTCCAACAAATCTCCGAATAGTCTCAGTAGAAGTCTGGCGCAGACGTGAAGATCATCCTCTTTGCCAGGTTTTTGGTAACAATTCTGAAAGTTGTTGAGTATAGTGTCACACAACATTTCCCAGGTATAAATTGAACCCTTTGGCTGATTGAACAACCAGGTTCTTGTCGGCCCCTCGAGGACCATTGGCAAATAATTTGCCATGACACGATCATCCCCACCCATTGCTTGAATAGCGGTGATGTAGATCTAAAGGGATTCAAATGGATTCTGAGTTCCATCAAATCTTTCAATTGTTCCTGGCTTGAACTTGTCTGGCCAGACCACCGCACAGAGGCCTGGTGAAAAAGCTTTGCAACCAACATAGGAACTGTGGAGAGTTCTGCGGCTTTCAATCTGATCGCGGGTGACCTCATTCTGTGGGGATATGTGGCCACCTGGCATCCCACCCACGTGGTAGCATGCCTGGTCTATGAACATTGCCCGACAAAAACATGTTTTCCCGAACAATGTCCAATTCAGAGTAGCGAAACAGAAGCATGGATTTCAGGTTAAACATATTATAACATAAAGGGTGTGTTATTAGAAACAACCCATGCTACAAAACATCAATTTTTACCAAAAACTTTACATCTTACTAGCAAAAGGACTAGTCCTGCGGTAGCTTTTAGAAGTCTTCGTCTCCAGATCCAAAGTAAGTGTGGTCGTAGCTGTAGATATCCATCTCTGGATCCTTGGGGTCTTGGATGAGCTCTGCTCCGCCGTTGCCTTCTTCAGTAGATTCTTCCTCAGCTGAAAATTCTAATTCTAACAAGGATTTACATAGCAAGGGTGAGTACAAAAGTACTCATCAAGCATCAATCATAATGTAGGATGATCTAGGTTAACTAGATTCAAGGATAATATGTTTAAGCATATAATAAGTCAAGGAGTATAAGTTTTGCTTTTAAAACATTTGTTGGAAACAAACTCCATTTGGTCATTTAGAACAATTCTACTGAGCACTTTACACCACAGGGCTGAGGCCACCTGTAGGCCTCCTTTCCTGCCACGACGCAGTTCTCGACCTGAGAACAAAGAGTGAATATCCACGTTTTACTCTACAGAGGTGTATCAGTTTACCCACAGAATCTCTTGACTTCCGTGTCGGTGTTCGTCAACAGTGCTCCGCATTTCTGATAATGTGTGACACCGTCAAGAGAATAAAGTCTTTTTCAAATCCATCCACTAAGCATCTCCACTCCACCGGGTGAGCATATAGCGTCCTGGGTACTTCTTGGGCGACCCGCGGAACCCATCTCGATTATTTTGAGTGATCCATGACGCCCCCTAGGTTATTCTGAGCGACCCGTGGCGCTTATACATATATAATACGTTCCCGTGGAGATGACCTTAGTTTTCAGATAAGATACTTGACTAGGCCCGTCCCATAGCAGGTCTGTGGTTAATACGGGTGTTACGACGCTGGATGAAAGAGTCAGCTTGTCACAGTCCTTATTAATTTTCATCCACTATAGTATCGATAAGGAAGTCTTTCTGTCACGATCTCAAATGCAGAGGCTTCCTTTATCATACTCAATATCCCATGTATGTCATATCATATACATATGATCTCCCTAAATCATCTAATCAATCTTTGAAAAATACTCTTTTCATGCAAGTGATAACTTTTAACTAGATATGAAACTATATCATAAGAAATTAGTTCGAGCAATTTCAACATGATCAAGAAGGAACTTGCCTGTGTAGACGAGATTGAAATCGGAGTTCGGCAATTTACCCGATGTCCCTCACTACCGTCAGTTCATGAGAAACATAATTATATATACATACATATACTTAGAATATTGCTATAACAGGACATACAAAATGCAAGAATGAATGCATCTATGCATTCGTTCCCCGGACCCGTGGTCGAACACGACCAGTCGACACTCTGAAGTTAAGAAATTTTAGTTATAAGAAATATATTTGAACTACATGATGGAATAAAAACTCCGAGTTGACTAATTCCCAAATCAAATAATACTATTTGCATTTGTTTATAAATTATTGAAATAAAAGTAAGTTGCAATCTTACATTTATTGAAATATAAATCTAAAATAATTTGAGTCAAGATATTAATTAAGTGTAAAGACTGTTTAATGTGGAAATCAGATTGATGAGTTATTTTGAAGTAAAGATAATACATAGCTTGATAAATATTTTTCTTGAATAGTAGGTCGTATAAACGAAAGGAAAATACTTCGATTTATTAAAAGGATGAAAATATATTTGTGTGTATATACACATGTTTTATTTAGCTAAGCTTTTATTACTTTAGGGGTAAATATATACTTATATATTTTAAGGGGTTATAAATACTAATTAATTAGAAATATTGAGTTAGTGAAATTTCTGCATTAAACAGATTTTATTCAGATATAAAGCAGTATTCAATTGTATTGAAATTAGTATTTTGAAATAGAAATGAAAATTGGAAAATAAATGAAAATAAAAAGAAATAAGAAGCTTTGGTTGGGCCCAAATTGGCCCAACCCGCGCACGCCCTCGGCCTGGCCCCAAACACACTAAACACACACACGCACGCCACACACTCACAGCACAAACACACGGCCGCCCCTAACTCCGGCCGTTTGCCGCCCTCGGCTCCGGCTCCGGCTCCGGCGCCGTAGCCGCCGCAGCTCCTCCCGCGACCCTCGCTCTCCGTCTTTACTTCACGCGCTACCCCTTTTCCTTCTATCTCCTCGCGCCCTACGAGCCAACGGCTAAAACCTTAACCCTGGCTCCCGATTTGCCCTGGCACCGTTTGGTCCTCGCCAGTGCTGGCGTCGCGGCCGGCCGTAGCCCGGGCCGCGCCGCTGCGCCTACTCTCCCGCGGCTCGCGGCCGCGCTTGGTCGTGCCGTAACGGCGTGGCCACGCGGTAGCTCGCCGCGCGCGTGGATGTGCGCCGCCGGCTCGTCGGCTGCCTGGTCCCCGTCGCCTGCGTCTCAGGTGAGTTTCTTCTATACTTAGATTCTGCGCCAAGGTCTTAGGGTTTTGGATTTAGGCCTCTTGGTCTTGTTCTGTATGCTGGTGTGCTCTGTTTGGCTTGGTTTTGTGATGCTGTGATGACTGTGTGATTGATGGATGAATATGCTCTAATGTCTGTGTATGTGTGATGATGCTAGATGTGTGCAGACCATGTGGCAGCAATAATCTGCAAATTCTAGGGGGGTATTTGGGATGGTCCTTGTGCAACTATTATGGCTTACACTTCACTCTAGTTAAACAGCTTAGAACTAAACAAATTATGATAATTCAGTGACAAAACATGCTAAAGTCTGAAGTCTAAACATGCTCAAATCTAAAATTAGGTTCAGTTTTAACCTTGATGCTGGCTCTGGATCTCTTCTGGTTCCAGTGGCTGCTACTCCTTGGTTCTTGCTGTTGCTCCTAGGGCTGCTTCACCCTGAGCCTTGTTGGTTTACTTTAGCCTCTAATGTCTGTGTGTGAATTGTGCTGCTGTGTATGTGATACTATATGCTGTGATGCTACTGTGTATGAGGTTATATTGTACGGTGCAGTTACTTCATCTGGTGTATAACATGTAACCAACCTTCTATGGGCTGAGGTGGCTATTTGCACTGTTCTGTTGAACAGATGGCAGTGCCCTGGTTAAGCTGGGTGTCCATTGGGCTGATTTGTAAATTTGAGAAATCTAGAGGGGCTTTGTGCAAAATTGAGACAACTTGGGCCTTTGGGCCTGGTTTTTGGGCTGGATTTTTCTAAAAGAAAAACACTTTTCTTTTTATTATCTATTTATTTATTTATTCTCCCGCTTCTATTTTATTCTATGCCCTCTGGGGCTCGATATCGACCCGGAAAATGACCCAATATGAAAACGATCGACCCGAAAGATAGACCCGACCCTAAAATGCTGGATGATGACAAGCAAGTACAGGGGTGAGCAGCGGCACTCGCTCAGGCTGAGAGGTGGCTGCAAGAAACCCCTGACGAATACTGCACAGGTCTAACAGCAAATTTTCTAAAACAAAACTAAATCCAACGCGTAGACTTAGGTTTCAGCATTGCCAGCATTGTTGCTTCTCTGCTAGCCAGCCATGTGGCCTCTGATTAGTCGACCAGCTTTGTGGTCATTACATGATATGCCCATGGTCCCAGACGAGAATGGACAGGACGCGATCTTGATCGCGGGAATTTCCAACTCGCCTGGCTTTGTCATGCCGAACTGATCCTGGGGGTAGTCGATTACGCCTCCCAAGACTACAGTAGGAATACTCCCTCTCATGGGAGCGAATCGTAGACCAGGATGAAGTAGTTGGAGTTGCGTCAGATGCAACTTCATCTAGTTTTTCTGCCAGGATTTTGGCGAAAGCCGGCTTGTCCGCGTCTTCGACATTGGGAGGAAAATTACACAGGACTTCCACGATAGAATGAATCCGCCCATGCGTACTACTCCTGGGTGCACTAGGTGTCACCATTTCTCCATCCACCGGTGGATAATCCGGGGCCAAAGAAGGTGTCTGGTCGCGTCTACGACCATGAGGACGACAGGAAGAACTTGGAGCGGCATCATAACGAGACTGCGCAAGCTGCAGAGCTTCCAATGCAATTTTATGAAGTTCGTTATCTCACTGCTCATGATCATGATCCTCCTTTTGCTTGCACTCCTGTTCCTCCTTTTGTCTGCGCTCTTGCTCCTCCCTAGCAATTCGCTATTCAGGAGTTTCCTCCGACAAGGCAGCAAATTCTCAGGGTAGCGAGGTCGCAAAAGGAGAAAATATCTACTTTGGTTCCGAATAGGATTCGAAATCAAAAAGAGACTGGAGGTTATCGGGATCAAGCCTCCCAAGGCTAAGCTCCAGGTTATCATCATCTGCCTCCTCAACGGCGACGCGTCGTGGTACATATTCAGCCTCCATGGTGGTGGAACTCACATGAGGTTCTTGGTCTATCTTCTCTGTCTCTTGGTCAAGGGACATGACCTAAGCTGGAGAAGATGCATCCTCTAAATATTCCTCAGGAAGATCTTCGCGATCCACCTCTTCCATTGGAACGGGATTGCTAGGTGAGAGCATCCGAATATGGGCATAATCCTCGAGATCGAAATTGTTCTCGGAATCGTATGCCCAAGACATGTCTTACCAGAACTCCTGATGAACAAAAGGCACCTTGAGAAAGGCCCCACTGTGGGCGCCAACTGTCGACGATTTGGACTCGGGGTCCCCTGTCGATCTTACTCAGATTTGTGACTTGTATGTGAGATCTTTCAATGTGCCCACAGGTAAGTTAGGGTAAGAAATGACGATAAGGATGCCATGATTTATACAGGTTTGGACCCTCGATGGCGGGAGTAATAGCCCTACGTCCTGTTGTGATTTCACTATGGGAGTAAAACAGTTTACAGGGAGAAGAGATTATCACAGGCGATAATCTCTTCTATATTTTTGTCTATCTAACTATATTAAGTCTTCAAGCTTTGTCGACTTGTTGTCTTGCTTGTTAACTGCCCTTTACATCGTGCATCCATCATCCTTTTATACTGAATGAAAGGACGTCAAATGCGAAGCGGTTTGGGATGGTTGTCTTGATGCAGTTCGTATAACCGCACATGTCAACCTCCTGGCGGTTGTCTTCACAGGTGGGAGAAGTTCCCTTGTGCCTGAGAACGTGTCCAGTAGAGACTTGAACACCCCCCAGGTTACCTTGGTCGCATATAGTCAGCGACCCTCTGACCGCGCACTGTCTGCGGCTTCATGATCATGCAAGGGCTGCAATCATAAACTAACTTTGGCGCTATCAGCGTCCATAGTGGTTACTATAGACACATATCATATTTGAACCTGACTTGAACTCGATATGTGTTACTCAAACTAGCTCGGGTGATAATCCTCGTCAGGCGTTTAACAATGGATTTCAGGGAGGTCCTAATTTTCTTAAGCAAGGTGGACGTTCAATCTCTCATACTTTTTTGGGGTGTTTTAATTGTCTTGCTCTTGGTCACCTTAAGAGACTTTTTAGCTTCTGTCAGGTGTTTTATTTGTAATAACTATGGCCATATTAGAAAATACTGTCTTAAGGCTAAATTTAAGCGTAAAATTTATATCCCAAAGGGTGCTTTCACACAAGCCCTGTTTTCTATGCATCCAATTGGCATACATGCTTAGAAGCCAATTAGTGGAAGCGGTAATGATTTTTCGTTTGGAATTTTGAAATCTTCCTTTGGTTTTTGTGCTGAAGATGTTAAGCAATATTTTCTCTAAGGATTTATCCGGCTTTTTCAAGAAATTTCTGAATAGCAAAGTCGAATCATTTTCCACCCCACACCTTAACCTTTCCTCTCAGCATAAAGAAGGCCTGTTAGCCATTTCTTCTCCCTTAGTTAACAGTTCTTTTTCAAAAGAAATGGTGAACTTCTATGTTGATCCCATGCCATTTTTACATCATGGTTTAGAAGAAACTGTTGTCCCGGATAGGCCTCTGCGTACTAGGTATGTTGCTCTTCGATCAGAAGCCAATGAAGTTGTGGTTGTGGAAGCTCCTGCACCAGAGGCTAATCATCCCAGGAAGGCGGTTGCTAATGATATGAACCAACTTCATGAGAAATCGGTACATGGGATTTCCAATCTTCACGGCGTAGGATTCTTGGATTACTTGGTGGAATTGTGACCCGATGACGAGAAAGCCTGTAGGATCGAGAATGCCAACTAAAGGGGAGTGAATAGGAGGCTTTAAAAACATTTCTAATAAAACAACTTTCGCAACATTAAAGCCTAAAAGAGCTAAGAGCAAATAAAAACTGAACCAATTAAACAGATAGATTGCACAAATAAAATAAGAGGAAAAGAGACAAACACAACGCTGTATCCCGAGGTCTCGGAGACTCGCCTGATCTCCCCTACTCCTCGTTGAAACACTCAAATGAATGAGTCTTGTTTCAATATCCACGAAGAATATTTCCACTAGGGTTGCTCTTTCTCCACCCCAGAAAGGTGAGCACCAAACCGCTCACAAACACACCGAGCCTCTCCGACAAACTTCATCAATGGAGAGATCAACGGCCACACCACTAAACCATCTAGGTGAAGACGATCACCAAGAGTAACAACTTACGAGATCTTTTCTTGACCTCCAACAACCACCGAGAAACTCTAAGGATGCAAATGATGTGAATGATATTTGATCAATAGATCAAGATTTTAGCACTATGAAACTTTGGCTCAAGTGTATATATGAATATCGCTCATCAATATGTGGAAATCTGCTCAAAAATGTTTTAAAAATACTGCTCAAAAATGTATAGAAATATGCTTAAAAGTGTTTTAAAAACTGCTCGAAATAGTAGAGAAATCTCCTCAAAAGTGTTTATAAAAATTAATCAAAATCTGCTCAAAAGTGTTTATAAAAACTGATCAAAAATCTGCTCAAAAATGTTTATAAAACTGCTCAAAAATCTACTCAAAAGTGTTTATAAAACTGCTCAAAAGTGTTTACCTTAGGTCTGTGCTGCTTTCTTCTTGCTGATCTTGCGGTTGCGACCTTGGCTCGTAACGTTGGCTCGCGACCTTGGGTAGTACTGCGACCTTGCACTTGCAACCTTGGCTCGAACCTTGGTCTGCGACCTACAGATCCTCCCGGATTACTTGCAGACTTTATGGAAATGGCTCTTTGGTCTTTGCGGCTTTCGTCTTGTGACTCCCATTTGACATTTCTTCTTTTCACCTAATCTTATTGATTATACTAAAAAAATAGATTTGTCCAAGACACTTGTTGTCATTTATCATTAAAATCAAGATTAAGAGCCTAGAAGCAATAATCTCCCCCTTTTTTATGATTGAGGACAAGTGTTGAAATGAATAAAATTTAATGACTTACCCTAAGTTATGCATAGGCATTAGATATACAAGAACTCCCCCTGAATGCTTGCATATATAAATACACATATGAGTCATTTGAGAGTCCACAATGAATAAACAACGAGCATATAAACTATCAATAATGTCATCCAGATACAAGAATCTCTCCCCCTTTGACATCAAGCACAAAAAGGCAGGAGGACAGCAAAGTAGACAATTAACTTGCATTTGATAGATCAATAATATTCAATTCACTTCTAAGAAAGCAAAATCTAGTCTCATCTAAAGGTTTGGTGAAAATGTCTGCTAGCCGCAAGTCAGTTCTTATATAATTCACTTCTATGTCCCTTTTGCCACATGATCTCTTATAAAATAGTGCCTAATATCAATATGCTTTGTTCTAGAATGTTGAACTAGATTGTTGGCAATCTTTATGGAACTTTCATTATCACACAAGAGTGAAACTTTTTCAAATGAAATTCCATAATCCAAAAGGGTTTGCTTCATCCATAAAATTTGAGCACAACAACTACCCGCTGAAACATATTCCGCTTCAGTGGTGGAGAGAGCTACGAAATTTTGTTTCTTAGATGACCAAAAGACTAGTGATCTCCCCAAAAGTTGACAACTACCAGATGTGCTTTTTCTATCAATTTTACAACTCTCATAATCCGAATCCAAGTAACCAATTAATTCAAAATTTGCATCTTTAGGGTACCAAAGTACTATATTTAGATAGCATTTTAAGTACCTAAGGATTCTTTTAAGAGAAATCAAATGACATTGCTTAGGAGACGATTGAAATCTAGCACATAAGCAAACACTAAACATGATATCGGGCTTAGATGCAGTAAGATAAAGTAAGCAAGCAATCATAGATCGATAAAGTTTAGAATCAACCGCTTTTCCGTCGTTGTTCATATCGAGATGTCCATTAGTAGCCATGGGAGTTTTGATGGCTTTAGTATCTTCCATCTCAAAATGCTTGAGCAAGTCCTTCACATACTTGGTTTGACTCATGAACATTCCGTTCTTGAGTTGCTTGATTTGAAGTCCAAGGAAGAAGCTTAGCTCTCCAATCATCGACATCTCAAATTCCCTAGACATGATTTCTCCAAACTCATGACAAGAGGATTCATTAGTAGACCCAAATATGATACCATCAACATATATTTGACACACAAAAAGATCTTGTTCAACCACTTTTGTAAATAGTGTTGTGTCCACCTTCCCAATTTTAAAACCTTTTGAAATAAGAAAGTCTCTAAGAAGTTCATACCAAGCTCGAGAAGCTTGTTTAAGCCCATAAAGAGCCTTAGAGAGCTTGTACACATGATTTAGAAAACCTAAATCTTCAAAACCGGGAGGTTGTTCCACAAAAACTAATTAGGATATTTCTCCATTTAAAAAATGTACTTTTCACATCCATTTGAAATAACTTGATGTTAAAATTTGATGCAAAAGCAAGAAGAATGTGAATAAATTCTAATCTTGCTACGGGTGCAAAAGTTTCACCAAAATCCAAACCTTCAACTTGAGAATATCCTTGTGCAACAAGACGAGCTTTGTTTCGTAGTACTACTCCATTCTCATTTTGTTGATTTCTAAAAACCCATTTTGTTTCAATCACATTATGATCCTTAGGTCTTTCTACTAATGTCCAAACTTTGTTTCTAGTGAAATTATTTAGTTCTTCATGCATGGTATTTACCCAATCCGGATTACTAAGTGCTTCATCTATAAGTTTAGGTTCTAAGGAAGAAACAAAAGAAAAATGTTCACAAAAAGAAGCAATACGAGAGCAAGTTTGAACACCCTTACTAACATCACTCAAGATTTGATTCAGGGGGTGATCTTTGGCGAAAGTTTGATGATGTCTCGGGCTCGGTGATGCTTGATCATCATTCTCTTCAGTCTTTGGTTCAAGGTCTTCTCGACCAGCATTGTTCTAGGTGGTCGCAGGTTGAGCAGCATCAGTATATGTGGTCGCAGGTCCATGTTTGACATCATCCTAAGTGGTCGCGGGCTCTCGAGTAACATTTTCTTGAGTGGTCGTAGGTGATTTATCCTTTCGACCAGGTGAATTTTGTTCTTCATTTTTGAGTTTGATATCACCGATGGTCATCTCCTTCATAGCTTCCTTCAAGCCACTGTTGCCTACATCATCAAAATACTCATGCTCTCCTTGAGAGCCGTTAGATTTATCAAATTCTAAGTTGCATGATTTTTCAATACATTCTGTTGTAGTGTTGAAAACCCGATAAACTTTAATAGTGGATGAATAGCCAACTAGAAAACTCTCGTCAACATGTCTTTGAAATTTTCCAAGATGCATGTGTTGTTTAAGAATATAACATTTACAACCAAAGACTCGAAAATATGAAATGTTTGGTTTTCTCCCTATAATCAGTTCATAAGGAGTTTTGTTAAAAAACGGATGGGTATAAAGACGATTGATGGCATAACATGTTGTGTAAACTACCTTTGCCCAAAACCGGGTAGGCCTCTTGTACTCATCGAGCATTGTTCTAGCCATTTCAATCAATGTCCGATTCTTCCATTCTACAACACCATTTTTTTGAGCTGTGTATGGCACAGAGAATTCATGTGTAGCTCACAAAAATCAATAAAATTATAATTTTGAATTTCTCCACCATGATCACTATGGATTTTCATGATGGAGAGTCCAAATTCCTTTTCAGCACTTTTTGCAAATCTTTTAAAACAAGATGGGGTTTCAGATTTGTGAGCTAAGAAAAACACCCAAGTAAATCTGGAGAAATCATCAACAATAACATAGCAAAAACTATTTCCTTCAATACTTTGATGCTCAGCAGGGCCGAACAAATCCATATGCAAAAGTTCCAACGGTTTGCAAGTTGAAAGAATGCGCTTAGTTGGATGTGAAGTAGCTACTTGCTTGCTCGCTTGACAAGCGCTACAAGGTTTGTCCTTTTCAAAATTCACATCCTTCAAGCCAACTACCAAATCACGTTTTAAAAAAAAATTTTAAGTTGATGCATTCCAACATGTGCAAGTCTTTTATGCCAAAGCCAACCCTTCAATGTTTGAGAAATAAGACATGTTGAAAGAGATGCATCTTTTGAGTTGAAATCAACAAGATAGAGATTTCCAAAATGAAAACCTTTGAAGATCAAAGAGTTGTCTTTTAAACCTTTAACTAAAACATTTTTAGGAGAAAATATGCAATGAAATCCAAGATCAAAAATTTGTGCAATGGATAACAAATTAAAATTCAATGATTCAACAAGTAAAACATTTGAAATTGAAAGATCATAAGATACAGCAATTTTACCCAAGCCTACCACATTTCCTTGACGATTGTCGCCAAAGGTGATCTTGTGCTCTTCACTTGAGTTATCTTCCAATGAGGTGAACAACTTTTTATTATCGGTCATGTGTTCAGTGCATGCACTATCTAGCACCTAATGTTTTCCATCGGTCTTGTAGTTCACCTACAAAAACAAAAGAATCAAGTCCGTTTAGGTACCCAAACTCTTTTGGGTCCTAAGATGTTAGTGATCAAAGGTTTGGGCACCTAAATAGATTTCTTCTTTTTATTAAGCATGGGTGCTTCAACTTTGGTATCACATATCTTTTCTTTGACCTCTTAAGCATGTAGCATGCATCAAAAGGAGTTGAAGTCATTAGAGGACAAGCATAATATGAATGACCAATTTCATGACATCTAAAACAAAATTTGTTGCATGTTTTTACAAAAATAGTTTTTGTGTTTGGTTTATTTCCTTTCTTTGGAAAGTATCCAAGTTCTTCTTTTCTAAATGAGCATTTTTGCTCACTAAGAAGATCAAGAGATGCTTTCCCTTTGTAACAATTTTCTAAACCTTTACTAAGTTTCTTGATTGGACCCTTTAGTTCATTGTTTTCATTTAAGATTATTTCATGGCATTGCAAATCTTTATCACTAGAGCTAGATGAACATGGTGTAGCATGAAGATTATTGCAACTAGTTGACATATCATTTTTGGAGACTACATTTGGTATATCATCAACTAAGTCACAAGAAAAAGATACATCTACCTTCGTTGGTGAGTTAGTGAGATCCTTTATGAGTAGAATTTCATAAGATTCTTTTAAATCAGAGTAAAGAGCAAGTAAATAAGAGAAATCTTCTTTAAGTGCTCTATACTTATTCTTTGTGATTCCAAAAGCATCATTTAATTCACTAATCATTTTTACTAGATCATCATATGAAGGGTCAAGAGAATATACCTTTTCATCGCCTTTAGCCATAAGGCAAAAAGATGAACTTGTTGATGTGTTGTTGTTGCCAAGAGCTAAGCCGGCTAGCTTCTTGGAACAACCTTCTTCATCATCGAAGTCGGAATCAGAGCTCTCTTCTCCGGACATCCATTCTCCAAAGCATGCTTCTTGGTTTCCGCCATTGTTTTTCTTGAAGAATTTCTTCTTTTTAGGATCCTTCTTCTTCTTATCCCAAGGCTTGTTCTTATTTGGACATCTTGAAGCTATATGTCCCTTTTCATGACATTCATAGCATATGATGTCCTTGAAATTTGCTTTCTTTGACCCCTTTGGTCTTGTGTCGATGTTGACTCCCTTCTTGTGCAACTTACGAAGAAGTTTTTTTGGTGTTCTTTACAAGAAGGGCTAGATCCTCATTGGAGGAGCCATCATTTGAATCACCTTGGAGTCTGCTTTGAATGCCAAGTTCTTCTTTTTCGTCTCCGATAATTCGGCCACCTCCTTCTTCTCCTTCCGATGATCTCATGGGTGATGAGGTTCCCATAGAGATCGGTAGATGTGGTGGATGATAAGTCGGAGTTGGCGAGGATCGTCACAAGAGTGTCGAAACTCTACGGAAGAGCCCTAAGTATTTTTCTTACAATCTCAATGTTTGTAAAAAATAACTCCGAGTCCTTTGAGCTCATTCAAAATGTTGTTCAACCAAGTGAACATGGAATCCACAGACTCATTTGGTGACATGGTGAATGTCTCATATCTTTGCCTAACAATGAGCAACTTTGGCTCTTAGGCCCTAGTAGTGCCCTCATATATCTCTTTGAGGGTGGTCCAAACTTTGTGAGCGGTGGAAAGTTTTCCCAACATGGTTGAACTCATTTAGGGACAAACCAGCAAAGAGAGCATTTTTGGCACGGGCATTTAAGTGGAGTTTTCTCCTATCGTCATCGGAGTGACTTGCCGGGTCAACCGGAGGAGTAAACTCAATCTTAACAATGTCCCAAACATCAAGCCCCATGGCCTCTAGAAATACCATCATGCGCACTTTCCAATAGGAATAGTTAGTCCCGTCAAAGATAGGCGCACGTCCGGTATGTCCAAGATGAAAACCCTCATTTGAAGCCATCCTCTCTCTAGGCGATGACGCCTACTCAAAAGAGAGACCACGCTCTGATACTACGTGTATGATCGAGGATGCCGACTAGAGGAGGGTGAATAGGAGGCTTTAAAAACTTTTCTAACAAAACAAGTTTTGCAAGATTAAAGCCTAAAAGAGCTAAGAGCAAATAAAAACTGAACTAATTAAACAAATAGATTGCACAAATAAAATGAGAGGAAGAGAGACAAACACAACGATGTATCCCGAGGTCTCGGAGACTCGCCTGGTTTCCCCTACTCCTCATTGAAGCACTCAAATGAATGAGTCTTGCTTCAATATCCACGAAGGATATTTCCACTAGGGTTTCTCCTTCTCTACTCCGAAAAGGTGAGCACCAAACCTTACACAAACACATCGAGCCTCTTCGACAATCTTCGTCAATGGATAGATCAATGGCCACACTATCAAACCGTCTAGGTGAAGGCGATCACCAAGAGTAACAACTTGCGAGATCTTCTGTTGACCTCCAACAACCACCGATAAACTCTAAGGATGCAAATGATGCGAATGAATGTTCTCGGAGGTTCTCTCTTAATTACAATGAATGATAATTGATCAACAGATCAAGATTTTAGCACTACGAAACTTTGGCTCAAGTGTATATATGAATATGGCTCATCAATATGTTGAAATATACTCAAAAAATGTTTTAAAAACATTGCTTGAAAATGTATAGAAATCTGCTCAAAAAGTGTTTTAAAAATTACTTGAAACAGTAGAGAAATCTCCTCAAAAGTGTTTATAAAAACTGATCAAAATTTGCTCAAAAGTATTTATAAAAACTGATTGAATATCTGCACAAAAGTGTTTATAAAACTGCTCAAAAGTGTTAACAAAAACTGATCAAAAATCTGGTCAAAATTTTTATAAAACTGATCAAAAATCTGCTCAAAAGTGTTTATCAAACTACTCAAACCTACTCAAAAACTGCTCAAAAGCTGCTCTAAAATGTATAGAAAATACGCTCAAAAATGTGTACAAAAACTGTTCAAAGGTGTATAGGAGAATGTAGCTCGAGATTTTGTTGAAATACTGCTCAAAAGACACATATATATAGCCCAACCTCTCAACTAGCCGTTATGGTCGAGAAGGAAAGAAATCAGTACAGCTAATAGCTAACTTCGACCTCTAACAGCTAGTAAATAGCTGTTGGAATATTTGGTCGAATGAACAATTTCTGGTCGAACGAACAGTGCTCGGATGACCAGTTTCAGTCCCTCTTTGAAATCTAAATATTTTTCTCAGATTCCGACCAAGAATATGAATGAATGCGAATGCAACATATGACCTAAGAATTTCTCAGTTTTTGTCGAAACTAAAAGAGATTTCGCAACCCCTCTTAATAGTACTGTTAAACTAAAAAGAATTTCTTATAAAACCGATCAATACTCCAACCATCGTGACCGGTACAATTTCTTACCTTAGGTCTTTACTGCTTTCTTCTTACCAACCTTGCGCTTGTGACCTTGGCTCGTAACCTTGGGTTGCGACCTTGGGCGATACTGCAACCTTGCACTTGTGACATTGGCTAACAACCTTGGACTGCGACCTGTAGATCCTCCCATATTACTTGCAGATCACTTTACGAAAATGGCTCTTAGGTCTTTGCGGCTTCCGTCTTGTGACTCCCATTTGATGCTTCTTCTTTTTGCCTAATCTTTTTTATTATACTCGAAGCAAGTAGATTAGTCCAAGACACTTGTTGTCATTTATCATCAAAATCAAGATTAAGGGCCTGGAAGCAACAAAGCCAACCGTAGCTTGCTATCCAGACAATCACTAGTCCACAAACCGAAAAACTAATCCACACAAACGACGCTCGAAGTCGCAGTAGCACAGATTAGGTGTGACGAGGATTGTTAGCTGTTTTTACACCCCCCATGGTCGCGATAGTGCCACACGGTCGCACATGACTATGGCCGCGGCCCTCCCTATGGTGGCCGAAGGCCAGAGTGAGGAACATTGGGTGATCCAAGGGCATTCTGGATATAACTCAAAAACTGTATTCATTTCATGAGAAATCAAGACATTCGTTATCTTTAAACTTGTGTTTTATGTTGTATCCAAGGGCGGCGTGGTCGCGGAGATAGTCCCTACAACCATCCTCTCTCACGGATACAAGAACCAACCTTAGCACCATGGTCACATTATTGCACGATCATTCCTTAAACATTGCCCTATCATGATCCTTATGGTTATTCCCAAGATAATCATAAATCCCTGACAAGGTAACCGCCGAAGGAGGTCAAAATGGTAAGGCAGTTCAACGATGACCGAGTCAAGCCTGTTAAACCACCACGTACCCATGATCAACGACAACTACCACCCCCACGACCTCATAGCTACTACTCCGGGGCGGTTGGGAGAGATCATGGGGCATGCCTCCAGGAGAACAACCGGCAACCTCATCCACCTGCATTTCCCTGAACGCCTTCATGTACAGGATGACAGCGGCGCTTCCACCGTCGAGGAGGATGCGCGCCAGCTGGCAGTTGTAGATGGTAGTGGAGATGATAAGCATGTCATCGTGGGGGAAGTGAACCCCGCCCGCGTCTTCTGCAGTGAAGGTGAGGGGGACGTCCGACCACTTTTGTGGGCAGGACGCATTCAGCACCCCCACAACATTTACCTCTCGCGCGTACTCCTTGCGCTGGCACTTGGAGTCTCACCCTGAGGCAGATCTCCCTGTAATGATGTTCACGCGCCTTTGGGAGGTTTGGAAGGGGAGCTCTTTGGCTGAGCCCCTTTCTTGTGCTTGTCTCTGCTGCTCCCCCGAAGGAGCAGGGAGAGCCGGTAAAGCCGGTGGAGGGGGCAAGGAGGCAAGGATACCCCCTGCCCACACTGGTCGAGGAATGAAGCGAAGTGTTGGAGAAGTTGGTGGCATTCCCAAGTAGCGTGGGTATTCAACTTGTGGAAGGCACACCATAAGTTGGTTGTGCCCTCCTTGCCTCCCATCGCGGGGCCTTCCCGACCATGGGACGACTGGTCCCCCCATGGCCTTTCGGCTTGGGGAAGGGGCAGTTTCCCTTGCTACGTCGCGCGAGCCGCCTTCACCCTCGAGGACAAAGGTGTCCCGAGGCTGTGGCTCACTGTGGTTGCCCATCTTGGGACGCTTGCTGAGGGGGTCACTGGCCTCCCTGTCAGCGGGGGCAGGTACTCCTTGGTTCTTCTTCCTGAGATCATCCACCTCCACCGGAGTGTACTTCTCGAGCACGGTAAAGAGTGTTGAATCTTGAGCCCTGATTAGGGTTTCGGTGATTAATGAAATCCGTAATATATGCGACTAACCTATGTATTTGAGACTCAGGTTAAAAAGAGGTGAAAGCATCACAAAAGTGCAAATCAAGATTATCGAGACCCATGAAGCAAGGATGACGAAAAACTCCGACAAAAGTACAAGTATCTAAACCTAGCGTTTTTATGTTTGAAAATTTCTAGTTTAGATGGTCGTACTATTAAGAGGGGTTATAGTACAAGTCATTTGATCAACCTTAAAGTCTTTGAAAACATATTTGCATATGCATCTAGTTCCTAATTGAAATTGAGTAAAAATTCAGAAATTCTGTTTTCGTTTTGAACTGGCCGGACAATGTCTGAAATGGCCGGACAATGTCCGGCCAATACAAACTTCTTCTGAAAATTGCAAAACGAAAACCAGAGACAAATAAACTTGTCCGGAGCATCTGTCTGATTTAGGCCGGACATTTTCTGAAATGGCAGGACAATGTCCGGCCAGTACATTTCTTATGGCAAGTTTAATTGCAAACAACAGAGACATATGAATCCGTCCGGGGGCTTTTGTCCGGGACGCACCGGACATTGTCCGAAGTGGCCGGACAATGTCCGGCCTATATAATTTCTGTGAAGATGTAAACATGAGTGTTAACAGAGACATATGCATTTGTCCGGACTTTTTGTCGGGACAAATCACATTCGTCCGGCCTGTATATGAGCTGTTAAACATGAGTGTTAACAGAGACATATACATTTGTCCGGACTTTTTGTCCGGACAAATCCCTTTCGTCAGGCCTTCACAAATAGTTTCAAACGGCTACTGACACTCGAAAAACATGTGAGCAATGGTCACTTTCTTTGTACTAACTGGACATTGTCCGAAATGGCCGGACAATGTCCGGCCAGTACAACTTTCGCCTAGTTTTCTTGAAAACGACCGTTTTTCTGAAACTATATATACCCTATTGTTTAGAGAAGCTGTACACACACGAATTTCATCTCCAAAACTTGATGCAACAGCTTGTAAAGCCTCTCATACTCATCTTCTTGCATTTGAAGCCAATTTTTTAGCAAAGTATTGAGAGCTAGTTGAAAGAGTTTGAAATTGAGCCATTTGCATTTGCATACTTGTTCTTCAAGCTTTGAGGTTGATCAAGCAAAGTGCTAGGCTCATTACTCTTGGTGATTGCCGTCACCTAGACGACCCGGGAGGTTCGGCGATCTCTCCATCGACGGTGTGTGTCAGAGAGGCCCGGTGGTTGGTTGTAAAGGCTCGGAGCTCGCCTATCCGGAGAGGAGAAGGGCTACCCCTAGTGGAATCGAAGAAAAAGCTCTAGTGAAGAGTGCTCAACGAGGATTAGTGGAAATCGGCAAATTTCCGAGACCTCGGGAAAAATTCGATCTCTTTCGGTTACTTCTATTACTTGCTTTATACTTCTAGAAATCGATTATTGTTCTTGTCTCTTTAGTAATTGCAAAACTTACTTTGTGCCATCATCTATATCATTTGTGTATTGATATTGCAATTTAAGTTGTTAACCACTCAATCAAAATTACAAATTAGAAAAACCGTCTATTCACCCCCCTCTACTCGGCATCCTTCGATCAACACGTGGTATCAGAGCGCTAGTTCTCTCCTTTTAGGCTTAACCGTCTAGAGAAAGGATGTCGTCGATCAAAGAAAACTATAATGGAAAGGTCCCTTTCTTTAAGGGTGATAATTATTGTATTGGAAAATTAGGATGGCGGTTTACCTTGAATCCATTAGTCTTGATGTTTGGAAGGTCACTAGAGACGGATTTAGAGCTCCCATTGATTTAGAGAATCTTACACCTCTAGAAGCAAAAAATCTCCAAACAAATACTCAAGCAAAAAATGCTATATTTAATGGACTAGATTTAAGTCAGTTCAACCGCATTAGTAATCTTGACACATCTTATGAAATGTGGAAAACCTTAGAAGTAATTCATGAAGGTACTTCTAAGGTCAAAGAAGCTAAGCTAATTAAATTAACTAGAGAATACAACTCTTTGTTCATGCTTGAATCTGAAAATGTGAGTGACATGTACACTCGACTTAATCTTTTAATCAATGATCTTAAAGGTTTAGGTACAAAGTTTGAAGATATTGACATCATACGTAAAATGCTTATGATTTTACCAACGAGCTTTGACACAATTGCGACAGTGCTTATCAATGGTGATCTCACATCTACAACTCCAACCGAGCTCTTGGGTACTCTTATTACCCATGAAATGCAAAAAGAGGAGAAGAAAGGAATTGCGGAAGCCTCCGGATCAAAGAAGAAAAATTTGGCTTTTAAAGCAAATGTCGAGGAGGCCAAGGAGGATAGCTCGGATGAAGGCTCCAATGGTGATCTAGCTCTCTTTGTGAGAAAGACCCGAAAGCTCCTAAATAAAATCAACAAGAAAGGGTTTGATTTTGACAAAAGGCGAGGACCTCACAAGAAAACCAGATTCAAGAACATTACATGCTATGAGTGTAATGAGAAGGGACATTTTGCCTCAAGATGTCCAAACAAGAAGAGTGATCATCAAAGATCACATGAGAGGAAAGATGATGGTGAAGGCTCAAAAGGTAAAAAGAAGCTTTTTAAGAAGTTCTACAACAATAGAAGCGAGGGCCAAGCTTATATTGGTGAATGGTACTCCGGATCGGAGGAATCCGACTCGGATGATGAAGTCCCATCAACTCCCAAGAAGATGGCGGGAATTGCTATTGGAGAGGCCTCTTCTCTCAAAAATGAGTCATCATTTTGTCTTATGGTAAGTGATGATGCAAAGGTATCGGATCCCGAACCTTCTTATGAGGAACTTGTTGATATGGTTATGGAATTAAAGGAGGCACTAGGTAGGTTAACTAAGGAAAATAAAATGCTTAAAAAGGAATATTTAACACTTAGTGATTTATATGCTGAACTAAATGACTCGCATGAGGCACTTCTAGTTAAGGAAGTTATTGATTCTAAACAAACTAATGATATAGGAATTACTTGTGATATTCTAGATGAATCACCTCATATTGTCTCTCATTCAAAATCAGCCACTTGTAATGATTTAGAAATTAATCATGAAAATGCTTGTGATGAAATTGTTGGTAATGACTCAAATTTAATTTTAGAAAATTTAGAACTCAAAGCACAAGTGGAAAAGTTAAACTAGGATTAGCAAAATGTTTTAAAGGAAAAGAAATCTTAGACAAACTTCTTAGTGAGCAACGATGTTCATTTAGGAAAGAAGGCTTAGGATATGAACCAAACAAAAGAAAGAAGTGTACTAAAGTGACTTTATTTAAGGCTACTAATATGTTTTGTCACAAATGCCATGATGTAGATCATTTACAAATAATTGTCCCTCAACTTCTAGAGCTAAAGAAAATGAGTCTCACTCCCATTACATGCTTAAGAAAAATAAGTATGGAAAAGTGATTGCTAAATTTATTGGTCTACCTTACCTAAATAAACATAACAAGAGGATTTGGGTTCCAAAAACCCTTGCTGCTAACTTCCAAGGACCCAAACAAGTTTGGGTACCTAAAAGCGTCTAACCTTTCTTTTAGGTGAACTACAAAACAGGTGGGAGGCATTGGGTGCTTGATAGCGGGTGCACTCAACACATGACCGGTGATGGAAATCGTTTCTCCTCATTTGAGAATGGTTGCAATGACATAGACAAAATCACGTTTGGTGATAATAGCAAAGGAAAGGTAATTGGGTTAGGTAAAGTTGCGATCACAAACAACCTTTCCATCTCAAATGTATTACTTGTTGAATCATTGAACTTCAATTTGCTTTCAGTTGCAAAAATTTATGATTTGGGTCTCCGATGCATTTTCGAACCAAATGGAGTAACTATTGAAAGCTTAGAAGATAAAACTCTAATATTCAAAGGTTTTCAATATGGAGATTTGTATTTGGTGGATTTTTGTTCAAAAGATTCTTGCATTTCAACTTGCTTGGTTGCCAAAAATTCTTTGGGATGGCTTTGGCATCGTCGTTTGGCTCATGTTGGGATGCATCAATTGAACAAGCTTTTAAAAAAGAGATTTGGTCTTGGATATGAAAAATGTAAAGTTTGAAAAGAATAAACTTTGTAGTGCTTGTCAAGCGGGAAAACAAGTTGCTAGTAATCATCCCGCTAAAAACGTTTTATCAACATCTAGACCACTTGAGCTTTTGCATATGGATTTGTTTGGTCCATCGGAAACTCAAAGTATCGATAGTAGCAATTATTGCTTTGTCATTGTTGATGATTTCTCCCGATTTACTTGGATTTTCTTCTTAACTCATAAGTCCGATGCTCCAAGTGTATTTAAAAGATTTGCAAAACGTGTTGAAAATGAATTTGAATTCTTCATCAAGAAACTTCGAAGTGATCATGATGGAGAGTTTCAAAATTCGGAATTTATTGAGCTTTGTGATGAATCTGGAATTAAACATGAATTTTCTGTGCCATATAATCCTTAACAAAACGGTGTTGTGGAAAGGAAATATCAAACATTAATCGAAATGGCTCGAACTTTGTTGGATGAATATAAAACCCCCACTAGGTTTTGGGCCGAGGCAGTCAATACTGCTTGTTATGCTATAAACCGGCTTTACACTCATCCATTGTTAAACAAAACTCCCTACGAGCTAATTGTTGGAAGAAAACAAAATATTTCATATTTTCGGTTTTTGACTGCAAATGTTACATTCTTAAAAAACGCATGCATCTTGGAAAATTTCAAAGACGTGTTGATGAGGGTTTTCTTGTTGGATATTCATCAACCAGCAAAACTTATCGTGTTTTTAACACTATAACCGAATGCATTGAGGAAACTTGCAATGTTGAGTTTGATGAAACTAATGGCTCTCAAGAAGAGTATGAAGATCTTGAGAATGTAGGAAATGAGGAACTACGAGAAGCTATGAAGAACATGACGATTGGGGACATCAAGCCTAAAGATGAAGATTCAAAGTCACCCGGTCAAGAAAATGAAGTAGCTTCTATGGTTCCGGAGACTACTACTCAAGTTGATCTTAATTCGAAGATGAAGGAAAATGAAGATCAAGCATTGCAAAATCCAAGACTTCATCAAACCATCACTAAGGATCACCCCATCAACCAAATAATAGGTGATGTTGGTAAAGGTGTTCAAACTCGCTCTAGAATCGCATCTTTTTGTGAGCATGCATCTTTCATTTCTAGTCTTGAGCCCAAATGCATTGATGAAGCACTAGCGGACCCGGATTGGGTAAATGCCATGCATGAGGAATTGAACAACTTTACTAGAAACAATGTTTGGAAACTTGTAGAAAAACCTCTTGATCACAATATAATTGGTACAAAATGGGTTTTTCGAAATAAGCAAGATGAAAATGGCATAGTTGTAAGAAATAAAGCTAGATTGGTAGCACAAGGTTATTCTCAAATTGAAGGATTATATTTTGATGAAACTTTTGCTCCCGTGGCTAGACTAGAAGCCATTCGTATCTTACTTGCATTTGCATCAAGTTTTGAAATCAAACTATTTCAAATGGATGTTAAAAGTGCCTTCTTAAATGGTGAAATTTTAGAACTTGTATTTGTAAAGCAACCACCGGCCTTTGAAGATCCAAAATATCCTAATCATATCTATAAACTCTCAAAAACCCTTTATGGTCTTAAGCAAGCCCCTAGGGCTTGGTATGAACGATTGCGAAATTTTCTAATTTCATAAGGTTTTAAGGTTGGAAAAATTGTGTCTCCAAGTTAATCCACAAATTAGCATTTCTTGAAATATTGCTTTATCTTGTAGTTAAGATCTGTTTGATGTTACATTGGTATGATTCCTTGGATGTGAGAACTGGTGTCATGTGCGTTACAAGTACCTCCTCTAACGGTAAATACACATATTTACCGATAGAAAACACATATATTTGCTCAATCATGCATCATCTAACGGTAAATACACAAATCTACCGATAGAAAAACTCATGTTCGTGTGTCATGCATCATCTAACGGTTAATACACATATTTACCGATAGAAAAACTCATGTACGTGCTGTGTCATGCATCATCTAATGGTAAATACATATATTTACCGATAGAACAAAAACTGTGCTTGTTCAGTAATGTACATTCTCTAACAGTATATGTATGTTTTTACCGATAGAATATGTGAGAGGCAAATTACCTTAGTTAGTCTAACGGTTATTTCATGTATTTACCGTTAGGAAAAGCTCCATTATAAGGAAAACTCCACTCGACCATTGCTGAGCTGCTCTTTAATTTGTTCTGTTGCACTCTATGTCCCTCTGTTTGTGATGAAAGTTCCACGCTCGCAGCTACACTGCTAGGGTGATCAGCGCAAGCTGGAGGGAAGTTGATTGCGCCCCTCTTTAAGGTAAGATTAATTGTTGACAGTTATCTCTCTCTCCCTCTAGATCTCCCTCCCTCTCTACTTGCAAGCTAGGTGTATTGTGTAGTTCCAATTAAGTTTGTAGCTGTAAACTTGGGGGCTAGGTAGCTGGAAATGCGTCATGTTTTAGGAGCTAACTAGCTTGTATTGTGTAGTTAGCTAGGTTAATTAGTGTTAATTTCGTCAGGCTAGGGTTGAACACATCTGTTGTAAGAGGCTGTACATGTACATATACATAACTTAATCGGGCAGGTTTCATGCATGCATGGCTGACTCGTTAAATTTTGTTAATTGTAGATGGACAGGAAATATTGGATGTATGGAATAAAACGTACTACTTTTGAATATTTGGATGGTGTGAATGAGTTTATTAAATTTGCTGAGCAACAAAAGGAGAGGAAGGGAGAGAAAAATATGCTTTATCCTTGTACAGATTGTATGAACTTGAAGAGGTTTAGCAACTCTGATCAAATTAAGAGTCCTTTGATTCGTCGTGGTTTTAACGCGCGATACACCCGTTGGATATGGAATGGCGAAGATCTTGAGGAAACAAGCACCACTACTACCAATCAGCAGGACTCGGATGTGGATTGCAATAATATCGATGATCATCCGAATTGTGATAATGTTCATTCCGATGTGCACGTAGATGATGATGATGATGACAATCTAGATGAGATGTTACGTGATGTAGAGGAAGATTACAACAAAAACGACTTCTGTGAATTTGAGAAACTGATTGCTGACTCTGAGAAGCCTCTGTTCCCTGGATGTGCAACATTTACAAAACTGTCTTCTGTGCTGAGATTATATAACTTGAAGGCAGGCAACGGTTGGAGTGATAAGAGTTTCACGGCACTATTAGATCTTCTAGCGGACATGCTTCCAGAGGGAAATGAGTTGCCAAGATCTACTTACCAAGCCAAAAAATTGTTGTGTCCGTTGGGAATGGAAATCGAAAGAATACACGCATACCCAAATGATTGTGTGTTGTACCGTAACGAGTACTCCAGTTTGCATGTTTGTCCAAGATGCGGCGCATCGAGGTATACGCGTAGGGACCGGATTGACAGTGAACGTCACGAGGTAAAGAAAGGACCTCCGGCGAAAACAGTGTGGTACTTGCCTCTGATACCTAGATTGAAGCGGCTGTTTGCCAATCCGAAAGTCGCGAAGCATTTGCGTTGGCATGTTGAAGCCCGGAAACAAGACGGAAAACTGAGACACCCAGCTGATTCTATTCAATGGAGAAACATCAACAAAACATTTGCTGAGTTCGGCGGCGAACTTACGAATATAAGGTTCGGGCTGAGTACAGATGGTATGAACCCACATGGTAATATGAGCAGTCGGCACAGCACTTGGCTGGTTCTTTTATGCATCTACAATCTTCCTCCTTGGTTATGCATGAAGCGCAAGTACATCATGATGGCGTTACTAATCTCAGGACCCAGACAACCCGGAAATGATATTGACGTGTTTCTAGCGCCTTTAATCGAGGACTTACAGAAATTGTGGAGCGAGGGGGTGTAGGTGTGGGATGCATACAAGAAAGAGAATTTCATCTTGCGGGCCCCGATATTTTGCACCATAAATGATTTTCCGGCCTACGGCAATTTGTCGGGGTATAGTACGAAAGGAGCCAAGGCTTGCCCTATTTGCCTAGATGAAACTGAGAGCATGTGGATGCGAAACTGCCGGAAAACAGTGTACATGGGTCACCGCAGGTTTCTTCTGGTGCATCACACGTACCGTAAGAAGAGGAAATCATTTAATGGGAAGCCTGAGAAGGGATCAGCTCCAGTGTTTCTGACCGGTAAGGAGATTTATTCACGCGTGAAGGACATCAAAGCTGAGTTCGGTAAGCATTCTAAACCTCGAGAAAAAAATGTTTGGAAGAAGAGATCGATTCTCTGGGATCTACCGTACTGGGAGCACTTACAAGTTCGACATTGCATTGACGTCATGCATGTAGAGAAAAATGTCTGTGACAGTTTGATTGGTTTGTTGTTGAACATTCCAGGAAAGACAAAGGATGGTGTGAAAGCTCGTCGTGACATGGTGGAAATGGGGATAAGGACTGAGCTTGCACCTTTAGAGAATGGAAAGCGTACATACCTCCCTCCGGCCTGCTATACATTGTCCAAGAGCGAAAAAACAGAACTCTGTCGGTGACTGCATGGTGTTAAATTTCCATGTGGGTACTCCGCGAACTTGAAAAAACTTGTGTCCATGAAGGACCTAAGACTAGTTGGCACGAAGTCCTACGACTGTCATGTCCTGATGTCACAAATGCTTCCCATTGCTATCAGAGGCATTCTCCCAGTTAAAGTCAGAGAGACAATCACAAATCTATGTTATTTCTTCAACGCAATATCTTGCAAGGTAAGTACGTGCATTCGTAGTATAAGTTCATTACCTCCATCTGTGGAGCTTAATTAGAAGATTTTTCTGATATGAATATTTGGCGCAACTGTGTCCTCGTAGGTAATTGATCCGGATGGACTGGACGCTTTGCAACGCGACGTGGTTACAACTCTTTGTCAGCTCGAGATGTATTTCCCTCCATCCTTTTTTGATGTTATGGTCCATCTGATTGTTCACCTTATCAGAGAAATTAAGTTTTGTGGACCCGTGTGCCTGCGCTACATGTATCCATTTGAGAGATTTATGGGTGTACTAAAGGGATACGTAAGGACTCGTCGTCGACCCGAGGGGAGTATCATGGAAGGTTATGTCACCGAGGAGGTGATTGAATTTTGCACAGATTATATGGCCGGGGTTGACCCAATTGGCGTTCCTAGGTCCCGACACGAGGGTAGGCTTCAGGGCATCGGAATGATTGGATTCAAAGCTATCGTCCCCGCTCGTGATGTGTACGCAAAATCACATTTTTAGGTCTTACAACACATGACGGAGGTCGAGCCATACATACACGAGCACAAGGTAATGTTACGGTCACAGAATCCTTCGAAGTCAGACGTTTGGGTCAACAGAGAACATAACAGGAAATTTGCTGAGTGGATCCAAGAAAGAGTCACGCGAGCTGCCGAGGGCTCCGTAAGTGAAACTATGACATGGTTGGCTAGAGGCCCAAGATTCACTGTAGGGACTTGGCAGGGGTACGACATCAATGGGTGTTCATTTTACACAAGAGCTCAAGACGCCAAGAGTAGCACGCAATGTAGCGGAGTGACACTGTTTGCTATTTCCGAGGATGCCAGGTCAGTAAGGGCGCTGAACTCATATTACGGTGCTATTCACGAAATATGGGAGCTCGATTACGGATTACTTAAGATTCCCCTGTTTCGATGCCAATGGGTCGAAATCCCTCGAGGTGTTCAAGTTGACAGTTACGGGTTTACTCTCGTCGATCTTGGTAGAGTCGGACACCAAGGCGATCCATTCATACTTGCAAAGCAAGCCACACAGGTGTTCTACATCATTGACCCGGCCAATCCAAACTTGCATGTTGTCCTCCACAGCAAGAGACGTATTGTTGGGGTCGAAGATGTTGTCGACGAAGAGGAGTATAACCAATTCGATGAAATACCTCCATTTTTAGAGGACATTCAATCTATCCGTACTGAAAATATCGACGAAACAACGTATCTGCGAGATGACCACGAAGAAGGATTATGGGTTGAGAACCATTGATGATTAATTTCTATTTCAGGGATAAATGCCAAGCAAACAGCCCACAAGTTCTGCAGCAAGGTGAGGAACTTATCATTAATACATTAGGCAGTACATTTTTCTTTAGAACTTAATGATAAGCTAGTTCACAGCATTAATATATCTCAATTTTACTCCACAGCATGAGTTCTAACATATACAGTACCTTTATCATGTAAATACTTAATTCAGGCCTTCAAATAGCACTTGCAAAAATCTCATCGCAGCCTCTTGCTTCTTCAAATTAAGCTCTCCAAAAATCAATTTTTCTGACGGTATTTTGTTATTTCTACCGATAGAAAAGGACATCAGCTACTTTAATGTCTCAGGCACTTCAAATGTTTCACTGGGAAAATTTTACTTATTCTATCGGTATTATTATATTTTACCATTAGAATAAATTCGTTAGTCTCACGGTATTTGTCGTCTGACGGTTTTTTGCTGTTTTTACCGATAGAACAATACTCTGGCGCTTTGAATACTCAACCGTGTCGCCATGCGTCGCCTTGGAAATTCTATAAGTACCTCGCCATGCGTCACGGTATTTTGTTGTTTTTCTAATTCTCGAACGCTTCGACTCCTCTTCTTCTCATTCACAATGGCAACCTCCATGGGATCGTCAGCCCCGCCCTCCCCGGTAAGAACTCTAAATCTCCTGGGTTACCCCTGTATTGTTAATCCATGTTCACTACATTCTTGACCTGTTGATTTGCACAGGGAATGGGAGCCGTGGAAGACACTGGCAAAGTGAAGGCCGACCTGAGGGCCCTCTAGGAGGAGCACAAGCTCCTTACGGACAAGCACACTCAACTACGGGTTGACCTTGACGATCTCTTCCAGCGCATTCAGCGCATGAAGACGGATGGTGACAATGCTAGGGCGAGGACGAGGCGTCTTCGCGAGGAGAAGAAAGCCGCGGATATGACCATCACTGGCTGCGGTTTGACTATGAAGGATACCATAGCGAAGCTGAGGGAGGTCGCAAGCCTTCTCGATGTGGTAGTAGTTGATCCTAGGGACAACTTGTCGCTAGAGGAGTCCTACGTCCTGGCTGCAAGTCAAACTGACTCTATTCTACATGCAGCCAGGGCTAAGACCACCCCTTGACCTAGCATTTTGGGTTTTATTTTTTTTTATAAGTGATAAAACAACAATGAATGAACAATTTCTTTTTATGTCAATTTTCCAATTTTCCGGCTATCTTCTCTCTTTCTTTATCATTCTACAGCTTTCAAGCACGGTCTGTTTGATGTTAAATTGTGTGTACCTTTTCATTTTCTGACGATATTTTGTTGTTTTTTCTGATAGAAAAATGGCACCCAATACTATAATCTCAGGAACTTAATTAAAAAAATTTTCTGGGAAAAATTGGTCTCACGGGATTTTATTGTTTATACCGATAGAAAAAAGGAATCCACTACTTCAAATATTTTTCCGCAAAATTTACTTTTTCTATCGGTATTATTTTGTTGTACCGATAGAAACGTACATAATTCTATCGGTATTATTTTGTTTTACCGATAGAAAAGGTCATCCGCTACTTTATTACTCGTACACGGCCCTTTAGTTTCCCTCGAACAGTTCCAACTTAGAGCACTGCGTCTCTTCGAGAGCGAAGAAAACCACAACCTCCGCCGTGACCACTCACTTCCTCTCTCCCACACGACGATCGCCGGCTGGACACTGGTTCGCCACTGCCACCGGTTCTTATTTTCGTCCTTCGCCGGCCACTGCTGCGTTCTACACCGCCTCTCCATCACCAGCACTGATCACCGTAAATACCCTAATTCGTCGTTCTATTTCCAGCATCTTCCTTGTTTGATCCAAGTGTTTTGTACGTACTAATTCTTCGAGTTTTGCAATTACACTAGGGTTCCCTATTGTGTTGGATTATGTACATTCCGCAGGCAATGTTGATTTAAACTAGGGTTGACATAATTTGTTCCAGTGCTGTAATAAACCTATTTTGAGATTTTAACTTATCTATACTGCTGTATGTGTGATCAATTGTATGCAACTACCATGTAATGCACATTATATGTTGGAGTTGTTCGTACACATATTCTATCGGTATCTCCTGTATTTGCCGATAGAAACAATTTGTCTGCTCTATCGGCATCTCTTGTGTTAACCGATAGAAAATATTTCTGAACAAGTATTAAAACTTTGGATCTGGAAGGACATGAGGCATGCAATGTACTAGTTTGGTTGGGAATTTTTACTCACTTGGTATGAATATATGGCAATGTGGATGGGTCTTCGAAGTATATGTTTGAAATGCATATACATATATATATGACTTTTCCCAAACTAATAGATGTGATGAAGTCCTGATGACTTGCATACAGGTAATGCAAAAGATAACCAAGAGAGGGTGCTATAGACCATATTATTCCTTTTTTGGTTGTGACCTACTTTCTGTGCTACTTCAATATCTTTATATTCCATTAGCATTCGGTTTGTCAGATTATGCACAGTGGCACTTAGATGCTTGTGTGCATATTTACGTGTGAAATAATAATGCTGGCCCATGAATATTAGTATAGAAAATCATTGAGAATGTTATGTGATGACAGTGAGTAGTGGCTTATCAACAAAATTCCATATATAGAAAAAATTGTTATTTTCTATCGGTATCTCACGTGTTTGCCGATAGAAAAATTGTTATGTTCTATCGGCAGATCATGTGTTTACCGATAGAAAATATTTCTGAACAGTTCAGGAAGTAATTTATGCATGTATTTCTTTTATTATTATTTTGTTCGGACATCCCTTTTGCAGCCCTAATGAGATTCCAGTCCTGGCTGAGTTATGGAACTCCAAGAAGAATTAATTGCCATATGTTGCCTGCTTCCTATATGAAAATGTGTAGATGAAAACGCTGAGAAATAGAATCTTATCTTGTATTGCATGGTAGCTTTTGTGTTTACCGATGGAAAAAATATTTAAAATAGGTCCTTTTTCTTTGTAAAATGATTTGGTTTGTGTTTCCATTAAATTTTTCATGGTTTATTGATGGTTTTGTAGGGAAAGACATGTCGTCGTCTTCATCGGATGGTACCAGTGGTTCGACTAGGGCCAACCCCAACGTAACTGAAGATGCAGCTGTTACATCCCAGCGCAAGAGGGTGGGGCGAGGCGAGACGACGTTAGGCCATGTGGCCAAACGCACGGATCTTTCTTGCGAGTTCAACCAATTTGGGAGGCCGATTGGAAAGAATGATGGGAAGTACGCGGCCTACGTTGGGCTGTTGGCGAAAGAAAGGGTGAAGATCACCGTGCAGAGCTGGAAGGACGTGACGGCGGATGAGAGGGATAGGTTGTGGGCGGAAGTGAAGGTTAAATTAACTAAAATCGCTGAACTCTTTCGTAATCACGTTCTCTTGGCTTATACTAAAGTTTAACTAACTCGTGATTAATTGTATGCATTTTTTTAAAACAGGCTAAGTGGAACATCCCCGACGATACACCTAGAACGGCCTACTTGAAGGACATGAACGAAACATGGAAAACCTTTAAGAGCTGGCTCGTCAGTAACTTCCTCGCTGCGGGGAAATCTCCTTGCGAGAAGTACCCCTTCATATCGGAGGAGGTATAGGAGGAATTCACCAAGCAGAAGGGGACTGAGGAGTTCAAGGCCCTTAGCGAGAAGAATAAGGCGATCCAGAAGAGGAACGACCACCCGCATTGGCTCGGATCCCGGGGCTATGCGGGGAAGGAGGAGCAGTGGAAGAAGGAAGACGAGCAAAATCCTGTCATCGACACCCCTGAGTTGCCGCTCTCCGAGATCCGGGATGAGAGGTGCAAGCGATGGTGGAGGGGGAGGGGGTCCGTGTCATCCACGGGGTCTGTGCCGTTCGCAACCCCTGGGGACGTCGACGTTGTGAGGCGAATGGTAAGTTGGCTAACCTCGTAAACTATGTGCGCACAAGTGTATATAAGGCAATTTGTCTCACAAGGTACCTTTAAATGTAACAGATCTCTTTTGAGAAGGAGGCAGTGGAGGGATTGTTTACCCCACAGAGGGAGAACGACATCCTCACACGGGCTCTAGGAAATAAGGAGCATCCCGGGCGGACACGGGCCGTGGGAGCCATTGTGTCATGGAAGGCCGGTTTCGCAGATCCGGCTCCACCGAGGAAGAAGGCCCGCTCCTGGAAGGAAAAGGAAGCGGAGCTCTCCGATAAGATACGGGCTGAGGTGCAGTCTGAGGTGCAGTCTGAGGTCGCACAAATGAGGGAAGAGTTTGCACGGTTGAGAGATGCATTGCTGACCAAGAGTGCAGATGCGGAACCCCAGGGCGACGGTACCCCGCGGGGTCGGATAAGCAGTTGCGCTTCGAAGGTCCTCGCGGATCCAGTGGATGTACTGTTAGAGTTGTTTCGCTAACCTATTTTAATTTTTACAAATTTGCAGAAGCCGGAGGGTTGCATCCTACTGAATCACCTAGGCGACAGGCAGGAAGTGGTTGGACACGGCTTCGTATATCCGTCTGGGCCGGATGTCCGGGTCCATTGCGTACCTCTGCTGTTGGGGTTTGCAAAGGTACAGGTGGACATGGCCATGCCAGGCTACAACGATGCTCCGTTGGCAATCCCAACAGAGGAACTGCAGACACTTTCTAAGGCAGTGGGCTCCTACGTACAGTGGCCCAAGAAGTGTCTTCTAATACAACCGGTAAATCCTACACATTTTACATTACATCCTACTCAGTACACTCAACTTGCATAATCTAACATACGTGCTCATTAATTGAAGTGGCCTGCCGTTGGGCTACCAGGGGACTGCGCCCCCAGCTCGGGGCATGAGGCCCGATCTCGTGCGACCCTGGACACATCAAAGACGGCCTCGACCCCACCCAGCGCATCCATGCCTTCACCTCGGAAGAAAGCCGCCATCACCTCGCCCTTGCCTTCGAAGGTACGCGCTCAATCCCAGGCAAAAGGCAAGGGCAAAGGCAAGGGAAAAGGGCGACAGGGACAGCCGGAGAGGTTCAGGAATGGGTTCCCACTCATGTCGGAGGCAGCTTTGCGCAAATTGGATCGATCAACCAGAGACCTCCACGAGTGGTACCTACACCGAGCTCGGCGCAATCTGAACTTCTTAGTTCCCTACAGGCCTGAGCAATTCCACCGTGGGCCCGGGAGTATGTCCGTGGCACACGAGGATCTGTTCGACCTCTACAACTGGCGGGAGCTCGATATGTCCATCATACGGACTGGAGTCCTGTGAGTTTGCTGATGCTATGTATTGCTGTTTTCTAACTCTGTTTGCTAACTCTGCATTGTTATAGTTCATTTGAAATGTAGTAACTTTCTGTGCAATACTAATGTCGTCCTTTGCATGCAGGTGCATGTACAGGCTAGCATCGGAGGTTGCGTGTGACAAGGTGGGTTTCCTCGACCCAGAGAAAATAAGCCTCACGATGCTAGAGCACGACGCCGCGCACGCTGAGCAGTACATATCCAAGGCGCTGATGGCGCAGCAGGACAGGGAGTTCATTCTGGTGTCGTACCACCAAATGTTAGTGCATTTCGTACTAATTTAACTTGATCTTGTATGTTACACCTGAGATATACTTTGAGCTAGCGGTCCTCTTTTACGTACAATGCAGGGGCCACTGGATCCTCATCGTGATCTGTCCGCCGATGAACGAGATGTACTACCTTGATTCGATGCGTGACAGATTATCGATCGAATATGTGGTCAAGGGGAATATGGAGGCGTAAGTAACTTATATGTTTGATTTAAATTTTCACTTCACTAGCTAATGATAATATATTAACCGGCAATACTAACTGAAATACAGGGCTTTTGATAAATATGTGTCTGCTGGAGGGAGGCATGCCGCACCGCAAGGCTCCCTACTAGCTTGGAAAGAATATGAGGTACTCACGAGACTTTTTTTTATGCTTAATTAGTTTATGGAAACAATAGCTAACATGTCTTCGCATATGCAATTATCTCAGTGCCATCAGCAGCCGCAATCGTGGGAATGCCGGTTTTATGTGTTGCGCTACATGTACGACCTAGTGCAGACAAACTTTGCCCAATTCCCCCAGGTAAGCATCGATAGCTAACTCAAATTTGAAAATTGGGTGTCACATTCTAAATTAGGAAGTTAGTTACTCAGTATTCACACATGCTTGCAGATCGCCATCTCGAAAGACCAATACGAAAATACAAAGATTAGAGATCTTCGACAAATCTGGGCTCAATATGTCATGGAGGAAGTTGCGCCCAACCATCCGCCATGACAATTTTCTCTTTTTTGTGTACTCTGTGCATAGACTGTTTATATATATGTGAATAAATATATATGTGAATAAATGTCCACATTGGATTGCAATTTGTATTTGTCCATATATATGTGAATAACTGTCTAATGTGTCAATCTGTTCTGTGAATTTACCCTTCTTTGCATCTGTACTGTATATATGAATGTACTGTATTGTGAATGTAAATAACGTACTGTATATGTGAATGTTCTATCGGTAAATTCATTCACACCCGAGAGACCACTACCATTTTTTCTATCGGTAAACTAGAAATTAACGGTCAGAAAAGTGTGACTTTCCTGCTGGTGAACCCATCCACAACCGAAAAACTACTGTAGCTTTTTCTATCGGTAAACTTGAAATTAACCGTTAGAAGAGTGTGATTTTTCCTGCCGGTGCACTCATACACAACCGAGAGAGTACTAAACTTTTTTCTATCGGTAATCTCATTTCCAACCGAGAGAGTACAAAGCTTTTTTCTGTCGGTAAACGTGTAATTAACCGTTAGAATAGTGGTATTTTTCCCACCACTAATCGTCAGACTACGATGAGTTTTCTATCGGTACACTCCTAAGGTGCCGATAGAATAGTAATATTTTTTTCTGTCGGTAATCTTGTAATTAGCCGTTAGAATAGTGGTACTTTTCCCACCGCTAAACGTCAGACTACGACGGATTTTCTATCGATACACTCTTAATATGCCGATAGAATTGTGAAGTTCTTCTGTCGGTTATTTACCGATGGAAAATGTTCTGTCTTGTTCTATCGTGTCTATCTCTATCGGTACGAAAACCGATAGTAGAAGGGTATTTTTTACCGATAGAAGAAAGCTTTTCTGTACTAGTGGATATTCGGATTCTGATTATGCCGGTTGTAAAATTGATAGAAAAAGTACTTCCGGTGGATGTCAACTTCTAGGAAGATCATTAGTCTCATGGACTTCTAAGAAACAAAATTCGGTTGCACTCTCAACCGCCGAGGCGGAATATGTTTCGGCCGGTAGTTGTTGTGCACAACTATTATGGATGAAGCAAACTTTGCTAGATTATGGCATAAAAGTCAATTGTGTTCCACTTTTATGTGATAATGAGAGTGCCATTAAAATTGCTAACAATTCCGTTCAATACTCTCGAACTAAGCACATTGACATTAGACATCACTTCCTAAGGGATCATGTATCAAAGAGGGATATAGTGATTAGTCATGTTTCAACCGACAATCAATTAGCAGACTTATTCACTAAACTCTTGGATGAGTCAAGATTTAGCAAGTTAAGAAATGAATTGAATGTTATTGACATTTCAAATGTTATTTGATCTCTTGCTTATTTTGGAGTGGTCCTTAGTATGATCTTATCTAGCATGTATACTATTACTTATACATATGTATATATATATATATATATATATTCAAGCAATATTGGCATCTATGCCAATCACTTCCTATTTTGAAGAAAAAGACCAAAAGTTCACCACTTTATCTCTTCTCAACAAAACTTGGATGACACATTAAGGGGGAGCAACTTCAAGCTCATTGAATACTTGTATACCCCTAAAATTGTGTACAAAAATGAAAATTATGCATGTCTTTTATTAAAAGGGTCATTTTCAAATCAAAAGGGTGAAAAAGTGCTCAAAACTTTCAAAATGTGTAAAATTAACACAAAACCTTCAAAAATACCTTTCAAATATGTTCTCAAGGGTTTTGAAGTGAAAAGAAAGGTTTTCGAGCTAAAATGTAGAATTTCGACAAAATTGAAGATTTCGGGATCTTGGTTTGGCCTAAAATGACTTATTTCCATAAACTAAGATTGGTTGAGTTTTGACAAAAACTTTCTACATGAAACACTTAGAGCTCAATCATTCGAAGATAGTTCATGTTGAACTTTTTCTTAGAAGACCTATGGTTTTCAAGTTATCACATTTTCCAAGTCTCCCGAAAATGACCTTTGACACGAAAATATCCAAAACATGCATTTTGTGAATTTCGCTATTTGAGCCAAAATATCTTCCATGTTTTGGCTTGAAATAGTATTTTAAATTCATACAAGTCCAAACATTTCAGAAAAATCCAAGTTTCATTGAGATTTGAAGATTTGGTGAAAATCTGTTTGTTTTACCCGTTTTACCCAAAAATATCTTTTGGAGGCTCATATCAAGATCTTCTTGTCTCATATCAAACTCAATGCTATCTATCTCTATTCCCAACATGGCATTTGAGTTCATTCTGGAATTAAACTCCTTTTTGAAACAAAATTGCGAAAATCTCAAGATTTCAGAACATTCAGGAACTTCTCTGAACTGACCGGACTTTGTCCGCTCATTTCAGACTCTGTCCGCCCATATTGGACATTGTCCGGCCCGAGCGGACATTGTCCGGCGTGTGCACGTCTGTTCAGTTATTAAAACTCCTGAAATCCTCTTCTTCCCCAAATCGACTGATTCTTTTTGTTCTCCTGTTCCTTTCTCTCACCCCATTTCTCACCTCCTCACCGGACACAAGGATCCGTCCGACCTCCTCTCGTCCGGCTTCAGATTTTGGCTCCTGTGCCTCTCCTCCTTCCTTGCTTTGGTTAGTTTTCTTCTCCTCTCTTCTGATTCATGCATTGCATCCCATTTCATTCTAGGGTTTTGGAATTATGTTTCTGATTTTGCATGTCTAAATTGATAAGAATTTCATGAAATTGGCTTCTAGGATTAGTCTAATCTCAATTGGCTTTTGCAAAATTAGATCATTTCGTAGACATGCATGACATGAGTATCAAGATGCTTTCTAGGGTTAAATTTTTTGACACAATCTAGTGTAGCTCTTATGCAAATGTAATAAACTTGTTATATTAACTGTTAAAACACACATTCTCATCACACTCTTGAAAATTCATTCTAGTGTATGTCATGCATAAAATGAGTATATAGAGGTTGAGTTTTTGACTTGCATTAGATATTCAACATGAATCAAACTTTGAAACTAATAGATTTGGAAATCACAACTAAATTGCAGTAAGTGACAATATGCAATCTAAATAAGCCTCTGTTAGTAAATGCATGAATGTGGTATAGTTCAAATCGAGTCAAATGAGCTTTCATATACACATGAGGAATATTTCATGCATCTCATTGCATTCTCTCAGTAACTCATCGAATCATCTCCTTATAGAATTCTATATCTATCTCTCTCTCTACCAGAGTCAGCATGTCAAGACGAGTAAAACAGACTAGCCGTCGCCATGGCCCTGGATCTTCCCAACAGGCGCAACCCATTGATTGGGACTCATTAGCAATGGATGAGGATGATGCCGCTCCAGCATCTCCCATAGGCTCTCCCATTGCGAACTCAGACTCAGATGATAGTAGCAGCAGTAGCGGTGATCAGCAACCCAGGGGCCATCAGACATTCACTGCTAGTACGATTCGGCAGCTTCGTCGAAAGAATCCTTATGAGCATCCGAGGACTTACACTGAACGAAATTTCTGGAATGCTTTTCAAATGTCTTAGTATTACACCCGTTTTTCTTCTACCAAAGTCTTTGAGCATCAAGTAATCGACTGGAACTTGATTGAGAGCAAAGTAAATTAACCACTGAGGGGCAAATTCCTGGCTAGCAATATGTATTCATTCACCGAGATGCAGGAAGGCTGGAAATGGAATGTGGACATCATCTGATCCTTCTTTGCATCTCTTCATGTTGCCTCGGATCGATCTCACATAGTCTTCATGAACAACAACTCAAAGAAAACACTCACGAAGGCACAGTTCGAAGAAGCTCTACAGATTGAGAATGGTGACAACAGTCTTTTTGCCTTCGATGAAGTTCAAGTCGAAGACGTCGTCCATCTCTTTGACAATCCTAATCCAAACATTGGTAAAGTCTCTCAGCTGATCCCTCCAGTTGCAATCCTTGAAAAGCTCAACCGTATGACTATTTTGCCCAAAACAGGAGATCGCGGGGCCGTCACTTCTACCATGTTGCGTTTTCTGAAGGCTCAAGTTGACGAGACCCCATTGGACATCGTTGAGTTCTTGTTCCACGAGATGCAGGAAGTTCAGATGGACTCGAAGAGGCTTTTGCCCTTCACACCCTTCATAGCTCACACTTTGACATATTTTGGTCTGCATCGAGCATCTCGTCCCTCTTCGATGGAGTACTACCGAATGAAGAGCTTGGGGATTCTTATCCGCTATGAAAACCAAGTCGGATCACCAGCTGCTAAAGATGAGCACATGTCTCCAGTAGCAGGAGCTCCTTCTCCGCTCCAGTCTAATTCCATATCTCCTAGCCCTGATGTCTCGGCTCCATACATGATGATCATGGAGCGTCTCGATCAGATGTCCATGCGTTTCGAGACCCGCTTTGATGAGGTTAACTCCAGACTGAGCTCCATCGATCATCGCCTCAATGTTATCGAGCCCCGTATAGATTCTATGAGTCAAGACATATCCGAGCTGCGGGGGCGTTTTGATGCAGGCCAGTATCACCGTCGTCGTCGCGGTGATTCTTCCTCCGATCATCCTCTGCAGTCCTAGATCTCTTTGATTGTTTGACTTGTCTGTATATATATCTGCTACTTATGTATGTTATTCTCCCTTTATGGTTGTTTGATGACAAAGGGGGAGAGTTATGTTATGTTCTCTTGTTAGTTTGTTATGTTTGGATATGTTATGTTTGGATATTATGTTATGGATATGTGTATGGACATGTTATGATATTATGTTATGGATATGTGTATGGACATGTTATGGATATGTGTATGGATATGATATGAATACGTTTATGTGTTATGTCGTGCTATGTCGCTATGTTTGGATGTCGCTATGTTGATATGTTGATATGGTCTCATATATATCTTGTTTACTGCATGTACACGTACGATTCAGGGGGAGCACTATATGCTTATATTTATTTTTGATATCCTTGTGTTTTATGTACAATGGTTGTCATCAATCACCAAAAGGGGGAGATTGTTGAATCTTGAGCCCTGATTAGGGTTTCAGTGATTAATGACATCCGTAATATATGTGACTAACCTATGTATTTGAGACTCATGTTAAAAAGAGGTGAAAGCATCACAAAAGTGCAAATCAAGATTATCGAGACCCATGAAGCAAGGATGACGAAAAACTCCGACAAAAGTACAAGTATCTAAACCTAGCATTTTTATGTTTGAAAATTTCTAGTTTAGATGGCCGTACTATTAAGAGGGTTATAGCACAAGTCATTTGATCAACCTTGAAGTCTTTGAAAACATATTTGCATATGCATCTAGTTCCTAATTGAAATTGAGTAAAAATTCAAAAATTCTGTTTTCGTTTTGAACTGGCCGGACAATGTCTAAAATGGCTGGACAATGTCCGGCCATTACAAACTTCTTCTGAAAATTGCAAAACGAAAACCAGAGACAAATAAACTTGTCCGGAGCATCTGTTCGATTTAGGCTGGACATTGTCCGAAATGGCCGGACAATGTCCAGCCAGTACATTTCTTATGGCAAGTTTAATTGCAAACAACAGAGACAAATGAATCCGTCCAGGGGCTTTTGTCCGGGACGCACCGGACATTGTTCGAAGTGGCCGGACAATGTCCGGCCTATATAATTTCTGTGAAGATGTAAACATGGGTGTTAACAGAGACATAAGCATTTGTCCGGACTTTTTGTCCGGACAAATCACATTCATCCGGCCTGTATATGAGCTGTTAAACATGAGTGTTAACAGAGACATATACATTTGTCCGGACTTTTTGTCCGGACAAATCCCTTTCGTCCGGCCTTCACAAATAGTTTCAAACGGCTACTGACACTCGAAAAACACGTGAGCAACGGTCACTTTCTTTGTACTGACCGGACATTATCCGAAATGGCCGAACAATGTCCGGCTAGTACAACTTTCGCCTAGTTTTCTTGAAAACGACCGTTTTCAAGAAACTATATATACCCTACTGTTTAGAGAAGCTGTACACACACGAATTTCATCTCCAAAACTTTGTGCAACAGCTTGCAAAGCCTCTCATACTCATCTTCTTGCATTTGAAGCCAATTCTTTAGCAAAGTATTGAGAGCTAGTTGAAAGAGTTTGAAATTGAGCCATTTGCATTCGCATACTTGTTCTTCAAGCTTTGAGGTTGATCAAGCAAAGTGCTAGGCTCATTACTCTTGGTGATTGCCGTAACCTAGACAACCCGGGAGGTCCGGCGATCTCTCCATCGACGGTGTGTGTCAGGGAGACCCGGCGGTTGGTTGTAAAGGCTCGGAGCTCGCCTATTCGGAGAGGAGAAGGGCTACCCCTAGTGGAATCGAAGCAAAAACTCTAGTGAAGAGTGCTTCAACGAGGATTAGTGGAAATCGGCCAATTTCTGAGACCTCGGGAAAAATTCGATCTCTTTCGGTTACTTCTATTACTTGCTTTATACTTCTAGAAATCGATTATTGTTCTTGTCTCTTTAGTAATTGCAAAACTTACTTTGTGCCATCATCTATATCATTTGTGTATTGATATTGCAATTTAAGTTGTTAACCACTCAATCAAAATTAAAAATTAGAAAAACCGCCTATTCACCCTCCCTCTAGTCGGCATCCTTCGATCAACAAAGAGCTCATCGACAGAGAAGGGACAGCTCCAGGAGAGTCTCCGATGGAGCTCCCTAGGGAGGATACCGCTCTTACACACCTTGATGACTGTGGAGTCAGGGACGTGAGCCACTTTGCTCTTGACCTGAGCAAAGCGATTGAAGAAACTACAAATGGTCTCCCCCATCCTCTGCCGGACGGTGTAAAGATATGACGAGTCCAAGGGATGCACTTTGTTCCCCTGGAAGTTCGCGCAGAACTCGCGCTTGAGCTGTGCGAAGGACTTGATGGAACCGACCCTCAGGTTGTAGAACCATGAGCGGGCAATTCCGGTGAGGTAAAGGGGGAAGACGTTGCATTGCACCGTCTCGTCCCCCCTAGCCGCCGAGATGGCTGTGGAGTACACCTGCACAAACTCATAAGGATCGGCCTCGCCGTTGTAATGTTCGATGTGTGGCGGGCAGTAGGGCCGCGGCCAGCAGATGCACCGGAGGCGATGGCACAGTGGCTGCTTTGCCCCCTCAACCTCCCGGGGAGATTACCGGTTGCTGTCCCCTTTGACAGGGGACGCGCGCTCATTGTCAGAGTCTGGGAGGGGTCCTAGTGGTCCGCCAGCACAGCGATAGCGCCTCTTCTCCTCGGGGTTAGTCGAGCTAACCTCTTGGATCTCATGGTACCCCCCGGAGGTGGCGGTGGCTTCTTCGACCAGCCTCTTCCCTCGGTCGGACCAGGAGTGTGGCTCACCGCGGCCGCAAGCCTTGGGGAGTTCCCGTCGGTAGCGGGAGGGAGCCTCCCCAGATCTTGCAGTACGTATTCGCTCGACCTCCTCCTGGATGAAGCTGGTCTAATCCTTTGGGGGAGCCCTCAAGGGCGGTCCCAGGGGAGGAGGGAGCTGATGTGTGTGGGTCATCGGCCAGGAGGATGCCATCGGTGCGCGGGACTGGTCCGGCACCGGGTGAGCATCCAGGGCAGTGAAGGGAGTGGGTGCGGGGAGGGTCCTCAGAGCGATAACCGGCTCGGGCGCTGGAACGGCCCCGGACATTGCCTTGGGGAGGCCTCCGGGCACATGGGCGGCCACGGGAGCGGGGAAGACTTCCGGCGTGAGGGAGGTTTCCGCCGCAAAGGTAGCCGTCTGTGGAGGTTCTGGGCCCAGTGCCAGATTTCCCCCCGGAATGGGGAAGGTTCCGGGCATGGGCGCGCCTCCCGGTGCAGGAAGCATTCCCTGTGCGGGGAAGGCTCTGGGCATGGGCAAACACCCCGACGTAGGAAACGTTCCCGACGCGGGGAAGGTGACCGGGTGCCCATGAAGAATGGAAGCGGTGCCCCGATAAACGGGTATGGGGGTGGGTACACAGGAGCCAGGGGCCGCACTGAGACTCGCAATAACTCCTCCAGGGTGTGCTGGGCGTGGAGTTGGCACCCGACCAAAGCCCCAAGCAAAGGGTCTCCGGAGACCGGGACTAAGAGTTAGGGTGCGCTAGGCCTTGCAAGCGCGGTCGCAGTCGTCGGGTTGGAAATGGGAACACTTCTGCCGAAGACTACGGGAGAAGAAGGTGGTACTTCTCTCCGGGTGTCTCCGGACGGTAGGGTCGTGACAGCAGCATCTTGTTGGGGCGATGCCGGGTCACTGGTGTTGCATCTAGGCCCGTCATGCCTAACCCTAATTTTGATGATTAATGAAAACAAAATGTTCTGGACTAACTGTGCTTTTTGAGATTGATTGATACAGGATCAGTTGGGAAGAAACACAAGAGGATCAACATGAACCCAACTCAAAGTGAAGCACAAGACGCAGAAGAGCAAGAGACGAGACGCAAATCTTGAAGATGCGAAAGACCTCAGGTATTACGAGTCTTTATTTTTACCGATCTTGGCGTGTGGAGATGATCGGTTAGGTAAATTCTTTTCTAGTTTTAACCGTACTATAAAGAGGGGTAGCGAAAGTCCTCTTTTTATCTCCAGCGCAAACCGAGAAATCTAGGTCTTTGCATCGCATCATTTTCATGTGGATTTGGTTTTGAACTTATTTGAAAAACCTGGTTTTTCAGTTCTGTTTTTGATAGCAGAAGAGTATTTGCATTTTTCAGAAAGATCTAGGTAGATCTGGCTTTTGCTTCTGTTGACAAAATTGTAGCCCTTGAAATTATCTTTCCAACGAGTTATTAAAAACCTCTTTTGGATTTCTGGATTTAAATTTATAGCTATTTTTTTCATGCTGACTGTCAGTTTTCATAACTGACTGTCAGTTTGAATGTCAGTTTAGTGTAACTGACAATTGTCCAGAGAGGGTGTTTTTTGTGCTCAAAATTTTTGTACTAAACTGACTGTCAGTTTGTCCATACTGACTGTCAGTTTGTCCATACTGACTGTCAGTTGGGGTTTCGACCAGAGAGTTTTTAACTGAGTTTCTATTTGTTTTTGGTCGAGTTAGTGGTCGAACTGACTGTCAGTTTGTGTAACTGACTGTCAGTTGTGGGTTCCAGCTTTCCTTTTTCGACCACGAACGGCTAGCAAAGTTTTCGTCCGTAAATTTTGTCGGCCGTTGTGCACTAAACTGACTGTCAGTTAGGTAAACTGACTGTCAGTTTGGGTTGCTGATTTTCAGCCCTAGCTCCAACGGTTCATTTGCTTCTTGAGGCTATAAATAGGGGCTTTGGGCATGTGTTTCTCATAACAAGCAACAGCATTTCATATACACTCTTGAGCATTAGTTTCTTATATAAAATCTTGATCTTTTGATCAAGTCGAGTGACTTTTCGATCCACCGAGAGTTTTAGTTCTTTTGCATTTACATTCGCTTAGCTTCTCGGTGCATGTTTGGAGGTCTAGAGAAGACCTCGCTGCCTGTTACTCTTGGTGAGCGCCCTCACCTAGACGGTTCGGAGGCGTGGCCGTTGACCTCTCCGTTCGGAGATTGTCGGAGAGGCTCGGCAAGTGTGTACAAGGCATCGGTGCTCGCCTTTCCGGAGTGGACAAGGAGCAACCATTAGTGATAATATCCTTTGTGGATATTGAAGCGAGACTCAAGTGATTTGAGTGCTTCAACGAGGATTAGTGGAGACTGGGCGAGTCTCCGATACCTTGGTAAAAATCATTGTGTTCGTTCTCTTTTCCCTTTGCTTATATTATTTGTTCTTTATTTGCTTTAAGTTTTAAAGTTTTTAAAGCCTCCTATTCACCCCCCCTCTAGTCGGCATCCTTGATCCAACAACTAGGACCGGCACCACCGGAAAGGGAGAGGGCTTGAGCTCTCGTTCTCAGGGGAGCCATGGTGATTCATCACGAGTCCCCACGGTCGGCGCCAACTGTCGTGGTATTACAAATACCCCGGCAGGTTTCTTCAGACGTGTTTCACACGAACACAATGACGCGACTTGACAGAGCGACCGGTCACTTCCCGCCGGGCAACACAGAGATTGACACAGTGGTTGTTATACACATTTGGGTCCCGGTGAGGGCCCTAGTCCTGTCGGCACCCTCCGGACGTGAGTCAACTAGGGAGGTGGTCTCTCGGGGAGAGAGGTCTCCAAGGGAGCCTATTGTTTGTGTGTGAAAAAATTAAATTCGAGTCCCTTACAAATGAGATACAAGGGGGTATATGTAGGCCCCAAAACATGCCAAAAGACTAAAAATCCCTAGCTACGGCCATTTCACTGGCTGAAGGGTGGAGATGCTTGACAAGTGTCCTGGCTAGTTCCTGAGGCGCTCCTCACGTCACCTGCACGTGACCTTTCATGGGAGCCCTCCGTGGCTTTCCACGGGAGGCGTCCGGGACTACCCCCAGTAGCCCTCCGGGATTTTCCCCCGGAGGCGTCTGGGACTATCCTCGGTAGCCCTCTGGGATTTTCCCCGGGAGCCCTTCAGGACTTCCCGGTAAGCGTCCAGGATTTTCCCCAACAATAGGATTAGCTAGCTACATACTGTAAACCATCTCTCTGTAAACTCTTTTCTTCCACATAGTCAATTACACAGGATGTAGGGCTATTACCAAGCTTAAAGGGGGCCTGAACCTACAAACCTTGCTTCCCATGTCTTTAGATTCATTAATACCTTGAACGTCTTGAGAATCTGTCTGATTGGCCTCATACCTTCTAACTCCCTCTCTTGCATAAGATCAACAGAGGGACCCAGAGTTCCAATTGTCGACAACTGGCGCCCACCGTGGGGCCCTAAAGACATTTTCATTAGTATTCATTGTATTCATGGATCATTTCCCTTGCTTACACGATTCTGAGAATGAATTCGATATCGAGGATCACGTAGACGCAATGGATGAAGTTGTCATCCCCACCAATGATGAAGACGCACTACCACAGAAACAGACATCCTGGACGGCACATCACAGACGGGTATGAACTGTTCAATGGAAAACCATCTGTGAAGGCCTGGCGGGAGAATATGTTCAGATATCACAGACGGTTCTGACGTCAAAAACAACTGTGAGAGTAAACCAGACGGTTCTGAACACAAAACCGTCTGTGATAGTATACTTATCACAGACGGCTCTAACCTAAAAACCGACTGTGATATATACAATCGGTTCCCAGCTAAGAACCGTCTGTGATAGTCTAATTATCACAGACGGTTCTAACCTAAAAACTGACTGTGATATATACAGACGGTTCTGAGTTCCGAACCGTCTGTGATAATTAGACTATCACAGACGGTTCGGAACGCAGAACCGACTGTGATTTATACAGTCGGTTGTAAACCACGAAGCGTCTGTGATAGTGTAGTTATCACAGACGGTTCTGATGAATGAACCGACTGGAAAAGTACCGGCGCTTCGAATTCTCAACTGTGATCATTTCTGTCTCCGATCTTCGCGCGCGGCGCCTAGGAGAACACGAAGCATCGCTTTGGAAGTTCTATAAATTGACAGTGGAAAAATTGTCATTTACTTTACAAGTTTTTATAGTTCTCAGACTGTTTGACTCCTTAGCTTCTCTGCGCCAATGGCATCCTCGATGGCATCGTCAGCCTCGCCCTCCCCGGTATGAACTCTCAATCTTTTGGACTTACCCCTGTATTGTTAATCCATGTTCAATACATTCTTGACCTGTTGATTTGCACAGGGAAGGGGAGCCATGGAAGACACTGCCAAAGTCAAGGCCGAGCTGAGGGCCCTCCAGGAGGAGCACAAGCTCCTCACGGAGAAGCACACTCGGCTACGGCTTGACCTTGACGATCTCTTCCAGCGCATTCAGCGCATGAAGACGGATGGTGACAATGCTAGGGCGAGGACGAGGCGTCTTCGCGAGGAGAAGAAAGCCGCGGATAGGACATCGCTGGCTGCGATTTGACAATGAAGGATACCATCGCGAAGCTGAGGGAGGTCGCAGGCCTTCTCGACGCTGAAGTAGTTGATCCTGAGAAGGACAACTTGTCGCTGGAGGAGTCCTGCGTCCTGGCTGCAAGTCAAACTGACTTTATTCTAGATGCAGCCAGGGCTAAGACCACTCCTTGACCTAGCATTCTGTATTTTTACTTTTTTTTTGTAAGTGATGAAACAAATTATTGAAAACTTTGTTCTTATGTCAACTTTCTAATTTTCCAGCACATTCTTGGACTGCATGCAATCTTCCCTCTTTCTTTATCTTTCGTTGGCTTTTGTCGAACATTCAACCATACAAAGGTATGTACACTGTGTGCGATCAAGGAACGACTATCGCGATCTTTGGCTTGTGATCGGAGCCCTTGAAATAATATAGAAACAATATAGAGGTCGCAGGTCCCATGCAAATAATATAAAAAGAATATAGAAGTTATATATCAACGTGCTTTGAAATATCACAAACGGCTCTGAGGTAAAAAACATATGTGATAGTCACATTAGAGACGGTTTTTACGTAAGGCCCGACTGTGATGGTCCCAACAGTGTCCTCGAGTCGACTCGAATTCTTAACCTCTATCAATATCACAGACGGTTTTTAACTCCAAACCGTCTGTGATAGTAAACGGACATATTAAAGATGGTTCGGACATCAGAACCGTCTGTAATATTAAAGCAGACGGTTTTGATCTCCCAACCGTCTGTGATAGTCCCAACAGTGCAATTCTCTACATGCAATTGTTGATAACCGCACATAATAACTGAGCAGATGAAGAGATTTAATTATTTACTTCAAATTTAATTTGCATCGAATTATGTAATCTGACTCTTCAACTTCCTCGCCTCGAATTCTCGACCTCTATCAATATCACAGACGGTTTTTAACTCCAAACCGTCTGTGATAGTAAACAGACATATTAAAGACGGTTCGGACATCAGTACCGTCTGTAGTAGTAAAGCAGACGGTTTTGATCTCCCAACCGTCTGTGATAGTCCCAACAGTGCAATTCTCTACATGCAATTGTTGATAACCGCACATAATAACTGAGCAGATGAAGAGACTTAATTATTTACTTCAAATTTATTTTGCATCGAATTATGTAATCTGACTCTTCAACTTCCTTTGCCGTGTTGCAGTTTATCTCCCGAGAAGTTGTATATCATGAATTTATTGGCCTAGAAAACCAGTACTAGTGCGCTTTTTAGAACTCGAGGCACCCGCGCATATGAACCGTCACCTTCTGTTTCTATAAATAGCGAGGCTCCTAAATCCCTGTCTTTATTCCCTCCTCAACTCCCACCTTGATGGCGAGCCGAGATTCCAGTGAGGTTATTGAAATTGAGAGTGATGAGGAAGAGATAAGGAATGAACTCGATCAGGATCTTCAGAAAGTAAGTCCTCTCTGAAACTCTAATGCAGATCTTTCTTTTATGACTTGATTACCTCGAAACAAATGCATTTCGAAATCCACAGGTGCTTGAGGAAATGCTCCCTCCAAAGAAGAGACTTAGAAATGATGAAAGATCGTACAGTGGAGCTGCAGCGAAGACTCTAGAGGGTGCTGAGGCCTGTGTTGCCACATTGCCCTTTGCAACCCCTCCAGTTGCATCGACTCCACCTTCGGAGATCCACAATAATCCTTCCAATATCCCCTCTCCAACACCTTTGTATCATCAGCTTTTCTGGGGTAAGGCTCACACTTCCACGTCCAAATCCACTCCGAAGCTTGGCAATCATCTTCACCCTCCCAGCATATGCCCCTAGGAGAAGCTGGAGAAGCATATGTGCAGGAGGAGAAAGCTGCCTTGTGCAGAACTCTCCAAAAAAAAAAAGAGGCGCTGGAGAAGCATTCTGAGGGGATGTCTTTTGCCATTCTGCACTTGGCAGAGTGCATGCTTTGAGTTGCAGTTTCATCTCCACCTTTGTTGTATCAACTTTAATTTCTTGGATGATCCTACTGATGCCAAATCCACTCCTTTGGTGAGAGATGATGTTGATAGTCTTAGAGCCATTGGTAGTTCTCCTGGGGCGGCCAGTGTAGATCCTACTGATGCCAATACGTCCCTAGGAGAACTTTGTAAATTACTTTCGGAACAGGTCGACACTAATCAATTGGTCGCTTAATTAATAGTATCTCTTATGTATGGAAAGATTGTAAGAAATAAGAAATTTCTTTTCCTTATATATCTGGCTTTCGATTGATTATGTAACTGATAATCACCAAATGATGTTCTGTGTAAAAATGTTAACAAGAAAATACTGCTGCGATCAAGACGGTTTTTAACTCAAAACCGTCTCTGCTTGAAAGATTACAGACGGTTTTAATTTCAGACATATATATAAAACAAATATGAAAAACAAGATAAAACCAAACAGTCTGAACGTTCATTTTTGTAAATACTAACATTCAAATAAGATAGAACCAAATATGAAAAACATGTGGAACAACTGATGACCAGTAGTCGAATGCAAACAAAAAAACCGGGATATTAAAGACAGTTCGGACTTTAAAACCGTCTGTGTTATCACAGACGGTGCTGAGGTAAAAACCGACTGTGATAACAACATACACAGACGGTTCTGAGGTAAAAACCGACTGTGATAATAACGTAGACGGTCGGATGTGATAACACAGACGGTTCAGATGTGAGAACCGACTGTCATAATCAAATACACAGACGGTTCTGATGTGAAGCGGACGGTTTGGAGTTCATAACCGTCTTAGATATTTCTTTCATACTTACACAAATTGCAGCGATATTACCGACGGTTGATAGATTGAAAACCGTCAGTAATATTCTTTTCTTCAATAATGCACCGATATTACCGACGGTATTATATAGAACCGTCTGTACTGAACCTGGTATAAAAGGTCTTTTGGCGGATGTTTTGAGCTAGTCGTACTCTCTTGCTCGACCTACACTATCCAGTTCGAAGAGATTTGGGGCAAGGAAGAGTGAAATCTCGAAAGGCACGGGGAGCATTTGGGGTCAAAAATTTGAGGATCGAACCAAGATTGGTTACTGGCTCCCAAGGCGTACACATTACTTGATTTCATCATCAATATCGATCTCCATTGATTTACTAATTAGCATGTGTATGAATTTGATTTATTGCAGATGGTCCGAGACTGGATGTATAATGACAACCGAGTGGGTGAGGAATACATGAAAGGTATTTTTGATTTCGAAAAGGTTGCTGTGCAAGACATGGCGAAGAAGGGTTTACCATATATGTACTGTCCTTGTGTATACTGCCAGAATATTAAGATGTTCACCAACTCATCTCAAATTGTCGCCCACTTGATCCGACGTGGTTTCAAAAAGGGGTACACGTGTTGGGTCCACCATGGAGAAGAGCCAACTGCAGAAACAACTGCCACTCAGGTTGAGGAACAGGACATGCCGGATCCAAACAACGACTTCGACGAGGATATGCCAGAGGATGACCATTTAGATGACATGTTGCGTGATGTGGAAGGAAATTACAGTGAAAGGGGGTTTGGCAAATTCAAGCGCTTGATTGAGGACTCAGAGAGGCCGTTGTTCCCTAGTTGCAAGTCGAAATACACAAAGTTGGCCTCTGTGCTTGAACTGTTAAAATTGAAGGCAAGCAACAGCTGGACCGACAAGAGTTTCACAGCACTGTTAGATCTTTTGGCGGACATGCTCCCGGAAGGAAACGAGTTGCCAAAAAACACCTACCAAGCGAAAAAGCTGTTGTGTCCTTTGGGAATGGAAGTAGAAAGGATACACGCATGCCCTAATGATTGCATCCTTTACCGTAACGACTACAAAAATATGCATGTTTGTCCGGTGTGCGGCGCATCCCGCTATAAGCGTACTAAGGACCGAACAGACGACGGCGACTGCACGGAGATAAAGGAAGGACCTCCTGCTAAGGTGTTGTGGTATTTGCCAGTCATTCCCCGCTTGCAGCGTTTGTTTGCAAACCGTAAAGAGGCAAAATTACTGCGTTGGCACTCGGAAGACCGGAAGAAGGATGGAAAGTTGAGACACCCCGCTGATTCTTCGCAGTGGAGAAACATCGACAGGGAATTTGTTAACTTCGGAGCAGAATTGAGGAATATAAGGTTCGGGTTGAGTACCGATGGAATTAATCCTTTTGGTAACATGAGCAGTCGGCATAGCACTTGGCCGGTTCTTTTGTGTATCTACAACCTTCCTCCTTGGTTGTGTATGAAGCGCAAGTACATCATAATGTCTCTACTTATCTCAGGACCAAAACAACCCGGAAACGATATTGATGTGTACCTAGCACCATTGATAGAGGATCTCCTAACAATGTGGAACGAAGGGGTGCAGGTATGGGACGCATACAAACGAGAGAACTTCATCCTACGTGCTATGATATTCTGCACCATCAACGATTTCCCTGCCCTTGGAAATTTGTCGGGCCGTACTACGAAAGGAGCCAAAGCCTGCCCCCACTGCGAAGATGACACTGAGAGCGTGTGGCTGAAGAATTGCAGGAAAACAGTGTACATGCGTCACCGTAGGTTTCTTCCGAAGAATGACGCGTACCGTAAGAGGAAGAGGGAATTTGACGGCCACAACGAAGATGGTTCAGCCCCGAAGCCTACGCGCGGGAAAGATGTTTACTCACGGGTGAAGGACATAGACGTTGTGTTTGGAAAGGGTGGTAAATTGAAACCCCGCACGAAGAACACTTGGAAGAAGAGATCGATATTTTGGGACTTACCGTATTGGGAGCATTTAGAGGTTCGTCATTGCATTGATGTCATGCATGTAGAGAAGAATGTTTGTGACAGTTTAATCGGCCTATTGCTGAACATTCCAGGGAAGACAAAGGATGGCATCAATGTGCGGCGTGACATGATCGAAATGAGAATCAGGCCCGAGCTAGCACCGAGAGAGGACGATAAAGGCCGTATATACCTCCCCCCCGCATGCTACACTTTGTGCAAGGCTGAGAGGACAGAACTCTGTAAGTGTCTCCATGGTGTTAAAGTTCCATCGGGTTACTCCGCAAATATGAAAAAGCTTGTGTCCATGGGCGATTTGAAATTGCTGGGTATGAAGTCTCATGATTGTCACGTGTTGATGACACAAATGCTTCCTGTTGCCATCCGGAGTATTCTGCCGCATAAGGTCAGAGAGACGATCACGAGGCTATGTTTTTTCTTCAATGTAATTTCTTCCAAGGTCATTGATCCCGATGGACTGGATTCTTTGCAGAGCGAGGTGGTTCGAACTCTCTGTCAACTTGAGATGTATTTTCCTCCATCGTTTTTTGATATCATGGTCCATCTCACCGTCCACCTTGTCAGAGAAATCAAGATATGTGGACCCGTGTTCCTACGTTATATGTATCCATTCGAGAGGTACATGGGTGTACTTAAGGCCTACGTGAGGAATCGGTCCCGGCCCGAGGGTAGCATTGCCGAAGGTTATGCAGCGGAAGAGGTTGTTGAGTTCTGCGTCGATTACATGGCCGAGGTAGAAGCAATAGGAGTTCCTGTGTCTCGTCACGAGGGGAGGCTTGATGGTGTTGGCACTATCAGACGGAGAGCCATCACTCCTGATTTCGATATGTACTCGAAAGCTCATTTTTGGGTCTTGCACCACATGACGGAGGTGTCTCCGTACATCGACGAGCACAAGGAGATGCTACGACAAGACAATCCTCGCCGATCCGAGGTTTGGATCACGGGACAACATAACAGTCGATTCAACGCGTGGATGAAGGTGCGAATCACCGGAGAGTCCGCAAGTGAGAACCTTAAATGGTTGGCAAAAGGGCCCACGTTTACTGTACAGACATGGCAGGGATACGACATCAATGGGTACACATTTTACACGAAAGCTCAAGATCGAAAGAGCACTGTGCAAAATAGTGGAGTGAGCGTAGAAGCTTTCCATGAGGGGTTCACCAAGACAGGCCCAACAAGGGTAGTACGTGGATTGAACTCGTACTACGGGTTCATTGAAGAAATTTGGGAGCTCGATTACGTACTGTTCAAGATTCCCCTGTTCCGATGCCGATGGGTCCAAATCCCACAGGGTGTGAAGGTTGACAGTTATGGTTTCACTTCTGTGGACTGGATCGCGTTGCTTATAAAGATGAGCCATTCATACTTGCAAATCAAGCCATTCAGGTCATTTATGTCACTGACCCGGCCAATAAGAAGTGGCACATCGTCCTTCATGGCAAGAGAAGGATTGTTGGAGTTGAAAATGTCGTAGACGAGGAGGAATACAATCAATTTGATGAGATTCCTCCATTTGGAGATGGCGTACAGGTCGATACTGAAGACACCGACGAAACCAGTTACGTGCGTATGGATCACCAGGAAGGGTTATACTTTAAAGGTAATCAACTGTACGTCTTATCTCTCTGTTTCCATCGGTATAGCTTATATCTCCTGTAATTCTCATATTTGCAGGGCTGCGGCAAGTGGAAAGTTGAGGATAACATGGCTGTGTACGTGCAAATTGTCGGTGAAAGTTCCCATTTGTAAATTTAACATACAATTTACGTGGAGCATGCTCAAGTTACAGAGCATTTGGACTACATTGTAACCAATTATCGGATATACGTACATAGTAACCAATTTACAGAGTATTTGGACTACATTTGAAATATCTGAGTGTTCATTTAAAACATGTTTTCAAGCATTCAGAGTTGAAAGCTACAGATCAGTTTCAATTTGTAAAACTAACGTTCAATAGAGAGATTATCAAGGACGGTTTTGACCTAGCACAGACGGTGCACAGTCGGTTCTCAACTCACAACCGTCTGTGATAATCTCTCACTATGTAGATTACCACAGACGGTGTTTATTTGAGAACCGACTGTGATAATATTATCACAGACGGTTATATATATAAAACCGTCTGTGATATTTTCAACAGTGTCCGACTCTTCAAGTTCTTAACGTGCACCGTCGGTTCTCAATTCCAAACCGTCTGTGATAATCTCAGGCACAGTCGGCTCTCAACTCAAAACCGTCTGTGATAATCTCTCTGGTGACTACGATTATTATAGACGGTTTCGATGTGAGAACCGACTGTGATATATACTATTATAGATGGTTCAGATGTGAGAACCGACTGTGATAATACCGACGCGGTACATAGTTCAATGCGGGCTTTATCCCGCTCATTCTACTTCGCCCTAGCTCTGTTTGCCCTAGCTCTCTCCTCCCTCGCACCGTCCGTCGCGATCACCTCCATCGCCTCCCACCTTCTCCTCTCCGTCCGTCGCGATCACCTGCATCGCCTTTCCACCGTCAGGCGCGATCACCTCCATCGCCCTCCCGCCTCCGACGCGATCACCTCCATCGCCTCCCCACCGTTTCTGTCATTCTTGTATGGGTTTTGTTATAGAATTATTAGTTGCATATTTACTTAAACTGTTCTCTCTTTCACTTATGTTAGGAACTATGTCTGGTGACGAAATGCACCACTCGGGGACTCAGGGTGACCTCGCTGGCGATGAGACGCCTGGGCCGGAGGTCGCCTCGTCCGCCGTGACCCCGCAGAAGAAGGGAAAGGGGCGAGGCCGGACGACATGCGCGCGTCTGAACAAGGGGGAAAAGCAGCACGTCCAGTTCGACGACAATGGTGTGCCGGAAGCTCCACCCAAACTTGTCGGTCAGTACCGCTCACTATGCGGCAAAGTGGCAAGGGAGCGGGTGCCCATCACCACCTCCGACTGGGGTCAAGTGCCCCCAGAGTGCAAGGATGCGCTGTGGGAAGAAGTGCAGGCGGCGTTTCACATTCCGGAGGATCGCCACTTCACCATCCGCCGGAGGACACTTATGTCAATAAACAAGGCGTGGAGGAACTTCAAGAGCGAACTTGTCAGGCACTATGTGAAGGAGTCGACGACCCCCTTCAATGACTACCCTTTCGTGACTCCCGAGGCATGGCAGCAGTTCGTAGAGATGAAGGGCAAGCCTGAGTTCCAGGAGCTTAGTGCGAAGGCCCAGGCTAACCAGGCCAAGAACACCCACCCACACAGACTAGGCACCGGTGGGTATGTGGGGAAGAAGGCGCTGTGGAGGAAGCAGGACGAGGAAGCTTCACAGTCTTCGGCCGGCAGTCCTTATGCGAGCATAACGGACGTGCGCGCCCGCAATTGGTGCCGAGCTAGATCGACGATGGACTCCTCCGGAAGCGTCTCCGTGAATAACCCTGTGGACAGGGAAGTGATCGACCGACTGGTAAGATTGTCCGATCACGTACTATCCTCATAACACGCATGCAATGGGCTGTATTGCTAAGTTGTCCTGTTGCAGGTGACGCTGAGTGTGCAGGCGGCATCCGGAGAGTTCAACCCGAGGAGGGACAGGGATATCCTCACAGCGGCGCTAGGAAACAAGGAGCATCCAGGCCGCGTGCGCGGCCTCGGCGCCACTGTGCCTTGGAGGCATGGTTTCCCCGATGATGAGGAGGCGGCTAAGAGGAGAAAGAGATCCCACCAAGCCCGCGATGAACGGCTCAAGGAGGAGATGCGATCGGAGTTCGCTATTTGGGACAAAGCACTCCTGCAGCAGTTGTCGGAGATGCGGTCCATGTACGAAGAGCTAAGAAAGGCGACCCAGGGCACCCCTGTTCTAGCAGCTGGCGCAGACCCAGCGGAAGTACCGACCCCCATTCTTGGCCACCGTAGTAGCTGCGCGTCTGCGCCGGGGTCTTCGCAGACGGAGCCCTCTCCAAAGTATCCGGTGGACTCTCTGCAGGTAATGACCGTTAATGCGCACTGTTTGTCTATGTTAATTCATTCGAAAGTGAGAAGCGGTGAAATTCAACATGTTAATGCGCACTGTTTGTAGGAACCCGCCTCCTGCAAGCTTATGGTGCTGGCCGGTGTCTTCCCGATCGAGGCTGCCCGTGGGATGGCGCAACCATGCACGGTGGGGGCCACAATCCATGGTGCCCCTCTATGTGAGGGTTTTGCACGTGTCCAAGTGGACAGTGTCTTTGACCATTGCAAGGGTTTTCCATTGGAGAAGCCGCCGAACGACGAGATTACCACTCTCGGGGATGCGGTGCACACGTTCGTGCAATGGCCCAAGAAAGACATCGTCCTGTATGAGGTAATTCCCCCACCAGTTTCATAATTTGTACTGTAATAATAGCCCTCAGAGTTAGTGTCCTAATACGTAGGTTCTTACATCGCAGACATCACAGACCGAGACGCGGCCTACTAGCCAGCATACCCCTTCGACGACGAAGCTGACTCCGAGTAAGAGGCAACCATTCAAGAAGCTGGCTATGAGGGGAAAAGCAAAGAAGAGCCCATCGAAGGAGAGCGAGAAGAGTGCGCCAGCTCTCATGCCGTTCTCTCTGGGGATGCCCATGGCCTCCGATACCGCAATTTCGAGCATGGGGTTAGCATGCCAGAGCCTGCATGCATGGTACATGAGGAGGACAAACCAGACCAGGACGCAGCGTCCGACGCACATCATGGTCAAGTACACCGTGGCAGAGTTCCATCACGACGTTGGGACCTACTCGGTGACCTTCGAAGACCTGCACAATTTGCTAAACAAAGATGCGCTCGACTTGTCAATCCTACAGTCTTGGGTGCTGTAAGTATCCTACTATCCGTGCATATACGGATATATGTCATTTATTAATTGGTTACTTCCGTGCAGGTGCATGGCGAACTATGCCAAATCCAAGGGCATACCTGTTGGTTTTTTGGACCCCCAGATGGTAGCCGAGGTGATGTTTAGGACCGACACAGACTTCGTTGTCGACTACATCAAAAGAGGGTTGCTTGCTCAGGTCGACAAGGAGTATATACTTGTACCCTACAACCAGAGGTGAGTGCTTTCATCAGTACTTCACCCGTAGATTAGTGTCTCCATGTGCACACCCCCAAATTTAGATTAAATTTTTAATTCTCTACGTGTAATATGTAGCTACCACTGGATCCTGCTGCTACTTATTCCGAAAAGCAACAAGGTGTTCTACCTTGACTCATTGCAGAGGAAAGGGTACTCGTATTGCGGCGCACGAGATGTATTCAGAAGGTGATGTGGACCTGTCTTGCATGCATCTAGATTTACTGTCCTCAAATTGTCAATTTCGGCTATCCTCAAACTGTCAATTTCGGCTATCCTCAAACTGTCAATTTTGACTATCTACAGGGCTTTCACGAAGTACTTTGCCGAGGTAGGGAGACAACACGAGCGGCGAGCCGATAAGTTTCAGTGGTTACAATTTTCGGTACAAATTTCAACTGGCATCTGTTTTATTTTATAACTTGTCCCCACCTAACTCTCGGTCTGTAAATTGGCAGTGCCATCAGCAGCCGGACGACAATACATGTGGGTTCTACGTGATGCGCCACATGTATGACCTGATCATCACCCCTCACCGGCCCGATTTCCCCGAGGTATTACAACTGCTCCCCTTAATTTGTCTCGATTTGACAGAATTTACAACTTAATTCAGCTAATTTTTTATGTACCAACTCTTGCTGCAGGGGGTCGACTTCCCTTTAGAAAGCCTTGACCCTCGGCAGATTGGTAATGCCCGAGGGATGCTCGCTGAGTTTTTCCTTTCGGAGGTCCTATCACCCAAGGGGAAGTTTAGGGACCCGCAAGGTTCGTATTAGTGCGGCCTTACATTTATTTGTACATCTAACACACTTTAATTGTCGATTACATTTATTTGTTCAATTGTACATATTTCTGAGTTCTGTGCTGTATATATGAAATGCTATACAGAGAGGGGTGCAAATATATTTGAGTACTGCATGTGCATATGAAACTGTATATATTTGAGTACTGTACAAATATAATTCTGAGTTCAATTGTACAAATATATATGCATGAGACTGTATATATTTGAGTACTATGCATGTATGAAATTCATGAACTGTATATATGAAAATGCAATTTGTACAGAGGACATCTGTGAATGTTATAATCTCAGACGGTTTGTAAGATCAAAACCGTCTGTGCATGCACAGACGGTTTTGATCTTACAAATCGTCTGAGATTATAACAGTCACAGATAATAACACATCGCAGATGGTTTTGACCTCAGATCCGCCTGTGATATCAGACTATCACAGACGGTTCTGAGATAATAACACTATCACAGACGGTTTCAATATTAACACCGTCGCTGATATCGCAGATTGGTTTAACCTCCAAGCCGTCGGTAATAATATGAGTATCACAGACGGTTGTGAGATCAAAGCCGTCTGTGAATTATGAGTATCACAGTCTGTTATAACATCAAAGCCGTCTGTGATACTCATACTAACACAGACGGTTCTGATGTCAAAACCGTCTGTATATACTAAAGTATCACAGATGGTTCTGATGTCAAAACCGTCTGTGTATACTCAAATATCACAGACGGTTCTGAGAACAGAACCGTCTGTGATACTTTAGTATATACAGACGGTTTTGACATCAGAACCGTCTGTGTTAGTATGAGTATCACAGACGGTTCTGACATCAAAGCCGTCTGTGATACTCATACTAACACAGACGGTTCTGATGTTAAAACAGTCTGTATATACTAAAGTATCACAGACGGTTCTGTTCTCACACCCGTCTGTGATAGTACAAGTATCACAGATGGTTCTGATGTCAAAACCGTCTGTGTATACTCAAATATCACAGACGGTTCTGACCTTATAACTGTCTTTGAAATATGAGTATCACAGACGGTTCTGACCTTATCACAGACGGTTCTGACCTTATATCAGTCTGTGAATGGATATATCACAGACGGTTGAAAACATCAAAAACCGTCTGTGATAGTACATGATTATCACTGACTCGAATATCACTGACGGGTAAGAACCGTCTGTGATGTCTGTTTTGACCCGACTGTGATGATGAATTCTGTAGTAGTGATGTTACCCTCACAATTTGTCTTGGGGAAACATCATCCTCGATCCCAACCGCATCTGCTGAACAAGAATTGGATCGAGCAGTTCACTTGCCCTCAGTGGAGGACGAGTATGTGCCACAACCGGTTGCCTTAGACAACTTGGAAGAGGATGATCTCAACATCCGTTTGGAGAATTTCTCCCTAGACAACTTGAAGTCTCTCTTTGATTTCGAGTCAAACTCAGACAAAGATGAAATGCTTTCTCCATCTGCGAACACAATCCCAAGAGAAATGGCTGCACTTTCAGAGGAACCTCCAAAGCAACGAGACTCTTGGCAAGAGCGAGAACGCAAACAGTGCGAGGCTGAGGTTCGCAAGGTCGAGGAAGATTTCTTGCGACCGGCACCGACTAACTGAGGCACTGTATTCACGACCCCGATCCTGGAACATCTCGACAATCCTCTACGAGAGGCCGCAGGCGTAATTACACGCCCATCCCTCTCCGAACTATTCGCCGCCCATAGAGGCGACCTCACCAAGAACTCCACCAGCACCTAGGCAAAATTCGAAAGATCTTCTTCAGAGGATTGCTTATGCACTCGGTAATCCGCCCTCCAGCCTCGCGAACGATGAGAGGATTATATTCACAAGAGTGCTTGCAGATAATCTTGACGAGGTAGCCCTCGGGTTCACACCAAAGGCATCCTCATGTTTGACGATCAGAGGACAAGCCGATTCAATCCAAGGTCAGAAGAGACGTAACCCTACTCATTCCCGACACAACAAGACTAGACGTATAGGTACTTCTCGCGACCATAATCGCATACTGGTACACTCATGTCTGGGACCACGTCATGGGCCTCCCCAGGTCGACAACTTTCGTGACCAAGGTGTGAGTCGCAATAATCATCGACCACGCAGTACGTACATGGGTTGCAAAGCTTTTTCACCTAGACTACGGAATGTGGTATGGCCTAATAAGTTTAAACCCTGTACGATCGAGAGATTCGATGGGACTCAAAATCCAACCGAATTTCTCCAGATCTACGTTACGGCCATCCAAGCAGCTGGGGGAGACGAACGGGTCATGGCAAACTATTTGCCCACAGTCCTTGAAGGTCCAGCACGGACCTGGTTGTTCAACCAACCGAAAGGATCAATCTACAACTGGGAGATGTTGTGTGATGCTATCCTCAACAACTTCCAAAACTGCTACGAAAAGCCTAGCAAAGAGGATGATCTTCATCCCTTGTGCCAGACCTTGATAGAGACACCTTCGGCAGTTCATCAAGAGATTCGTGGGAGCGAGGAATACCATTCCTAACATCTCTGATTCTTCGGTCATTAGGGCTTTCAAGCATGGTGTTAGATACCGGTGGTTCATAGAGGACCTAAGTATCCATCCCCCATGATTAGTGTTAGATCTATTCGACATGGCCGATCTCTATTCCGATGGAGCGGAAGCTGTAGAATGGAATAGAATGTTAGACAAGGGTAACTTGCCTCCTCAACCAGGCCTAAAAACCAGAAAGAAGGATGATTCCACAAAGAAATCCGATTTCTCTGCAAGTGGACAATCTAAGAAGCTAACTAGGAATGGAGTGAGTTGATTCCATGAGGTCGCAGTCTTGGACAAGCAACCACAGGAAAAAGGTAAAAAGGTTCCATTCAAATCTACTAAGCTTCCTTCTAGAGGTCGAACTCGCGACCACCCAGAGAAACCAACAAACATGCAGGGAAACAAGAAATGGTGTCCATTACACAACGCTTCTGGACACGACCTCAAGAATTGCCACGCCCGATTGAAGAGCCTAGATGATTTCTATCAAGGAACTAGACCCATGCCCACCATACCCAGAAACAGACAATCTCGAGGCACAAAAGACGCAGACGGAGACGAGATAATGCCATACCAGGTACCTAGCAATCATGTTAATGTCATTTTTGGTGGTTCTTCCTCTTATTACTCTAAGAGTCAATTTAAAGTTGTTGACCATGAGGTAAATAGCGTCGAGGCTCCATTAGCAGAGCCTCAATTCCCCCGTTGGTCAGAAACCTCTCTGACGTTCAACAGGGACGATTGTGCCAAAGGAATGTCCAACCGTCGATGACTCCCTTTGATGATTACCCCCATTATTAGCAATGCTAAAGTGGGTTGCGTACTGGTCAATGGTGGCAGCTCATTCGACCTGTTGTTCGCCAAAGCTCTTGATGAGATGTAAATACCTCGTTTCAAGATTAAACTGGTGGCCCACCCATTTTTTGGATCATACCTGGCTCCACGATGATGCCCATTGGGCAAATAGTGTTACCCGTAACACTCGAAGAGCCAGAGAACTTCCGAACAGAATTGATTTCTTTCGATGTTATTGATTTTGACTCAGCTTACAATGCCATCTTTGGCAAGCCATCACTCACCAAATTCATGGCGGCAACACACTACACCTACCAGTGTGTCAAGCTACCAGGCCCAAAAGGCGTAATCATCATTAGAGGTAGTCAACATATGGCTCTAACTTGTGATCGCATTTCTTTGGAATTGGTCGACCAGTTACCCCTACAGGATGTCAAGCTGGTGACCAAAGAACCTGATGCGGTCAAGACAACTCCACGACCAAATGAGAAACTAAAGCAAGTTCCTCTGTTCCAAGATGACCCGACCAAGACTGTTCGGATCGGATCATCGTTGGATGCTAAATAGGAACTCGCTCTCCTTACTTTCCTCCGAGTTAACGCAGATGTGTTTGCATGGAAACCATCCGACATGCCCAGAGTCCCAAGGAAAGTGATCGCGCACATGCTAGCAATTCAGCCTGGACAGCGACCAATCAAGCAAAAGCTCAGATGGTTTGCTCCTGATTGACAAGAAGCCATCTGTGCGGAGTTGACCAAACTCCAAGATGCTAGTTTTATTTGCGAGGTTAACCATCCCGAATGGCTCGCAAACCCGGTCGTGGTCCTCAAGTCCAATGGTAAGTGGCGCATGTGCGTCGACTACACCAGTCTCAACAATGCCTACCAGAAGGATGACTTCCCCCTCCCCACATCAATCAGTTGATCGATTCCACAGCGGGTTGCGAACTGATGAGCTTCTTGGATGCTTACCCAGGCTACCATCAGATTAGCATGGCAGAAGTAGATGAAGAGAAAACTACCTTCATTACACCCTTTGGCACCTACTGCTACGTCAGAATGCCATTCGGGCTCAAGAACGCTAGTTCCACATACTAGCGCTTGATGCAGAAGGCCATTCTATCTCAGTTAGGGCATAATTTAGAAGCTTATGCAGATTATCTTGTTGTAAAAAGCTTACAAAGCTCTAATCATGTAATTGACCTCACTGAGATTTTCTGTAATTTGAATAAACATGGAATCAAATTGAATCCCGAAAAATGCTCCTTTGGAGTTTCTTCTGACAAACTTTTGTGTTTTCTTGTTTGTTCATGAGGCATTGAAGTTAATCCCGACAAAATATGGGCCATTGAGCAAATGCGATCTCCTTCCTCAACGAAGGACGTTCAAAGCCTAACTGGTCGAATGGCGGTCTTAAGCCAATTCATGTCGCGGTTAGGCAAAAGTGGTTTGCCTTTCTTTAAGGTACTACGTAAGCACAATGGTTTCCAATGGTCGGATGAAGCTGAAAAAGACTTCCAGGAAGTCAAAAAGTACTTATTTAGTGCTCCAGTGTTGGTCTTCCCGAACAAGGGGGAACCATTACTCATTTACTTAGCCGCAACCCCATGCACGGTCAGTGCAGTACTGGTTGCAGACCGGGATGGCATGCAACGACCGGTCTATTACGTGAGTGAAGTGCTCAATGGACCAAAGAAGCGTTACCCTGAGGTCCAAAAACTACTTTATGCCTCTTAATGGCTTCCCGAAAGCTGCGACATTACTTTCAAGCGCACAATATCTTCATGCCATCATCTTTTTCGTTGGGGGACATACTCCGTAATACAAAAGCAACTGGTCGAGTCGCATAACGGGCAGTTGAATTGGGGGCCTTTGACCTCCAGTACTTCACCACTCGCGTGGCAATCAAATCCCAAATTTTTGCTGATTTTGTGGTCGAGTGGACAAATCCTGACTCACTTCTGCAAGAACCGACAGATTTGTCCACAAGCGACCTTTGGACGATGTACTTTGGTGGTTCTCACGGTTTTTTGAACTCGGGGGCTGGAGTGGTCTTAATCACGCCTCAGGGCACCCAACTCCAATACGTCATACAACTCCACTTTGTTGTGACTAACAATACAACAGAGTATGAAGGTCTTCTCGCTGGGCTCCGAGTAGTGTCCATCGGCTAGTGGTGAGGGGAGACTCACAGCTAATCGTAAACCCGGTAAACAAGGAATACATCACCTCCGACGAGACAATGGCTCATTACCTGGGCGAGGTGAGGAAATTGAAAAAATACTTCAGGAATTTCGAAATCCAATTTGTGCCCAGAAGAGAAAATACTCTGTAATAGCCCAAAAATCGTTCTTTTGACCCCCTTCCTCAGATTTTCTTTTCAGATTAATCCTTCCCAAACTCAGCTAAATTCTTTTATCTCTTCCCTATCAGCTATTTCTATTCATCTGTTAAACCCTAAATCATCTGCTCCATCTTATCCTCATGCTTGCATATTTAAAAATCCATTATGTCATGATTTTATGCATAAAATAAAGCAAATTGCTCACATAAAATGACACCCTTTTATTTAAAATTATGCATATAAGGTTTGTTTTAAATTCTATAATGCATAGAAAATTCTTTAAAAAATTTTTATAATATTTTAATTGCACAAGTAACCAGGACTTGCTTCTTTTCATGCATGCACACTTTGCATTTCAGCCCCCACTATTTCTAGAAATCCCAAATAAGCCCTTAGACAAGACAAAAGTAATATTTTATGTGCATTTCCACTTCTAACCTCACCTACTTCACTGCCAACACAGTGTAAAGACCAAAATACCCCTGTTAGATGCATTACACCTCAGAGCAAAACTTTCTCCCACAAGCTAGCACCACCATGCCATTGTGTATATACCAACACTTAGATGAAACCAGCTCATTCTTGCAGAAAACAGCAGTAGGTTAGTAGTTCTTGTACTTAGACATCTAGTGCCTTTGAAAATTTTGCATTTCATACATTTTTCGCACACAGAATGACATGTTGAAGCTCTCTGTCGCTCTGTCAGCAGCCCAGAGCGCGCTCCAGCGCCGGCAGCCGTGGCATTCATCGCTGTTCTCATTGCTCCAGCCATCTTCTGCTTGTCCTCGTATGTCCTTCGTGCTCGCCTCGTCTCTCTGAGCCTTTTTTCCCACTGGAGCCCGGCCATTTGGTCGCCGGAGCTCCATTTTTGTTGCATGCATGTTTGTCACCGCCGGCCGCCGTGACGCCTTGTTGCTCCGGCCGCACATTTCCAAAACCACCCGTGTCACCAGATTTGCTTTGGTCCCAATCACACTCCTGTCAAGTCTCAGCTCGTGTCGAGGCCCTTGCCGGAGATTCACCGTCGAGCCCTCTTTCTTTCCTATTTCCGGCCGCCATGGAGAATCAGTCGATCCCGGCCGCCATTTGTCGATTCGTTCCTGTTTCACCATCGCCAGCTCATTCCCATCGCCTTCCCGTGCCATCCCGACCATCTCGTCGTCTCCAGTGAGCTGCCATCGTCATCCTGGTCGCGGCACGCGGTGTGCCGTGCTGCCTCGCTGTGGAGAGCCCTCTTGGCCGCTTCGCCGACCAATCCAACCCCACCATCACATTCCCCATACCTCCAGCATACTCCTAGACATTTCCTCTGCTGTTTTTGGCCGCTTCGCCGTCGTTTCTGTCGCCGGCCGTCGCCGTGTGAGCTTTGTCGCCGATCAGGAGAACGTCGGCCGAGCGCCGCCTTCGCCATTTGTGTCCTTCGCCTCCCCATCTGTCCCAGCTCCACAGCCCTTGAAGCTCAGCCCCAGCTTCGGTTCGATGTGTGAGCTGTTTCAATTACGGGCATATTAAGCATTTCTGCTTTAGACGACGTTTTGAGTTGAAGAGGAAAAAAGTTTTTGTTCCCAAGGTTAGCTTGGTTAAGCAGGGTTTTGCTTCTGGAGACTTCTCGAATCAGATGGTGGATGTGGTTCTTTCGTTTGGCACTAAGCTTTCTTTGACGAATCAGATGACATTGATCAAAGGAAAGGCTATTACCCTCCATTATTATAGCTTCTCTGAGTTCTTCGGGGCTTGCGTTAATTCCCATGTCACTCAAAGTATCTCGTCGCCTGCCTCACTCTCTTATTCTCCCTCTTCGCTGTTTCTTTTAGCTTCATTTCTCTCTTCGGCTCTCATAGCTTCTTCCATAAAAAAATGGCTAATTACTAGGTCAACCCCTCTCCATTTCTCAGAGAAGGCCTAAAAGAAATAGTGGTTCAGGGTCGGCCTCTTCGTACTAGATGCATCTCTACTAGGAGTGAAACCAATGAGAGCTCTACTATTGTGGATGTAGTGCCTGAGGCAGTGGATCCCATTCAAGTTGTTGGTAACTACCTTCAGAATAACATACAAATTCAGGCTCAGGTTTACCCCTCTATACTTGGTGATGCATTAGTCCGCCTTCCTTCTACTCTTCAAAGAGATATTCTCCTTAATGAAGGCCTTCATGTCGATGATGATTTCATGCTGTTTTTCAATCATCATGATGAGGGTATTAATTCTAGACGAGTTAGCTTCAATCAGGAGGTCTGGCTTCTGCTCTTGAACTTCCCTCTGGATTTTTGGTCAGTTTCAACCCTGAACAAAGCTGTTTCATCATTTGGTTTTCTTCATGAATGGGATAATGATTACCTAAAGACTGGAGATCGGTCTCATGCTCTGGTTAAGTGTCTGGTCACAAATCTTGTTGATATCCCTCGTTTTCTGGTGATCACTGAACCAAGCGTTTCTCTCGGATGTAGCTGGACTGTGCAGGTGGTAATTTGCCATTCTCACCCCACTAATGCTGTTGAGCGGAATGAGGATGATCCGAATGATCCGCATCCTTCGCTGGATAATGATAATAATAACCTAGAAGATTTGGACAGGGATGACCCTGATGAGCAGGATCCTGATCATGATCAAGATAATCTGAATGAGGTTGGTGATCATGACAATTTGAATGTTGGTGATCTAGTCTGGGATGCACTTGTTCCCCAACAATTGGAAGTCTGGGATGCATGGGAGAACTTTGAGGATTCTGCTTCCTCTGCTGATCTTACTCTTTCTTCTGGCCCGCCTGTTGGAAACTATTTGTTGGATTTTCATGGAACTACTGGATCTAGTCTTTTATCTATCAATACTCTGGTTTGCTTGAGGAGCTCTTGGTCGCTGTTTAACTCTTCTGCTGAAAGGGCTTCCTCTCCTTCGGAATTCAAGCTATTATCTGTGAAGTATGTCCTATCTTCTGGTTCATCCAAGAATAAGAATAAAGCTCCTTTGGTGGTTTCTAGTTTACGTCACAGTCCCAGATTGGCGGCAAAATTGAAAGGATTCAAACCTGGGTCGGTCTTGCCTCCCGCGCCTCAACTCTCGGTCGAAATGCTACAAGCCATTGGTTCGTTTTGTGGGATCCCACTGGAGTTAATCTCCAAGGACAAACTGATGGCACCAATTATCCAAGACTTAGATGATTAGTGAAATGTATTGGGTTTTTAAGTCTTGTTTGATAACCTCCTCTTGGACAACTTTTTGGATGGCTTTTTTTTACAGCCTGCTGAATGTTTTTCTTAGATATTTTGACGATTGGGTCAACATGATCTCGTTTCGAGTTCATGACTTGGATGTATCTTGCTTATTAGATGATGATTACTTTTAAGAAATTCAGTATCCTCAATTGGAATATTAGAGGTTTACATGCTCTGGATAAAAAGGTTGCTATTTGATCCAAAATTTTAGATGAAAAGTGTTCCATTCCTTGTCTTCAAGAGACTAACTTAGAGGACGTTAATTTGTTTGTGATTAAATCCTTTTTCCCTAAGTCTTGGACGGATTTTGATTATGTTCCTTCTTAGGGAAACTCAGGGGGGATTCTGACTGTTTGGAATTGCTCCTTTTTTCAAAAAGTGAGTGTGAATCACTCTGATTATTGTCTCCCGGTAACTCTTATGAACAAAATTTCTAGAAAGCTGTGGATGATCTCTAATGTTTATGGCCCTCGTTGCCCCAGGAAGAAAATTGAATTTTTGAATTGGTTCTGTAGCTCATCAGCTCCCTCTGATTTGCCCTGGTTAATCATGGGGGATTTCAACCTTTTGCGTTTCTCTTCTAACCAAAACAAAGGTTTATTTAAATTCGGGGAAGCTGATCTTTTTAATGAAGCTATTAATCATCTTCTTTTGGAGGATTTGCCTGTTAAAGGAAATAAATTTACATGGTCTAATATGCAAGCACAACCGGTTATGGAAAAGCTCGATTGGTTCTTTGTAAATGGTGCCTGGCTTAATGTTTTTCCCAACACGATTGTTTATTCTTCTGCCAGGATGGTCTCGGATCATTTGCCATGTACCATTTTGATTTCTTCTTCTCTTCCATCTTCGAAGATATTCAGATTTGAAAAATTTTGGGCTTCTTCTCCTGATTTTTTAAATGTGGTTCAAAGTTCTTGGAATTCAGGTGTCATGGATTCTAATGTGGCCAGAAGAATCAATTCCAAATTTAAGCTTTTGCGTAGAGCGTTGAAGCAGTGGAGTAAAAAGTTCAAATTCTCACAAGCCTTGTTGGATTATTGCTACTGCGCTTTGAATCTACTATATGGTCTGGAAGAACAGAGAGATTTATTCAGGCACGAATATAATTTTAGGAGTATCCTCAAAAAACACATCTATGGACTTCTCAGAATCAGAAACATCTTTTGGAAACAAAAGGGACGTATTAGATGGGCGAAATTGGGAGATGAGAACACTATATTCTTTCATTCTGTGGCCTCCAATAATTTTAGAAGGAATTACATTATTTCCTTGAAGGATGACAATAATAGGGATCTTCTTGATCAAGCAGATATGGCAAATCATTTATGGGTTTCTTTCAAAAACAGATTTAATGCTTCAGAATATACAAATATGTGGTTTAATCTAGAGGAGATGGTTTATGCTTTCCCTGAAGAGCTTTCTTGTCTTGAGCTGAATTTTTCTTCCCAGGAAATTGATCATGTGGTATTTACCATGCCTCAAAATAAAAGCCCGGGTCCTGATGGCTTTAATGGAAACTTTTTCAGAGCTGCTTGGCCTTTCATTAAGCATGATTTCTATGATCTTGTCAGATGCTTTTTTAATGGTGATTCTGAATTATTCAGATTAAATGCATCTTTTGTTACTTTAATTCTGAAGAAACAGGGAGCTGTAAAGGTTTCTGATTTCAGGCCTATCTCGTTGTTAAATAGCTCTTTGAAGATTATTACCAAACTTCTTGCTAATCGTCTTCAATCAGTTATTCCACTGATTATTCATCGTAATCAATATGGTTTTATTAAATCCAAAACCATTCATGATTGTGCTTCTTGGAAGTATGAATATGTTCATATTTGCAAGACTTCTTCGAGGAGCTCTGTTCTGTTGAAACTTGATTTTGAAAAAGCTTTTGATCTGATTGAGCATGAAGCCATTTTGAAGGTGTTAAAGTCAAAAGGTTTTGGAGATAGATGGCTGAATTGGATCCGTCTCATCTTGAACTCTAGATCCTCAAAAATTTTGTTAAATGGAGTTCCTGGCAGACAAATTATTTGTAAAAGAGGTGTACGGCAAGGTGATCCCCTCTCCCCACTGTTGTTTGTCATAGTTGTTGATCTGTTACAATCTGTTCAAAATCATGCAAAGAACCTGGGTCTGCTTAGTCTTTTGGTGTCTACTGTATAGTTTGAAGATTTCCCCATTGTTCAATACGCTGATGATACTCTCATTATAGTCAAAGCGGATGCTAAGGAATTATTTTTTCTTAAAGCTCTTATTAACTCTTTTGCCAGCTCTACTGGTTTAAGAGTTAATTTTTTTAAATCTTTTTTAATCCCGATCAACTGCTCTGAAGATTTGACCAGAAATTTGGCCGGCATTCTTGGATGTCAAATTGGTTCCTTCCCGTTTACTTACATGGGTCTTCCACTTGGAGTGGCTAAACCAAGGGTTGAACATTTTGATATTGTCATTGATCGCATTAACAACAGATTATCTGGCTAGCAATTTTCCTTCCTTTCTTTAGGAGGAAGGTTAACTCTTATTAACTCGGTGCTTTCTTCTCTTCCTATGTTTCTTATGTCAACCTTGAGAATACATGTTTCTTTCATCAATAAAATTGACAAGATCAGAAGAGCTTTTCTATGGAAAGGTCAATCTAGCTGTTTTGGAGGCCACTGTCTGATTGCTTGGGATAAAATTTGTAGACCTAAGAAGAATGGTGGTCTTGGAGTTATTAATCTGAGAACTCAAAACATGGCCCTTCTTTTGAAGTTCCTGTTTAAATTTTTTAATAAGATTCAGCTCCCTGGGTTCAGCTTCTTTGGAATGCTTATTACTTTCAGGGTTTACCATCAGATTCTCGGATGATTGGGTCCTTTTGGTGGTAGGACATTTTACATCTTTTGGTCTTTTTTAAAGGTCTATTTTCTTGTTTTCTAGGAAGAGGAGATACCTGTGATTTCTAGAATGATCTTTGGAGCTCAGAAATCCTATCACATAAATGGCAAGAATTATACTCTTTCTCATCCAGAAATTTCGAAGTTCAGGATTTTCGGAATTTAAACTTGGAGGTTGATTGTTTTCATCTTCCTCTCTCTGAATTGTCTTTTTCACAATTCCAGCAAATGTCCCTTCTACAACAGAATCATGTAGAAATTAATCATTCAAATGATGGCTGGTTCTTGCTATCTAGCTGCTCCCTGAGTTTTCAAACAAGCAAGGTATACAGAAGTTTGATGGGTGTTTGTCCTATACATCCCATCTTCAAAGTATGTTGGAAGAATCATTGTCCTATGAAACTCAAAGTTTTTTCTGGCTCTTTCTTTGGGAACGCCTAAATACTAGGGAGAGGTTATTCAGGAGAAATATGGTTATTCCTTCCTTGGACTGTGAATTATGTGAGGAGGGATGTATTGAATCTCATTCTCATATCTTCTTTAGATGTGGCTTTGCTAACCAATGTTGGGATTTCATCGGAATAAATTGGGTTGTGGACTGGTCGGTGAATCCTTCTCTCCTATTTATCGTTCAGAATTTGCATGGTTTCTCTGCTCCCACTAAAGAGTTTCTCTCAGAGATTGTTATTATTGCCTTGTGGAACATCTGGAAGATTAGAAGAAAGAAAATATTCCAATCTCAGTCTCCTAGAGTTTTGATTTGGAAGCTGGCCTTCAAGGATGATCTGTTCCTCTTGGCTCAAACAGTTTCGGATAGAATTAAAATCCAAATTTTCTCTTGGCTGAATATTTTGTAATCTGCAACTTTTAATTTGCTTTCCTTTCTGGTCTTTAGCAAACTCTTTCTCTCTCTCTCTCTCTCTCTCTATATATATATATATACATATATATATATTCTAGCAGTAGGCTTCTTGCCTACTGCCTTCCATTCAAAAAAAAAAGCTCAGCCCCAGCTATGGTCCAACTAGCCGCCAGCGTGCCTGTGCACCGCCTGTGCCAGCGGCCGTGTCCAGTGCCAGCTCCAGACACTGCTCCAGTGTGTGCATGTGTGTCTGTGTCACTGACATGCAATGCCATTCTCAGTCTTGTGATGCTCAGATTGAAAATCCGATCGCGTCATTTTGTTCGTCTCATCGTTTTCTTTGAATATCTGTGTTTTGTTTTTCCATCCGATGTCTAGATCTCAGATCGGTTGTGTTAAGCAATGTTATGCTCTCGTCTCGATCTTGTCGAATCCAGTGTAGAAGCTTCTGATCGAAGATCTGTCTGCGCCATTTGATTCGTCTCATCCCAAACCTTCCAGATCTGTAGTTTTCTCTCAGATCCAAGTCTCGGATCTCATTTCCATCACTTTTGGATCAAATTCTTACTCTATTTTCAAAACTTCAGCTTTCCAACCTTAATCGAATCCAGTTCTTGGGCTACAGTACCTAGACTTATTGGGAATTAGAACTGCATTTTATAATCTCAAACTTATGCATGTTTAATTGATCCGGTGTTCTTATCGCGCTTAGAAACTGCTCATTCGGAGATCGAGGAGCAGTCGATCGAAGACATTGCAGAAGATTCTGTCGCGGGAAATCAAGGCAAGTCATCACCTCCTTGATCATGTTGATCCTATGTTTTCAAATTTGTTAAGTATTTTGTTTCGTAAATATTATGCATGTTATTTGAGTAAATTGTGTATGTTTGAATATACCTGCTTAGTTATTGTCTCACATTGAAAAGCCATTCTACATAGAGTCAATAACAATAATAATAAAGTTGCACTAATCTGGCACTTGGTCAGTGAGGGGAGATCCCTATTGACGACACTTACACTCTCGGTTTTGGGAAGATCCCAGCCGATTCGTCTGAGATCGTGGCGGATGTGGTTCCCGTGCACAAGTGTTGGATGTGGTTCCCAGCACAAACCCCTCTGTGTTCGCTCACTATTGGAGGATAGAGAAGATCCCTCCCGCCGCGGGCCAATACGGAGTGAGGGTTAGGGTGAAGGTATGAGAGGGAAGATCCCTACAATGTTTCACAACTGTATTAGGAACCCGGCCGGAGGTGATATTGGTGAACCTTTTACAGGACAGAGCTAGTATAATGGCAAGGCAGGGTGAAAAGTGTGTTATTCTCAACTCAGTGGTGCGCTTAAAGCAGCGTGATCGAACCTGGCATAGGAATCTCATATGCTTAAAGTAGCGTGATTGAGCTAAAACCTATGGTCGTGGTCAACAGTGGTAGTTGAGGAATCTTGTGGGTAAAGCGGTACCCCTCTGCAGAGTTTAAAATGTATTTAAATATTCCGTGCTCCTGGTTTTAGGAGTGTGTTATGGTCAATGGATTTTATCCATGTTGCAAGGCACAAATAGTTTTAAATGAATTGTTTTCATAAATTGACTTAAATTTCTTCACTCTTGAACTGTTATATATATAAAGTAAGTTTTCAAAGAATGTTTTGAATGCTTTTCATGAATATCAACTGTTAGGTTGTGAATAAGGTTTGGAAAAGAACCTCAACTACTTTCCTTGAATTCCCTGTCATGTTATATATACTTGCATTTGTTAAGTGGCGATTTGCTGAGTATCATGTACTCTCCCATGACTGAATTACTCCATCAGAGGTTGAAGAACCCAATGACTTGGGCTCTCATGAGTGTGAGCCTGAGCCCTTTGAAGATTTCTTCGAGTATGATCCAAGCTTCTAGGCGTCGTGTACCCCGGTTGAGCGACTATGGAAGAAGACTACAGTTCTGCTCCTTCTGCGTTTTGCAAAAAACTTGAAATGTTATTTTGTACCTCGTTGTGCTAATTTATGTAAGGCCTCGATGCTGTTATTGACTGTGAACCTATAATGTTTTGTGAACTATTTATGGAATCTACTGGTTGTTGTGGTACTCATTTCTGGTTCGCAACTGAATCCTAGGAAGTTACGACAGGTGAGCGCTGTTCCGTATCGTAGTGTTCGTTACGGGGTGGCGGTCCCCATAGAGCATGGTATCAGAGCCCGGCTTGACTGTAGGACATGACCCTAGATAGAAATGGCTGCGTTAGTTACGTGTTTTGGGAAAAATCTAATTTCTTACAAGTAATTGTGAAAATCTATATTGATAAAAAAAAATACTGTCCTTATAATCTTCTTTCCTTACCTTCTTTTCTTATTGTTCGCTCTAGGTGATTTTTATACTATAGGGTATGTTACAAAGTTTTTGAAAAAGGGTTTTTCTGTTTTCATTTTGAAAACAACGTGTTGGACGGGTGGTTATGCGACGAAGATCAGAGGATGGACGTCATTTCGAGGTGTTTGATCTAGGTTGATCTAGGTATCTAGGTTTTGATGATTAATGACGATTTGGATAAATCCCTGATGATTAAAGTTAACCTGGAGAATGTCAAATTTGATGATTAAATGATAATTTAGATAAATCCTGATTTAGCACAAGTAACTTATATTGATTATTGATAAACCCTGAAATGGATATTTCCTTAGTTGTGGGTTTAATATTGATGCATATGTAGAGGGCGAGCTCGGTGGTTGCATCAATCTTGTGCTAAGTGTAAATTAGAATGTCATGAGATAAATCCTGAAGTGTGATGGCTCCTTATTGTGGTTTTGACATTGATGAATATGCTGAGAGGGAGCTCATCATATTGGTCATCTAATCTGATTGCCATCATGACATGTGTAGTATAGATCGTGTGCGTATGTCCTTATCATATACGAATATATGTGATTGTGTATTTCATCTCATACTCATCTGTTGTTTGTTGAAAAAGGTTTTGTCATCTCACCGGAAAGAGAAATTGTTGAATTAACTCCTGTCTGGAGTAATTTCTCTGGTAGTGATTAATGACGACATATATATGAGACTAACGTTGTGCATAAAGTGTATGTGCTGTAGTCTCAGAATGGTCGCGAGATGAAAGCAAGCAAGGGCGTGAAGAGACTGATGCCGATATGAGTCATCTCGAGCGAGGTCAAGCCTATCAAGGTTGAGCTCTACGAGGACTAGCTTCGAGTGGTTGAGCTTTATGAGGTCGAGCTTCATCGAAGGTAAAATCCAAGATTAAGGATTGTTTTCTTAGGATTTTACCGATCTCGGTATTTGGAGATAGACCGGGTTGATAGTATTCTTTTTGCTAGTTTGACCGTACTATTAAGAGGGGTCGGAAACTAGTAGCTTGAATCTATCTAGTGTGGAAGCTCAGATGCATTTCATATCATCTTGCACTAATGTTTTATCACCTCTTGCTTTGCTAGAGAGTCTAAGTGTAGTTTTTGGTGCATTAGAGAAAATGCTTTGAAAACTGCACTTAGTCTTGATCGCCAGCTATTTAAATTGGTTTATTTTCTAGAGCTGGTCGTGGTTGTACTTGCACATTCTGATCGTATCCTTGTTTGATACGTTGTCGTGGTCGTGTTGCCGGTTTGGCAGTTTTCTGTTTAGGGTTTGGTCGTGATTGTAGGAGTTTGAGCTGGTCGTACCAGTCTTCGGTTCATTTGCGTACGCTCGACCAAATCCACTCGACCACCTGTTTTCGACCGGATGTTCGACCTATGTGGCCGTAATCATTGCTGAGTGTCAGCAAACATATCCGCGAGAAAATAGACAAATTGTATTTAGAAATGACATTTGTGTCGGACATTTTGACAATAGGAAGTTTTTGAATTTCCTAGAAACATCTAGGCCTTTCCATGTCTTGCTCCTGTTGAAACAATTGTAGCCATTTGAGGTATCTTTCTACACTACTAAAGAAATGCTTTTCACTATCGGTTAAAAATCCACTCTACTATCGGTTCTCTTACCGATAGTGATCGACACGATAGTAGAAACGTAGCACACTTCTATCGGTTGAAAACCGTTAGTAAAACATCTACATTCCCAAGTTCACTAATCGCTAACGACTATTTCTTCTATCGGATCGGATCTAAACCGATAGTATTATGTAGGTTTTTTCTATCGGCTCGGATATAAACCGATAGTATTGTGTAGGTTTTTTCTATCAGCTGGGATCTAAACCGATAGTATTGTGTAGACACAGTTAGTACTGGAAACTTTATTCTATCGGTTGTAGTATATGAACCGATAGTACTGTAATATTTATTCTATCGGTTGTAGTATATAACCGATAGTACTGTGTAGTTTTTCCTATCGATTATGTACCCGACACGGTTAGTACTGGAATCTTTCACATATACATACAGCAATACAGAGATACATTGGATCATTCACAAATACACCAATATTTACAAATACATCAATATTCACATATTGAATTTGTTGACAAATACACTAATACAGTAATATACACATGCATTGGACAGATTGAATTTATTCACATATTGATCGAGTTTATTCACAAATACATCAATGAATCTATTCACATATTGAGTTTATTCACAAATACAGCAATCAACACATTCAATATATATTACACAAGTCAGTTACAATCGATCGTTGATAGCCACTTCTTCCATGACATATTGAGCCCAAATTGTTCGCAGCTCCTTCAATTGAGGCAACTCATATTGCTCTTTCAACATGGCGCTCTGCATATATGCGTGTATGAAGTTAGGAACGTACGTCACATCCAATTAATGTTCGACTTTGAGTCAGGAAAAATGGTTACCTTAGGGAATTGGGCAAAGTTTCTCCTGATCAGGTCATACATGAATCTCATGACATAGAAGCCACATTCCCACGATTGTGGTTGCTGATGGCACTGGGATAATTCCATATGCAAAGACATAAACCCACATTAACTCGAAAGAACTAATTAAGCTTAAATTAAAAGATTCATCATGAGTACTTCCATCCGTATTAATTACCTCATATTCTTTCCAAGAAATTGTTGTGCCCTTCGACGCGCCATGCCTCCCTTTAGCACTAACATAATTTTTGAAAGCCCTGTATTTAATTTAGCATTGCCGGTTAATATGTTATCATTAATTAGCTAGTCAGAGAAAAATTTAAAACAACTATGTTACTTACGCGTCTATGTGCCATGTGAGGGTGAAAACATGCGCCACCTTGTCGCTCATCGAATCGAGGTAATAGACCTCATTCATCCATGGGCAAATGACGGCGAGGACCCAGTGGCCCCTACATTGCATATATAAGCGAACCGTTTCATACATATGTTAGGCGTAACATACAAGAATGAGTTAAATTAGTAGGAAATGCATTAACCTTTGGTGGTACGGCGCAAGGATGAACTCCCGGTCCTGCTGCGCTAGTGGTGCCCTTGATATGTATTCCTCCGCATGTACTTGGTCGTGCTCTAGCATCGTGAGGCTTATTTTCTCTGGGTCGAGGAAACCCACCTTGTCACATGCCCTCATCGATGCCAGCCTATACATGCACCTGGATGCAAAGTAGACATTAGTAAGTAGTGCATACAAAGTGATTAGATTTATGAAATGAACTGTATAACTTCAGACAACAGCAAACTCACAGGACTCCAGTCCGTATGATGGACATATCAAGCTCCCGCCAGTTGAGGAGGTCGAACAAATCCTCGTGGGCCACCGATATGCTCCCGGCCTCACGGTGAAAATGACCTGGCCTGAAGTGAACCAAGAAGTTGATGTGGCGCCTAGACCGGGTCAGGTACCACTCGTGGAGACTTCTGGTTATTTGATCCATATTGCGCAGAAGGTACCCCAACACGAGTGGGGACCCGTTCTTGAACGTACCCGGCTGGCTTTGTTTGGCCTTGCCCTTGCCTTTGGGCGGGGAGCGAGTGTATACCTCGAAGGTTGGGGTGCGGTGCCGCCGGCCTCATTTAATGGCGAAGGATTTGAGGCCGTCGGAGGAGGCATGGGGGCCGAAGGAGTTCAGTCATGCGTTGTGGCGGGGTGGTGTCCTCAGGAAGTGAGCTGGTATCCATCGTCCACTTTAAGTACGAATGCATAAGTTAGATTTTGCAAATTGAGTATATTAACTGAGTTGTAAGCTAGAATGGCTAGGGTTTACCTCATGTAGTCTAACACCCTTCTTGGGCCACTGTATGTACGAGCCCAATGCCTCGCCAATTATCCGCATTTCGTCCGTTGGGACGGGCAACGGAAAAAAGCTGTAGCCCGGGAGGGCCATGTCCACCTGTACCTTTGCGAATCCAGGCTCCAGAGGTACGCAGTGGATCCGGACATCCTCCCAAGACTGGTATACAACCCCGTTTGCAACCACTACAGGTTTGTTGCCTATGTTGATCAATAGGCTACAGCTCTTCGGCTTCTGCAATTTGCAACAATTATAACAGGTTAGCGAAACAGTTCTAACGTAACAGGAGTGGCATCAACCGAACTGCATATATAGATCAAGAGTTGCAATACCTCAATCAGGTCCACCGGATCCACGTGAACCTTCGAGCCGCAACTATTCGGCCTGGCAGCGTCGATCTCGGCAGCTGGATCTAAACCCTTGGACTGCACAACTCGGCTGAGGCGTTCATACTTCTCGTTCATTTGAGCGAACATGTCCGCGAATTGTGCAGTCACATCTGCCCGTATCTTCTGAGATAGCTCCACTTTCCTTTCCTTCCAGCTGCCAGTCTTCTTCGCCTTTTGCCCGGGCTCCGAGAAGCCTTCCTTCCATGGCACCACACCCCCCATGGTTCGCGTCCACCCTGGATGCTCCTTGTTCCCTAGAGCCCGGGTAAGGATGTCGTTCTCCCTATGGGGAGTGAACAATCCCTCGGTCGCCTCCTTCGAGCAAGAGATCTTTTACATTCAAAGCTCTCCATTGTGAGAAAAAAAATATATACAAACTTGTGCGCACACTAGTGATCATAGTTTTTTCTACCACACTCTATGATTTCAACCAGGAAGTTAGCCAACTTACGAGTCGCTGCACGACCTCGACGTCCCTGGGGTTTGGGAACTCCACAGTCCCCGTGGTCGACACGGTCCCTCTGGCCAGCCACCAGCGCTTGCATCGCAGATCACGGATCTCGGAGAGTGGTAGGTCAGGGGAGTCGACGAAATTCGACGGCTCGTATTCAGCCTTCTTCCACTGCTCCTCCTTCCCCACATAGCCGCGAGAGCCGAGCCGGTGTGGGTGGTCGTTCCTCCTCTGGATTGCCTTGTTCTTCTCATTGAGGGTCTTCGTACCAGAAACAAGAAAATTAATGCACCGCTGGTTACTGCATACAATGGTGTAACCAAGCAAAGGAACCATACATACCTTGAACTCAGGAGTCCCCTTCTGTTGGGTGAATTGCTCCCATACCTCCTCCGTTATGAAGGGGTACTTCTCGCATGGAGATTTGCCTTTAGCGAGGAAGGTACTGACGAGGACGCTCTTGAAGGTTTTCCACGTATTGTTCATGTCCTTCAAGTAAGCTATCTTGGGACCATCGTCGGGGATGTTCCACTTGGCCTGTTTCAAATGGTGCATATAAGTAGGACTTACCTAATCTCTGGGATAAACCAAGGGAATGTGATTACTCAAGAGTTCAGTGATTTTGATTAATTTTACCTTCACTTCCGCCCACAGCCTATCCCTCTCATCGGCCTTAACGTTCTTCCAGCTCTGGACGGTGATCTTCACCCTTTCCTTCGCCAACAAGCCAACATAGGCAGCATAGTGGCCGGCGTTCTTCCCGATCGGTCTCCCGAACTGGTTGAACTCACATGAAAGATCCGCGCATTTGGCCAAACAGCCCAACATCGTCGCACCTCACGCCTTCCTCTTGCGCTGGGACGAGGCAGCGCCATCTACGTTCGCCCTCGCCGAATCACTACTATCAGCCGAGGAAGATGCCGACATGGCTTTACCTAAAATTCCATGAACAAACCATCAATTGATATGAAGAAAGGTACATGACAAAGTTCATAACTAAAATGAAATGGCAATGATGAACCACCTCTTTTTGTTAAAATGTCAAATTTTCATTCAAAAGGCCAAAAATCATAAATTCCTATCAACATGGTCTTCAAAATAGATTTAAAGTGGATTTGTAAACTCAATTTGCAAAGGGTTGTCGAACTGATACCTTCTTGCTTAACATAAAGGTCATTCGATAACTCTTGATTGTAAAATTAATCCTATTTGGAAAATTTCATCAGAAAAATATATTTCATGCAATGAAAATCATTTCTTTAAATTTTCATTTCAAATGTATTTGATTTGAGAAATAGTTGTGCTTCTTTTAGTCTTAATCATAATATGGCCTGTATGTTCTTCAACATTCTCATTCTGCACTTTAACAACTCCCTTATCTAAAAGGAATTCAAATAGGCCTACTTCTATATTATACTTAATATTTGATACTTCCTTTTTATTACTCTTTGAAGACTTATGATTATCTGATGACTTTGAAGAAGATTTCTTACTCTTATCAGAAGTTTCTAAAGAAGAGTCATTAGATTCCATTTCAGACTCAACTACCATTTCAGACTCAATTTCCTCTTCTGACTCAATATATATATTATTACGATGAATCGTAATTTCCACATGACTTCTTCTGACAGTAGTATCCAGTTTGTCTGTCATTGTCGCAACACAAACCATATGATCTCTCTCATTCTGTGGGTTATTACATAGCATACCTAGCACATATACTAAGATACATTCCAATGTATGTGGACCCAGTTGGTTTATTATATTGATATCACTCTGTATCTTTACTCGTGATTTGAGATATTCCTTTGCATTTTCGACATATTTTAGTTCAGAATCAGTATATTCATAACTATTTTTTTGACTGTCCTTGCCAAGCTTGATGGCATCAGTCAATGTACTATCGGTTGACAATAACAAACCGATATGACATACTCTATTTCCTATCGGTTTGACAATTAAAACCGATAGTAATTAACTATGTTAGTCTTAATTTAGATTATGGTCTTTACTATCGGTTCTAAATAAGAAACCGATAGTGGACTACACTGTATGACAAATTGCTAGTGATTTTCATCAAGTCTGTAATTCTCATAGCTATCAAGTTTGTAGTTCATGAATTTTACTCTAGTTCTATATTTGTAATCCATTGAACCACATATGAACTATTGCATATAAATTTAAGCAATTGACGCGAGTGGTTTGGTCAAGAACACTTACAGTCGTTTGTGGAGTGGCCGGAGGCGGTGGCGCGATGCAGTGGCCGGAGGCGGTGGAGAACCCAATTGCGATCGGCAATGGTGGCGCAGAGGAGCGAAATTGCCAACGTCGGGGAGGCTAGGGTTTTCCGCGCGCGAGTATTTGGAATGTGATCAGTTGCACTGGAGGGAAAATCGTGCGAGGTTAAACCTAATATATGAATCTTTACTATCGGTTCATAACCACCAAACCGATAGTAAATACAATGTAAGTTAGGGTTTGGAGTGTTGGCATTGGTCACTATCGGTTTTATTATTACTAACCGATAGTAAATTAAGAACGGGGGCTCATAACACAATATAAATCACTATCGGTTATGAACAATAAACCGATAGTAGAGTTTAATTTCATATCGGTTTGGAAATTGAAACCGATAGTAAAATACAATGTTATTGACCCTAAAGGATTTCCCTTAGAACAATTACAGATGATCTCAGTACATCATTTTGCATTGTATTTCACTATCGGTTTTATGATTATTAACTGATAGTAAATTAATTCACTGTACAAGAGCAAACCAAAATTTAGAACAGGGTCTCACAACACAAAATGAAATACTATCGGTTATGAACAATAAACCGATAGTAGATATTAATTTCATATCGGTTTGGAAATTGAAACCGATAGTAGAATACAGTGTTATTGACCTAAAGGGTTTTCCTAAGAACAATTACAGATGGGTCTCAGTACATCATTTTGCACTTGTAAAGACACCTGAAACCCCATGCAAATGACTTCCAATAATTTTGAAATAAATTAACAGTAAAGACCAATCATGGAATGAAAATTTGCAGTTTTCATATTGATTTGTGAAAAGAATCATTATTGCTCAAATCAAGTATATACTCCAATTGAAATAAAAATTTGCATAAATGATTCTCAATGCATCACGTATGTTTTCCCAAAGAATTTTTGAAAAATGATTTGAAGAATTCTTCGATTAAAGATCCAAGTAATATACGTCACTTACATATTGCAAATTAGTCAAGAATGGTTGTCCACCCATAATCCTTCTTCCTGGTCGTCTCGCAAGTAACTTGTTTCATCAATATCTTCGGTAGGGACAGATTGAAGAATTCCATCTAAAAATGGAGGTAGTTCGTCGAACTGATCATACTCTTCTTTATCCACAACGTCTTCGACCCCAACAATACGTCTCTTACTGTGAAGGACAACGTGCAACTTTGGGTTGGCCGGGTCAACGATGTAGAACACTTGTGTGGCTTTCTCAGCAAGTATAAATGGATCATCTTGGTGTGCAACTCTACTGAGATCGACGAGAGTAAACCCATAATTGTCGACTTTAACACCTCGAGGGATTTCGACCCATTGGCATCGAAACAGAGGAATCTTAAGTAATACATAATCGAGCTCCCATATTTCCTCAATAACACCGTAATATGAGTCGAGTGCCCTTACTGCCCTGGCATCCTCCGAAATAGCAAGTAGTGTCACTCCACTACATTGCATAGTACTGTTCTCGTCCTGAGTTCTTGTGTAAAATGAATAGCCGTTGATGTCATACCCCTGCCAAGTCCCTACAGTAAATCTAGGCCCTCTAGCCAACCATGTAACAACTTCATCTACGTCGCCCTCAGAAGCTTGCAGGACTCTATTTTCGATCCACCCAGCAAACTTCCTGTTATGTTCTCTGGTGACCCAAATCTCTGGCTTCGAAGGATTCTGTTTCCGTAACATTTCCTTGTGCTCGTGTATGTATGGCTCCACCCCCGTCATGTGCTGTAAGACCCAAAAATGGGCTTTTGTATACAGATCACTAGAGGGGACGACTGCTTTAAATCCAATCGTTCCAATGCCCTGAAGCCTGCCCTCATGCCGGGACGTAGGAACGCCAATTGGGTCAACCCCGGCCATATAGTTGGTGCAAAATTCGATCACCTCCTCGGCGGCATAACCTTCAATGATACTGCCCTAAGGCCGATGTCGATTCCTTACATATCCCTTCAAGATGCCCATAAATCTCTCAAATGGATACATGTAGCGCAGGAACACGGGTCCACAAAACTTAATTTCTTTGACAAGGTGAACAATTAGATGGACCATAAGATCAAAAAAAAGATGGAGGGAAATACATCTCCAGCTGACAAAGAGTTGTAGTCACATCGCGTTGCAAATCGTCTAGTCCATCCAGATCAATTACGTGTAAGGACACAATTGCAGCAAATATTCAAATCCAAAAAATCTGAAAAGTTCCACGAATGGAGCTAATTAACTTGCTAGGAGTACACGCTTACGTACCTTGCCAGATATTGTGTTGAAGAAATAACATAGCTTTGTAATTGTCTCTCTGACTTTGACTGGGAGAATGCCTCTGATAGCAATGGGAAGCATTTGTGATATCAGTACATGACAATCATGGGACTTCATACCAACCAGTTTCAAGTCTTTCATGGACAAAAGTTTTTTCAGGTTTGCAGAATACTCGCATGGAACTTTGACACCATGTAGGCACTGACAGAGTTCTGTTTTTTCTTTTTTTGACAAAGTATAGCAGGCCGGGGGGAGGTATTTCCGCTTTCCCTTCTCCAACGGTGCAAGCTCAGTCCTTATGCCCATGTCGAGCATGTCACGGCGAACATTGATGCCATCTTTCGTCTTTCCTGGAATGTTCAACAACAAACCAATCAAACTGTCACAAATATTTTTCTCTACGTGCATGACATCAATGCAATGTCGAACTTGTAAGTGCTCCCAATATGGCAGATCCCAAAGAATCGATCTCTTCTTCCAAACATTTTTCCTTGAGGTTTAGAACATTTACCGAACTCAACTTTGATGTCCTTCACGCGCAAGTAAAGCTCCTTACCAGTCACAAACACTGGGGTTGATCCTTTCTCAGGCTTCCCATTGAATGACTTCCTCTTCTTACGGTAGGCGTCATGCATCGGAAGGAATCTGCGGTGACCTATGTACACTGTTTTTCTGCAGTTCGATAACCACATGCTTTCAGTTTCATCCAGACAAATAGGACAAGCTTTGCCTCCTTTCGTACTATACCCCGACAAATTTCCATAGGCCGGGAAATCATTTATGGTGCAAAATATCATGGCCCGCAACATGAAATTCTCTCGCTTATGTGCATCCCACACCCGCACCCCTTCGCTCCACAATTTATGTAAGTCCTCGACTAACGGTGATAGAAACACGTCAATATCATTCCCGGGTTGTCTGGGTCCTGAAATTAGTAACAACATCATGATGTACTTGTGCTTCATACATAACAAAGGAGGAAGATTGTAGATGCATAAAAGAACTGGCCAAGTGCTATGTCAACTGCTCATATTTCCGTGTGGATTCATACCATCCGTACTCAGCCCAAACCTTATATTCCTCACTTCACCGCCAAACTCACCGAATGTTCTGTTAATGTTTCTCCATTGAATAGAATCAGCTGGATGTCTTAGTTTTCTGTATTATTTCCGACCTTCAACATGCCAACGCAAGTACTTCGCATCTTTCGGATTTGCAAGCAGCCGTTTCAATCTAGTAATCACAGGCAAATACCACACAGTTTTGGCCGGAGTCCCTTTCTTTACCTCATCACATCCATTTTGATAAATTCTGTCCCCATGCTTATACCACGATGCACTGCATCTTGGAGAAACATGCAAATCCTCATACTCGTTACAGTACAGAACACAATCATTTGGGCATGCATGCATTATTTCGATTTCCATTCCCAACGGACACAATAGTTTTTTGGCCTGGTAAACCAATCTTGGCAGCTCATTTCCCTCTGGAAGCATGTCCGCTAACAGATCCAATAGCGCTGTGAAACTCTTATCGCTCCAACCGTTGCTTGCCTTCAAGTTATATAATCTCAACACAGAAGACAACTTTGTAAATTTTACACATCCGGGGAACAAAGGCTTCTCAGAATCAATAATTAATTTCTCAAATTTAGCTAAATCGTTTTCGCTGTAATCTTCTTCTACATCACGTAACATTTCATCTAAATTTTCGTCATCTACATGGACTTCCGAATGAACATTACCAATGTTCTGATCATGATCATCATTACTGCAATCCACTTCCGGGTCCTGCTGAGTGGTAGCGGTGCTCGTTTCCTCAAGATCTTCACCATGCCATGTCCAACTGGTATAGCGTGCGTTAAAACCACGACGAATCAAATGACTCCTAATCTGATCAGAGTTGCCGAACCTTTTTAAGTTCATACAATCTATACAAGGACAATGCATATCTTTCTCTCCCTTCTTCGCCTTTTTTTGCTCAGCAAATTTAATAAACCCATTCACACCCTCCAAATACTCAACAGTAGTAATTTTTATTCCATACATCCAATATTCTCGGTCTATCTACAATTATTTCACAAATTTGACAAATTGAAATAAATAATTAATGACTCAGGGCATGCATATATGCATGAAACATCATCAATTAGTTAGGCCATATGTGTGTACAGCTGCTTAATTACATTAAATGGATATGTATATATGAAACCCTAATTAACTTGATGCATTAATTAGAAGAGCCAGCTAGCTAGCTGCTTAACTTCAGCAAGCTATAGCTAGCTAGCCAACCTAGCCTTCTAGCTAGTTTGGAGCTACATGTATCTAGTTTAATGAATTGCAAGTAGAGAGAGAGAGAGAGTCTGAAAGAGTGACCGAGAGAGAGAGGTGATGAGAAGATGACAATACCGAGGGGGATGGAATTATCAACCTCTCAGCTAGCTTCTCCAGATCACTCTAGCTTGGAGCGTGGATGCACGTACGGTAGAAATGATTCCAACATGCAGAGCGCAGAGCAGGGGTCGACCTAATTAAGTTGTACAATTTTACTATCAGTTCAAAAACACAAACCGATAGTAAAATAAGGTCCCCACTGTCATAACCATTAGTTTATATGACGTCATTTTACTATCGGTTTGTTTTATATAACCGATAGTAAACTGTACTCTATTATATCAGTTTGTACAGTAGTAACTGATAGTAAAAAGTCCGTAATTTCACTATCAGTTACGAAAGAAAAACCGATAGTAAACTTTACTCTATTATATCGGTTGGTACAGTACGAACCGATAGTATAAAGTCCGTAATTTTACTATCGGTTACGAATGAAAAACCGATAGTACTATTTCATCTATTATATCAGTTGGTACATGTAACACCCTAGTTTTGGGGGTGAAAAGTTTTTGCATAAAAATCCTGCATGCATGTATCTCTGTAGTGATAGCCAGATCAGCTGAACTCTAATCTCTCCCAAACCCTAAAAATCTCCAAATCTATCCTCTAGATCCAGATTAAGATCTGCCCATCCAGATTTAACCTACCAGTTACCCTGAAAATAAAAGTCTTCAGGAGCCAGATCAAATTCTGACCCTAACTCCCAGTACATAAGCCTCTTTCTGTTTTCGAAACAGAAAATTCAGATTTACCCTAAGTACCCCAATTCTAGATAACTAAGTTATCTTGATTTAACCCTATCTAGACTCAAGTATCTTTTGGAATATGTTCCATGATACATCCTCAACCTACCCCAAAAGGTTGGGAACTAGATTGTCTCATCTAAGCACTTTTCGCAGATTAGTCCAAATTTTACTGCGAATAAGTCCTTTTCTGTTAACCTGGAAGCCTGAAAAGGCTAAAACCTACAAATCAACTCCATATCCAGAACTTCTTCAGGGAACACCTCCCAAATGCTATTTGATACAGATTTCCCTTCTGATCAGACTTCAAAATCTCTCTCCAATTACCAGAATTCTAGATCGTCAAAATCTAGATCTATTTTACCCTAATTTTACCCTATTTTCGAAAATAGGTGAAATCCCTCAAATCTTATCAAACTTTCTCCAAATTTGAGCTAAATGAGTATTAATAGAAATATTATATGCAGCCATGAAATCAAATCCCAAATTAAACCTCTCTAAGACCAGATTTGCAATTCAGTCCAAAACTAATCAAAAACCATCACAATTCAGTCCCTGGTTCACGACCAGGCCTGTTCAATCGACCACATCTTCAGGCTTCGACCACAGCAACCATTTTCGACCACTGCTGTGTCTTCGACCACCTCGACCACGAGCTGCTGCCTTCGTCCACGACCGCAGCTCACGAGCAGGAGCACTCGACCGCGACCTCGACTTCGATCATTGCCACTGCTTCAACTTCGTCGCCATCGATCACCAGCACTGCCACCTTCGCCGTTGCTTCATTTCCACGTGTGTGCATCGTGTTCGCCACCGTGGAACAGCCTCACCTTGCCAGCATCGCCTTCGTTCTCCCGCGCACGCGCCCGACAACGGCAGCACAGTTGCGCCACGTTGCAAGCATGCCTGTGGGAACCATCCTCTCGCCGTTGCATCAACCAGGACTGCGCGCCAGTCTGCAAAAGCCAGCACGGCCGCTGGAGCGCATCACTTCGCTGCTGTCCCGCCCGACCAGTCAACTTGCCGTCGATTCACAGCTCCAAGTCTCCAAGCTTTTTCAACCGTTGCTGCTCACCTCGCCTATTTAAACTTGCTCTGGCCATTTCCTTCACTCACACATACGCCAGAACCACACAAGTCTCTAACCTCGTCATCCTCTTCGTCTTCTTCGGCGAGCTCGAAGAGAGGCTCACGATGCCAGGCCAACCTACTGCACCGAACTCCAAATTAACACCCCCAGTGAGTTCTTCCCATCTATCTTATCGTTCTGTAGCAGTGAATTAAACTATTATGCACCACGTCGCCGGAAATCGCTGATTGTCTCCAGTAGCTCCGGCGAGCAATTAGTCCCTAACTAAATCGATTTAGCTCTCGAGCCAGTAATCAAATATGATCAGTGCACTTATCTAAGCACCCCTAAGCAACCAGAATCGAAGATTTTGCTAAAATCTGGAAAACCCCAAATTTGCACCTTGCATGTGAGCTGGTGCTCGCTGTTAAGCTTCTCTAGTGTTTCCCCAGCCAATCCAACTTCTCACCTAGCTTGCTTATACCCCAGAGACCATCCTCAAGCAAGGAATTGAGTTCATTTGCCCTAGAACAGTAATGACCAATTTTTGTGATTTCTTCTCTAGCGCCGGTCGCTGGATTTTGTTTCCGGCCGTTTCAACCCTAACCACCTTGTCTGGTAGATGTGCCTTGACCCCATAAGTATTTTTGTCTTCTAGCTCGACACCTGGATTGGCCCAGGTGAAGAGGTATCGCCATGCCAAAGTTTTGTCCAGAGACTTTTTGGAACAGTTCGGCCACCGTGTTCTTCGTCGGATTTCCTTGCCTTCCGGCCATCTCCTGCCCAAGACCCTGTTGAGTAAATTGTTCCTGTTGTAAATGCCTAACCACCAGACAAAGTGGTGCATCATGTGGAGCCTTGAATCAAAAGATGTGGCTAACCCTAGTTTCTGGCCATGTCAACCCTATGCCAGGCTGTGTCAGCCAGTGGCATTAGCCCTATTCACCCACCTCTGGTCATGTAAAACAGAAACTACCTTGTCAAATAGTTGTCTCACTACCTTGTGCACCATATGCTTGAATCAAAACCTACTTTGGCCACTGGAAACTGTTCAAACCATGTCAATGCCATTCTTGGGCACTGTCAGCCTATGTCAGCCAGTGTCATTGAGCCTTTTCACCTACTTCCAGCCATGAACTTTGAAAATAACTTTGTCCCTTAGACTCCTGACGTTGTGATCTACACTTTTCCCTACTGTCACAACTTGAGTTGAGCCCTCTATCATCCATCGACCTTATGTCGATGCCTTGAACCGAATGCCAACCTAAAGACGTTCGCTGTTTTTGGGCGAACCAGTCACAACCTTGATATTACCCTGATATTTTGGAACCCTGTAAACCTTGACAACTAATCTTAACCCTGGTTTCCATAGGTTAACTCAAATCGCTTCCAAATCTTGTATCACCAGAGTATTTCACCTTGCATTATTGCACGTAGTGGATTAGTAAGAATATGATTGATTGTAATGCCTGTTTGCTTGTTTGATCTTGTTCAGAGCAAGAGCTCAAGGTTAAAGACCTTGTCACTGACCCATCATCAACTGCTGATACTTACGACGCGGAAGGCAAGTCATACTTTGATCATATTGAACTTATATTTTATGAATTGCTATGCTATTCCATGAGTAGATATCTCATTAATATTGCATTTGTTGAGATCAATGATATTATGGCAGTGACAGATTGAATACTTGAGAAATGTGAACTTGTTAAGATAGCAAGCCATGAGCTAACAAATATATATATATATACATCTATATTCATGAAATAGAACCCCTAGCCGTGACCAGTATTTTGGTATGGGATGGTGGTAGCACTGGAGGTGTTTAACTGCAAAGGATGTGCAGGCACTGAAGGTGCATGGTTTGTGGTATGATCTGGTCACTGGCATATAAGGACTAGAACCTTGTGTTGTGCGTCTAGTGGCATGAAAAACGTACCAACCACTTACCTGGTATGGGACAGGCACAATCTAGTAGCTTTCTTAGTATTAGCAGTTCCCTGCATGGCTTGTCGATCCGGTTTCTCGAGTGGAAACTGGTGGGACGCAGTTCGTCCATGAGTGATGTGAGATCAGAAAAATTATGAGAGGATAAGGTGGAAAGAAGGAAGACGCCCTACACCAGATTAAGTCGTGCGCGACTGTAATCAAGAAAGGCTATGTGTCCTGCGGGAACATAGGCTAAGGCTAGGAAGTAAGGCAGTGGGGAGGACCCACAACGGTACTTGGGACTGGATTGTCCATTTACCGGGTAGGGATACTGTTAATACTAGACTGCGAAAGCATTGTGTGAGCTCGACCTTGTCACATGCGTATAAGTCGCATGGAGTTGGACCGACTTGAAAGTCGAGTGAAGAAGTGGATTTAAAAAGGGGTACACCTCTGCAGAGTTAAAAATGTATTCGAATACTTCGTGCTCCCGAGTTTTAGGAGTATGCCGCAGTGGATTAAATCCACGGGATGTGACACAAGTATTGTTTTATAAACTAAAATTTGTTAGTTCAAGATTACCCAAGTGGCATGTGTTGTCATGATAAGGGGCGTTGCCGTGGACTGTCATGTGTTGACGTGTCGCGGTAGTACCATAATGTAGAGAACATATAATAACTAAGAGGCATGTGGATTTTGCCTTAAGCATATGATAACTAAGAGGCATGTGGATTATGCCCTAAGTATATGAAATACTGTCATGAGTATAAGATTGAAAGGCTTGAATAAAAGTAATGTGATATGAGGATATATCGCCTTGGATATGGGATATATATATATATTGCCATCAGTATGATTTATATACTGCCATGAGTATGATCAGAAGTTGAGTAAGAAATGAGAAAGAAATGTATTTTGAAAAACCCTTCACTCTTTCCCCAATAGCATAGGTTCATGTCATTTATAGTATATGTATCTCTACCTTCCCTATGACTTGTGGAGTACGTAAGTACTCACCCTTGCAACAACTCATCAATAGATGGAGCGCTCTACGACCTTGGTGAATATCCTGAAGATGCTGCAGACCCAGGAGAAGATGAGCAGTTCCCTCCGGAGCCCTGATGTGGTGCTGTCTTGCTGTCAACCTCTGTTTCCTGTGGATTGCTTTTGGCCCTAGCTTCCACCGACTAGATGTTTTATTTTGTTGTACCTATGTGCCTTGTAAGGCACTGTACCCTGTATTGTACTAAGGCCTGATGGCTATACAATTATGACTATTGTAATATTTTGCTGCTTCAATATATTCCTGTGTTTGACTCATCCTGAGAAGTCAAGTGGTTTATGGGACAAGCTGCACCGAGCTGGGCTCCTCATAGGTGATGTCACAGTCATGGTAGACATGACAGTACAGTAATGACCGATAGTAAAAAATGTTTGCATTTCACTAACGGTGTACTAGTGTATAATTGATAGTAAAAAGCCTCTTCTCCGCCGCTGTCGTCCTATTCTATCGGATTTTTCCCAGATTGTTTATAACTGTTAGAATATATGGGTTAGTGGATTGCATTTCTGTAGTAGTGCTAACAAGCCAAAAATCACCTCAATCGGATATGTAGATCAAAAGTTATGCTTGTTTTACTGTCAATGTGCATTGGCTGGACTTTGTCTGGCCTGTACAAATTTTTTCAACCTTGTGCAAAATGAAACCAGAGACATTTGCATCCATCTGGGGCTTTTGTCCGAACGGGCCGGACTTTGTCCAGAATGGCTGGATATTGTTCGGCCTGTACAAATTGATTGAGTCAAGAGTTAACAAAGACAAATATATATGTCCGGGGGCTTTTGTCCGACATGGCTGGACATTGTCCGAAATGGCTGGACAATACAAAAAAAATCCCCCAACGGTAACAATGTTCGGCCTGTACAAAATTTCACCTGTTCGTGGCAAACGGCTAGCTTTCTTTGAGGGCTATATATATCTTGTGTTTTCCTTCATTTGGGGTGGCTCAAGAAGTTGATTTCTCTGTTGAAAAGCTAGCCAAGTTCATTGCATATGAGATATTGCATCTAGAGGCTAGATTTGAGCCCAAAATCCTTAGTGGATGTGAAAGAGAGCATTTGGGAGAGGTTGTGAGTGTTTAGTGCACTTCATCTTCATATGCATGCTAGTGCTAGAGTGTTGAGCATTCATTTGCATCATTGAGCTTCTAGCACGTGATTCGTTCAAGCGAGAGCGCATCCGACTTGTTACTCTTGGCGATCGCCTTCGCCTAGACGGTGTCGGAGGAGAGTCACGATCTCTCCATTGAAATTTGTCAGAGAGGCCAGCAAAAGCTTGTGAAGGGTTTGGTGCTCGCCTATCCGGTGTGGAGAAGGAGCAACCCTAGTGAAATATCCTTCGTGGATATAGAAGCGAAGCTCACGTGTGAGCACTTCAACGAGGAGTAGGGGAGACCGGGCGAGTCTCCGAGACCTCGGTAAAAATCATTGTGTCAATTGTCTCTCTTTTGTATATCTTGTATTCATCTTGACACAAATTGCTAAATTTACCATTGTTGCATTGGTTTCATAATTACCTTGAAAAAATTGTTTATATTACTCTAGTTGCAAGTTGAATTGTATTTTTATATTGATTGATTGCAACTAGTTGTTATATTGTTGATAAGCCTCATTGCAATATCTAGCTTTCATAATCATCTTGTTAAAATTGCTTAGTGAGAAAAATTTTTAAAAGCCTCCTATTCACCCCTCTCTAGTCAGCATCCTTGATCCTACAATTGGTATCAGAGCAAGGTCTCTCTTTTATCGGCTTTACTGCTAGAGACAAAGGATGAATTCACTAGAGAATTTTGGATTGATTGCTCCTCACTTTGATGGCTCAAATTATTCATGTTGGAAAATTATGATGAGTACTCATCTTGAGGCATTAAATTTAAAATTGTGGAGGTTAGTACCAAAGGGTATAACCAATTCATCATCTTCGGATAAGCACATTCACCTCTTAGACTCAAAAGCTAAAGACGTGCTCCTTAATTCACTTAGCCATCATGTGCTAGAACTAGTGAGTGATTGTTTGACCGCTCACGATGTTTGGATGACTCTTCAGTCTTTATTTGTAGGCACATCTAGTTTTGAGCATGTCAAGATGCGCTTGCTATTGCGGGACTATGAGGCATTTGTGATGTTGGAGCAATGCACACTCTCCACCATATATGATCGCTTGATTAACATCACAAATGAGCTCAAAGCCCTTGGTGCTAATATTTTCGATCTAGATATTTGTAGAAAATTTCTCCAGGTGTTGCAGGAGGGTTGCTATGGAGACTTCATCGCCAATCTTGAAAATGGTGACCTTTCCGACACTTCACCGAGTGAGCTCATTGACATGCTTATGTCAAATGAGGCAATGTCCAAAGAAAAGGACATGTGTTCCACCTTCAAGCATATCGAGGACAATGATTTAAATGCGGAGGATCGGGAGCTTTCGAGTGAGCTCAAGGACATAAATGTTGTGGTTTGCCTAAGCATAACAAAGGCGAAACCTTGCAAGAAGAGCTCAAGAAAAGCTAGAAGGAACGTCGAAGTCAAAGTCTTCATCTCAAGACAATTCTATATGCCCTACAGCATGTGACTTGACTGTATCAAACTCTAACATGTCTAATAATGAGCTTATGGATATAATTGTAGAGTTAAAAGATTTGCTTGGCAATATGACTAAAAACTTTAGCACTTTAAAGAATAATTATTCATCTTTAAAAGTGCAATATCAAGAGTTAAACAAATCGCATGATTCTTTTCTTGCCAAGGATACTATTAGCTCTACATGTATTTTAGATGTTAGAGTTGCTTGTGACTCCACTATCGATCCATCTTTAGAGTCACACACTTCTACTTCACATGCTAGAAATAATTCAATTGTTGATTCGTGGTTAGATTCTAATGCTAGCTTTGTGAACACTAGTACTTCATGTGATAAGTTGTCAAATGATTCATTTATAGATTCACATGCTTGTACAGACGATACTAGTAACTCATACCATGATTCATCTGTGATTCATCTTTATGCCATGGTCATAGTATTAATTGTTTTACTTTTGATATGCCTAGCTCATCTAGTGATTTTTGTGCTATGCCTTCTAGTTCATCTACTTGTGATGAGATGCCATCATGTTCTTTTCGTAATTCATGTGTTAACACGGAATCATCTCAAGCACCTAAAGTCAAAAATGATGAACTTAAGAGTAAAGTAAATAGATTGAGCAAAAACCTTACTAGATGTCATGTGGGTAATTCTATGCTTGTTAAACCCCCTTTAGAACATAAATATTCATTCAAAAAGGGAAAATTAAATCATGCACACTCATCTAGTAAGAGGCATAATATACATTATCACACTCATACAAATTCATTCAAAAAGCCCTCTCGTACTTCATGTTTATCATATCACTTAAAAGGGCAACATTCGTATAAGTGTGCATCTAATGTTTTTAAAATTGGTACTTTTGTCTCTTCTTTGATTTCTTGCTCTAAAAAGGGTTTAATTGCAAAATCTATTTATTGTCATTTTCAAAAACCTAAAGATAAAGTAATTTGAGTACCAAAAAACCTATGCGACAAGGCTAGAGGGTCTCGTATGGTTTGAGTACCAAAAATGGCTTAACTCCTCTTGTAGTTGTCATAAAAAGAAATCCTATTTTAAAAGAGAAAATTGCATTGCATTTCGTCTTTCATTCTTTATTGTTTTAAATCATTTAAGAAATTTTTCAAAAGAGTGAAATTTAAATCTTATGTTGTTGCATCTTTAGGGGTAATAGTTTTTAAATGCTTCCATTGTCAATTGCACCCCTCATGTGAAAAATTTCAAAATTACAAGCATAAGGTTTTAAAATGAACTCTTATTGGTGAAAATGTCAATTTTTCATTCGAAAGGCCAAAAGTCATCAATTCCTATCAAAATGATCTTCAAAATATATTTAAAAAGTTTTTAGAGGCTTTAGATAAAAATAATGTCAAAAAATTCCATTCATCAAAAAACTAGCCTCAAAATGATCTTTGGGTATCATCTTTTTCAACAAAATTGTTTTCAAACACAAATCAAAATTGTAACATCCCTGATTTTTGCCCTATTTTCATTCTCTGAGCATCGCCTTATCACACGCACCTTGCACCACCTGACCCTGAAAGGACCCAAACCATAACCAATATAAGCGCGATGTGCTCTAAGATCCCCTCGTATCGGAATATCCCAAATCGGCTGATTCTTTCTCAAAATCGAAAACGACCGCTTCTAGGAGACCCAAAAAGTCTAAAATCTCCGTTTGAAGTCCGAATCGAGATCCATCTTCTCCTATACGTCCATATCGCTATTTGATACGCATCGTCCTTTAGAAACGTTTCCAAATTCGCGACGGGAATCAGAGTTTCAGCCGTTGGAAAAATCCAAAAACGAAAGTACCAGTTTTACTCAACCCTGTTTTCGTTTTACCCGAAACCCTGCCAAATCTTCTCGTTTTCGCGCATACTCAATTGGAATGAGTATGTGATAGTTTTATCTAGCCCTCGGAAAAGTCGGATTTGCATTTGGATCCCTAAATCCTGAAAATGCCCAAAATACCCCTGGAACAAAACACAGTGTACAGTGCACGGCACTGTACCGTGCCCGTGCTCGTACCGCGTGCGCGCCCTGCATGCCGCGCCACCGCGTCCCCTCTCCGCCGGCACCGCCCCGTGTGCGCCTCACGTGCCCTGCGAGCTCCGCCACCTGTCCACGCCAACGACGACGCCTCGAGAACCCCCAGATCGCCGTGCCTCGTCCCGTCGTGTCCACCACCGAACATAGCAACACCTGGCCGCGCGCAAAAGTCACCGTTCCTGTGCATCTCAGCCACGTCCAGCGCTGGCATTGGATGAGCGTGCCACCGCTGTCCTTTGCCCGAGCTGTAGCCACGTTCTTCGACCTTCACGCCGGTGCACCGTCCCATCGCCACCGTCCTCGCCTCCGGTTGTCGTCGCACACGCGCCCAGTTGCGCCCTCCCTCGGCCAGTACCTTGCCCACAGCATCTAGAGGCTATAAAAGCCAGGGCACATTATCTCTTCACCTCACCCACACAGCAAACGCAAGAAAAACCACTGTTCATCATCTTCCCCGAGCTCCACCTTCAACCTTCTCGGTGACAGCACTCTCCGGTGGGTTTTTCTCCAAATTGAAGCCACCAACATATTCCTCTTACTCTCTAGATGGTTCATGAGCTTAGAATCGAGTTCATTTCTTCTCTAACTCCGGCTATCACCGGTTTTCCATTTAGCTCTGTTTTGCAAAATTCAGCCCGATCCAAAGAGATTTAGAACCCGCGCTAGTGAGGAGAATTGCTCCTTAGAGTATGTTTGATCACCCCAGCTAGTTAATTTTGACTTTCAAACAGCCAATTAAAAACCCCCAAATCCCCAGCCGTGAGCTCCGGCCATCTACTCCGGCGAGCCTCCAACCGCAACCACTAGACAACCCAGTGTACCAGTAGTGATCTCCACACTCCCAGGAGCAAGGATATGTGATCAATTTCTAAATTGATCAACCCTAACTGCTCCAATTGCTCTGCCCTAACTTCTGTTCAAAACAGCCACCTTGGCATTCATATTCCGGCCAACTCCGGCCATCCCCGGCCAAACCCTCCGGCCAGACACCTCCTGACACTTAAGCCTACATGTTTGACATAGTTTGCCTTCAAATGCATGAACCAATTGCTCAGGACACACAAACCCTAATTCTAGCAGTACAATGGCATAGAAATTGTTGTGTCCTGGACCTTTATGTGAATTCTAGAAAACCTAAGCCTTTTCTGCTTGTCCCACTTTGTCAAATAGCTTCGCCTTAGTCTAATGCACCTACTGTCCAATTTTCATCTCATTCAGAATTACCTAGACCCCTTAACTCACTTCTCGGCTTTTAGGTTAAGTTCAGACGTGACCCGAACGTCGCCCTTTTGACGTCCAATGTCCGTCGACCCTAAGAGTCTTATTTACTACTCTTCTTAGCCATCCTAAACTAGCACAAATCGACCCTTGGAAATCCAAAGCCCAAACCCTAATTCAGTTCAGAAATCAGAAGCCGTTCCAGTGTAGCGCATTATTATTTTATGTGAGCATAGTTGTCGTATTTTGTAAGTTGATTATAATACCTTGTGTATGTGCCTGTATTTGAAGATCAAGACTTCGATTACGCGGAAGAGGAAACAGAAGAACCCGCAGACTATGACAATACTACTTGGCAAGGCAAGTTTCCCTCCTTTGAACATATTGCGCCTATTATTTTATATGCATTTAATTATTTAGAATTTGGTACCTACGCATGTATGCATAGATAGTTTTGATAAAAGTATATGTTGAGAAATGATGTGAGAAGATAGTCCTATTTTGCAGACCCCCCCTTGTTTCATAACAATTTACTTTGCCTTGTCACCTTAGGAGAAAAAGTGTAGAACATATGTGTGTATTCATATACACACTACCTTAAGAGGAAATATGTACCCATGGAAATATATGTCTATACTAATAAATGTGTAAAAGAAAAGAGGAAGGCAGAAGCGTGAGCAAACTATTTCTAAAGATCATTTTATGTAAAAGAAATAGGGACTACTAACGAGGGTTGGTTTGGAAGGTTGGCGCTGTGTGCGCGGTGGGTTTGTGAAAGCCTCGCTAAGGGTCCATAAGGACGGGATCGTCGTGCTGTGCTTCTAAGCGACCTGAAAACGTGCTAACCACCCGCCTGGTATGGGACAGGCACAATGTCATGACTCACCTAAAGTTAATCATTTCCTGCAATGGTTGTCGATCCGGTTTCCCGAGTGGAAATTGGTGGGCCACAGAGGGCCATGAGTGGTGTGAGGGGTAGAGAGGATAAGGCGTAAGAAGGAAGTCGCCCTAGCCTGGCTCTCGAGTCGTGCGCGACCGAACCCGGAAGTGGGAATTCTATGCGTCCAGAGGAGGACCTCATAGACCCAAGGCTAGAAGAAAAGGCAGTGGGGAGGACCCACAACGATATTGAGGACCTTACGCGTGCTTGCCATGTATCATGTTGTAGGGAGTACCTACCTTGATAATGGGGCCGGTATTGTCTATGTATCGGGCAGGAAATTATTAACAATGGGTCAGTAAACTGTTGTGTAAGCTCAGCCTGGTCACCTGCGTATAAGTCGCAGGGAGCTGATCCGACATTTAAGTTGAGTTTTCGTGGTGGGTACAGTGGTACACCTCTGCAGAGTGTAAAAAGGTATTCGAATACTCCGTGCTCCCGGGTTTTCTGGAGCCTGGTCGTAGTGGGGTGGTCCCTCGTTGTTGCAGCATGATTAGTATTGATAAATTCTTTAAAATGAGATCAAACCATGGCGACTCATGGGAGTTTAGCCTGACTCTGTGAAAAGTATACATATGTACAGTTTTGATAAATTACTTTGAGAATTAAAACCCCAGATTCAGGGAGACTTTCCAAAGTACTAAAATATCTCTGTTTTCAATAAAATTACATTAGGTATGGGAACCATAGAGCTTGTTGTTGTCAATAACTACATACAATATTTCCCTATGCGGGAACTTGCTGAGCTTTGTATGCTCACCCTTGCTGATCCAATAAGTACAGAGGATGAATCAATGGATTTCATAGACTATGGAATCGAACCGGCACAAGAAGACCCCGACAAAGTTCCAGGAGATCCAAGCGCCTGAAGGGTCACCTAACCTCAGTGAGAGCGATGTGGGTTTCGCCCTGCTTCACGCTTTGCTGGATGAGGAAGATGTTCCCCTCTACTTTGCTGATGCACTTTGGTTGTTTATATTCTGGCTCGAATCCTGTTTCGGGTTCAGCTTCTAACTGATCTTGCTACTCTTATACGACGTGGTTCCGCACACGTCGATTAATGTAATATGGGTCTGGATGACCCCGTACGCTATGCTAATGTATGTATGTAAATGCTGTTGGATGTTCTGAGGTCTCAACTCCTGTGCACAAATTACCTGGGCATTTGTATCAGGTTCCCTCTAACGAGGGGCCCACAAAAATCTATTTGGAGTTTGCAAAAACTTTCTTTACAAAACTCCTAGATATTATTACCCCGAAGAAGTTTGGAATTGAAAACTTTATCAAAAGAGTTCTCATTTGAAAGTTATGGGTATTTGAATCTCACCAAAAAACTTGATTTGACACGAAATACCCTAAATATGCAAAACATGAGTTTAGCTATTTGAATGGTCTTTATTTGTGAGCTTTAGCTCAAATGATATGTTTAACTCATGTAAGCCCTTTCATGTCAAAAATATCATGAAAATCAAATTTGAACTCAATTTGCAAAAATTTGTCAATTTTCAACCTTCTTGCTTAACACAAAGTTCATTTGACCATAACTTGTGATTGAAAAATCCTTTTTGGAAAATGTATTTGATACATTGAGAATCATTTCTGCAAATTTCTATTTCAATTGGATTTGATTTGAGCAAAATTGACTCTTTTCACAAATCAAATATGAAACTTGCAAAATTCAGTTTTCTCATGGTTTTGGGCTGACTTGTCATTTTCATATCTCTATATTGGTTGGCTATTTGAATAAAGTTTAGATATGACATTTTATCCCCTATAATTGCTCTTTCTTGATAATTTATTTCAAAATTATTGGAAGTCATTTGCATAGATTTTCAGGTGCTTTTAAAAGTGTAAAATGATTTTCTCAAACCTAAAATCTGAAACTTTAAATCTGACCAACATTTGTCTTTTTCATATCTTATTGTTGGATCATATCTTGGCTTCACTATAAAAGGAAATCTTGTTCCTCATTTCTTTATCTATCTCCAAAACTTATTTTGGAATTTTTGGAACTTGTTTACTTATGTTTCGATGGTTATAAAGAAGCTAACATGTTTAAGAAAATTTTAGTCAAATTGGATGTCATTTCTTCAATTCTTCCATTTGACCAAATTATTTGATTCTTGGATCTTCATGGAAAGTGCTCGTATTGATGTGTTTTATCTCTATGAAACTTTTCATGAGTTTTGATGATTATTTGGATGGCTTCTCGATTTGAGTTCAATTTGGATCTTTTTGTTTATCCTTAGAACTCATTCGTTTAATACATATACTATTTGGTAAAAGCTTCAAAAATGAAAGTAAATGAAATTTATGCCAAATAGTATATTCTCTTGCATGACATGGCCTTAAATTGATTTCATTTCAAACATTCTTTGGTTAGGCCATAAAGAATGAAACTCATGATCTTCGCTCTCGTTTTAATTTTTGTTGAACTCTCGTTTTTCAAAAATAGATCATTTCCATCTCTTGCATAAATTCATGACAAAACTTGGATGACAAATTTAGGGGGAGCAACTTCAATGTCATTGAACCCTTGTATACCCTAATTGTGAATATGTATCAAATAGTGCAAGCTTTTGGTAAATAGGGTTATTTTCAAGCAAAAGGGTGAAAAGGGGCTCAAAACTTTCAAAATGTTCAAATTACAACAAAACCTTCATAAATATGTTTCAAATATGGTTTCAAAGGTTTTGAAAGTGAAACAAAAGAGTTTTGAGCTAAAATGCAAAATTTCGACAAAATTGAAGTCTTCGGGATCTTGTTTTGGCTCAAAACGATTCATTTCCATAAAACAAGATATGTTGAGATTTGATCAAAACTTTCTACATGAAACATTTAGAACTGACTCATCCGAAGATAGTTCGTATTGAACTTATTCTCAAAAGGCCTATGATTTTCAAATTATCGCATATCCTAGGTCGCCTGAAAATAGCTCTCGACCCGAAAATACCCAAAAGTACATTTTTGCGAATTTGGCTATTTGGACCGGACCTTCTCCCATGTCTTTGTTTGGAATAGTATTTCAAACTCATCCATGTCCAAACATTTCAGAAAAATCCAAGTTTCATCGAAAATTGAAGTTTTCGGGAATATCACTTTTGTTTTACCGATTTTACCCCAAATCACTTTTGAGGAATCAAATTCAAGATATTTTTCAAATCAATTTATTTCAAATGCTATTCATCTAAGTTCCTGTCATGACATTTAAACCTATTGTTGAACTTGATTCATTTTTGAAGCAAAACTTGCAAAATTTGAAAATTTCAGATGTTTCAGCAATTTCAACTAAACTGTCCGGACGTTGTCCGCCCAGAGCTGGATTCTGTCCGCCCCTACCGGACTTTGTTTGGCCTTAGTAGACACGGTCCGGGCTGTGTGAAGTTGGATGATTTCTGATTCTTTTTCAGCTGATTCTTTTGCCTCCTAGTTTTGTCACATCCTTTCTCGAATTTCTTCCCATATCTTTGCATTTGATCATCATTCATATGATGGGGTTTGAAATGCTTTTAATTGTGTTTTGCATATCAAAATAAAGATCATTTTCATGATTTTGGAGCATATTCAAATATATTTGAGATTTAAGTTTATTTTTGAAAATTTGAACTCCTCACTAGGTCATATGCTTTTATCTCAACCTTGTGACCTAAAAATGTTTCGACAAATCTCCTTTTGGCATATTCCTCATTTGTATGTCTTTTTGTGTTAAATGCCAAAAGAAGTGAATTTTTGAGGATTGAATCTATTGTTTCCAATTGGGTTGGTTTAAAAGCTCAAAATCCTTTCTTACATCAAATGATTTTCAAAATGAGAAGTTTGACACAATCTTCATCAAACATTCAATCGAGACATTATATTCTTGTGTGTCAAATACATATTGATGACATGACTTTTGATTATACTAATGAATCCCTCTATCAAGAATCTTTGTGAGATGATGTTTAGGGAAAGCGAGATGATTCAAGAGAAAAGTTACTTCCGTGCACGATAAAACAAGCAACTCAAGAACAAAATGTTCAAGAGTGAATTCAAGTATATGAAGAAATCGCTCAAGAGCCTCGAGATGCACGATGATGATGCTATTACAACTCTCATGGCTACAAATAAACATCTCGACACGGACGAACACGAAAAAGCAGCCAATTCTAAACCCTATCAATCTTTGATTGGTAGTTTCACTTTATTTTACCGCATTTTACCTCATCATCGATCATAGTTAGTAATTGCAAATATGATAGAATTCGATTATTTCCTAAGGAATATCATATGATTGCCATTAAATGCATTCTTAGGTAATTGAAATGCAATCCTAGATAGATCTTTGATATCCGAAAAGTACAAATCTTGAATTAGTTGGTTATTTGGATTCGGTTTACATGGCTTGCAAGATAGATCGAAAGAATACATCTGATGGTTGTTATGCTTAAATTCTTATGGATGAAACATTGGATTATAGAATTGCTTTCGAATAGATGCCACTCTTATGAAATATTGAAAGTGTCATAAAGATGGTGAAGAATTTAAATTCAAAACTCTCAATTAGAGTATATTGATATACAACATCATTATACAAGAGACTTTGTGGCACAAAGAGAATATTGAGATCAATCATGACAAACATGTATCTAGCGGATATTTTCACATCAAACTATTAAATGCATCAAGATTTTGGATGATTGAGAATGGATTAAATGTCATCCATATATCCATTATATGTTGATTGTTTTCATACCTTCTCCATACCTTGAAAATATTTTCAAAAATGCTTGCAACAAACTTTCTTGTGATTGTGTTTTTGAATGAAAATAATTTCAAAGAGAAATCAGTTTTTCTTGGAAATCTCTTACAATTTGTCTTAGCAAACTTGAAAATGAGTCAATGCCCCCAAAAATTTTGTGTCAAAATTTGAGTTCTCAATTCTTCTTTTTTGTGCTTGATGACAAAGGGGGAGAGTGTTTTAGAGAAAAGCTTTAGGAGAAAGCTTTAGGGGGAGAGTGCTTTAGGAGAAAGCTTTAGGGGGAGAAAGTTTAGGAGAATTTGGGAGAGATAATTGAGTTAGTTGACAAAGGGGGAGAGTATATATCATGTGATATTTGGAAAATGAGAGATTGATATTAAAGATCATTGGTACATTGATATCTGAAAGAGAAGAGATGTTACTTGAGATCATTGATATTGATATTTGGGAGAGGTAAATGAGATAGAGAAAATCAAGATAGTTGATGTTTTGGAAGATGACTTGATTGAACTTGTGCTCAATTGTCATTCATATCTCTAAATTTAAATGATTAAATGATTAAATGCTTTGCTCAGTTCCGATATATTATTGCATATATTGAGGGGGAGCTGAAGAATCTATTTTGGATTTATTGAAATTATAGAGGTTGTTGTCATCAATCATCAAAAAGGGGGAGATTGTTGGATCTAGGTCGATCTAGGTATCTAGGTTTTGATGATTAATGACGGTTTGGATAAATCCCTAATGATTAAAGTTAACCTGGAGAATGTCATATTTGATGATTAAATGATAATTTAGATAAATCCTGATTTAGCACAAGTAACTTAAATTGATTATTGATAAACCCTGAAATGGATGTTTCCTTAGTTGTGGGTTTAATACTGATGCATATGTAGAGGGGGAGCTCGGTGGTTGCATCAATCTTGTGCTAAGTGTAAATTAGAATGTCATGAGATAAATCCTAAAGTTTGATGGCTCCTTATTGTGGTTTTGACATCAATGAATATGCTGAGGGGGAGCTCATCATATTGGTCATCTGATCTGATTGCCATCATGATATGTGTAGTACAGATTGTGTGCATGTGTCCTTATCATATACGAATATATATATGATTGTGTATTTCATCTCATACTCATCTGTTGTTTGTTGAAAAAGGTTTTGTCATCTCACCGGAAAGACAAATTGTTGAGTTAATTCCTATGTGGAGTAATTTCTCTGGTGGTGATTAATAACGACATATATATGAGACTAACGTTGTGCATAAAGTGTATGTGTTGTAGTCTCAGAATGGTCGAGAGATGAAAGCAAGCAAGGGCGTGAAGAGGATGATGCCGATATGAGTCATCTCGAGTGAGGTCAAGCCTAGCGAGGTCGAGCTCTGTGAGGACTAGCTTCGAGTGGTTGAGCTTCACGAGGTCGAGCTTCATCCAAAGTAAAATCCAAGATTAAGGATTGTTTTCTTAGGATTTTACCGGTCTAGGTGTTTGGAGATTGACCGGGTTGATAGGATTCTTTTTGCTAGTTTGACCATACTATTAAGAGGGGTCAGAAACTAGTAGCTTGAATTTATCTAGTGTGGAAGCTCAGATGCATTCATATCATCTTGCACTAGTTGAAAAACCAGAGGTAAGAGCCTCCCTTACCTCCAAAAGATCCCTTAAAACTCTCCCCGATCCAATGGCTTGGCTCAGAGAAGGCGCATCACCTTGCACCGGCCCAGAGCTTTGAGCTTCAATTATTATCTCCGGCGTGGGGCAAAATGTGGCCTCATCAACTAGCGTCAGGACAACTATGTCCATGTCTGCGGTAGAATCTTGTCCAATACTTGGAACATTGATCAACTGCGCAAGTTTTACATGTAAGTTTCCCAATCTTTTTTCCTATTCAATTAGCATGCTTTAACAAAAACTTCGTGAGTACTTTTCTTCGGCTCCTGTTATGTTCGTTTATTTATTTGCCATACCTATATCGAGCCCGGCTCGGGGGCTGGTCGTCGATAATCATTTTGCTACAATATCCTAACCAGATTCGCTGGCCGATCTCATGGTCACATCCAGCTAAGACATCCCTCAATAAACCGTTCTCAACGCACACGGGACTTACTGGCATGTTCCTGATCATTCGAGTAGCTGCCAGTTTGTAATAAGGCCAGATGTTGTATTAAGGTCAGTATCGGTTTGATCGGATGATCATATCTAAGTTAAAGCATTTCTTAGATATTCATAATGCCCATATTTTTCCAGAGATTATAATACTAGGTCTTCAGTACTTATGATCTCAGGAGGGGGCTAAGAGGATATGGTCCTAATGTGAAACGAATAAAGTATCACTCTTGTCCAAAAATTTAAGGCACGCATTTGCATGTTATAAATATAATTTCACAGGTACAATGACTAAGAGAGATCATTACAAGGAGTCAAATGAGGCCTAGCTCTTTCAGCAGATCTTCGACTAGAGGCTTGACTTCTTCAGAGATGGCCTCAAGTTGGTCACTCTTGATCTCTGCATCTTCTACCACTGGCTTCATATTCAGATCTGGGTCGTGGTGAAATCGTAAACTGCAGAGAATGGCAGAGGTTATAGATCTTACATTTGACTTCAGTGCCTCTTCCTGACGTTTTGTATCTTCAGGAAGATACTCGAGGAGTGATTCGGCTTGGGCCGCGACCAATGTGGCTAACTCGCTAAGGCTTGGATTGTCCTTTTGCGACTCGATCACATCTGCTTTTAGCAGAGTAGCCACCATCTTCAGCTTTTCGAAGATGTTCGATTGAGTACTGCTGCAGGAGGAAATTGTTTTGTTTAAACCTTCATTTTCCATGCTGACGGTACCAATCTTCGAGCTTTGTAACTCGATGGTTGCCTGAAGGTTCTTCTTCTCTTCTAAAAGATGGCTTATTTGATCCTCTTGTGCTGCATGAACATGGCAGATGATTCTTACAGCAGTTCATGTAACGAAAAATTGCTTTCTGGTCAAAAGTAGACTTACAAGAGAGCTTTAGCTGCGCTTCGCGAAGTTCCCTCTCTAGAGAAGAACATCTCGCGGCCATAGCTTCTTCTTTATTCTCTCGATCAGCCATGCTCTTATTCAAAAAAGCATTTTCTCTGTAACAAGAAGGACGATCAACTATGCTTAAATTCTGATTCAAGTTAACACGAATAGAGAGCACCACACTTACTGTTGCAGCCGACTGACCTCCCGTTGCACAACCTCGACATGCTTCGCTATAGCTGTCGACTTGGTTGCCACCTGGGTCAAGTCCTAGAACACGATAAGGAATTGCTCTTAAAACTTGAATGTTCCTGAATTTTTGCGAGCTCAAAAATAATAAAAAGAGTTGTTCGTACCTCTATGTAATCGCTGAATGAGCCACTCTCAACATCAGTGTGAGGTCGAGCCTCAGGACTTGCTGTGTCCGTGGCAGGGGCAGCAAATGATCTTTCCTGTTGATCCCCCTTTGTGGCCGGGACTACGGTTTCCATCCTTTGGGATTGGATCTGTCGCGCCCCGAAACTGGGACTACGACTACTCCTGAAGAGACCTAGCTCGCTGTAGCTAGTCCCATATATGCATAGCATACACATACCCTTGACTTCCCAGGATAAGTCAAGCACAGGAGTATATTCACATTGCAACAGAGTAACTTACAAAATATTTAAGCAATGTGGCCAGCTGGCATTGATATTACATAAGAAGATTACAATGCTTTCACCGCATACATGGTTTAGCAAAATAACAACTACACAGCAGAAGATAGGTGACCCACCCACAAAGAGAAGTGGACGGCAGAACAACACATCAGGGCAATGGCGGGACTGACTCTTCTCCTTCTGGATCCAAGAAGTTCTCCATGCCTTCATCTTGATCATTGAACGCTCCATCTACTGATTTGTAGGTTGCAAGGGTGAGCACTTACGTACTCAGCAAGTCATAGGTAAGAGTAGATACATATAGTAGTGATGATATGAACCTAGACTAGTCAAGAATTATGGGTGTTTATAAAATAATATTTTATTTTCATACCTCATCTCATGGCAGCACCTTTCATAATATAACATCATCATTAATGTTCACTAAATTATAGCACTGTGGGACCCTCATTTGAGGAATCCTGTGGCAACCACCCAGGTGGATTGCGCACAGATAGGTTCATTACAAGCTCACAACAAGCGGAAAGCAGTAATTGCATAAAACATAATTAAACAGGTACGAGGTCACAGGGACCAATATTACATTAACATAGTGCCCAGAATGACGCTACTTAGAGTTGCTACGAAAATAACAGGTTTATCCATACAAGAATCGGCATCAAGATACCGAACACACAAAACAAAGCAGACAGCAACAACGAAGATCTTCACTTCTGGCAGCAACGGTTCTGGTAGGGCTTCCTCCACATCGGACTCAACTCGGCGCGAGACCCTCCTAGAACTCCGAATCATCTGGGGCGTTCCCATCCTCTGCTTCATCTTCATAACCAAACGAATCGGGATCGGCGAATCCCTCTTCTGATTTGTTTGAAAAGGCAAGGGTGAGCATGCTTTGACACAATGCTCAACAAGTCGTTTATTTACAAATGCAATTATATAGATGAGGAGTGATCAAGAAAAAGGGTTAAGTCTTATAATCATAAATAGTATAGATTTCAATCCTTTGATCTTTCAAATAAGGGTTTTATTTTCAACAGCGGGATTTTTGAAAACCTTATAATAGACTTTAAGAAAACATTGTGAATGGCGATCCTCCGTGATCCACCATTTGAATTAACCATATTATGAAAACTTTTTCCAAATATTACTTGTGTTGAACCACATGGATAAATCCACCGTGAACATACTCCATGACCTGGGAGTACAGAGTATCCGATACTTTTCTTACGCTTTGCAAAGGTGTACCTCTTTTTAAATCCACTTCTTCACTCGACTTTCAAGTCGGGCCAACTCCATGCGGCTTATACGCATGTGACAAGGCCGAGATCACACAACGCTTTTGCAGTCTAGTATTAACAGTATCCCCGCCCGATAAATAGACAATTCAGTCTCAAGTACCATTGTGGGTCCTCCCCACTGCCTTACTTCCTAGCCTTTGGCCTATACTCCCGCAGGACACATAGCCTTGGTATGTCCACGCGAGACATCTGACCGTCATGATTACAACCACGGACGGCTTAATTAGAGGCATAGGGCGTCTTCCTTCTTTCCACCTTTTCCTCTCATACTTTTTTTGAACTCACATCACTCACGGACGAATTGCGTCCAACCAGTTTCTCCACGCGAGAAACCAGACCGACAAACCATGTAGGGAACTGCTAATACCAAAAAGCTACTAAGTCGTGCCTGTCCCATACCAGGCAAGTGGTTGGTACGTTTTTCATGCCGCATAGAGGCACAACACAAGGTTCTAGTCCTTATGAATTAATAGTGAGGAGCCATCCACATTCCCTGGTGCGCACCGCACCCTCACCATCCAAACCAATCCTCACTACCAATTCTTATTTCACATTTCATTTCACAAAAGGGATTTCAAATCCATTTCTCACATATTAGCCATTTCACACTCAACATGTATACTTAAATAAGATTAAAGCCTAAGCAAGGTATCCTAGGGTGACAAGGTTGCATGATGATTCGATATCAAAAAGGGTTTCCACATGAAAGTTGGGTCATATCTATTCACATATTTCTAAACATAGTTCTATCAAATATTCAGCATGCATATATCTTTAAAACAGTGAATCTACTTTATTTCAAAATACTGGGTGAGACATGATCAAGGGTGACGACTTGCCTTGCCAAGTTGGGTCTAAGAAATCTGCTGGATCTTCAAACGTTCCTTCCAAATCTTCCGCTCCTTGCTCTGCATTCGCATGAGAGCACACACAACACATACAAGACATAAGCATCCAGAAAATATGCTTTATACAAAAATATATGTAAAATATAAACATGTATGCAGACGAGGGGATTTGGGCAGAAACTGAGCAGCGGAGAAAAGGATACTAGGGTTAGGTTCACTGGACAAGACTCGAATGCGACAAAAGCCAAGGGTTGCATTCGGTTCGCGAACAGACAATGTCCGAAAAGGACTCAAGAATGATTTGGGGCTTCTAGATGATCAAAAGTGGTGCAAGAGGTGGCATTGTGTGCCAAATGCTGTGAGGGACCTAAGTGACAAAGTGGACTTTTCAGAAAAGCCCTTGAATCAACAGAAAATCACAGCAAGGCTCAGGACACAGGAAAACGAATGCCACTGTACAGCAGCGAACTAGGGCACATGCGTCTGGGAGATCCATGCATGCATTGCTTCGCCAAACATGTCAGGGAGGTAGGCGGGATCAAGACAAGGTTTCTGGTGGAAGGAATTTGTCTGGGGTGGCTTATCGACGATGAACGGCGAGGTTGAAACCTTCGGCCGCCTGAGACAAGGACGAGCCACGGTGACAGAGAACTGGAGTGGATTGAACCTAAAATTAGTTGAGGGGAAATGTTCCTGGGGTGGTGTGGATTGTTCTGGAGAGAGGAATTGGGCAGTGGTTAAGTGTGCGAGCTCGTCGACGTTGTCACCGGAGTTGGAGAAGACGGTGAACGACGAACTGGCTCCACACAGCAATGCAGGTTATAAGCTTTGGGCTACACCATCTAGGGGTTACAGGGAAGGTGTAGGTGGCTTCATTTTGGGGAGAGCTGCAGTGAGGCACGCCGGCGACATGCGACGTCCACGGTGGCGCGCGAAAATTGGGAAAACGCACGACACTGCTTCAATTTGAAAACTGGCCGAACAGGCTTGCTGAGGGGTGGCTAAGGATCATTTGATCCTACAGAGAGGGGTGGTGAAGAGGGCTGGAGTGAGTTTAATTTCTGGAACAGGGGTTTTCTGGTTTTCCAGCGATCACCGGCGATGGGGATCACTAGGGTGCAATTGCTTGCTTGGACACGGAAAGATGGGTGTGGGGAACTCACTGGTGAGCTTGGATTGGAGAGAGGGGCTGTGGTTTGCTCTGGCGACGATGGCCTCAAAATCGGCTCGTCGGGGAAGAAGGGGAAACAGTGAGAATCTGGGAAAATGGCTAAGTCCTGGAGGTGTGGCTTCTTCACAGCACTGGGGGGGGTTTAAATAGGCGTTGAGGCAGAGCTTGCGAGGGGAAACGGTGAGAGAACTTGTGCCGGGGACGAGACCGGCCGGGTGCAGCTGCGACAGCGGTGACCGGCGATGTGAAGGGGCGCTGGCGATGTAGCGGCTCTGCAGGCTTTGTCGGTTGCATTGGAACTTCACCAGTGATGGCGCAGATGTGGAGGCAATAGCGTAGCTCCGGCAACGACACGTAACAGCATGCAATGCCACGGCAACGATTGCGCGCGCGCGAAGACATTGCTCTGGAGCGCGGGCGTTTAACTGCTGGTTTCAGCGAGGCAATGGTTGCTGGCACGTGCGCGCGGGGTGGCACAATTGTTTACAAGCACACGCGACAAGAGGCGGTGGCTGGCGGCGAGCAACTGCAGTGAGAAAATGCGGCGTGGCTCCGGCGATGCAGCACTGGTCGAGGGCACAACCAGGCGCTGGTCGAAAACAGCAGAAAAAGAATAGGAGGGCTGATTTGCAAATTCAGAACTTTGATTCCAGGGACCAATCTGTAAATCTGGCATTTGGCTAAGGTAGAAAGAGTTTTGACTTTGCTAAATTAATCCACAAAGTCTAAGATATTGATCAGCAGCTATGGATGATAAAATTTTGGAGATTTAGGCAAGTTTTGAGATGAACTGAAAACAGGGTAATTAGGGTAATCTGATTTTAGAAATTTGACAAGGTTGAAACTAGGGTTTCGGGCGAGATTTGGAAATTCTTCCAGAAGGTAAAAATGTCCAGAATAGTGAAGGGAAGATGTTCACTGAATCAAATCAGGATTTGGAAATGATCTGTGACTTTTAGCCTTTTTGGGGTTCCTCAGATATCTGAAAAGGGCTAATTTGTGAGTCTTTTGGACTGATCTGCGAAAATGATTTGAATGAAGGAGTTTGGCTGCCAACTTTTTAGAGTAACACTCTGGCATTACCAAGATCTCATCCTGATATGCAGATAGTCAAGGCAGGCTAGGGTTGGAAAAAATAGGGGTGTTACAGCACTACCGCGACACGTCGACACACGACAGCCCACGGCAGCACTCCTTATCATGAGAACACATGTCATTTGGGTAATCTTGATTTAACACATTTTATTTAGAAAATAATACTTGTGTCACACCCCGTGGGTTTAATCCACCGCAGCAGACTCCTATAAACCCGGGAGCTCGGAGTATTCGAATACGTTTTTGACTTTGCAGAGAGGTACCAATTTACCCGCAAGATATTCCACTTTCAAGCCTTTCCTATCATAACAAAATGATTGGACCCCTAACTCACTTCATATTGTGAGCGGCAAGGTGGAAATAACAAGAACTTTTGTTATGTATCACTCACAATTCACCCCTGACCCTGTGGATCTCTCGCGAACCACAGTTGTGGCGGGCTATACCCCCACCCTTACTCATATTTCCCCATTGCTGGGTCAACGTATCAGATCACCTTCAGTGATGGTGGGAGTCAACCTCCAAGTCAATCATCACAACACATCTCATGCAGGGGTTTCATGTGCGATCCGCATAAGTACTTGTTCAGGCCTGTCCCATACCAGGCTTGCGGTTAGCACGTGTTTCATGCCACTAGACGCACAACACAAAGTTCTAGTCCTTATATGCCAGTGACCAGACCATCCACAACCCTGCACCTTCAGTGCCTGCATTCCTTCACAGTTTAGCACCTCCAGTGCTACCACCATCCATACCATTTTTTGGTCACGGCTAGGGATTTTATTTCATGAATATAAATATATATATATATATATACATATATAATAGTTTATGGCTCAAAACTTGTTTATTTCACATTTCACAAATAACCAGTCTAGTACTGCCAATTCATAAATCAATCTTTCACATGCAATATTATCTATATTCAAGGTTATGTTTTAGCAACATTTAAAATATAAGTTCAAGATGACCAAGGATATGACTTGCCTTCCGCGTCGTAAAATACAGCAGTTGATGACGGGTCAACAGCGAAGTCCTCAAATTCAGCTTCTGGATCTGCTCGACGACAAACAAACAATACACACAAATATTACTTATATACTAAAAATGATTTAGGATCTATATGCAGATATGCTTAACAAGGATGATTGAACGATACTGGAGATAATTGAGATTGCAAGCTGAACTGAGTTGAGATCTAGGGTTTCAAGGAATTGGCTAGGGATGAGTGTTAGATGCTCTTAGGATCTCAAGGTTGCAATAAGAACATCAGTTTTGTGGCTGGTTTGATCAAAAACAGCGAATGTCAGCAGATTGACATTCGGATCAAGGCTCTGACATAACTTCAAGGAAAACTAGAGAGCTTATCTCAAGTTATGACAGTAGAAGAAAGTGTAGATCATAACTCTACAAATTCAGTGGACAAAGTGGCTTTCGAAATGCACAATCAGAAATGGGTAAACAAGGTCAATGCCATTAGCTGGCATGCACTGGAACAGTGTCAAAAATTAGGGTTTAGCAACAAATATAATTCAAGGGCTCAAATCAAGTTGTGATAGAAGAAGAAATTGTAGATCACAACTTCAGGAATCTAAGAGACAAAGTTATTCTCAAAATGCACATCTGGAAGGAAGTGAAAAGGGCTAATGCCACTGACTGACATAGTCTAGCATTGAATCTGACATGGCCAGAAACTAGGGCTTGGCATAACTTTTGATCTAGGGCTCCAAATGATGCACCACTTTGTCTGGGAGGTAGGCAATGATAGCAGGAGCAAATCATTCAACAGGATCCAAAGCTGAAAATGGCTGGAAGGTGATGAAATTCAATGAAGAAAAGTGGTGGCGACACGGCACAGTGAAGCCACTGGACAAAATCTTGGCAAAGCTGTAACTTCCAATCTAGGCCGATCTAGGTGTCGGGCTAGAAGACAAAAATGCTCAGGAGGTTAAGGCACACACACTGGACAAAGTGATTAGGGCTGAAACGGATGGGAAAAGTTTTCCGGTGATCGGCGCCGGAGAAGAACACTGCCATTTGGGGGTTTTCGATTTAGGCCGAAAGAACTCGATTCCAAGCTTGGGAAGTGATAGTAGGGTATGAGGAAGCTACTAGTAGCATCAATTTGACCGGAGGATCGCCGGTGAGGCCTGGCGACGATCGCCGGTTTCTGGTGAAAATCGATTTTGGTAAAAGCTTTGATTGGGGTTCAATTGGAGATTCTAAGCTCACAGGCTTGCTTGAAAGGGTTCACTGATCAAATTAGATTACAATTTCGAAAGCTAATTCGGGCTGAATTAAGCTACATTGCAGGAACAGGGCAATCGGCAATTCCAGTGATCGCCGGCGTTAGAGTCCACCGGAGAGCAATTAGATGATACTACACAGAGAGTATGAGTAGGGGAACTCACTGATGGCTTTAATTCGAAGGTTGGTGCACCAAGGCGTGCTGGCACCATGAGCCTCCTCGACGGCTCACCGGAGAAGACGACTGCAGCGGAGGTAATTTGGAGATTTGGTTAAGTTCTGGTGAAGAGGAGATGATACAAGGTATGGCTGCTTATATAGACCAGAGGGCGATGCTTGCAATGAAGTGGCAGCAAGGGAATTGGAGTCAGTGATTTGATTTGCCGGGCGCAGATGCAACAGCGGCGAGCGGTGACGCGACGGCGCTCAGGCGAGGTGACTACTGATCAGCTTGTTGGCTCGTTGGAACTCCACATTGTCGGGCGGTGCAAGCAGTGGCAACAGGAGCTGGCAATGCAAAGCAACGTGGCAAGAAGATGCTGACAACGGCTGCTGCTGATCGCGCACGGGAGCAAGTGCTGTTCAATGGCGCTACCACGGCGATGGTTGGGGCGTGGACGCGTGTGCACATGCAAACTCAAGTGAGCACGAGCTCAAGCGCAGGCGAGGCGTGGCCGGTGGCGAGCAAGCACGGCGCAAACGCACGGCAAGGCTCTGGTCGTGAACTGGCTGCTGCCCTAGTCGAATTAGGGGCCTGATTGCAATATTTGATTCTTGACTTTGGACTGATCTGCAATTCTGAAGATTTAGGAGATTAGAGTGGAATTTGACTTTGCTGATTTGGCAGACTTAATTCAACAGATGATTTAGCAGAGATTAAAGATAAAATTTGGGATGTTTGAATGATTTTTGATATAGATTGAAAATAGAGTAGATTTAGGGTATTTGAAATCTGGATTTCAATTGATTTCGAATTCTGGCATTTAGAATGAGATTTTGAAATCTGAACAGAAGGGATATTTGTGTCAAATAACATTTAGAAGAGATTTGCTGAAGGAATGCTGAATTTGAAGTTAATCTGAAGATTTTAGCCTTTTTAGGTTTCCAGATATCGGATAAAGGACTAATTTGCAATAACTCTTGGACTGATTTGCAAGAAAGGTTTAGATGGTGAAATCTGGCTGCCAACTTTTTGGTTTAAGGTATTGGCATACCCATGATCATATTCCAAAAATAATCTGGTCTGAACTTGGTCAAGATTTTGATTAAATCTGAATTTCTAAAACTTAGGGTATTTGGGTAATATAAGATATTTCTGTTTTCGAAAACAGATAGGAGTTGATAAATTTGGAAGTTAGAGATAGAATTAGATCTGGGTTCTGAAGGCTTTTAGGTTTAGGTTAACTGATAAATCACATCTGAACAATCTGATCTTGATTTGGGGTTACAGGATAGATTTTGGAGATTTTAGGGCTAGAACAGAATAAAGCTGAGGCTGATTTGGTTGATCTAGAAGAGACATATGCATGCATGACTTTTAAGAAAGAAACTTTTCACCCCAAAACTCAGGATGTTACAGGATCTCCGCTGCCATTCCCTCCTCGATGGCTCGAAGAACTTCTTCGGCCATGGGAGTAGGACTTGGCTCTCCCACGACATCTGCTGTGGGTATAGTACCATGGCTTGTCAAGGTCGCCAGAGTACTAGGTGCAGCATCCCTGCGCCTAAAGACAAACAAGCATATTAAGGAAAAATGCTGTCAGCCCAAAGGGAAGTCGACCTCTCTGGGACGCTTGTTCCCAAGAGGTCAGTCGCTTTCCTCTTGCGACGAACTAGAGGAATGTCGTCTTCCTCATCCTCGCTCCCTTCACCCTGTACGACGAAGAAGTAATTTCCACTCGTATTTGGGGTTACAAGGGATACCAAAAATCTTACCGCAGTCTTTTTTGCGGCAATAGTTTTCTTTCGTGAAGAAGCCCCTCCCAGGATCTTCTTAGGTTTTTTGGGAGCAGGCTCCTTCACTTTGTGCTTCAAAGGGGTCTTCCTCGCCCTCTTCGCAGTCGGTCTCCCTGAATGACCAGCGTGCTCGCTTGGACACATCGCCCTAGCAAATTTTCCCAAAAGCTGTATCATTTAAAATGCTTTTGGTAGTACAAGACAAGTAGGTGATTTACAACAGAGCTTATTGCGAAAGATCATACCTTTCGGCGCTCTTGCTTAAGATCGTCGCCGGCATTAATTAAGCTCTGGGGTCGAGGCGATCCTTTAGCTCCTTCCGCAACGGCGTTATACTCCCGAAGGAGGTAGTTTGTCCGTTTCTCGATCTCGGACAAGGATAGCGCTGTGTCACAAACAAACATGTTAATAAATACGACATCTTTCATCAGTAAAGAATGCATATTTTGTTGACTAGAGGACATACCATTATTATAGTCCAGAGTGCTGTCCGCCATGGACTCCACTTCCCAAGCCGGATGTGCCCTTTCACGCAGGGGGCTCATCCTGTTCTTCACGAAGTCGCGTATGATATCACGCACGGTCAAGCCTTGCTAGACTAGGTGATGAATAGCTTGAGCTTGTTTCTTCAGCTCTGCGCTCAGAATGGGAAGGGAGTCTAACTCACTGTCTTTCTCCGGTCGGGTGTTCGCGAACCATAGTCTGCTCTCCGACGGACGGGTGCAGTAGAACCACTTATGGTACCACCCGTGAACAGAGTCCCGTAGAGGCGGGAATGGGTACTCCTTCTTCTCCTGTATGTGGAAGTAGATGCACCCAGCGGCATTGGCACTCTTCGACCATGCGGACAAGTAGAAGCGCCGGAAAAACTCCACGCTTAGAAGCACTCCGACGAAGGCTTCACATAGATGTTGGAAAATCTCCAGGATAAGGACTGCATTTAGGTGGAGATTTACTAACTCCAACCCGTAATGGTCCAAAATTCCCTGCAGAAACTCGCTTTCTGGGAATCAGAACCCGCAGCGCAAGTACTCCTCGAAGTTCACCAATTCGCCCTCTTGGACGATTGGGGTTCTTGATCTTTCTCTGTTGGCCGCCAGTTAATCAGCAACCGTGGGGGGAGAATCTCTTCTTTTTCTAGTGCCACCAGACTCTCCTCTGTGTGGTGGACAGATCGGCTCCAGGACGCCATTACTATGGAGGATTGAGGAGAAAAGTGGTGACTTTGGAGACGATGAAGACGAGGAGTGCAAAAGAGGGTTTTGTGTGGCAGGAGAGTCTAAGGCAACGAAGGGTTTTTGGTTATGAGGCTTCTCCAGTAAGCTACCTCTTCCTTTTATATGCCCGAGACAACCCTTCGCCGAATATTTTATTAATTTCCCATAATTGGTGTCTTTTCCTTATGGAATCCGTTATCCATACCCAGTAATGAATCTGAAATAAAATGTATCATTTTATTTCGCATTCAGGGACTATGGTATAGATAAAAATATGAAAAATTCCTAAAATTTTATTAAGGAAATAATCCCTTATGACCTTGGAATGAACTTATGACAGCTATATTGATCGCAATGTAATTCTGTGATTGCTGCGGACATGTGTGATCATAACAACTGTGGTTGCCGTATGGTCAAGATACTGTTATGTGATCATTACCCTAGTTCTAATCGCAGTTTAGGGTTTCAATGCTATTCTGAAACCGAAGAACTGTTTTGTGATCGTCACTCTAGTTCTGATTGTGGTCTACGATCTCAATGCTATTTGAGATCAAAAAACTGTCTTGAGCCGGTTTCGGACAGAAACCTACCTGAGTATCTTTGGTCAGAGCAACATTCTTGTGTAATCATTTTTCACAGAATATACAGAACCTTAATTCGGATTATAAGTTTTACATAATCCATTTAAGAGATCAAGTATGTAAGAAAAAGAAATTCTTTATTTCTGACAATCTTTACATACAAAAGGTATACAAGAGACCAAAGCGTCAACCTGGTCCGATAGCCTTTTACAAAGTTCTCCCAAGGACATGTTAACATCAGTGGGATCAACATTGGCTGCCCCTAGAGAACTGGCTATGGCTCTAAGCCTATCTACATCATCTCGAATCAAAGAAGCGCTATTATTCCTTATCGTATTAGAGAGTTCTCGCTACTGCCGAGCATACTCCCTCTCCAAGCGGAATTGGTGCGCCTCTTCATGGGAGTTGTCATAACATTCTGCCAGATGCAGAATGGCCGAAGACATCTCATCGGTCTTCTTCTCCAGGGCCTCTTTTTCTTTTTGGAGAGTTCGCTCGAGGGATACACTCTCACCAAAAAGAGGCTAGACTTCAGCAAGATGGGAGCTGGGGGCTCCAGAGATTTTCGTCTCCTGCACATGTATGCGTTAGTTTTTAAAAGATAAAATGACCAGCAGAGAGAATGAAGATAATTACCAATCCTCGCAGTAAAGTTGGATGGGAGGATGAGGTACTTCCCCCGGGAAGTAGATCACCCGACAAAAGTAGAGGACCATCTGGTCGTGGGAGTGCAACCTTCCCATGAGAAAATTGATCACCCAACAAAAGCTGAGGATCGTTTGATCGCAGAGGTGTGAGACTTTCCCCAGAAGCAGATGGGAGCTTTGAATGATTATTATGGATCTCCAAAGGTGGAGATGAGGGTTCAACCTGCCGAGTTGCATGGACAGGGAGAACTATATGAGACAAAGAAAGAGAGTGCAATGATGCATCCCCAACCTTTGCATCCGTGAATGAAGCTCCATTGGAGGATCCCTCGTCAACCTTCGACTTCTTCTTTGGAGGAATCAATTCCTCAGTCACCTGTAAGTTCCCAAAATGCATTTGGAAAATGATCAGGATGTAAAATGACGACCTGAACCAGAGTTCCACAAAAGTCTTACCTTCTGGAAGTCCTGCTCGAGTTCGGGTATCACTTCCTCTTTATCACTCTCAATATCAATAATGTTCTTGGGGTCTTTATCTGCCATCGAAACAAGAACTGAGGTTTAGAGGGAGTAACTGGAGAGGAGAAGTAGCTCTGAAAAAGACTTAGTCTTGGTGAAAAATTCGTGAGTTCAAAGAACCGAAAGGCTCTTCAATTTATAGAGCCTGAAAGCGTCGGTTCATTTCCACACACGTCTCGGGTTCTTAAAATGCACTTACGGTTGCCATCACGACGGGTCACTTAAGTCATTATTACCTGTCAAGAAAAACTCAGGGTTTTTCTCGGGATATGAACCGTCACACGGCAGAACAGTTTCGGTTGAAGTTGAAATGTCGGGGTCATAATTCGATACAAGATAAAAATTTGAAGTAAATATGTCCTTTCATTTTCTTCAAATTTTGAGGCTAGCTGACGAGGATTATCACCCGAGCTAGTTCAAAATAATACACGTCTGGTTTAAGACAAAATCAAATTAGACGTGTGTCTATAAGTTCGTCGCTGTGGTCTCAGACGACCAGAAGGGCGTGGATACAAAGACGATTTATGATCGCAGCCCTTGCGCGATCATGAGGCCGCAGACAGTAAGCGGTCAGAAGACTGTAGACAGTGCGCGATCAGAAAATTGTATACAGTGCGCGGTTAGAGGGTCATTGACTATTTGCGACCAGAATAATTCGGGAAGGCCTAACCCTTTGAACAGGCATATCCCGAATATCACGAGGATCTTTCCACGCATGAAGACAACTGCCAAGAGGTTAACATGTGCGGTTATCCCTTGATTGCACGTGTTAAGCATGCGTGGAAGTTAAGTACGGTTAATGAAACTGCATCCTAGTAACCGTTCGAGGTCGTTTCGCGTTGGCGCCCTTTTGGTCGATATAAAAGGGTGGTAAATGCACATTCTAAAGGCGGTTAAGCAGACAAGCACTACCAGGCATCCAACAAACTTGAAAATTTAGACATAGTTAGATAGACACTAACATAGAAGAGATCTTCGCCTGTGATCATCTCTTCCTCCCCCTTGTAAACATTTTACCTCATATAGTGAAATCACAACAGGACGTAGGGCTATTATTCCCACCATCGAGGGCCTGAACCTGTATAAATTCTCTTGTGCCCATATAGACATTACTCATCCTACCTTTCCAGAGGAGCGCCCTGAATTGCATAAGATCGACCAAGAACTCCGAGTCCAAATCGTCGACAGGCATGATGTGGAAACATCGAGATCCTCCCTAGTGCCTCCAACTCATTTCACAAGACGCATTGAAGCTATCACTAGTGTAACACAATGTGGGAATTCGAAGCGGCGAAGCACTATTAAGAATTTGAAGTGACACTCCATTAAAGTGGGCCTTTGTCACTTCAAATTTGAGGGCTAGCTGACGAGGATTATTAGCTGTTTTTACACCCCCATGGTCGCAATAGTGCCACACAGTCGCACATGACTATGGCCACGGCCCTCCCTATGGTGGCCGAAGACCAGAAGGAGGAACATTGGGTGATCCAAGGGCATTTTGGATATAACTCAAAAACCGTATTCATTTCATGCAAAATCAAGACATTCGTTATCTTTAAATTTGTGTTTTATGTTGTATCCAAGGGCGGTGTGGTCGCGGAGATAGTCCCTACGACCATCCACTCTCGCGGATGCAAGAACCAACAACCTTAGCACCATGGTCGCAGTATTGCACGACCATTCCTTAAACATTGCCCTATCATGATCCTTATGATTACTCCCAAGATAATCATAAATCCCTGACAAAGTAACCATCGAGGGAGGTCAAGATGGTAATGCAGTTCAACGATGACCGAGTCAAGCCTGTTAAACCGCCACGTACCATGTTCAATGACAACTACCACCCCCACGACCTTACAGCTACTACTCCGGGGCGGTTGGGAGAGATCGTGGGGCGTGCCTCCAGGAGAACAACCGACAACCTCTTCGGCAAGTATAAGAAGGCCTTCAAAGGAAAGGATCAGGACGGACGGTGTAACACCCTGAGTTTAGGGGTAAAAACTTTCTTTTTCATGAACATCATGCATGCATGTATCACTGTAGTAGTAGCAAGATCAGTTCAATCCTAATCTATCTCAAGCCCTAAAATTTCCAAATATATCCTGTAGACCCAAATCAAGATCAGATTGCTCAGATGTAATCTATCAGTTACTCTGAACCTAAAAGCCTTCAGAAGCCTTATTCAATTCCATCTCTAACTCTCAGATCTTACGATCATTTTCTGCTTTCGAAAACAGGAATTTAATTATATCCTAATTACCCTAAATACTCTGAACTCAGATTTAGCCAAATCTTGACCTAATCCAGACCAGATTATTCTTGGATTATGATCATAGTTATGCCAATGCCTTAATCCAGAAAGTTGGCAGCCAGATTTCATCATCTAAGCCTTTTTCACAGATCAGTCCAAATTATATCGCAAATTAGTCCTTTATCTGATATCTGGAAACCCAAAAAGGCTAAAATCTTCAAATCAACTCCAAATTCAAATCTGTTTCAGGGAACACCTCCCAAATGCTAATTAATACAAAATCTTATTTTATCAGAACACCCAAATCTCTCTCCAATTACCTTGAATTCAAAATCGACCAAAACTCAGATTTAATTTACCCTAAATACCCTATTTTCGGGTTATATCGAAAACCATCAAATCATGCCAGATTTTACCAAATCTCTTGCTGGATGAGTATAAGGTATAAGTTTATACTCATCTATGAAATCAAATTGCAAATTATCTATCTCTAAATCAGAAATTACAAATCAGTCCAAGTTGCAAACAAAGAATCTTGCAAACAGGTCCCTGGCTTGACCACATCTGCTGTTCACGACCAGAGCAGTTGCTTGCGACCAGGGCTCAGCAAAATCAGCATCTTCGACCTCGGCCAGCGGTGCACAGTGCTCATCATCGACCTCGACCGCAACCTGCAGTGCATAGCTTCGATCAACGCCGCTGTGACCGCGACCAAGAGCACCTTACCGTCGTGTTTTCGCCACCGATCAGCGCCGCTCTAGCTGTGCTTTTTCACAACCGTGTTTGCATGCGCACACATGTTTGCACCATAGCTACTGCCGTGGCAGTCCTTGTACGGCTCACCAGCAGCTTGCACAACTTCACCTGCTCGCTGTTGCTTCAACCCGAAGGTACACCGGCGCAAGCATCTTAGCTCCAAGCAGTAAGCTTTGCTTCGCTTCACCTTGCCCTTAGATAGCAGTCCCGAGCAGCTCCCTTGTTACTAGCACTGCTCTCTAGAGTTTCTCAGCAAATAATCAAATTTCCTTCGTTGTTGTCTTCTTCTCCGGCAAGCCGTCGAGGAGGTCGACGACGCCAGCTCGCCTCGCTTCACCAAACTCCAAATTGACACCACTAGTGAGTATCTCTCATCCTCCTCATCGTTCTGTAGCATTTAATTGAACTCATGTGCCCTACATCGCCGGTGATCGCCGGAATTGCTAAAACCCCTGTTCCAGCTCTTTAACTTGATTCAATCCAAATTAGCCTTCGATCCAGTAGAGTAAAATGATCAGTGAGTTATCTTTAGCAAGCCAGTGAATCCAGATTTTAGAATTGAGCTTGAATTGAAGCTATTCCCAAGCTCGAGCTTCACCAGTCACCGGCGCTCGTCGCCAGAATTCTCCGGTGATGCTCCAGCCAAATTGATTGTGCCAATAGCTTGCATATGCATCCCTCTTACTCCCTGAGCTTGGAATTGAGTTCAAATCCTATGTAGCAAAAACCCCCAAATCCCGTGTCTTCGTCTCCGGCGCTGGCCACCGAAAATCTATTCTCGGCCGATCCAGCTCCAGTCACCTTGTCCCTTAGATGCATCTCGATCTCCTGAACACTTTTGTCTACTAGCTCGACGTCCAATTCGGTCTAAATCGAAAGTTATGGCTATGCCCTAATTTCTGTCCAATGCCATGACTTGAAACTCCAGCCACCGTGTTCTTCGCCGATTTTCACCACTTTTCGGCCATCTCCTGCCCTAGATCCTGTTGAGTAAATTGTTCCTGTTATCAATGCCTAACTACCAGACAAAGTGGTGCATCAATTGGAGCCCTAGATCAAAAGATATGGCAAACCCTAATTTCTGGCCATGTCAGTCCAATGCCAATCTATGCCAACCAGTGGCATTAGCCCTTTTCACTTCCTTTCAGATGTGCATTTAGAAAATGACTTTGTCCCTTAGACTCCTAAGGCTGTGATTTACATTTTCTTCTTCTGTCATAACTTGAATTGAGCCCTCTATCAACCATTGATCCTTTGTCAACACCTTGAACCGAATGTCAACCGAAAGACGTTCGTCGTTTTTTAGCAAACCAGCCGCGGACTTAATGTCATTTCCATACCCTGGAACCCTAAAAGTCCCTAGCACCCATCTTCAGCCCTAATTCTATGAGTTATCCCTAATCAGCTTCTAAACCCAATTATTCCAGAATCATCGAGACATTTCATCTTTGCATTATTGCATGTAGTATAATAATGTATTGAAAAGGTTGTGATTCTTGGTTGCTTGTTTGATCTTTGCCCAGAGCCAGAGCCAGAGTTCGAGGACTTCACTGCTGATCTGACATCAATTGCTGTCTCTTACGACACGGAAGGCAAGTCATAGTCTTGATCATCTTGAACCGATATTTTATGAATTACTATGATATGACCTTGAATATAAGTAATATTGCATGTGAAAGAATGATTGAGATATAATTTGGCAGTACTAAGCTGGATGCTTGTTAAAAGTGGAATGATCAAATAGTGAGCCATGAATTAATATATATGTACTTATATATATATTCATGAAATAAAACCCTAGTCGTGACCAGAGTTTTGGTATGGAATGGTGGTACTAGCACTGCATGTGCTTGGCTGCACTGGATGTGCAGGCACTGTAGGTGCATGGTTTGTGGTATGATCTGGTCACTGGCATATAAGGACTAGAACCTTGTGTTGTGTGTCTAGTGGCATGACCAACGTGCTAACCGCAAGCCTGGTATGGGACAGGCCTGGACAAGTACTTGTGTGGATCGCACATGAAACCCCTGCATGAGATGGAAAACAATACACTAATTTCACGGATTGCGGCTCCTCCACGTATCACTGAATGTGATCATGCACGCTGACCCAGTAATGGGAAGAGGCTTGGGGGTGGAGGTATAGCCTGCCACAACTGTGGTTCACGAGAGATCCACAGGGTTAGAGGTGAATTGTGAGTGAAACATAACAAAAGTTCTTGTTATCTCCACCTTGCCACTCACAGTATGCAGTGAGGAAGGGTCTAATCATATTGATAGGATGGGCATGAAAGTGGAATATCTTGCGGGTAAATTGGTACCTCTCTGCAGAGTTAAAAACATATTCGAATATTCCGAGCTCCCGGGTTTATAGGAGTCTGCTGCGGTGGATTAAATCCACGGGTTGTGGCACAAGTATGTTTTCTAAATAAAATTTGATAAGTCAAGATTACCCAAATGACATGTGTTGTCATGATAAGGGGTGCTGCCGTGGGCTGTCGTATGTCGACGTGTCGCGGTAGTACTATAATTTAGTGAACATAAATAGCGATGCTATGTTATGAAAAATACTGCCATGAGATGAGATATGAAAGGAAAGATTATTTTACAAACATCCATAATCTCTTTATGTAATATTAAGGCTAGCAGGCCACACTGCTTAAATATTTTGTAAGTTTTTCTGCTGCAATGTGAATATACTCCTGTGCTTGACTTACCCTGGGAAGTCAAAGATATGCATATTTGGGACTAGCTACAACAAGCTAGGTCTCTATGGGAGTAGTCGTAGTCCCAGTTTCGGGACGCGACAGATGGATCGACCACAGAGAGAAGACTAGGCCTAGAGAAGATAGGATTAGCTAGCTACATACTGTAAACTCTTTTCTCCCACATAGTCAATTACATAGGATGTAGAGCTATTACCCAGCTTAAAGGGGGCCCAAACCTAGATAAGCCTTTCTCCCTGTGTCTTTAGATTCATTAATACCTTGTTGGTCTCCTGGTTGCATACAACGTTAGAATTTAATGATTCTAGATGCGTTGGAAAGCTTTTTTAAATACCTTTCCAACAAGTACTCACACAATCAAATTGGATATCTGTGCTGAGAATGTTGCTTGGTCGAAGTGGGATTGTCAATCAGTCGACATATTGCATGTCGAGCAAAATTCTTTTGGTCGAATCCATCTTGGACTGGTTTAACCGCACGCAAACAAGTGTGCAGCATCTCCTATTCTCGAAAAGGAATCGTCCTTGAGCTCTGATGTCCTCATCATCCTCCCCCTCTTGAAAAGGACTCGTCCTCGAGTCTGACAGCATAGAACCGAGGACTCGCTCAGCTCTCCAAAGAATGGGGATAAATCAGCGACATTGAACATAGCACTTACACCATACTCTCCTGGTTTCTCAATCTTGTAGGCGTTATCGTTGATTCTTTCTAGCACTTCAAAAGGACCATCACCGCGGGGTTGCAACTTGCTCTTGCGTAACTCTGAAAAATGTTCTTTTCGTAGGTGCACCCAAACAAGCTCTCCTAGTTCAAACACCATCTTCTTTCGTCCTTTATTTGCTTGCTACATGTACTTTCTTGTCATCTCCTCTATATTTGCCTTCGTTGTCACATGAATCTTCTTAACGAAGTCAGCACGCTTACTAGCATCCATATTTGCTCGTTCCTGCAATGGCAAAGGCAAGAGATCGATGGGAGCAATAGGTTTAAATCTATAAAAAAAATCTCAAATGGGCATAATTGTGTGTATGGTTTACAACCTCAGTTTGTCCATCCGTTTGGGGGTGACATGTAGTAGTGAAAAGCAACTTCGTACCATGTTTACCCCATAACGTCTTCCAAAAGTAGCTTAGGAACTTTGTGTCGCGGTCTGAAACAATAGTCTTTGTAACACCATGTAGACGCACAATTTCCCTGAAAAATAAATCAGCAACATGTGAAGCATCGTCGCTCTTATGACAAGGAATAAAATACGCCATTTTACAAAAACGATCAACTACCAAAAATATTGAATCCCTCCCCCTCTTAGTCTGTGGCAATCCTAACACAAAATCCATTGAAATATCTTCCCACAGAACACTAGGAATAGGTAAAGGCTTGTATAAGCCATGGGGATTAAGGCGGGACTTAGCTTTGTGACATGGCACACATTTCAGCACGTAGTGCTCAACGTCACGCCGCATCTTTGGCAAAAGAAAGTGATCGACCAGCACGCTCGTGGTCTTTTTAGCACCAAAGTGACCCATGAGGCCGCTAGCATGAGCTTCCTGCAATAAGAGTAATCGAACCGAGCAATCTGGAATACAAAATTTGTTAGCTTGAAATAAGAAACCATCATGCAAATTATACTTATCCCATCCTTTTCCTTCGCCACACTTAGAATAACGTTGAGAAAAGAACACATCAGTAGCATACAATTCTTTTATACTCGCTAATCCCAAAACCTTAGCATCCAGATGATTAAGCAAAGTATGTCGCCTAGACAATGCATCCGCTATAACATTATCCTTCCCTTTCTTATATTTAACAATGTACAGAAAGGGTTCAATGAACTCGCTCCAACGTGCATGTCTACAGTTCAGTATCAATTGACCCTTAAGATGTTTAAGTGATTCATGGTCAGAATGAATAACAAATTCTTTAGGCCATAAGTAGTGCTGCCAAGTTTCCAACACATGCAATAATGCATACAATTCCTTGTCATAAACTGAATAATTAAGTGTTGGACCACTTAGTTTCTCGCTGAAATAAGCAATTGGCCTACCTTCTTGCATAAGCACGCCACCAATACCTACACCACTTGCATCACATTCAATTTCAAACATCTTACCAAAATCCGGCAGTGCTAGTAGTGGTGCCGATGTAAACTTATCTCTCAACTCGTGGAATGCTTGGTCTTGAGCCGGCCCCCAAGTGAAAGGAAACTCCTTCTTCATTAATTCATTAATTGGGGTAGCGATGGTACTAAAATTTTTCACGAACCGGCGGTAGAAACCCGCTAGTCCTAGAAAGCTCCTCACTTGACTTATGTTTTGTAGAGGTGGCCAATCACGAATTGCTTTGATTTTCTCCTCATGCACCCCAACTCCATTTCCTGAAACAACAAAGTCAAGAAACACAACCTTGTCTATGCAAATGGTGCACTTTTTAAGGTTAGCATATAAGCACTCTTCTCGCAAAACAGCAAGCATGCATCGTATATGTTCTATGTGCTCTTCTAAAGTTTGGGTATAAATTAAATATCATCAAAGTATACCACGACAAACTTTCAATGAATTCTCTAAGCACATGATTCATAAGTGGCATGAAAGTACTAGGTGCATTGGTTAAACCAAAGGGCATGACTAACCATTCATATAGACCAAACTTAGTTTTATAAGCTGTTTTCCATTCATCGCCCTCTTTCATTCGAATCTGATGGTAGCCACTACGAAGATAAATCTTTGTGAATATGGTAGCACCACTAAGTTCATCGAGCATGTCATCAAGTCTAGGTATTGGATGTCTATACATAACAGTGATATTATTTATAGCTCTACAATCAACACACATTCTCCAAGTACCATCTTTCTTTGGAACTAAAACAACCAAAATAGCACAAGGAGAAAGACTTTCCTTTACATAACCTTTGTCAAGTTCTTGAACTTGGCCATGAATTTCCTTAGTCTCCTCCGGGTTTGTGCGGTAAGGTGCCCGATTTGGCAATGGAGCTCTTGGAACCAAATGGATTTGGTGCTCAATCCCGCGCTTCGGCGGCAACCTTAGTGGTACCTCATCAGGGAATACGTCCTCTTATGCCTGCAGGAGATCAAAACAAACACTAGGCAAAGTAGAGGATAAGTTGTCAGTCAAAATCAAAGATTCCTTGTACATGAGTACAAAGAATATGCTATTAGGATCACTAAATTATTTTAAGTCCCCCTTCCTAGCCATCATAACTAATCCCTGTTTTCCCTTTGGCTTGGATACATTTGGCTTTGGAGCTTTTGGTTTTGGACGCTAGGACAGAAAACAAACTATTGAAAGAGCGAGCAACACAACTATTCTAATAGTGGAATTAAGGGTAAAGAATCCTACCATGTGAACATAGCTTTGATACCAGATGATATGCACCAACTTCATGAGAAATTGGTACATGGGATTTTTTATCTTCACTGTGTAGGATTCTTGGATAACTTGATGGAATGGTGACCCGATGACGAGGAAGGCAACCGTAGCCTGCTATCTGAACAATCTCTAGTCCACAAACCGAAAAACTAATCCTCACAAACGATGCTCAAATGCGCAGTAGCATAGATTAGGTGCAATTCACGGGAAATCACAAAAACATGGCAGCAAGAACTCTCACTTGGTTCTTATAAAAATCATATGGTGTCTAACAAAATAATCTCCAATATTCTTGATCTGCAGAAAATCATAGCCATGCCTCTCTTTTATAGAGGATGGTGTTTACAAAAGATAGAAGGTTTAGACAAGAAATCAAATCCTAATCTAATTCAAATCCTAACATACTATAAGAGATAAAATAATTCCTGAATCACTTTTCTCAGATTCGGACTGGACTTTTTCCTCCCGTACAGTCGTTACTCTTTTTGGTCTCCTGGTTGCATACGATGTTAGAATTTAATGATTCTAGATGCACTGGAACGCTCTTTTGAATACCTTTCTAACAAGTACTCACACAATTAAATTGGATATATATGCAGAGAACGGTGCTTGGTCAAAGTGGGACTGTTGCTTGGTCGGCAGACTGCATGCCGAGCAAAATTCTTTTGGTCGAATCTATCTTGGGTTGGTTTAACCACACACAAACAAGTGTACAACAGCTCCTATTCTCGAAAAGGAATCGTCCTTGAGTCATATCAACCTTGAGCTCTGATGTCCTCATTAGCTAACTACTTTGAAAATGAAAGGGGATTGCAGGTTCATATCTCGCCTTCTGCTTTGGGTCCAGGTTCGACCATGGTGCGTTTTGCCTCCCCTCTTATTCGTGATTGTATGCTAGATGAAGGCATGCATGTTATACAAGATTTTCTTCTATTTCTCTCAAGACATAATGAAGGCCCTAATCTTAGGAGGAAAATCTTTAATCATTATGTTTGGCTTATGTTGTTGAATTTTCCATTGGACTTTTGGTGTTTTCATAATTTCACCAAAGCGGTTTCCTCTTTTGGTATCATCAAAGAATGGGACAAGGGGTTTCAAGTTAACGGGGATTCATCACATACTATGATTACGTGCTTGTATATTGACTTGTCTGATATTCCTAGATTTCTTGTCATTACTGATGAGAATTTAGGTTCAAGGTGGACAGTTCAGGTGGTCATTTGTTTGGTTAGGCACACTGGTGCACAAATTGGTGATGAATATGACCCAGATGACTTCTATCAGCTAGGTGGCAATGATAATAATGATCTTGATCTGGATGGTTGTAACACCCCTGTTTTTGCTAAACCCTAAAATAGCCAAAATCCACATCCGGACCCCAAAACCGAATCTGCTTCAGCCATTCCCTTCTAAATGCTGTTCAGAACATTTTTCCCTTCGGGACCATCTCCAAAATCTCACCCTAAAGCTGAGTTTCAAGCCTTGCCATTTTTAAAACCCTAATTACCCTAATTACCCCAAACTGTTTTCCCCAATTTTGTCGAAGCCCTTCAGATCTTGCCCGATCTTACCAAACTTTGGCCAGATAAGTTCTATTAATCTTTTGCAACTTAGCTGCGAAATCAGATTTCAGATCGGACCCTCAGATCTCCAAATTTGCAAACAGGCCCAAGTTCTATTCAAGTTTTCTTCACAAGACAGCCCCTGGAACAAGTTTCAGAAATTGCAAACCGGCCCAAACATTATTTTCAGGTCCTTTCGACCAGCCCCTGGTCGTTGCCACGACCAGTGCTCGAGCCACCGTTGCCGCGCTGTGTTCTCGCCGTGCTTGCTCGCCGCCAGCCACCGTTTCTGTCGCCTGTGCCCATGAGTTGCTGTGCCACCTCCCGCGCACGTGCCAGCAGTGCGTCACCTTGCCCAGCGGATAAACGGCCGCGCTCCCGAGCTTTGTTTTCGCGCGCGCTCCCGTTGCCGTGGCAGTTGCATGTGTGTACGTGTCGTTGCCGGAGCTACGCTATGGCCTCCACATCTGCGCCGTCCCGGACGAAGTCCCAAGGCAACTGGCAAAGCTGCAGCACCGCCTGAGCGCGATCACGTCGCCGTCGCCGTCGTTGCGCCTGCGCCCGACAAACTTCTCCCCGGCGCAAGCAACCGTTGTCGCGTTCACCCTCGCAAGCTCCGTCCCCGTGCCTATTTAAACCCCCTCAACGCTGTGAAGAAGCACAAGCTCAGGACTTAGCCAAATTCCCAGTTAATTTCTCACCGCCGTCGAGTTTGCTTTCTTCTCCGGCGAGCAACCTCTGGAGCTCACGGTGCCAGCCTAATCCACTGCACCATTCTTCAAACCAAAGCCACCAGTGAGTTCCCCTCTTCCACCTGTTCGTGTCATAGCACCCAATTGCGCCCCGGCGAACCCTAACGCCGGTGATCACCGGAAAAGCTCAAAACCCCTGTTCCTGCAATGCTACCTGATTTAAGCCAAATTAGCCTTAGTACCAGTAGAAGAAATTGATCAGCATACTCTTTGTAGCAAGCCTACCAATCTGGTTTTCAAAATCGAGCTAAGATCATAGCTCTCCCCAAATCGCGCGCCACCAGTAAACTGGCTCTCGTCGCCAGGCCACGCCGGCGATCCTCCGGCCATATTAACCCCTCCAGTAGCTTTGTTGTGCCCTAGAGATCATTCCCAAGCTTGGAATTGAGCTCATTCGCCCTGAATCGAAAACCCCCTTTGTCCAGTGTCGTCTTCTCCAGCGCCGGTCGCCGGAATTTGTTCCCGGCCGATCTAGCGCCTGAAACCTTGTCCCTTAGATAGATTCCAGTACCCTGAGCAATATTGTCCACTAGCTCGACACCTGGATCTGCCTAGATTGTGAGTTATGCCTATGCCAAGATTACTGTCCAGTAGCTCAGTTCATGTCCAGGCCACCGTAGTTCATCGCCGGATTTGGCCACCCTCCGGCCACTTTCAGCCCTTGTGCCTGTTGAGTATATTGTTCCTGTTAGTAATGCCTACCTCCCAGACAAAGTGTTGCATCAATTGGAGCCCTGGTTCAAAAGTTAAGCTATGCCCTAGTTTCTGGCCATGTCCAGCACTATGTCAGTGCATGTCAGCCACTGGCATTAGCCTTGTTTGACCCCTTCTGGTTGAGCAATTGAAATGCCACCTTGTCCCCTAGATTCCTGGAGTTGTGTTCTACAACTTTCTCTACTATCACTTCTCCAGAAAACCATCCTAAGATCAGTTCGAAGCTATGCCAAAGCTATGTACTGAATGTCGACCCCTCGACGTTCAATCCTTTTTAGCCGTTTCTTCGACCAGAGCCCTTGTGACCTTGCCCTAACCTTTTCCCCTGCATGCATGACTAATTTACTTAATACTTTCTATAGAAACTATTTTCAGTATGCTTATGTGGTATGTGTTTGTGTGTTAATTGTTTGCCGCAGAGTCAGAAGCGGAAGGAGCGGAAGAAGTCTTTGAAGAGCCGTCTGAGTTTTTAGACCCAACATTGCAAGGCAAGCCTCATTCCTTTGATCATATCTCACCCAATATTTTCATATGAAGTATATTCACTGTTTCCTACTATACATGCTTAGTTGAAATACAAGTTATGTTTGAATGACATGAGTAGATATTCCCTAATGAATAATGAAACCCCTTTTTGTTATTGAACCTTCTTATATATGCTTTTGTCACCCTAGGACTCATATACTGAATATCCACATTAAACTTGAAATGGTCAAATACATGAGAAGTTATAATGAAAACCGTTTTGACAAGAAAACTGATAAAAGGGATCAGTAGTGAGGATTGGATTGTGTGGAGAGGGTGCGGTGCGCACCAGGGTATGTGAATGTTCCTCACTATTGGTTCATAAGGACGAGAACCTTGTGCTGTGTCTCTATACGAATTGTAAACGTACCAACCACTTGCCTGGTATGGGACAGGCACAACTCAGTAGCTTTTTGGTATTAGCAGTTCCCTGCATGGTTTGACGATCTGGTTTCTCGCGTGGAAACTGGAAGGCCAAGGTTCGGCCATGAGTGATGTGAGTCAGAAAAATGATGAGAGAAAAAGGCGTAAATGAAGGAAGGCGCCCTAGACCTGATTAAGCCGTGAGCGGCTGTAATCTTAAATGGTCGTATGTCTCGCGTGGACATAGACCAAGGCTATGTGTCCTGCGGGAACATAGACCAGAGAGGCTAGGAAGTAAGGCAGTGGGGAAGACCCACAACGGTACTTGAGACTTAACTGTCTATTTACCGGGCAGGGATACTGTTAATACTGAATTGTAAAAGCGTTGTGTGATCTCGGCCTTGTCACATGTGTATAAGTCACATGAAGCTGATCCGACTTGAAAGCCGAGTGAACCAGTGGATTTAAAAAGAGGTACACCTTTGCAAAGTGTAAAAGAAGTATCGCATACTCTGTACTCCCAGGTTCAGGAGTCTTTTCGTAGTGGATGTTATCCATGGGTTATAGCACAAGTAATGTTTTGGAATGTTTTCATAATGCGGTTAACAAAGTAGTGACTCATGGGAGACCACTACATCTAATGTTTTATTGAAAACCTGTTTAATGTTTAAAGTGTTATTTTCATGACAAAGTACTGTTTACTGAACAAATAACTTGGAAATCTATATATCTCTATCCATACGAAACTAAAACCCTTGAATCATATGTTTCACCCTCATATAAGTACAATTACTATAATCCCCAGAATGAGTGTTGCTGAGCACCAAGTGCTCACCCTTGCATTTACTTCCAACTGTAGAAGAGGGATTCGAGGATCCCGATTCCTTCAGTTATGAGTTCCCGGCAGAAGATGGAAGTGCCCCGGACGAGCCCACGTTCTAGAAGGATTGCGCACCAAGTCAAGTCAGATGTGGGAGGAGCCACTCCAACCCCGCTGCGGATTGAAGTCAAGCTTTTCGTTGTTGCCTTGTGCTTTATGCTGTGTGTTCGGTACTTGGATACCGATTCTGGTTCTGACAAACTTGTTATTTTCTTAGCAACTCTACTCAGCGCCATTTTGGGTGCTTTGGGTATGTAATATTGGCCATACTGGCCTGCTACTTGTTTAATGTTATTACTATGCTTGTGTGGTTTGGAGCTCGCGTGTCATCCTGCTGTGTGTAACCTACCTGGGCGGTTACCAAGTTGATCCTCAAATGGGGGTCTCACAGCGAATGGTATCAGAGCATGAAGCTTGACTGTAGGTCGTGACCCTTACTAGAATGGGCGTCCCTAAAGTAGAGGATCGCTAGATTATTTGGTAAAAATCTAATTGTGAAAAACCTAATTTGTTTAAGAAAAGCATAATGAGTATTATTTGAAAACTTTCAAAATCGTTTTCCTACTTTTAAGTGTTCCGTGTCTCATCATCGCAGATGGCCCCTGGTAAGAAGCTAATTCACGGAGACGAGTTGGGATCATGGGCATTGATGCTTTGGATGATGCTACAATTTCTGGGAGCAAGAGACAATCAGCGACCCGTATACTACATCCGTCGAGAAGAAGTCGATGGTAGACCTTTTGGTTTCCGTGCCTCGGTGATTGTGTACGAGATCCCAGAGATCGGGAGAGGATCAACAAGAAAGGAAGCTCGTAGAGAAGAAGAAGAAGATGCTATCCAAGATGCTGCTCGACGTGCTATAGGTACCATCCGCCAGCTGTACGATGACTTTCTTATAGGTTCTCCTTTCTGCTTTGTACCCTACCAAGTTCCCGGATCGGATCGTCGAACTGTTCATCCCTCCAACAACCAGAGAGACGCCATCCTGACCAAACCCAGAGATGTAGTCCAAGTCTTGGAGTCAAGCTACACTCGGTTGCTGCGTGAGCATGAGAATGCTCGGGATGACCGTCACTATCTGGAAGGAGCACTTGCGAAGGTTCGCTCAGAACTCCAAGAGAAAGAGAAACAGATTCAGGAGTTGGCTGAACCTAGCAGAGCTCGAGAAGTCGAAGACGAAGGATCGGTGAACAAGAGGAACCGCTTGAAGATAAGACTCACAGCCCGCAAGAGTGTGGGAAGACCTAGGGATTACCTGGGTTATTTCACGCCTGCTTCACGTGGCATTGTGATCAACACCCCTGCACCAGAGTATCCTACTCTCGCGAAAGGGAAGGAAGTTCCTGAAGGCAAAGGAAAAGAGATTGCTACCTGCAACACCAACGATTCATCTGAGGAAGAAGAGGACAATGACATGCAATGGGACCCTATGGATGCCGACGAAGATCAAGAAGAGGAAGACCCTGAAGAAGTGGAACCTTGCAGTTCTTCCAAGACCGACAGGAGATCCTAGTTTTCTCTTCAGCTTGACCCTTCTGCTCTAGCCCTTGTAATCGTTAGTCTTTAGCTCTTGTTGTAGTAGTTGCTTTGTTTGTATTGTTTGTTGGTAACTCTAAAGCTGTAAAGGTGAAAACCTTGTATCTTTGGAAAACCTTTGAAAATAGCAATTGCACGTTCCAATCCAATCTCTTGGATTGATCTTTCATTTCAGCTTGTGTTCAATCTGTGCTCTCTTAAATTAGTAGTCTTTTCTCAATTATCTTGTCAGAACAGAATGGTGAACACCAGAGGTAGAATCCAAGGTTCAGAAGAAGTCCCAAGGAACACATCAACGAGAAGGACTAGAGATGACTCAGATCAGCCAAATTCATCGGCCTCAGTACCGCAAGGAGGAAATCTGACGGAAATATTAATATGGATGGAGCAAAACAGACAGAGATCCGCAGAGGTACAGAGTCAAATTCTGGAACAGTTGATGCAAAACTCCGCAACACGCCGCGAGGAAAGTTCGAACATTGGAGCAAGACTGACAGATTTTCAAAAGACACGTCCTCCAACTTTCTCCTGCACTGAAGACCCAATTGTGGCAGACGATTGGTTAAGAGAAATTGAAAGGAAATTGGATACTGTCAGGTGTAATGATGAAGAGAAGCTGCTATATGGACCCCATCAGCTCACAGGATCAGCTGCAGCATGGTGGGAGAATTATAAGACAGTACACCCTAATCAGAATTCAATTACCTGGAATGAATTCAAGGAACAGTTCCGTAAATACCATGTCCCCAAAGGAGCTATTCAAGCCAAACGCAGAGAATTCTTGAATCTAAGGCAAGGAGGAAGGACGGTGAAGCAGTATTTGCATGAGTTCATCAAATTGGCCAGGTATGCACCTGAAGATATCATGACAGAAGAGCGGAAGATCGACAGATTCTGTGAAGGCCTACAAAACTCATACCAGTATCACCTGTCAACGCACGAGTTCACGGACTTCCAAGTCCTTGTGAATCGAGTGCTCAAAATGGAGGAGAAAAGAGGCATGGTAGAAGAAGACCGCAAGAGGAAAAGTATAGCATATCCATTTCAAGGAAATTCTAGTCGAGGAAGACCAGCGCCATATGCCAGAGCCGCTTTCAGACCACCCGCACCTCCCAGGCCCCAGAGGACTTCATCACCAACAACTCTAACATGTCCCGGATGCAAAGGGAGTCACCTCTATAGAGATTGTACACTGAAGAATGCAGAATGTTTCCATTGTGGCAGAAGAGGACACCACAGAGAGACTTGTCCATTTCGGCATTTACCTCCCAATGTTGCTAAAGCTCAGGCAGCCAAATCCCCTGCACCTGCACGAACTATTGCCAGAGGAGCACCACAAGCTAGAGGAGGAAGATTCCAAACCAACAGAGGGAGAGGAACACCAACCACCGGAGGAAGACTCAACTTCGTGACTGCTACAGAAGCAGGAGAGGCAACTGACGTCGTGATCGGTAGACTCTTGATCTCCTCTCAGATTTCAGTTGTTTTATTTGATCCCGGTGCAACTCATTCATTCATGTCAAAAGATTGCTTGTTGAGTAATAACTTGCCTGTGGTTGCTTTAGAGCATCCTATCATCATTCAGTCACCTGGTGCTAGGATGATTGTTAATTCCATCTGTAGAAATGTTGCCTTCTGTATCGGCAATCTAGAATTCCTGGCAGACATGCTAGTTCTAAACCTTCAAGGATTGGATGTCATTCTTGGAATGGATTCGCTGGCCAAGCATAAGGGATTGATGGATTGTGAGAAGAAAACAATCACCCTGACAAATGCCAGTGGAAAGCAAATTACATTCCATGCAGACAGAACTCCAATCTGCGACCACCTGCAGAGATTGAACTGCATGGAAGAAGTGAAGCTTGAAGAGGTACCGATTGTCAATGAGTACCCAGAAGTCTTTCTAGAAGAACTTCCCGGATTGCCACCAAATAGAGATATAGAGTTCACTATTGAACTAAAACCCGGATCTGCGCCGTATGCTAGAAAGTTGTTTCGGATGACAGGCCATGAGCAAGAGGAATTGAAGAAGCAGATAGCTGAATTGGAAGAAAAAGGATTCATCAGATCCAGCTCATCGCCATGGGGAGCCCCAGTGCTCTTTGTTAAGAAGAAAGATGGTAGCATGCGACTTTGCATAGACTACCGCAAGCTAAACGACATGACCATTAAGAACAAATACCCCTTACCAAGGATAGATGATCTTTTTGACCAGCTCAGAGAAGCAAAAGTGTTCTCAAGAATAGACCTGAGATCGGGATACCACCAGCTAAGGATCCGAGAACAGGACATTCCTAAAACTGCTTTCGTGACCAGATATGGGTTGCATGAGTTCACAGTGATGCCCTTTGGATTAACTAATGCACCCGCGGTATTCATGAATCTAATGAATAAGATCCTCATGGAATTCCTGGATAAGTACATCATTGTATTTGTGGATGATATCCTTGTCTACTCTAAGACGGAGGAGGAACACGCACATCACCTGAGGATAGTGCTACAGAAACTGGCAGACCACCAGCTATATGCCAAGTTTAGCAAATGTGCTTTTTGGTTGAAGAAGATTTCTTTCTTGGGACACATCATCTCAGGAGAAGGAATATTTATGGACCCGTTGAAGATACAAGCTGTTACCGATTGGAAACAACCTGAAACCGCAACAGAAGTTAGAAGTTTCTTGGGATTAGCGGGATATTATCGAAGATTCGTAGAAGGATTCTCGAAGATCACCAAACCACTGACCCAGCTACTGAAGAAGAATGCCCCTTTTAATTGGACCGAGGAGTGCGAAAGAAGCTTTGAGGAACTGAAGAAAAGACTGACAACTGCACCAATCCTGATACTGCCGGACGTCAAAAAGGATTTTCAAGTCTTCTGTGACGCCTCCAAACAAGGATTAGGATGTGTATTGATGCAAGAAAGGAAAGTGATAGCTTATGCTTCTAGACAGCTACGACCTCATGAGGAGAATTATCCAACACATGATCTGGAGTTAGCTGCAGTCGTACATGCACTAAAGATATGGAGACACTACCTACTAGGCAGTAAGTGCGAAATTTATACGGATCATAAGAGCCTGAAGTATATCTTCACGCAACAGGAGTTGAATATGAGGCAGAGAAGATGGCTAGAACTGATCAAAGATTATGATCTAGAGATCCACTATCACCCGGGAAAAGCCAACGTAGTAGCTGATGCTTTGAGCAGGAAGTCTCGTTATAACCAGATAACACAGCTAGAAGTGCCGACACAACTGATCAAGGATTTCGAAAAGTTGCAATTGGAATTAGTGGACCAAGGAACCATCGCTACACTAGAGATGGAATGTGAATTGAAGGATAAGATCAGACAAGCTCAAACAATGGACCCAGACCTTCAAGAGATGAAGGAGGACATGAAGAGCAAAGATACAACCAACCTTCGAGAAGATGAGCAGGGAATTCTATGGTACGATGACCGTATCTGCATTCCAAATGACAATGAGATCAAAAGCCTGATCATGCAAGAGGCTCATCAAAACCCATATTCCATACACCCAGGCAGCACCAAAATGTACAAGGACTTGAAGAAAAATTTTTGGTGGAAAGGAATGAAAAGAGAAATTGTCAAGTTTGTCGCAACTTGTGACACATGCCAAAGAGTGAAAGCAGAACATCAAAAGCCTGCGGGACCGCTACAACCTCTACAAATCCCAGAGTGGAAGTGGGATGAAATCGGAATGGATTTTATTGTGGGACTACCAAGGACGAAAAAAGGATTTGATTCCATATGGGTCATAGTAGATAGATTAACAAAAGTAGCACATTTTCTCCCAGTGAAGACCCTATATACAGCTAAGGACTTAGCAGAGATGTATCTCAACAGAATAGTTGTCTTGCACGGAGTGCCGAAGGCTATCGTTTCCGATAGAGGAGCCCAGTTCGTTTCAAGATTTTGGCAAGAGTTGCAGAAAGCCCTGAGCACAAAGTTAAAGTTCAGTACTGCTTACCACCCTCAAACTGGAGGTCAGACGGAAAGGGTAAACCAAATTTTGGAAGATATGTTGAGGGCTTGTATTTTGGACTATGGAGACTCTTGGGAGTTATTTCTACCTTACGCAGAATTCACCTACAACAACACTTTCCAAGCAAGCCTGCAAATGGCACCATATGAAGCCCTATATGGAAGAAGATGCCGCACGCCTTTGTATTGGACAGAAATTGGTCAAAAGCAACATCTAGGACCCCAATTGGTAGAAGCCACAGCCCATGTCAGGATCATACAAGAAAAACTGAAAACAGCTCAATCTAGACAGAAAAGCTATGCAGATAACCGTAGAAGAGAGCTATCATTTGAAGAGGGCGATTACGTGTATCTCAAGGTTATGCCATACAAAGGAGTTCGAAGATTCCAGATGAAGGGAAAGTTAAAACCTAGATATGTGGGACCATATCGAATTCTGGAAAAGCGAGGCGAAATGGCATACAAGTTGGAACTGCCACCAGAACTGAGCGGAATTCATGACGTGTTTCATGTATCTCAGCTGAAGAAATGCTTGAGAAAACCAACAGAACAGATATCTCCTACAGAGAATGAGATTCAACCAGACTTATCTTGTCAAGAATACCATGTTAGAATTCTGGAAACCAGAGAGAAAGTGCTGAAGTCAAGAACCCTCCGATTCTGTAGAGTCCAGTGGAACAATCACTCAGAGGAGGAGTCAACTTGGGAAAAAGAAGAAGATCTCCGACGAGAATTTCCCTTCCTATTCTCTGACCTACCCTAATCTCGAGGATGAGATTGTTTCTAAGGTGGGTAGATTTGTAACACCCCTGTTTTTGCTAAACCCTAAAATAGCCAAAATCCACATCCGGACCCCAAAACCTAATCTTCTTTAGCCATTCCCTTCTAAATGCTGTTCAGAACATTTTTCCCTTCGGGACCATCTCCAAAATCTCACCCTAAAGCTGAGTTTCAAGCCTTGCCATTTTTAAAACCCTAATTACCCTAATTACCCCAAACTGTTTTCCCCAATTTTGTCGAAGCCCTTCAGATCTTGCCCGATCTTACCAAACTTTGGCCAGATAAGTTCTATTAATCTTTTGCAACTTAGCTGCGAAATCAGATTTCAGATCGGACCCTCAGATCTCCAAATTTGCAAACAGGCCCAAGTTCTATTCAAGTTTTCTTCACAAGACAGCCCCTGGAACAAGTTTCAGAAATTGCAAACCGGCCCAAACATTATTTTCAGGTCCTTTCGACCAGCCCCTGGTCGTTGCCACGACCAGTGCTCGAGCCACCGTTGCCGCGCTGTGTTCTCGCCGTGCTTGCTCGCCGCCGGCCACCGTTTCTGTCGCCTGTGCCCGTGAGTTGCTGTGCCACCTCCCGCGCACGTGCCAGCAGTGCGTCACCTTGCCCAGCGGATAAACGGCCGCGCTCCCGAGCTTTGTTTTCGCGCGCGCTCCCGTTGCCGTGGCAGTTGCATGTGTGTACGTGTCGTTGCCGGAGCTACGCTATCGCCTCCACATCTGCGCCGTCCCGGACGAAGTCCCAAGGCAACTGGCAAAGCTGCAGCACCGCCTGAGCGCGATCACGTCGCCGTCGCCGTCGTTGCGCCTGCGCCCGACAAACTTCTCCCCGGCGCAAGCAACCGTTGTCGCGTTCACCCTCGCAAGCTCCGTCCCCGTGCCTATTTAAACCCCCTCAACGCTGTGAAGAAGCACAAGCTCAGGACTTAGCCAAATTCCCAGTTAATTTCTCACCGCCGTCGAGTTTGCTTTCTTCTCCGGCGAGCAACCTCTGGAGCTCACGGTGCCAGCCTAATCCACTGCACCATTCTTCAAACCAAAGCCACCAGTGAGTTCCCCTCTTCCACCTGTTCGTGTCATAGCACCCAATTGCGCCCCGGCGAACCCTAACGCCGGTGATCACCGGAAAAGCTCAAAACCCCTGTTCCTGCAATGCTACCTGATTTAAGCCAAATTAGCCTTAGTACCAGTAGAAGAAATTGATCAGCATACTCTTTGTAGCAAGCCTACCAATCTGGTTTTCAAAATCGAGCTAAGATCATAGCTCTCCCCAAATCGCGCGCCACCAGTAAACTGGCTCTCGTCGCCAGGCCACGCCGGCGATCCTCCGGCCATATTAACCCCTCCAATAGCTTTGTTGTGCCCTAGAGATCATTCCCAAGCTTGGAATTGAGCTCATTCGCCCTGAATCGAAAACCCCCTTTGTCCAGTGTCGTCTTCTCCAGCGCCGGTCGCCGGAATTTGTTCCCGGCCGATCTAGCGCCTGAAACCTTGTCCCTTAGATAGATTCCAGTACCCTGAGCAATATTGTCCACTAGCTCGACACCTGGATCTGCCTAGATTGTGAGTTATGCCTATGCCAAGATTACTGTCCAGTAGCTCAGTTCATGTCCAGGCCACCGTAGTTCATCGCCGGATTTGGCCACCCTCCGGCCACTTTCAGCCCTTGTGCCTGTTGAGTATATTGTTCCTGTTAGTAATGCCTACCTCCCAGACAAAGTGTTGCATCAATTGGAGCCCTGGTTCAAAAGTTAAGCTATGCCCTAGTTTCTGGCCATGTCCAGCACTATGTCAGTGCATGTCAGCCACTGGCATTAGCCTTGTTTGACCCCTTCTGGTTGAGCAATTGAAATGCCACCTTGTCCCCTAGATTCCTGGAGTTGTGTTCTACAACTTTCTCTACTATCACTTCTCCAGAAAACCATCCTAAGATCAGTTCGAAGCTATGCCAAAGCTAGGTACTGAATGTCGACCCCTCGACGTTCAATCCTTTTTAGCCGTTTCTTCGACCAGAGCCCTTGTGACCTTGCCCTAACCTTTTCCCCTGCATGCATGACTAATTTACTTAATACTTTCTATAGAAACTATTTTCAGTATGCTTATGTGGTATGTGTTTGTGTGTTAATTGTTTGCCGCAGAGTCAGAAGCGGAAGGAGCGGAAGAAGTCTTTGAAGAGCCGTCTGAGTTTTTAGACCCAACATTGCAAGGCAAGCCTCATTCCTTTGATCATATCTCACCCAATATTTTCATATGAAGTATATTCACTGTTTCCTACTATACATGCTTAGTTGAAATACAAGTTATGTTTGAATGACATGAGTAGATATTCCCTAATGAATAATGAAACCCCTTTTTGTTATTGAACCTTCTTATATATGCTTTTGTCACCCTAGGACTCATATACTGAATATCCACATTAAACTTGAAATGGTCAAATACGTGAGAAGTTATAATGAAAACCGTTTTGACAAGAAAACTGATAAAAGGGATCAGTAGTGAGGATTGGATTGTGTGGAGAGGGTGCGGTGCGCACCAGGGTATGTGAATGTTCCTCACTATTGGTTCATAAGGACGAGAACCTTGTGCTGTGTCTCTATACGAATTGTAAACGTACCAACCACTTGCCTGGTATGGGACAGGCACAACTCAGTAGCTTTTTGGTATTAGCAGTTCCCTGCATGGTTTGACGATCTGGTTTCTCGCGTGGAAACTGGAAGGCCAAGGTTCGGCCATGAGTGATGTGAGTCAGAAAAATGATGAGAGAAAAAGGCGTAAATGAAGGAAGGCGCCCTAGACCTGATTAAGCCGTGAGCGGCTGTAATCTTAAATGGTCGTATGTCTCGCTTGGACATAGACCAAGGCTATGTGTCCTGCGGGAACATAGACCAGAGAGGCTAGGAAGTAAGGCAGTGGGGAAGACCCACAACGGTACTTGAGACTTAACTGTCTATTTACCGGGCAGGGATACTGTTAATACTGAATTGTAAAGCGTTGTGTGATCTCGGCCTTGTCACATGTGTATAAGTCACATGAAGCTGATCCGACTTGAAAGCCGAGTGAACCAGTGGATTTAAAAAGAGGTACACCTTTGCAAAGTGTAAAAGAAGTATCGCATACTCTGTACTCCCAGGTTCAGGAGTCTTTTCGTAGTGGATGTTATCCATGGGTTATAGCACAAGTAATGTTTTGGAATGTTTTCATAATGCGGTTAACAAAGTAGTGACTCATGGGAGACCACTACATCTAATGTTTTATTGAAAACCTGTTTAATGTTTAAAGTGTTATTTTCATGACAAAGTACTGTTTACTGAACAAATAACTTGGAAATCTATATATCTCTATCCATACGAAACTAAAACCCTTGAATCATATGTTTCACCCTCATATAAGTACAATTACTATAATCCCCGGAATGAGTGTTGCTGAGCACCAAGTGCTCACCCTTGCATTTACTTCCAACTGTAGAAGAGGGATTCGAGGATCCCGATTCCTTCAGTTATGAGTTCCCGGCAGAAGATGGAAGTGCCCCGGACGAGCCCACGTTCTAGAAGGATTGCGCACCAAGTCAAGTCAGATGTGGGAGGAGCCACTCCAACCCCGCTGCGGATTGAAGTCAAGCTTTTCGTTGTTGCCTTGTGCTTTATGCTGTGTGTTCGGTACTTGGATACCGATTCTGGTTCTGACAAACTTGTTATTTTCTTAGCAACTCTACTCAGCGCCATTTTGGGTGCTTTGGGTATGTAATATTGGCCATACTGGCCTGCTACTTGTTTAATGTTATTACTATGCTTGTGTGGTTTGGAGCTCGCGTGTCATCCTGCTGTGTGTAACCTACCTGGGCGGTTACCAAGGTGATCCTCAAATGGGGGTCTCACAGCGAATGGTATCAGAGCATGAAGCTTGACTGTAGGTCGTGACCCTTACTAGAATGGGCGTCCCTAAAGTAGAGGATCGCTAGATTATTTGGTAAAAATCTAATTGTGAAAAACCTAATTTGTTTAAGAAAAGCATAATGAGTATTATTTGAAAACTTTCAAAATCGTTTTCCTACTTTTAAGTGTTCCGTGTCTCATCATCGCAGATGGCCCCTGGTAAGAAGCTAATTCACGGAGACGAGTTGGGATCATGGGCATTGATGCTTTGGATGATGCTACAATTTCTGGGAGCAAGAGACAATCAGCGACCCGTATACTACATCCGTCGAGAAGAAGTCGATGGTAGACCTTTTGGTTTCCGTGCCTCGGTGATTGTGTACGAGATCCCAGAGATCGGGAGAGGATCAACAAGAAAGGAAGCTCGTAGAGAAGAAGAAGAAGATGCTATCCAAGATGCTGCTCGACGTGCTATAGGTACCATCCGCCAGCTGTACGATGACTTTCTTATAGGTTCTCCTTTCTGCTTTGTACCCTACCAAGTTCCCGGATCGGATCGTCGAACTGTTCATCCCTCCAACAACCAGAGAGACGCCATCCTGACCAAACCCAGAGATGTAGTCCAAGTCTTGGAGTCAAGCTACACTCGGTTGCTGCGTGAGCATGAGAATGCTCGGGATGACCGTCACTATCTGGAAGGAGCACTTGCGAAGGTTCGCTCAGAACTCCAAGAGAAGAGAAACAGATTCAGGAGTTGGCTGAACCTAGCAGAGCTCGAGAAGTCGAAGACGAAGGATCGGTGAACAAGAGGAACCGCTTGAAGATAAGACTCACAGCCCGCAAGAGTGTGGGAAGACCTAGGGATTACCTGGGTTATTTCACGCCTGCTTCGCGTGGCATTGTGATCAACACCCCTGCACCAGAGTATCCTACTCTCGCGAAAGGGAAGGAAGTTCCTGAAGGCAAAGGAAAAGAGATTGCTACCTGCAACACCAACGATTCATCTGAGGAAGAAGAGGACAATGACATGCAATGGGACCCTATGGATGCCGACGAAGATCAAGAAGAGGAAGACCCTGAAGAAGTGGAACCTTGCAGTTCTTCCAAGACCGACAGGAGATCCTAGTTTTCTCTTCAGCTTGACCCTTCTGCTCTAGCCCTTGTAATCGTTAGTCTTTAGCTCTTGTTGTAGTAGTTGCTTTGTTTGTATTGTTTGTTGGTAACTCTAAAGCTGTAAAGGTGAAAACCTTGTATCTTTGGAAAACCTTTGAAAATAGCAATTGCACGTTCCAATCCAATCTCTTGGATTGATCTTTCATTTCAGCTTGTGTTCAATCTGTGCTCTCTTAAATTAGTAGTCTTTTCTCAATTATCTTGTCAGAACAGAATGGTGAACACCAGAGGTAGAATCCAAGGTTCAGAAGAAGTCCCAAGGAACACATCAACGAGAAGGACTAGAGATGACTCAGATCAGCCAAATTCATCGGCCTCAGTACCGCAAGGAGGAAATCTGACGGAAATATTAATATGGATGGAGCAAAACAGACAGAGATCCGCAGAGATACAGAGTCAAATTCTGGAACAGTTGATGCAAAACTCCGCAACACGCCGCGAGGAAAGTTCGAACATTGGAGCAAGACTGACAGATTTTCAAAAGACACGTCCTCCAACTTTCTCCTGCACTGAAGACCCAATTGTGGCAGACGATTGGTTAAGAGAAATTGAAAGGAAATTGGATACTGTCAGGTGTAATGATGAAGAGAAGCTGCTATATGGACCCCATCAGCTCACAGGATCAGCTGCAGCATGGTGGGAGAATTATAAGACAGTACACCCTAATCAGAATTCAATTACCTGGAATGAATTCAAGGAACAGTTCCGTAAATACCATGTCCCCAAAGGAGCTATTCAAGCCAAACGCAGAGAATTCTTGAATCTAAGGCAAGGAGGAAGGACGGTGAAGCAGTATTTGCATGAGTTCATCAAATTGGCCAGGTATGCACCTGAAGATATCATGACAGAAGAGCGGAAGATCGACAGATTCTGTGAAGGCCTACAAAACTCATACCAGTATCACCTGTCAACGCACGAGTTCACGGACTTCCAAGTCCTTGTGAATCGAGTGCTCAAAATGGAGGAGAAAAGAGGCATGGTAGAAGAAGACCGCAAGAGGAAAAGTATAGCATATCCATTTCAAGGAAATTCTAGTCGAGGAAGACCAGCGCCATATGCCAGAGCCGCTTTCAGACCACCCGCACCTCCCAGGCCCCAGAGGACTTCATCACCAACAACTCTAACATGTCCCGGATGCAAAGGGAGTCACCTCTATAGAGATTGTACACTGAAGAATGCAGAATGTTTCCATTGTGGCAGAAGAGGACACCACAGAGAGACTTGTCCATTTCGGCATTTACCTCCCAATGTTGCTAAAGCTCAGGCAGCCAAATCCCCTGCACCTGCACGAACTATTGCCAGAGGAGCACCACAAGCTAGAGGAGGAAGATTCCAAACCAACAGAGGGAGAGGAACACCAACCACCGGAGGAAGACTCAACTTCGTGACTGCTACAGAAGCAGGAGAGGCAACTGACGTCGTGATCGGTAGACTCTTGATCTCCTCTCAGATTTCAGTTGTTTTATTTGATCCCGGTGCAACTCATTCATTCATGTCAAAAGATTGCTTGTTGAGTAATAACTTGCCTGTGGTTGCTTTAGAGCATCCTATCATCATTCAGTCACCTGGTGCTAGGATGATTGTTAATTCCATCTGTAGAAATGTTGCCTTCTGTATCGGCAATCTAGAATTCCTGGCAGACATGCTAGTTCTAAACCTTCAAGGATTAGATGTCATTCTTGGAATGGATTCGCTGGCCAAGCATAAGGGATTGATGGATTGTGAGAAGAAAACAATCACCCTGACAAATGCCAGTGGAAAGCAAATTACATTCCATGCAGACAGAACTCCAATCTGCGACCACCTGCAGAGATTGAACTGCATGGAAGAAGTGAAGCTTGAAGAGGTACCGATTGTCAATGAGTACCCAGAAGTCTTTCCAGAAGAACTTCCCGGATTGCCACCAAATAGAGATATAGAGTTCACTATTGAACTAAAACCCGGATCTGCGCCGTATGCTAGAAAGTTGTTTCGGATGACAGGCCATGAGCAAGAGGAATTGAAGAAGCAGATAGCTGAATTGGAAGAAAAAGGATTCATCAGATCCAGCTCATCACCATGGGGAGCCCCAGTGCTCTTTGTTAAGAAGAAAGATGGTAGCATGCGACTTTGCATAGACTACCGCAAGCTAAACGACATGACCATTAAGAACAAATACCCCTTACCAAGGAGCACTGTGGATTGAAGTCAAGCTTTTCGTTGTTGCCTTGTGCTTTATGCTGTGTGTTCGGTACTTGGATACCGATTCTGGTTCTGACAAACTTGTTATTTTCTTAGCAACTCTACTCAGCGCCATTTTGGGTGCTTTGGGTATGTAATATTGGCCATACTGGCCTGCTACTTGTTTAATGTTATTATTATGCTTGTGTGGTTTGGAGCTCGCGTGTCATCCTGCTGTGTGTAACCTACCTGGGCGGTTACCAAGTTGATCCTCAAATGGGGGTCTCACAATGGTGTTGACCAAGATGGTGACAATGAAGATGATGATGAGGAGGAGGAGGAACCGCATGAAATAGTAATGGAAGGGGATCCTCATTGGGATGCTTTAGTTAATCATAATCAAAATTTGCAGAATTGGCCAGCTTGGGTTCCTGCGACTTAGGAGTCGATGGATTTATCCTTCTCAGACATCTCCAGTTCTTGAAGGGACTCTGTTGGTAACTCTCTTATGTGTTCAGCTGTCTTCCTTTCTCGTGCCAAGAAATGGAAATTATTCATCAAAGGTTGCTCATTTTGTCCTTATGTTTTAAAGTCTCTTAGATTCAAAGCAGTCATCCCCACTAGTGATCTGTATGCAAAAGCACATTTTTGGCTCTTACAACACATGACGGAGGTGGAGCCATACATACACGACTACAAGGCAATCACTACTACAGAATACATTATCACAGTCGGGTCAAAACAGTCATCACATACGATTCTGAACCGTCAGTGATATTCGAGTCATTGATAATCGAGTACTATCACTGACGGTTCTGAACCATCTGTGATTTTTCCCATCACAGACTGTAATAAGTTCAAAATCGTCTGTAATACTCTTACTACATAGACTGTTATAAGATCAAAATCGTCTGTGATACTCATACTATCACAGACGGTGTTAAGCTTATAATCGTCTATGATAAGTAGAATATCACAGACTGTTTTGAGTTCAAAACAATCAGGGATAGTGTCCTATCACATACGGTTATAACATCCGAACCGTCTGCGATAGTGTCCTTATCACAGACGGTTTTGAGGTCAAAACCATCTGGGATAGTGTCATTATCGGAGACGGTTGTCATCTCATAACTGTCTGCTATAGTGTCCTTATCACAGATTGTTTTGAGGTCAAAACCATCTGGGATAGTGTCATTATCAGAGACGGTAGTTATCTCATAACCGTCAGTGATAGTATGAGTATCACAAAGGGTGCTGAGCTTATAACCGTCAGTGATAGTATGGGTATCACAGACGGTTTTGAGGTCAAAACCATCTGGGATAGTTTCATTATCGGAGACGGTTGTAATCTCCGAACCGTCAGTGATTGTATGAGTATCACAGACGGTTCTGGGATTATAACCGTCCGTGGTAGTATGAGTATCACAGAGAGTGTTGAGCTTATAACTGTCTGTAATACTCTGTGATACATACATAGATCAATTTATCACAGACGGTTTTTATATCAAAACCGTCTGTGCATATTAATATTTTTTTTAATAAATTTCTTTTTTTTTGTGGCTAGCCTCAGGAATCATGCTAGCCATGCCCTCTGTACAATAGCATGTATAATAGCATTTCATATATATAGTTCATTTCATACATGCACAGTACTCAGAATTATATACAGTTCATCTGATACTTGCACAGAACTTAGAAACATGTACAATTGAGATTGAACAAATAAATGTAATCGACAATTAAAGTCAGTATGTTAGATGTACTATACTATCTGTACCTATTTCTCAGTTAGATGCCTTGCAAATAGTCTCAGTTAGTAAGGCCGCACTAATACGAACCTTACGAGTCCCTAAACTTCTCCTTGGTTGATATGACCTCCGTAAGAAAAAACTCAGCGAGCATCTCTCGGACTATACCAATCTGCCGAGGGTCAAAACTTTCCAAAGGGAAGTCGACCCCCTGCAGCAAGAGTTGGTACAAAATTATCTAGCTCAATGCAGTTGTAAATTCTGCTAAATCGATACAAAGGGCAGCAGTTGTATACCTCGCGGAAATCTGGCCGGTGAGGGGTGATGAGGTCATACATGTGGCGCATCACATAGAACCCACATGTATTATTGTCTGGCTGCTGATGGCAATGCCAATGTATAGACCGAGAGTTAGCTGGGGATACGTTATAATGTAAAACAGATGCCAGTTGAAATTTGTACCGAAAATTGTAACTACTGAAACTTATCGGCTCGCCGCTCGTGCTGTCTCCCTCCCTCGGCAAAGTAGTTCATGAAAGCCCTGCGGATAGTAAAAATTGACAGTTTGAGGATAGTCGAAATTGACAATTTGAGGACAGTAAATTTAGATGCAAGACAGGTCTACATGAATATCATAAAACATGTTAACCTTTCGAATACATCTCGTGCGCCGCAATACTCGTACCCTTTCCTCTGCAATGAATCAAGGTAGAACACCTTGTTCCTTTTCGGAATAAGTACTAGCAGGATCCAGTGGTAGCTACATGTTACGCGTAAAGAATTAATAATTTAATCTAAGTCTGGGGGTGTGCATATGGAGACACTAATCTACGGATGCAGTACTGATGAAAGCACTCACCTCTGGTTGTGGTGTAAAAGTATGTACTCCTTGTCGACTTGAGCAAGCAACTCTCTTTTGATGTAGTCGACAACGAAGTCCGCGTCGGTCCTAAACATCACCTCGGCAACCATTTGGGGGTCCAAGAAACCGACAGGTTCGCGCTTAGCTTTGGCATATCTTGTCATGCAGCTGCATGGAACTAACCAATTAATAAATGATATATATCTGTATATGCACTAACAGGCGTAGGATAGTAGGATACTTACAGCACCCAAGACAGTAGGATTGACAAGTCGAGCGCATCTTTGTTGAGTAAATTGTGTAGGTCTTCGAAGGTCACTGAGTAGGTCCCGACGTCGTTATGGAACTCTGCCACGGTGTATTTGACCATGATGTGCGTCGGACGCTGCAAACTGGTCTTGTTTGTCCTCTGCATGTACCATCCATGCAGGCTCTCGCATGCTAACCCCATGCTAGAACAACGGCGACTTTTGGGAATGAATCACGGCAGATCTGGCTCGGATCAGTGAGGGAAGAACGCAGAAGAAGAAGTGAGGAGGAGATGCGGGCTTTGGGTTGGAGGTGGACGAAGGTGTGGAAAAATAGGGGGAGGCATAAAAGAAGTTTGCATGAAGAGAAGACAAAGAGAAGGCAATCGTCCACCACCGCTGTCACTACGACGGTGAACAGCGCCGGGATTGCAAAAGGAGTAGTGGCGGCGCAAGCTAGAATGAGGAAGGAGGAGGAGAAACAGAGAAGAAACAAAGGAAGGAAGGAGGAAGAAGAAGAAAGGAGGGAGGAGAAGGAGGAGGGAGGATGGAGAGAAAAGAAGATGCATCAGCAGTCTATGCCCTGGCAAGCACCGGTGTAGTGGTAGGAGTTGTGGAAGCTTTGGGGAGAAGAAGATAAGAAAAATAGGCTCAAGATCCAATAGAGGCTGGCGGCTAGGGTTTTGAGGAGAAATGGCAAAGATGCAAAAAGGCCCTTGGGGTTTTAGTTATTTACAGAAAGGTCCTTCCCGAGTTAGGGTTTAGATTTCTGAGTGTAGGCTATTTTGCAAAAGGGTGCTCGAGGTTTTCGGAATTCACATGAAGGTCCTCGACTAAAAGGATTTGAGATTCTGGGCCCCCGGAGCTCCGATTTCGGTGAGGTTAGTTCCTATACATCCATAGAAACATGTGCTTCTATCTAGAATCAATCGAGAATTAGGTATAGTCGATGAGACGCATTCCATTAGACAAAATTCATCCAAATCGCGTCGACCTGCAATAAAATCACAAAACAAATAATACGGTCGATTTGAATATATATATATATATATGTGACTAAAATGCCATCTTATATGACTAAAATGTGCATGAATGATGGGAAAATATATGAAAAAATCATGCAAATCAGATAAATATCACTTGACAATTATGTTTACAGCGGTCGCCTCTCAAGACATGGATATGGCATACCTTCTTCGGTGTTGTCGATTCAAATAATGACATCAATGTCATGAACCAGTCATTGCTATTTATAGATGTGCTGTAATGCCATGCTTCCCGAGTTCAATTACCATCAACGGTAATGAGTACAACATGAAATCCTATCTGGCACAACATGAAATCCTATCTGGCAGATGGGATCTACTTAAAGTGGGTGACATTTGTGAACACAATCCATTACCCCAAAATCCAAAACATCGATTATTTGTGCAAGTTCAATAAAGAGCCAGGAAGGATATTGAGCAAGCATTCGGAGTTCTTCAAAACCATTTGCTATTATATGTGGCTCGACATGTGCATGGAACAGGAGTACGCTTTTTAATATCATGTATGCTTGCATCATACTGCACATGATAGTTGAGGAGGAACGTGACTCATATCAAGGCTATATTGACACTGGCATGATGAGGGGCCATCAACAATGCAAATAATCGGATGAGTTGAAGGTTCGGTACCGGAGTTCGTTGGGATACTACAAAGAAGTAATAATATCTGTGATTAACATGCGCATTATCATCTTAGGGCCAATCTTATTGAGTATATTTGATAGCTTTTCAATGATGACGAAAATTAGTTGTAATAGAATTATTTGTATTTTTCACATATTCACATGCTATATTCGATTAATTAAGTTGTATGGTTATTTCGATTAATTAATTTCTATGGTTATTAATGACTGTATTAATTAATTCGCTCGATTTTGTTAGTACCACTTAATTGTATTACAAATATATTATATTGTCTAATCCAATTAATAGTAATATATATTAATTAATCTGATCAAATAATCTATTAAATATTAATTAACAAATTAATTTTATTCATTCGAATTAATAAATTCAATGTGTTAATTCAAAATAGATGAAGAATTTAAAATTTGGATTCTTTAGGACACATTTAAGAAGTGGTGGTTAGTGCTTGTGCATTGCAAGAGATGGGTGTTTGAAGTAGTGCCAGTACAGTGTGACTCAATTAAGAGGTAGTGGTTGATACTTGGGGTTGCAGAGAGGAGGTGTTTTGGTGATGTGGAGCAGACGTGGAGACTCTAAATACCACGTAAGTCATGCCAACAATGTAGACAGTCTAATAATTTTGGTTTGCTTATTTTTTCTTACAGCTTAAATTAGCTATAGCTTATTTGTCTTTAATTGCATTAAATCTACTATTTAAGAAATTGAACGTATTTTATTGGTTCAATTACAATCAAACCTCCTCACCCTTCCTACGAAATGTCAAATGGAATTATTATGTTCGATGTTTTTACTCACATAATTTCAGTTGCTTTCCCTTGCCTAGATATATATGACTTAAGACGAAATGTGTCCTTTATGTTTATTTCAGTATAACTTTTGTTTCTTCAGTCAGTTACTGGAATCTAGCGCGTGCTTAGTTATCTAGCTAATCTATTTGGCTTAAGAATTCCACATCTTCAACTCCAAAATGGTTTCTAGATTTAATTTAATTGGTGAATTTCAAGAGGTATGACATTTAAGGCTTTTTATAAAGCTTTCTTCATGTTCTGAGGTGGATTAGTTGTTCTATGTTGTTATGCTATGAGTTACAATGCATGCTAAAATATTAAATAGTTTAATGTGCAAACAACCGGATGAGCCGGCTTGCCAAAAATCCGAATTTATCAGGGGTGGGTGGGTTTTGTGCAATCTAATTTTTTGGACAATTGAGTCAGACTTTATGTTGAATTGAGCCACCTCAGACTAGATTAATTCAGCATATTTTACATAAAAAATGATACTCGATCATAGTGAAACTAGATTAGTTCCAGTTTGATTGCCAAACATCAAATTTAAAGTGCAACCTAATCCTATATGCGTCGGGTTTGTACCGAATTTGGGCCTACCCAATTTTACTCGGTGCTAAGAAGTTCAACTGCATAAGAGTTGAAAGTAGAGGGGCTTTGCTGCAATTTGACAAAAACCATTCTGTTCAACTTTTCTTCCCATGGCCGTTTTCCGCCGTCCGATCATCCAATCGGACGGGTATTGCTCCTCCACGTCATTCTTGGAGAAAATTTTTTTCCTCTCTGCATGCGTGGGCGTCATGCAGAGGCGGTGCTGGGAACGCCTCCCGAAAATTTTTTTTTCTTAAAAAGGATTCCAGCTTGCTCTCTCTTCGTGGTTTTTTTTCCGCCAAGACGCACAGTACCAAGAACTGCTTCTACTTTCTTCTTCGGGTACGAATTACGATTCTTGCACGATATTTCTTTCTTTCTTTTTCCTTCCTCTTCGATTGTTTCCCACCAGTTTGTTTGCCGTTCTTGGCCGATTCTTGGAGATTTTTCTGAGGTTTTTCTTGTTGTAATGTGCTGCTAATTTAGGGTGCTTTGGTTCTTTAAGCCCCAATTTGTGCAAATGTAGGTGGCAAGAGCGATTTATTTGCGATTTTGATAAACATTTTTAATGTTCCTTAATCTCCCGAGTTCTTTGCGATTCGTGGATATTATTTATAGCATTTTTTGGTCTAATGCGATGCTAAATGGGGTGCTTCGTTCTTTGCGCCCCACTTTGCGGCAAGAACGAGTTCTTGCGATTTCGATCAACTCTTGTAGTGTTTTTTTTAATATCCGGAGTTTTGGCGGAAGTTTTTGGAGATTTTCTATGGATTTTCTTCCAAAATATCGTATGTTTTAGAGTTAGGTAACCACAAAGAACTTAGCTTTTTTTGGTTGGGAAATTTCCAATCTGCTCTTTGCTGCCATTTGGGTGACTTTTGTTTCAAAATTTTGATGTGCATTCAATGATTTCTTTACGTTATCATCGGCAAGAATTGTTCTTTTCATCTGAAAATTCAGTTTCTTGGTCGCTTTTTCCCCTATTGTGTTTTGTTTCTTTGCTTATTTAAGCCTCCGATTAGCAGATGGATGTGTAAAGATTGTGTTTTTTACATTTTTAGTGTTTGTCTGAAGCAAAGTAGAAGTGTAAAGATTGTAGCATTTGATGTAGTATTGATCAACCGAGTAGTAGCAAGTAGCAACTGGGATGAAATTTTGATCTTTCTCCCTGAAATTTGGTTTAATGTTAGGCAGACTAGATGATTCATAGTAATTTTGGTTTGCAGTAACTCATTTAATCACCAATGTAGCAGTATTGGAGCAATGAAGTTGCCTTACTTATTACACATTTTAGCCTGAATTAATCAGCAAGTTGCCTTAGACCGGTATTGGTTCGCAGTAATGGTATCAATAAGCCTATGACATGCTTATTTGGGTAATCGAGTAACAGGATTGGTTGTTGAAGTTTGTGTGCAAAGTCTTGAACTCTGGAATTCTTGTAGTTAAGTATTCCATTTTTTTGTGAATAATAAAATTGATGTTGTTTTAAGGTGGTCTAGCATGCGCATAACTTACATTTTGCTTGTCTAGTTGAATGGACTAGTTTTTTATACCGTCAATTTTACACCTTAAATTTGATGATCCTTGTTGAATGGACTGATAATGTTTTGTCGGATCTTAAAGTGAATTTATACTTCCTTGCTTGATGTTAGTTGGATTTAAAACTTTTTAGTTGATGAGAACTGCTGGTGTTCAAAGAAGACATTTCTTTTTTTTTTTTTTTAAGTGGGACCGAAGATTCAGGATGTTTTCAGATGATGATGATGATGTCGAGCCACAGTTGAAGGTGGTGGATAACTATCATTTTGAGGTCAACAAAGACATGGTTGTCTCTTTCAGTGTGTTACCTTTCGGTTTGATGACAACGAAGAAGTGGCAGACCCCAATTCCGAGAAAGATGTATACTTGCACGGACTTGCAGATAATGGCCTTCATACAGTTTACAAGAATGTGGTAGCTTGGAAGCTAGGGCTTGATAGTGATCAGCCAGAGGTCTCGGTGCTTTCAAGTGAGGGCAACTGGATAGGCCTGTTGAAACCAAGGAAATCCTATGAAGAGACTGTTCGGACAATATTGATTACAGTGCAAATGCTTCACTTTCTCAGGAGGAGGCCTTCAGAATCTTGGAAAACCCTATGGGATTACCTTCATGAAGTTTTCAAGTATTTGAATCACATGCTAACTGTTCTGTCTTTTGCTAGTGTCAGCTGACTATGAGCTCCTTTAGGTTTATAAAGTGGTTGTGATTTGTAGGAAATATGATGCTGGACCTGCTGAGGATGACTTCAAGGAGCACCATTCCCTAATCAAGCTTTTTGCCAAGAGAGATCTAATATTAGCAAAATCAAAGGTATAGATTATCAAATCTTGCTAGACTATTTTGGGTTAGTTGGACCAACTTTGCAAGTATCAGTATTTTGTCATCTCATAACACCAAATTGATGAAACAATGAGGTTTTTTAGTCACAAGGGCTTAAATGTAGTGGACATTTTAGTCATTCCTTTGGATTTGGATAATTATCTGATTTTAGAGCTTAGTTCATTGATATTATGTGATGTTCACTTTGATTTTGCTCAGACAACATAGCAACATTGAAAGATCAGGCACACTGTCTCTTGCTTCACGATAGATCAGCGATATTGCCTTAATGGTTTGCCTTGACAATGATTTGTGCAATTGGGACGAGAAGCCACATTCCTGCAATTGCACTGTTGCCTTGTTACTGTGTAACACTTGTGTATTAGCTTGTTTAGGAGATGGTTGGTTTGCATACCCATAAATCATAGTAATAGGTGTTTCCATCTGTTGAGGTATCCCTTGTGATGGAAGCATCAGCTTGGCGTATGATAGATGAACTGTTTGATCTTGTGCATAAAATTCTACTTATTTTAGATGTTATCTTTTATTCCTTTCAGCCTAACCCAATCATTTTTATCTTGAATGTCATGGCGACTTGTTATGTCATAATTTTTCACTGTACTTCAGTGCGGAGTGTGTTATAATGACTGTTATTTCACAGATTTTGCAAGGGTTTATTGAAGACACCTCCATGAAGAAAAGCGATGAGGTAGATTATAGATGTTTATTTGCTGAGTAGATCGTAGATCTACATCTTTTTTTGGAAAGCAGACTATATCCGCAATTTTCAAATTTGATTAATACACTATCTGTAGAATTTTGGCCATATTTTAGTTGCTAATTTTCATTTGAATCAGGCCATTCTAAATAATATGGGCATCAAACAAAAGTTCATTGTTGATGATGATGATTGCAACTACAATGAAGATTCTGACGACAGTGATCGTGCTACTGATATTAATGGTGATAATAATGATAATGATATTGGTGATGATGGTGGTGGTGATGATGATGGTACTGACTCAGTTTGTGCAATATGTGACAATGGAGGAAAATTGCTTGGGTAGGTATTTGGTTGTTTCGTTAAAGTTCACGAAAGAGAGATTTTCTATTCTTCTCTATGTGAATGCACAGGTAGGTTGATATGTGCTCAATATCTGTTTGCTTACATCATGTTACTGTTTTGTACATACATACTTAGGTTAGATTACTTCCAAGGGTTATTCGGCATGTTGTGTCAAAATTGGTTACAATGTACAAACTAATTGGTGATCTTTCTGTAAATGTCAAACATGATTTTGCTAGTATCTCAATTTTTCTTCAGCTTTAATTGGAAAAATAGCTCTGAATTTTGTCACAACTTTAGAATTTGATTTTTTTAAATAACCCAAAAAACAAATTATCAAAAATAATTCGTATGATTCAAAAATTCCAAAATTGGCCTTTAATTGCTAACCCGTTGAAGACTTGATTTTACGTCTTCACTGGGTTAAAGACTAACAAGTGGTACGCAAAACTATTGACTGGGTGTGCAAAATTGTTGACTGGGAGTTGCCTAGACTTTCAAGTTAGGATTGGGTTAGGACTTAAACCAATATGTGTGCCCAATGATTTTTTGATTTTTTTTTTGCAGTTTTGTGATTTTTCTTAGAAAAATTCGTGACATGTATGAAAAAAAGTTGCAACATTAGAAATTATGCATACTTTATATTCTATCTTGTAGAACTTTTTAGAATTTTTGGAGATTGTTTTTTCCAAAAAGTCTAGCAAATTCTATAAAAAGTTCTATCAAAACAAACTCCAAAAATTCTACAAAAAATTTACAAGATAGAACTTAAAATATAGATAATTTTTTTTATGTTGTAATTTTCTTAATAAGAGTCTTTTTTTTCTAAAAAAAATCACAAAACTGCAAAAAAAAAAAAAAAAAAAAGAAAATCATTGAGCCCACATGTTAGCTCAAGTCCTAACCTAGTTAGGACTTAAAAGTTCAGTTAGCGTTTGGTTAGTAATGTTAGTAATTTTGCGTACCACGTGTTGGTTACAAACTTGGTGAAGACTAGATTTTCAAATCTTCACCGTTTTCAAGTCTTCACAAGGTTAGCGACCGAAGTCCAGTTTTGGAATTTTTTGATCTAGACGGGTTATTTTTTGATATTTTGTTTTTTTTGGTTATTTCATAAAAAAAATTCTCAGAATTTGTATGGTTCATGAAAGTATTGCGCACAAATAATTCTGTTCATGACAAAAGGATGCTTAACAAAGATACTAGTTGTGTCTAAGAGATTAATTTGAAAATAGAAACAAGGCATATAAAGTTTGTTGAATGGGGTAATACTTTGGAGGTGAATGGGGCACTTCATCCAAGAGAAAATTGTTGTAGAAAGGACACTGGGTAGGCGTGTACTTGCAGGGCAAACAGGACACTTAACTGGTAGCACTATGCATATAGGGTATATAGGCCCAACATGTATAGCTGCCGGCAATCAGTCATCCATCGCGGTCGTGGTCGCCGTCGTCCCCAGGGAGGATGAGAAAAAGGACAGTGAAGGGGAGGAAGAATAGAGGGAGGGGGAAAGAAAGGAAGAAAGAAGGGAAGGAAGAAAGCAGACGGGCAATGGGAGAGGAGACGACTGGAAGAAAGGAGATAGAAGAAGAGTTTTTTTTTTTCTTGTCATGTGGCTTTTGGTGTAAAGCTCTAGGAGTGAGCTATTTTTGTCTTGGGACTTGATGAGGATGTTTATTAGGTTACATCTAAATCTTCTATGGCAGTCACAATACAGTGATTCTATTAGATTCTATAGTTAAAATATGTCATCTAATTGTCGCCTAGGTGGGCGCCTAGTCATCCAAGCGGTTCCAATGTTTCTTGCCTTGCTTGGTTGCCATGACAACCTTGTTGGTCCCTTTCACTTAGCCTGTCTTTCATATCCCTCGTAAGGATTAGTGGAACATTAGGAACAAACCTATGGCACTACTAAAACTATTTGCATTTCATGTTTTCATGTTGGTTTTAGCCTGGTCTACCTATCAGAGCTAACTAATGGTTTCCACCGCATATGTTTCCATACTGTTAGGGGGTGATTGGTTGGCTAGTTGCATTAGTTGGGCTAGACTTGGGATGCAAAAAAAAAAAAAAAAAAAAAAAGGAGGTGGGGGGGGGGGGGGGGGGGGGGCGGTTCGGGTTTGGCTCCTAGGGAAATTCAAATTAAACATCCTGGCTTACTTAATGAAAGCGTTAGGTGGGTGATTAATATGTATTAACAATTTTTAAGATGAATTGAGGTAGATTAAAGATTATTAAGGTACATTGAGGGTTACATAGGTGCAACAAAGACAAATTAACAACTCTAGATAATATTTTTTTACCTCATATATCCTCATTTTGCACCAACCAAATAACATCACATTTCAATCCGCACCACCTTGTACAATCAACCAAACTCCCCTTAGTTGCGTCCCTTTTATCCTATTTTGACTAAAGAAGCCCATCCCACCGAGCTAGGTTGGACTTAGTGTCTAAAAATAGGGATAAATTTATATCTTAGTCAGAGATGAGAGATGTTTACATAATATTTTCACATTTCTTTGCGTCATTCATGCTTCATGTGTTTCTAGTAAGAGGCTTCATAATTTCCATGCACCATTTCAGTTTAGTCGACCTCCATTTTCTGTTGGTGACCCAAAAAACTTCCTTTACTTGTGGGTGGACCATCACCTTATAGTAGTGACAGGATTTGTTGATTTTCTCCTTTGGCTTACCTAATGATGTGTTGCAGCTGTAAGGGCCTGTGCAGGAGATCTTTCCATCCCAAAAAAATAGACGGTAAACATTCTAAATGTGCAACTCTTCAATACACCTGTGCACAAGTACAGGTAACTTTTGAGAATTTTTATTAAGTGACTAGGGCTGTAGCCTTTCCTTTTCCTCGTAATTGGTGATGTTTTCCTCATACAGGCAATCAAAAATTATCTGTGCATGAATTGCGAGTATAAGCAACACCAATGTTTTGTTTGTCGAGAGCTTGAGCCATCAGGTGAACCAAATGCTAAGGTAATATATTGGAACTCCCTTGTGAGTGCTGTTTTGACTACTGAGCTCTCTTCTTTGGAATTTCTAGTAAGTGCATTATTCTTTTGAAGACACTTAGATAGTTATTTCCCTTCCAACAAACAAATGACTTTGATTATTTCCTACTTTAATGTTTGCTCTTAGTTTCCTTTCTCATTGTGACCATGTATTGCCAACAAAGTTTCAAATCTCATTCCTTGGTTTCTTGATCCTCTTGCAATTTGAATTTATGAGAAACTGAGGTTTGTTGATTATTTTAAGGCACTTCCTTTATCTGTGGCTCTGAGCTCACAAATTTGTGCAAAGTATAGTTAACTTTCCAAATGGAAGCCTACATACACTAATGTAAGACCTGAAGTCCTGAACCATAATATCTCTTCTACACATGAATATTGGTTTAAATAATAACAGGTTCTTATGTGAACACCAATGTAATTGAAGGCCTTGAATAATTACAGGGTAAATTAGATCTATTTTGTTGAAATGCCGACTAATTCTATTTTTAAATAGTGAAATGTGCTTGTACTTTTACAAACTTGGTAAATTATTGTCATGTACTACCATTAGGAAAACTTTTAGTTAATTATTAGTCAATAAATTTAACCAATGAAAAAACTGGGTTAACTGTTGGAATTTTGTCCTTCAAGAGTCTTTGGTCTTGCCTCTCCAAAGACTGGCAACTGGCAATAGTGTGGTCAGTGAACATAATGTGTGGCTGGCAGAGACAATTTAATGTTTTTACCATGACCAGCACTGTTGACCTAATGGTACTTAGTCAGTGAGGCACATGTCTGTTCTGCATATTTCATAGATGGTGATATTTTCTATATTATATATTGAAATCTGAAACCAAAATTGCATTGTAGATAAGTTGGCATTGGCTATATTGATGTAATCATACACACCGAAGAACTAACTGAGTTGCTCCATTATGCACATTTCAAACGTATACTTGAATTGTGACATCAAAAATTGAGATCATATGGCCGTGAATATTCTACTCGTTTAGTCGTGTCCTAATTCTACATTTTCTTTAGGTATTTCTATGTAACAATGCATATTGTGGGCACTTCTACCACCCCAACTGTGTTGCACCACTACTACTCCCTAATGACACAGATGGAGCCTCTGAACTGGCAAAAAGAATTGCAGCTGGGATGTCATTTACATGCCCCGCGCATTGGTGCTTTACATGTAAAAGCCTAGAGGACCCAACTCAAGAAGCACTGCAACTTGCTGCATGCAGACGCTGTACAAGGTCGTATCACAGAAAATGTTTGCCAAGGTGCTGTGAAGTATCCACATAGGCTGCTTTTGGTTTATTTTCTTATACAATTCTCCCTGTTCTCGTTACATCTGAAATTGTTTCACAGAGAAATTTCTTTTCAAAGAGAGGGCATCATAACACGGGCGTGGGAACTTTCTGGAAGAATTTTCATTTACTGCCTGTATGTTAGCTCTTTTACTTGTTTCCCAGAGTTTCTTGATACTTATTGCTCAGAGAAATTAACTTCTGTTAAAAATGTTACAGAGGCCATGTTATTGACACTGACATTGGAACACCTAGCAGAGACCATATAAAGTTCCCTTTGTGTTCCAAAAATAGGAAAGACAGGAGATTCTAGTAAGAAGAAAGTCAGAGTAAATGACAAGAAGAAAAAATGGACTTTTGATGGTTCACATGGTGATCAACCTCGAAAAAAATCTGCAAATTTGTCAGAAAAACTGAGTTCAAACGAAAGTGAACAAGCTCAATGTGTGGTGACAAATAGCTCATTGGAGCTTATTGTTCTCGAACCTGAGAGAGAAGCAAAGCATTTGAAAGAGGATCCACAGGGTCCATCTACTATTGAGGCTGCTGCTACTGCAAGCAATCCAGAAACTTTGGAAGAGCAGGAAAAACAGTTGGGGTACTTTGTCTTCATTTCATGAGTAGAAATCATTACTCGCTTGATATGCAAATTAACTATTGCTGTTAAAGATTTCAAAGAAGCTTGAGTTCTTAAGCTGTTTGGTGTAGCTAGGATTTTCATTATCTGGATTCTTCCTTCCTGATTTCCTGATTTCTTTTCAACTTCTTTTTATTAAATCAATTTGTTGTCCTTATGGTGCAAGGGGCAAGAATGCAAAATGATAAAACAATATGCAGATTCCTCATGACGCTGACAGGGATATTTTTATTTCTCCATTTCAGGGAAACAACTTTGGCAGAAAAAGAAACATCCTCAAAGATGTTACAAGATATTTGTAGGAAGTGTATTATGCCTTCAACTCATGCATATTCTGGCAGGCGGATTAAGAAGTTTAACACACATAGCATGTTTGAGCGTTCTGTTCAGGTACTTAAAAAATTTCGAATGGTGAGGAGAGTTTGACCTATAGATATCCATAAATTTTCATTTGGTTCTGCATTTGACAATACTTGTGCTTTATGACTTAGAGGTAGTTCAGGCAGTATCTGTCATGGTAATTGGTAAGGTGGTTTGCAAAGCTAATATTTTGGGACACTTATTAAATTGTGTATACTTATATTATTTTTCAGTCCATTTTTATGATGAGCTGTAGAATTTCAGCCTACATGGCCAAGCTAAGATATCTTTTACAGGTCAAATAAGCTTCTAGTGACTAGCTTGTGGGAGAAGGCAAGAAGCCCTATATTGGTCTGGTTCCATAAGTTAATAGTTGAATACCACCGCCATCTCTGCTTCTGAGATGGTTTGTAATTCAGAATGAGCAGAGGACAATGACTGAGCTTCAACCACCATTGGGGAACACTGAACTTTTCCAGTAGTAAGCTTAGGCGCGCAAAGACATATACTTATTTAGTATATGGACCTGTATCTGATAAGTCTATGGCTAAATTTTTTCTCAAAACGCCCAGGAGTATATCTAGACATGAGTATAATTAGTTAAACTGTTGGTTGACCAATTGGATTTTTCTACTAGAATTCATTGTCCTTTGAATACTCTTAACAATCTGGTTTTCGAAATATCCTATACTCTGTTTGGTTCAAAAAGAATGTTGTTTTTTTTACTACAAAAATTCAATTTTTTTTAACTTTGATCACTAATATATTTATAAATATTTAAATTAGGTATAAGAAAATTGTATGAACATATTTATCATAAAGAATTCTTTCATAATATTATAAATTTTTATTAACATTTTATAGTAAAAGTAATGGTCAAGATTGCATCTCGAAAATTGTGCATAGTCAAAAAATGAAATTCTTTTGGGATCGGAAGGAGTATTTGTAATAAAGTGCTTATGATTGTGTTCCCATAGCTCAATTGTATCTTCATTTCTTGTTCTAGATTGCCGATAAACTACGTTGGTATGTGCAGTCTGGGGACATGGTATGCTGTTGTATACTAGATTATGAATTGCGTGGACCTTTGGTAGATGTTGTACTCATAAGTCATTGTAGCCTCAAAAATCTGAATATATTATCATGTTCTCTTCACAAACTTAATTTTAAATTGGGGCAAAATTTATGCCACAACAAACCTTCAATATTTTGTATTTGCCACAGGATGTCATAATTTTAGAAGTTTTGTAGTGGTATTGAAAACTTTCTCTTAAATTTGAGAATATATAGAAGTAATCAAGTAGAGTTTTTTTGAATTATCTTGATGTCTTGTATGATTGTATCGACTTAGTATTTATAAGATGGCAATGTATAATGTTGGCAAAGATCAGGAATTAGTGCCTAAACTGTGACAACATGTTGAATTGCATTCCCAAGTCTCAACTCCTTTACTTTTGTTGATTTTGATCCTTTATGCGAACTTTACAAATTTTGTGCATGGCAAGTCTGCAAAATTATAGTAACATAGATATTGTAGTTCATCCTCGATGCTAACTTAGAAACAACTTATGCATTGCAAGTTGATTTGCAAAATTATAATAACATGAATGTTGTAGAGTATGCTCGCCATCAATTAGTGTTTATCTGTTAATATGATGGTTGTGGTAGTGATAATTTTGTTAACAATGCTCACATTAAAATATACCTTATTAGTACATTAAACAGATGGTAGGTGCAAGTCCTATGCTGTGGTGCTTAATGTTGTTTAGGGACCAACGTCAAATTTTGTTAAAGTTTAGGAGTAATTCTATATTTGTTTCATAATGTTCTTTCCATGCACAGTCTTCTATGCAAGTGAGTTTTGTTTGTTGCTTTTTGATGGTCACCCAGTTCTTTTTTCTGATTTCTGATTTCAACTTGTAGATAGTTGACTTCTGCTGCGGTGCGAATGAGTTCAGTCAGTTAATGAAGGAAAAGCTTGATGAAGTGGGTAAAAAATGCAATTTCAAGAATTTTGATCTCATACAACGAAAGGTAAAGAAAAATCTAAACTACATTGTCTTCACTTGTCTTTATTTTTGTGTAAACCTTTTTTTTTGTTATGGACAAAGAGGAGTGCCCTTGTTGAACCTCCTATTTCTAATGACTAGTGTATGACAATCAGCCTTCTTCATGGATATTGCAGAATGATTTCTGTTTTGGAGTTTACTTCATGTTAATTTTGTGTTTAGTATAGCTTGGAGTTTACTTACAATGATTTCTGACCTGGAGACAATGAATATTGCAGAATGATTTCTGTTTTGAAGAGAGGGAGTGGATGGTCCTGCAGCCAAACGAACTACCCCGTGGATCAAAACTAGTATGTATTTTTAATAAAAATATGAACACTATCTGACACTAAAAAATATGACCATTTCATGTGCAGATCCTGGTCCTCAACCTTCCTCTTGGTGTCGAAGTAGTTCTTGCAAACAAACTTATTGACAAAGCGATGACCTTTAAGCCAAAGCTCATTATAGTAGTTTGCCCCAGGGAGACTGAAAGGTAATCAATCATTATAGGCTTTTCATGTGGTGCAAATTTTCTTGATAATATGGAGATATGATTGTGTTTCCATATCTTGTCCCCCTTGTCCTTTGGTTTTGAACCCACAATGGATAAGCAGGTTAGATCGGAAGGACGAGCCCTATGATTTGATCTGGGAGTATAACCAAAGCCTTTCCGGCAAGGTAGAGAAGCTTCATTACTTGCTTAACTATTTAGAGAACTTATCTTTAAGGATGCTCTTGCTGTTGCTCAACCTATTGTTTTGCTCTGCAGTCATTTTATCAGGCTGGTTCCACGGATGTGGATGATAAACAAAAGGATGACTGGTATGCTTCTCATCCATGCCTGCACTTATGGAGCCATACTGACAGGTCACAGGAGCAGAAGAAAATTGCTGACAAGCATGGTCATGTAAGTGTTGAGCATAACACGTTCCACACCGACCAAGCAGAGGATGACACGTTAGACAACCTCTTAGCAGAGAAACATGCTGAAGGGGATGAACTGAACTTGAGATCAGGAAAAGAGAGAGAGGGCCGCAAGGGAGAAAGTGCAAACGAACAATGTTCAATACAAGGAAAAGAGAGAGAAATTCCCAAGCATGGCACTTTCCATGCTGACCTAGAAGAGGGTAGCAGGTTAAACAACCTCTTTGTGGAGAAACATGATGAAGGGGATGGACGGAACATGAGATCAGCAGAAGAGAAACATGCCTTCGGGGTTGAAAGTGCATATGAACCAGACTCAATGTCGGTAAAGGAGAATCCTGAAAGTGACACTTCCCATAAAAACCAAGAAGAGGATAACAAGTTATGCAACCTCTTTGTGAAGAAACATACTGAGGGGGTTGGGCCTGCCTCAGGAGTTGAAAGTGCATGTGAACTAGACTCAATATTGGGAAAGGAAAATCTTGAGAGTGACACTTTCCATACCAACCAAGAAGAGGATAACAAATTAGAGAACCTCTTTATGGAGAAAAATGCTGAAGCGGATGGACAAAACTTGAGATCAGGAAACGAGAGAGACACTCACAGGGGAGAGAGTGGATGCAAACGAGACTTGGTATCAAGAAAAGTGGGAGAGATCTCTGAGAGGGACACTAGTGAGAAGGCAAGCTCATGCAAACAAGGCTCCATATCAGGAAATGAGAAAGATATCCCTGAGAATGAAAGCAAGAACTCTGATGCTAGGAACAAAGGGTGGATGCCAGATAAAGGTGGCAGCTACATGGAAAAGAAGGCTATTCAAAGCAGAAAAAATACTCAGCAGGAATGTGGACAAGTTGGTCACCGAAAAGATGGTGGAAGCTATGCCTGCCAAGAGGACCTTGAGAGTCCTCAGCACAATAAAAATAAAAAAACAGTCGATACATCAGGGAACAACTCAAGAAAGAGAAGGGAATCAAAGGAAAGAACAGATGATGGTACAGAAAAGGATTTTGGTATAAATAGCAGAAATACTCACAGAAAAGATAGAAGAGATGCTTGCTGTGAAGATCAAAGAGCTACTTGGCCACACTACTACAAGAGCCCTGTGTGTCATGATAATAATAATAAAGAACGAGAGGTTGCAGATTACAAGCATGAAAAAGAGGAGAATCAATGCAAACAAAAGAGACAAATAATGACCACAGGAGTGCTTGGCACGACGTCAATGGGAATGCAGTGTTTGTTCCTGATTACAACTCCAGAAAGAGAAGAGACTCAAAGAGAACAGCAAAGGCAGCTGATAATAGAAAAGTTGATTCAGATAGGGGTAGCTCACCCCCACATAGAAGGAATGATCGAAAGAGATCAATGGATCATTCCCCGGAACACTTCCTCAAAGTTAGGATGGGCCGTCATAACAGTTATCCCAGAACCAACAAGGGACACAAATATCCTCGAGGGCATAGCTTTGATTTTTACACTCATGGTGGTGGTAGTGGTAGTAGCAGAAGAAGGCAGAGTCCCAGGAATAGCCCTGCTTTCACCACTGCTGATTCTGGTGGTAGAACAGGAAGTTACAGCCCCCGGAGGCACTCTGCTTCTTTCCATGATGATGCTTATGGTCGAAGCAGAAGGCACAGTTCCCCCTTTCGTGATGCTTACAGTTCGTGTGGAGCTGGTGGCAACTGTTACATGAGTCATCCAGAACATGGATTTCCAGACTACGCAATGAATAGGAGGAATTTTCATGATGATGACTATGGTGAACCTCAGTCAGACATCCGCATGGGGGAACCCACAACAAATTATTGTGGGCATGTCAGAGATCATCACCCCCAAACAAGCAGGATGCATTCAGTTGTTGATGATCAAGTGCATTCACAAAGTATGGACCACCACCAAAGAAACAGGGACCATCAGGGAGCTTCAGGTGCGAGATATGGGCTCCCGACTTTCAGTATGGCAAGGGGATCAGTTACGGAAAAGTACATTGCACGCCTTGATGAAACAAACCATCTAATAAATGTTCGTGGCTCTTATGCAGCAGGAAGTCCAAGTGGCCCATATGATTATGCCCCACCTCTTGAAACGATGAATGCTCCACGGTGGCAGCAGTCCAGACCTCTCTGGTAGTTGGGTGTCACTAATGCTTGGTTATCCATCCAACCAATGATAACAGCTGGTAAACCATTAGTTGATTCCTGGTCTCAATAACTAGCTGATCAGTCGCATTTTGTGTTCAAATATCTAGGGGTGTAAGAGCGAGGATGGATGAGATTGTAGGTAGTATCAGCATGTCTGGATCAGTTGCTATAACTAACTGAGGTCGCATTTTGTGTATAACTGTGGTGGTATGCTTATAGCCTTGTACAGCAAATGTTCTGTCTTCCTAATATTCTAACGTAGGTGGAAAAGTTCATGGGCTTTTCATGGTGTTGCAACAGGACCCGTGGCAGCTCAAAAATTCAGTGGGATCCTCGCTGGGTGAGGATCCTATATGCTTCATTTTTTCATGTCTCATTCGTTATCTCATTCTTGATTTCTTGAGGATTTTGCACTTTTCTTAATTACGATGACATGAGCTAGTCATAATTTGGGGTGTGGTGTCGGTTTATCCGGTTTATTTAGTTTTCTATAATTTTAGTTGTGTAAAATTAATAACAAATCAATCAAACTATAATTTGATTTGGTAACAGTGTTATTAAAATTTGTCTAAATATGTACCTAATTTACCAGATTCGTTCTTAAATATATGCGACACGATAGTTTTGAAAGTCATATTTTAAATTACCAATCTAATAAGAAGTAGGCCTCTAGTATAGTGGTAAAGTCACTAGTTGGAAAGCTAAAAATTTTGATTTCAACTCTCTACCTCTAATCTATTTGGGTCAGTGAAGGGTTATTCATTTTGGTTTTTTTTTTTCAACTGTTTTCGGTTTTGCTTAAATTACTATTACTGTAAACTACAGCCTCGCTTTCAAATAAATATTGTTCTAGTATTCTTATGTTGTTATTAAATAGATGTCCTATAATTTGAAAGTAAATTTGTATAATATTTTTCTATATATCGATAATAATTGAAGTTTACCTTTTTAAGTAAGTTATCTACTAATATTTTGTTTGAAGAAGTTATCTATTAATATTAGAAAGACATGAATGTATAGAGGTGATAATCGTGGAAGTGATCCTCTAATTGTTGACCAGCGACCGTACCAACGACTTAATTTGTCTTGGAAGATTCTTGAAATTAATTTGTCATACAACTGATCTTTGCTAGAAATTATGTTCGATGGTTATGGAATTTTCAAAACATTAGAATTTTCTCTTTGCTTTCTAAAACCCTAATTTTGTCGCTATCTAATTTTAAAACACTAGTTTTTATAATTTCCTTTGTTCTTGATTCCCAAAACCCAAGCTTGGTAGTTCATAGTTGTAGTTTTTAGAATAGTTTTTCAAAACTCTAAATTATCTCTTATTTAGTTAGCAAAAATTTATCTAAAAGATGATAACACTTGTTTGTGGAAATCGAGTCTCAAGTGCACAATGAATAGTCGTTCACTTGTAGTTATCACTAAGCGCACCCTTTTCGGGCATGTCATGGTTTTGGCGTCGTTGCCGAAGAGTGGTAGTAATTCATCTTTTAGGTTAAAACTTTGTTAATCTGAATCAATCTCACTTTTCAATCTTTGCTTCTAGTTTTTGTTTTCCTTTTTGTGCACCACTAACCTTTCAAGGAAGTAGTGCATGCTGAAAAACTTGAATGACGAACTTGCCAAGTCTGATCGCCAACGAGGATACGAGGTAAAATAGGAAAGATTGGAGGAGAACTCACATAAGAACCTTGTAGCAGACGATGAACCAACAACAATGGAAAATCAAAAGAAACTCAAGAATTATACAACTCCGCTCACTGGTGGTTGAAGTTAGGTATTCTAAGAGTGGAAATTGATACTAACAACTTTGAGATAAAATCTACACTTCTGAATTTGGTACAATAAAATCCATTCAGTGGTCTTGCCACTGAAGACCATTCTTTACATCTCTATATTTATCTTGAGTATTGTGATATTTTCAAAATCCATGGAGTAACACAAGACGCATTTTGTTTGACTCTTTTCATTCTCGTTGAGAGAGAAAGTGAGAGCATGACTGTACACTATTCCACCTGTGTCAATCACCGCATGGGATGAACTTTCACGAAATTTTTTTAACTAACCCAAATTAAAAAATAAATTGCAAAACTAATTCATAGTGGATCAAAATTGTGAAATTGACCTAGCACATTAACTTGTCATGCCTCTGAGTTACGATAGGCAGCTTGTCATGGCTCCAAGCCACGCCAATATTCCCCACCGCTGCACAACTGCTGAAGTGGAAAAAATATCCTGTCGCGGCTTAGAGGGGCGACAAGCCTCCTCGATGGATCGACTCACCGCAGTGGCTGGCTCAGAACCTATCACGGCTTGTTGTTGTGACAGGCCTATCACCCGTGCCCTCTTCTTTTCCACACGCTATCCTGTGTCCTCTTTCTTTGTGCTGTCTTGTTTGTCTCCTCCCTCTTTCTTCTTTTCTTGTGTGTCCCCTCCTTCTTTGATTTATATAGTCCACGCCCTCTAACTCCTCCCTCTTTCTTCTTTTCTTTGGTTCATACAGACACTCACACTCTTCTTCTCCTCTCTTCAATTGCTTCTTTTTGTTTTCTTTTATTCCAATTATCTCCAAAATTAACCTTAATCTCAAGTTGGTGCAATTGCAAACATTCGAGCTCGAGTGACACTCTTTCAAAAAAATCTGATAATGTTGTTGCTAATATTTTGTTAATCTAGTTAGTAATAATGTGTATTAGTATTTAGATAAAAGAATGGATGCATGCTTGCATGTGTTTGTTAGTGTAGTTACTAACTGTTTCCATGTCACTAATCTTTATTTTGGATGTGATTGTTAATGTAGTAATGTGGGTTAGTTTTATGTTAATGGTTCCATGTTTTTGTTAGTAATTATTTCCATGTATATGTTAATATTGTTATTGTAGTTAGAGGGTGGAGACAGAGGTTTGCATTACTATATTAAAATTTTCAAAGACTATCTCGGTTGTTTGCATGTGTATGCTAATGATTGCGTGTTTTTGTTAGTAATTGTTTACATATCTATGCTAATTATTTGCATGTTTATGTTACTAACTGTTTGCATGTGCATGCTAATGGTTGCATGCTTTTGTTCACATGATGAAGTAATTATATTATTTATTAGTAATAATATAGAATGTTAATTATGTTAAATGAGATGGTGTTAGTTATGTTAGTAACACAATATTGATGACTTTGAAATTTTTTAAAAATCTAAGAAATAAGTAAATAATGCAAACATTAATGAACAAAAAATTGAAAAATATTTATTATTTTTTAGAAATATTTAAAACTAAGGAAAAATATTTGTACTAATTAAAAATTGCAAATAGTGAGTAAAAATTTGGAAAAATAGTTATAAAAATGAGAAAAAAATATTTTGTGTAGTTAAGAAAATGCAACAACTTAAGTTACTTATAACTTTTACATACAAAAAGATTTATTTAGAAAGTGAAACAATATAAAAAAAGGCGATGACCTAAAATAAGAAAAAATGTGAAAACTTAAGAAAATGATAGTTTAATTTGCTAATTACTATTGCAAGAAAAATGAAAGAATCTCTAGATTAAGAAAAATCATAAATGGGTTCAAAAAATCATGATTTTTTTAATTAACCCAATGACTAAAGGCTATTTATGCAATGTGATTTTTTAATGGATTAATTAAAAAGTAACAAAATCATAAATGGTTTGAGAGTTAGGGTTTCAAGAATTTTTTAAAATAACCCATTAAAACAATCAAATCTTAGAAGTAGCAACTGACCACCCTAGTAACCCTAACAAAGGGAATAAATTTATTAGTCACATCTTAATTCATGTGCATCTAGTTAAAATGACATATATTTCTGAGTGTGCTTGACACGTCGTTATCAATGCTACATAACAAATCCACTCGACGAAGCAATTTGTCGATATCTCCAAAAAACACACATAAAATGATGAGTCAAATGTAAATTCAGCTTCGAAACAACTGCAAACTTTCAGTAAAATTGTATATATGAATTATGCGTATTAGTTAGTTATTCTAATTATGGCAAATTAATTTTGTCGTTATGGCTGAGGAGGATATATAGTTTCGAGAGTTGCTAACTGGCAGGTATGATGTTGTCCATCGTGGACGTTTGTTGTCGTGAGGACGAGACCTTGAGCCACTTGTACTGAGGGCTCCTATGGAGTTTTGGCCTCTTCATGCAGAATACATCCCCATTCTCGTAGCTGCGGGTCTACTACCTTTTGCCCATATGCTGCAGATTAGTCATGGTCTCACACTGTATAGGTCATTGATCACTGCTTTGGTAGATTGATGGCGTTCTGAGACACATACGTTTTGATGAGGGGAGATGACGATCACGTTGGAGGATGTGAGCATGCTTCTAGGCCTACTTGCCACTAGAGCTCCCATTGTTTCACCACCGATGCTTGTAGACTGGCGCACATAGATGCATATTATGTTTGACATGTCAATCAGGCAGATCGTATTCCAGCATCTCAGCGTAGCGTGCCGCATAGATTTTTTCTGCGCAAATCGTGAGTGCCTGCCTGATGCATCGGATCATGTTGTGTGACAGCATCTGTTCGCATACTTGATGCTTATGTTCTAGTACATCTTGTTCCCATCTACACATGGGGATACAATGTACACATGGTTCATTGCATTGGTGGAGAGCATAGTCGATGTTCAGCTTGGGTAGGTTTCACGGTAAAATAGGGCTATGTTCGTCCTATGTGCCACATACCGAGGGCTCTGCGATGCGTGCATCAAGAGCACGCTGGAGTCCTTATTGTCTGCATGTTGCATTATGCTCCAATTGTGGTCTTGGGAACACTTTCCAGTCGAGCAGCCACACTTGGACTGGCTGATCCATCTGTATCCTATGCCTGACAACGCACATGATTTGGTGGACCGACTTACCATAGGCGCAAGATGGCTACAAGGTCAACCGAGATGGTTTACATCATAGATTCACTGGTGCTATGTCTCGTACCGAGGGGAGTTCGATCTCCTCGAGACACGAGTCATATGGAGACTGTTGATGCCAAAATTCATAGAGAAGATTACGCTGCATGGCATATTCATGTTGTGTAGAGCAGGGCATGAATGTTGGATGACATGACATCATCTTGTTTTCTCTCACATGGTGGGGCCATACTACTCGGAGAGGGTGATGCGTCAGTTCAGACTATATCAGGAGATCCCACCTCCAGGTAGAGGACAGGATGGACATCTTCTGAGAGAGGTCCATAGGTAAGTCCATGTGTGCATAATCTTTCAATTCAATTCTATATCACATTTTTAGTATCTAACATTATCAACATTTTATATTGCAGGAAGACAAGGAAAGGAACGCATTCCGATAATTGGCATGTCAGGAATGCTAGATGGTGCAAGAGTAGAATGATCATGCACAAATAGATGTTGTTGCGGATCGTTGACTCCCACCACGTACCCTCACACGGCTCTCTCGTGTGCTTGAGGATACATTGGGCCTGTGTTGCATTCAGCTAGTGTGTAGTTAGTGTTCGATCTTGATTGGCCAAGATGGATACACCGTTCAGTATGTTTGGACGACAATTCTCTTTTTTGTTCTATCATTTACTCATTTTAGTAACAAACTCAAACTTGTCTTATACAGTATGACTTCATAGCTTCTATCAAGAGGCAGACTAGATCAATTCTAGGTGACATAGCACGCAGAGGTCGCTAATGCCATAATGAGATTACCTGTGCCTTGCATGCAATCAATATTGGTTCCCGATGACTCATGCACGACCTTAGTTGTGGGCGTGGAGCTGATGTGCATCTGCCAAGACATACGGTGGGGGTCCCACCTAGTCCGAGATCTGCGCGCCCTAGCATGACTAGTGCTTGAGATAGCCCATCCGCCGCACGTCCAAGTACCTCCGGTGTGCATCCTGCTCAACACAGTAAATCATGTACATGGGGGACTGATGTAGTAGGGATGTCTACTACCCCATCTTGCCTTCCACACTCATCATTGATGTATACTCGTCGAGGTGGAGCACTTTGGATAGGAGGGTTACCAACACATGCAAGGCTAGGAGGTGATGATTCTGATGATTCCGATGACTCAGAGGACATCAGCAAAGCTCAAGAGGTTGCTAGTAGGGCTTTGGCAGAGGATCTAGCAGTTACTGAGCCATGGGGTCTGGTAGAACTGGAGTTGATGAGCTGACAATATGCAGCTCCATGGATGCCTTTGCCACCAACACAGTAGGGTGGAGAGGCTCATATCTAGGGTGAGCCCTCGGCGTAGAACATATATCCTCCACAAGGGACAGAGGCTGAGTGGGAAGCACAACAGAGGGGGCATGAGGATTGGGTGTCTAATATGCTAGGGATGTTAGATCCCTATGCATATCAATACTACCCTCCAAGTGAGGTTCTACCAAGTCATCTCTGTGATGCTCTGCCACCCACATAGCCATCTGAGCCATTAGGGTAGCCAGACCGCCACGAACCTTTCATAGTAGCCGGGCAAAGAGCACATGTCCCTCCTAATCCTTATTCACTTTCCCCTCTTCAAAGAGATAGGCCGCAACACAAAAGAGGGAGGTGAAATGATTAGATTGTATGTGGTTTTTGGCTTTTTCATTTTTTTAATCTCTAGATTGGTTGATGATATGAAGAAATAATCTTCAAGAGACTTCATTCTCTAATGTTGTTATGTTACGAAAGTTGTTTTGGAAATTTTTGGAAGTTATATGGAAGGTGTTTCAGGCCTCTTTATACGGGTACACAGTTTTGTCGAAACCTGAAAACATAAAACTTACAATTATTTTTATCTCTAGAATATTTGTAAGTCATTGAAGGCCATTAATGTCCAAGAATATTATGCTTATCAATTACATCACTTATTATGACAAGGTTCAATATGACATACTATATTACATACCACAAGATTATGTGGATGGTCTGGGTGCTTCCAGATAGTTCTTCCTAGTGTGGCTGGCTTGTTTGTAGATCGAGCACTTCCGAGTTCCTGTGCTCCCCTTTTGTGACTCATCTATATCATTGTGAAATCGACGAGTCTTTTGGCGACCATGTCCCTTTCTCCTAAGATTGAAATTTGGGATCCATCTTACCTCACTCGATGGGATTACTCTGCCAGCCTTCATGAAGACCCTCCAAATGTCACTCCAAGTTTCCTGAAGGTTATAGAGGTTGAAGTACTCAGACATGTATGAAGTTGGGCTTATACCAACTGCCGCGCATCCAGGAAGAACATGCGAACGTGACTTGTGCAATAATATCGGTTTGTTGCATGTGCACTACGCGGTGTCACCCAAAATGACTTCATGTACTCTCCTAGGGCTAAGATGTCCATGCACTCTCTTCTCATGCAGTCATACTTGAATTATCCTATGCAATCGGTTGATGACATCCACCTCATGCATTTGCACTTTATTTATTCAAAAATTCATGTACTCCTAAACCACGTATGGGAGGGTTCTCATCGGATCTCATCAACCAACTACTTGGCTACAAAGCTTCTATTGTTGAAGTATTGTGCAGCATAGTACGATGTCATCTCCACAATCGTAGTCAATGGTAAGTTTTGCACCCCCTTCAACACATAGTTGTAGACTTCGGATAGATTGGTTGTCATTATGCTATACCTTGCCCTACCCTCATCATGTAATATGGACCACTTCTCTTTGTCCTTATCGTTGATACAGTGCAAAAATTTACTGACAGCATTCTCATCACTGGCCTCGAGGCCTCTCTTCGAAGTGTATTTCAGTGTCAACTCCTCGAGTTTGGTGAAGATAGTGTCAAACTTGCTTGCTTGGTTCTGTGAGCATAGCCTCTTAAATAGCTCCATTATCTGTTTTCTCTTAAATTAGGTGAAAAAGTTCATGGAAGGTGCCGCATGCACCAACAACTCGCCACGTCCTCCCACTTGTAAGGTGGATCTAAAGCACGGTGCATGATTTCAATGGCCGTTAGTAGGCCTTTGTTTCGATTGGAAATAATTCAGACCTTCTCCCGATCCTTAACTACCATCCGCTTCACGTTGACTAGAAACCACAACCAACTTTCCATGCTTTCAGCTTCCACAATTTCATATGCCAATGGAAGCAATTGGTCGTTAGCTGATAAGTGCTAAATTGGTAGCATTTTTATCCTAAATTTTCCATTGAAAACATGCAAAATCATGCTAAAAACTCTTTTGATGCGACATTTTATGTGCATTTTTACATTATTTTTGCAAAATTCTTTCACGACTGTGTTTTCCATGTTTCAAGGACCAAACCTACCAAATTTGAGAAGAGTTCGACTTCGTTTGGGCCAATTTTGACAAGGAACACCAAAACTAGACAAAAAGGACAATGATTGAATATTCTTCGGACAAAATAACCTGATCGAACACAGTTAGGCGAGAAGGAATCTCAATCGAACACGGCTGGACAAAAAAAGAGGCCTGATCAAACATGAACAGTGATGAGGACATCACTCCTTCGGAAACACGCACCAATCGTAATCCTCCGCTTGTTACACAAGGACAATAACGCGCAGCCAAGTCCGATTGTTGCATTGCCAGGTGAACTCGTTCTTAAGTTTATATATATATATATATATATATATGGTTTTGAGAATAGTTTACTATCTAATGGTGATAGTATTGTACTTAGGAACCATGGAGAGGACCAGCAAGGAGCCCAAGTCGAGTTGGAGTCCAAGACAGATTCAAGTTGGAGTCCGGTTCGGCCATCCAGGAGAAGCCTGCCTTCAAACGACCATAACTCCCTCATACGAAGTCTGATTGGGACATTCTTATAGTCAACGGAGAAGCCCACGACGAGATATTTCTAATGTATCTAGCCCCATGTCCAAATTCCTTTTGGATCGTCGGCAATTAACAAAACAAGTTTCAACTAGATTCTGATTCGGCCAAGTCGGTGCTGCAACACCTTGTTTCGGGCCTTCGGCCCATGTATTCCCTAGTAGGGCGTGACCCTAGCCACACCGCCTCTTCATATACTCAGTAGCCATCACTGTTTAGATTTGGATTTTTCTTAGATTATTCTGTCATTGCAGTTTCGCCGAACTCGGTTTGTGAAATTACAACTTGTGAGCTTAATACAATTCGCAATCCAGTTTCTTCTTCTTCGTTCTTGCTTGTGTTCTCAATTTGCAGCAGGAACAAGCCTTCGTGGTGAGGTCAATCCGTGTGTGCGTGTGGTTGATAACCAAAGGAGCCGTGGTGTAGCGGTTGCAAGTTTTGGATCGGTTCTAGATCGAAAGCCGGATTGTCAACGTCGAGTTCTCCACCAATCGACTTACCATACCTGTTAGAAGATCGGGCACCGTTTCCCATCAAATAGGTGGTCGAAAAAGATTTCGATCAAACACAAACACTTTTGGTCGAATTGAGTCCCGATCGATCACGACTACTGCTTGATTGTTTATTTGGCCGAGAGGAGAACGATCTCGGGCACAACACGTGTTTCAGGAGCACGCCACGTGTTCCTCGTTGTGCTCGGCTTGGTTTCAGAAGTTTGTGGTTGGTTTTGGTCGAATTTGGTCGATTTTGACTCAGGTTTGTCCATTCGCATGCCGTTTGAAGCCAGACTTCATTGCCTGCACGTGAAGGAGTTATTTTTGGGCACGTTATCCCATGTATTATAAATAAAGAAGCTTTTGGCTCAATTAGACATGCCTTTTAGAGGCTATATGCTTTTTTAGGTGCTTCCTTAGCCTTTAGGGCTTAGTAGTAGTTTTTAGATAATTTTCTTAGAAGAGTCCCCTTCTCTATTTTTCCTGCATTTGTAAGCTGGCAAGGATGGCAAACTCAATTCTCAAGCAATCAAGTAAGTTTCCATTTAATTCTTATTATTATTTCTATATTATTATGGCTTTTTGTGAATAGACCCCTTCTAGGGTTAGGGATGACCTAATCTGGAAAGTGTGATTCTTCCTCGGTCTTGATCTCAAGTTTTGAAGTTATTTCCTAATATTTTCTTCCTCCAAACCCTAAATTTTCGTTTCAGCAGCAGACGTAACAATTGAGCCTTAGAAAGAATTTCGGGGAGTTCTTAAGTCCTTAGCGCTTTGAGGCAGGATCCTGAATAGGAGAGAGGCTCTCGCCAAACGTAATACTGGAAGTGATCCTCTGACCGGTGTACTAGCGACCGTACTAGCAACTTAATTTGTCTTGGAAAACGATTGAAATAACTTATAATCCTCGGACCTTGGATAGAATTATGCTAGATGGTTATGGAACTCCCAAAACCCTAGGTTTTCATTCCTACTTTACAAACCCTAGATTTTATATTTGCTCTTAACTGCTTTAAACCCTAGATTGATAGATTTAGTAGTAGATTTAGTTGTAGACAAACAAACACCCAACTCGCTTAAACTTAATCAGTGATCACTACTACAGAAATGCAATCCACTAACCCATATCTTCTAACGGTTATAAGCAATCTGGGAAAAATCCGATAGAATAGGACGACAGCGGCGGAGAAGAGGCTTTTTACTATCGGTTATATACTGGTACACCGTTAGTGAAATGCAAACATTTTTCACTATCGGTCATTACTATACCAACCGATATAATAGATGAAATAGTACTATCGGTTTTGCTTTCGTAACTGATAGTGAAATTACGGACTTTATACTATCGGTTCGTAATGTACCAACCGATATAATAGATGAAATAGTACTATCGGTTTTTCTTTCGTAACTGATAGTGAAATTACGGAATTTGTACTATCGGTTCGTACTGTACCAACCGATATAATAGATGAAATAGTACTATCAGTTTTTCTTGCGTAACTGATAGTAAAATTACGTACTTTTTACTATCGGTTCGTACTGTACCAACCGATATAATAGAGTAAAGTTTACTATCGGTTATATAAAAAAATCGATAGTAAAATGACGTCATATAAACTAATGGTTATGACAGTGGGGACCTTAGTTTACTATCGGTTTGTGTTTTTGAACCGATAGTAAAATTGTACAACTTAGGTTGACCCCTGCTCTGCGCTCTGCATCCTCGATTCATTTCTACCGTACGTGCATCCACGCTCCAAGCTAGAGTGATCTGGAGAAGCTAGTTGAGAGGTTGATAATTCGATCCCCCTCGGTATTGTCATCTTCTCATCACCTCTCTCTCTATCACTCTTTCACACTCTCCCTCTCTCTCTACTTGCAATTCATTAAACTAGATACATGTAGCTCCAAACTAAATAGAAGGCTAGGTTGGCTAGCTAGCTATAGCTTGCTGAAGTTAAGCAGCTAGCTAGCTGGCTCTTCCAATTAATGCATCAAGTTAATTAGAGTTTCATACATATCCATTTAATGTAATTAAGCAGCTGTACACACATATGCCCTAGCTAATTGATGATGTTTCATGCATATATGCATGCCCTGAGTCATTAATTATTTATTTCAATTTGTCAATTTTGTGAAATAATTGTAGATGGACCGAGAATATTGGATGTATGGAATAAAACGTACTACTGTTGAGTATTTGGAGGGTGTGAATGTGTTTATTAAATTTGCTGAGCAAGAAAAGGCAAAGAAGGGAGAGAAAGATATGCATTGTCCTTGTATAGATTATATGAACTTAAAAAGGTTCGGCAACTCTGATCAGATTAGGAGTCATTTGATTCGTCGTGGTTTTTACGCACGCTATACTCGTTGGATATGGCATGGTGAAGATCTTGAGGAAACGAGCACCGCTACCACTCAGCAGCATCCGGAAGTGGATTGCAGTAATGATGATCATGATCAGAACATTGGTAATGTGCATTCGGAAGTCCATGTAGATGATGACAATTTAGATGAAATGTTACGTGATGTAGAAGAAGATTACAGCGAAAACGATTTAGCTAAATTTGAGAAATTAATTGTTGATTCTGAGAAGGCTTTGTTCCCCGGATGTGCAAAATTTACAAAGTTGTCTTCTGTGTTGAGATATATAACTTGAAGGCAAGCAACGGTTGGAGCGATAAGAGTTTCACGGCGCTATTGGATCTGTTAGCGGACATGCTTCCAGAGGGAAATGAGTTGCCAAGATCGGTTTACCAGGCCAAAAAACTATTGTGTCCATTGGGAATGGAAATTGAAAGAATACATGCATGCCCAAATGATTGTGTTCTGTACCGTAATGAGTACGAGGATTTGCATGTTTGTCCAAGATGCGGTGCATCGCGGTATAAGCATGGGGACCGAATTTATCACAATGGATGTGATGAGTAAAGAAAGGGCCTCCGGCCAAAACTGTGTGGTATTTGCCTGTGATTCCTAGATTGAAACGGCTGTTTGCAAATCCGAAAGATGCGAAGTACTTGCGTTGGCATGTTGAAGGTCGGAAACAAGATGGAAAACTAAGACATCCAGCTGATTCTATTCAACGGAGAAACATTAACAGAACATTCGGTGAGTTTGGCGGCGAAGTGAGGAATATAAGGTTTGGGTTGAGTACGGATGGTATGAATCCACACGGAAATATGAGCAGTCGACATAGCACTTGGCCGGTTCTTTTATGCATCTACAATCTTCCTCCTTAGTTATGTATGAAGCGCAAGTACATCATGATGTCGTTACTAATTTCAGGACCCAGACAACCCGGGAATAATATTGACGTGTTTCTATCACCGTTAGTCGAGGACTTACATAAATTGTGGAGCGAAGGGGTGCGGGTGTGGGATGCACATAAGCGAGAGAATTTCATGTTGCGGGCCATGATATTTTGCACCATAAATGATTTCCCGGCCTATGAAAATTTGTCGGAGTATAGTATGAAAGGAGGCAAGGCTTGTCCTATTTGCCTGGATGAAACTGAAAGCATGTGGTTATCGAACTGCAGAAAAACAGTGTACATGGGTCATCGCAGATTCCTTCCGATGCATCATGCCTATCGTAAGAAGAGGAAGCCTGAGAAAGGATCAGCCCCAGTGTTTGTGACTGGTAAGGAGCTTTACTTGCGCCTGAAGGACATCAAAATTGAGTCCGGTAAATGTTCTAAACCTCTAGGAAAAAATGTTTGGAAGAAGAGATCGATTCTTTGGGATCTACCATATTGGGAGCACTTACAAGTTCGACATTGCATTGATGTCATGCACGTAAAGAAAAATGTTTGTGATAGTTTGATTGGTTTGTTGTTGAACATTCCAGGAAAGACGAAAGATGGCATCAACATTCGCTGTGACATGCTCGACATGGGCATAAGGACTGAGCTTGCACCGTTGGAGAATGGAAAGCAGACATACCTCCCCCCGGCCTGTTATACTTTGTCAAAAAGAGAAAAAACAGAACTCTGTCAGTGCCTATATGGTGTCAAAGTTCCATGCGGGTATTCTGCGAACTTGAAAAAACTTGTGTCCATGAAAGACTTGAAACTGGTTGGTATGAAGTCCCATGATTGTCATGTACTGATGTCACAAATGCTTCCCATTGCTATCAGAGGCATACTCCCAGTCAAAGTCAGAGAGACAATTACAAAGCTATGTTATTTCTTCAACACAATATCTGGCAAGGTACGTAAGCGTGTACTCCTAGCAAGTTTATTAGCTCCATTCCTAGAACTTGTCAGATTTTTTGGATCTGAATATTTGCTGCAACTGTGTCCTTGCAGGTAATTGATCTGGATGGACTGGACGATTTGCAACGCGATGTGACTACAACTCTTTGTCAGCTGGAGATGTATTTTCCTTCATCTTTTTTTGATGTTATGGTCCATCTAATTGTTCACCTTGTCAGAGAAATTAAGTTTTGTGGACCCGTGTTCCTGCGCTACATGTATCCATTTGAGAGATTTATGGGTATCTTGAAGGGATATGTAAGGAATCGACATCGGCCTGAGGGCAGTATCATTGAAGGTTATGCCGCTGAGGAGGTGATCGAATTTTGCACCAACTATATGGCCGGGGTTGACCCAATTGGCGTTCCTACGTCCCGGCATGAGAGCAGGCTTCAGGGCATTGGAACGATTGGATTTAAAGCAGTCGTCCCCTCTAGTGATCTGTATGCAAAAGCCCATTTTTGGGTCTTACAGCACATGACGGGGGTGGAGCCATACATATACGAGCACAAGGAAATGTTACGGAAACAGAATCCTTTGAAGCCAGAGATTTGGGTCACCAAATAACATAACAGGAAGTTTACTGAGTGGATCGAAAATAGAGTCCTGCAAGCTTCTGAGGGCAACGTAGATGAAGTTGTTACATGGTTGGCCAGAGGGCCTAGATTTACTGTAGGGACTTGGCAGGGGTATGACATCAACGGCTATTCATTTTACACAAGAACTCAGGACGAGAAGAGTACTATGCAATGTAGTGGAGTGACACCACTTGCTATTTCGGAGGATGCCAGGGCAGTAAGGGCACTCGACTCATATTACGGTGTTATTGAGGAAATATGGGAGCTCGATTATGCATTATTTAAGATTCCTTTGTTTCGATGCCAATGGGTCGAAATCCCTCGAGGTGTTAAAGTCGACAATTATGGGTTTACTCTCGTCGATCTCAGTAGAATCGCACACCAAGATGATCCATTTATACTTGCTGAGCAAGCCACACAGGTGTTCTACATCGTTGACCCGGCCAACCCAAAGTTGCACGTTGTCCTTCACAGTAAGAGACGTATTGTTGGGGTCGAAGACGTTGTGGATGAAGAAGAATATGATCAGTTCGACGAACTACCTCCATTTTTAGATGGAATTCTTCAATCTGTCCCTACCGAAGATATTGACGAAACAAGTTACCTGCGAGACGATCACGAAGAAGGATTATGGGTGGACAACCATTCTTGACTAATTTGCAATATGTAAGTGACGTATATTACTTGGATCTTTAATCGAAGAATGTTTCAAATCATTTTTCAAAAATTCTTTGGGAAAACATACATGATGCATTGAGAATCATTTATGCAAATTTTCATTTCAATTGGAGTATATACTTGATTTGAGCAATAATTGATTCTTTTTACAAATCAATATGAAAACTGCAAATTTTCATTCCATGATTGGTCTTTACTGTTAATTTATTTCAAAATTATTGGAAGTCATTTGCATGGGGTTTCAGGTGTCTTTACAAGTGCAAAATGATGTACAGAGACCCATCTGTAATTGTTCTCAGGAAGTCAATAACACTGTATTCTGCTATCGGTTTCAATTTCCAAACCGATATGAAATTAATCTCTACTATCGGTTTATTGTTCATAACTGATAGTATTTCATTTTGTGTTATGAGACCCTGTTTTACATTTTGGTTGTACATTGGATTAATTTACTATCGGTTAATAATCATTAAACCAATAGTGAAATACAATGCAAAATGATGTACTGAGATCATCTGTAATTGTTCTAAGGGAAATCCTTTAGGGTCAATAACATTGTATTGTACTATCGGTTTCAATTTCCAAACCGATATGAAATTAAACTCTACTATCGGTTTATTGTTCATAACTGATAGTGATTTATATTGTGTTATGAGCCCTTGTTCTTAATTTACTATCGGTTAGTAATAATAAAACCGATAGTGAACAATGCCAACACTCCAAACCCTAACTTACATTGTATTTACTATCGGTTTGGTGGTTATGCACCGATAGTAAATATTCGTATATTAGGTTATAACCTCACACCATTTTCCCTCCAGTGCAACTGATCACATCCAAATACTTGCGCGCGGAAAACCCTAGCCTCCCCGATGTTCTCTTTTTCGCTCCTCTGCGCCACCATTGCCGATCGCAGTTGTGTTCTCCACCTCCTCCGGCCACTGCATTGCGCCACCGCCTCCGGCCACTGCATCACGCCACCGCCTCCGGCCACTCCATGAACGACTGTAAGTGTTCTTGACCAAACCGCACGCGTCAATTGCTTAAATTTATATGCAATAGTTCATATGTGGTTCAATCGATTAGAAATATAAAACTAGATGAAAATTCATGAACTACAAACTTGATAGCTATGAGAATTATAGACTTGATGAAAATCACTAGCAATTTGTCGTACAGTGTAGTCCACTATCGGTTTCTTATTTAGAACTGATAGTAAAGACCATAATCTGAATTAAGACTAACATAGTTAATTACTATTGGTTTTAATTGTCAAACCGATAGGAAATAGAGTATGTCATATCGGTTTGTTATTGTCAACCGATAGTACATTGAAAATTCTGAATTTTGCAGAGTTCATATTTCATTTGTGAAAAGAATCAACTATTGCTCAAATCAAATACATTTGAAATGAAAATTTAAAGAAATGATTTTCATTGCATGAAATATATTTTTCTGATGAAAATTTTCAAATAGGATTAATTTTACAATCAAGAGTTATCAAATGACCTTTATGTTAAGCAAGAAGGTATCAGTTTGACAACCCTTTGGAAATTGAGTTTACAAATCCACTTTAAATTTATTTTGAAGACCATGTTGATAGGAATTGATGATTTTTGGCCTTTTGAATGAAAATTTGACATTTTAACAAAAAGAGGTGGTTCATCATTGCCATTCCATTTTAGTTATGAACTTTGTCATGTACCTTTTTTCATATCAATTGATGGTCTATTCATGGAATTTTAGGTAAAGCCATGTCGGCATCTTCCTCGGCTGATAGTAGTGATTCGGCAAGGGCGAACGTAGATGACGCTGCCTCGTCCCAGCGCAAGAGGAAGGCGCGAGGCCCGACGATGTTGGGCCGTTTGGCCAAACGCGCGGATCTTTCATGTGAGTTCAACCAGTTCGGGAAACCGATCGGGAAGAAAGCCAGCCACTATGCTGCCTATATTGGTTTGTTGGCGAAGGAAAGGGTGAAGATCACCGTCCAGAGCTGGAAGGACGTTAAGGCTGATGAGAGGGATAGGCTGTGGGCGGAAGTGAAGGTAAAATTAATCAAAATCACTAAACTCTTGAGTAATCACATTCCCTTGGTTTATCCCAGAGATTAGGTAAGTCCTGCTTATATGCACCATTGAAACATGCCAAGTGGAACATCCCCGACGATGGTCCCAAGATAGCTTGCTTGAAGGACATGAACAACAAGTGGAAAACCTTCAAGAGCGTTCTTGTCAGTACCTTCCTCGCTAAAGGCAAATCTCCATGTGAGAAGTACCCCTTCATAACGGAGGAGGTATGGGAGCAATTCACCCAACAGAAGAGGACCCCTGAGTTCAAGGTATGTATGGTTCCTTTGCTTGGTTACACCATTGTATGCAGTAACCAGCGGTGCATTAAGTTTCTTGTTTCTGGTACGAAGGCCCTCAGCGAGAAGAACAAGGCAATCCAGAGGAGGAATGACCACCCACACCGGCTCGGCTCTTGCGGCTATGCGGGGAAGGAGGAGCAGTGGAAGAAGGCTGAAGACGAGGCGTCGAATTTTGTCGACTCCCCTGACCTACCACTCTCTGAGATCGGCGATCCGCGATGCAAGCGCTGGTGGCTGGCCAGAGGGACTGTGTCGACCACGGGGACTGTGGAGTTCCCAAACCCTAGGGACGTCGAGGTCATGCAGCGACTCGTAAGTTGGCTAACTTCCTGGTTGGAATCATAGAGTGTGGTAAAAAAAACTATGTTCACTAGCATGCGCACAAGTTTGTATATATTTTTTCCTCACAATGGAGAGCTTTGAATGTAACATATCTCTTGCTCGAAGGAGGCGACCGAGGGATTGTTCACTCCCCATAGGGAGAACGACATCCTTACCCGGGCTGTAGGGAACAAGGAGCATCCAGGGCGGACGCGAACCGTGGGGGGTGTGGTGCCATGGAAGGAAGGCTTCTCAGGGCCCGGGCAAAAGGCGAAGAAGGCTCACAGCTGGAAGGAAAGGGAAGTGGAGCTGTCTCAGAAGATACGGGCAGATGTGAATGCACAATTCGCGGACATGTTCGCTCAAATGAACGAGAAGTATGAACGCCTCAGCCGAGTTGTGCAGTACAAGGGTTTAGATCCAGCTGCCGAGGTCGACGTTGCCAGGCCGAGTAGTTGAGGCTCTTAGGTTCACATGGATCCGGTGGACCTGATTGAGGTATTGCAACTCTTGAGCTATATATGCAGTTCGGTTGATGCCACTCCCGTTACGTTAGAACTGTTTCGCTAACCTATTATAATTGTTGCAAATTGCAGAAGCCGGAGAGCTGTAGCCTATTGATCAACATAGGCGACAAACCTATAGTGGTTGCAAACGGGGTCGTATATCAGTCTTGGGAGGATGTCCGGATCCACTGCGTACCTCTAGAGCCTGGATTCGCAAAGGTACAGGTGGACATGGCCCTCCCGGGCTATAGCTCTTTTCCGTTGCCCGTCCCAACGGACGAAATGCGGACAATTGGCGAGGCATTGGGTTCGTACATACAGTGGCCCAAGAAGGGTGTTAGACTACAGGAGGTAAACCCTAGCCATTCTAGCTTACAGCTCAGTTAATATACTCAATTTGCAAAATCTAACTTATGCGTTCGTACTTAAAGTGGACGATGGATACCAGCTCAGTTCCTGAGGACACCACCCCCGGCACAACGCATGACCGAGCTCCTTCGGCCCCCATGCCTCCTCTAACGGCCTCAAACCCTTCGCCATCAAATGATGCCGGCGGCACCGCGCCCCAACCTTCGAAGGTATACACTCGCTCCCCGCCCAAAGGCAAGGGCAAGGCCAAAGGCAAGGCCAAACAAAGCCAGCTGGGTACGTTCAAGAACGGGTTCCCACTCGTGTCGGAGTACCTTCTGCGCAATATGGATCAAATAACCAGAAGTCTCCACGAGTGGTACCTGACTCGGTCTAGGCGCCACATCAACTTCTTGGTTCACTTCAGGCCAGGTGATTTTCACCGTGAGGCCGGGAACATATCGGTGGCTCACGAGGATTTGTTCGACCTCCTCAACTGGTGGGAGCTTGATATGTCCATCATATGGACTGGAGTCCTGTGAGTTTGTTGTTTTCTGAAGTTATCATAGTTCATTTCATAAATCTAATCACTTTGTATGCACTACTTACTAATGTCTACTTTGCATCCAGGTGCATGTATAGGCTGGCGTCGATGAGGGCATGTGACAAGGTGGGTTTCCTCGACCCAGAGAAAATAAGCCTCACGATACTAGAGCACGACCAAGCACATGCGGAGGAATACATATCAAGGGCACTACTAGCGCAGCAGGACCGAGAGTTCATCCTTGCGTCGTACCACCAAAGGTTAGTGCATTTCCTACTAATTTAACTCATTCTTGTATGTTACGCCTAACATATGTATGAAACGGTTCGCTTATATATGCAATGTAGGGGCCATTGGGTCCTCGCCGTCATTTGCCCATGGATGAATGAGGTCTATTCCCTCGATTCGATGAGCGACAGGGTGGCGCATGTTTTCACCCTCACGTGGCACATAGACGCGTAAGTAACACAGTTGTTTTAAATTTTTCTCTAACTAGCTAATTAATGATAACATATTAACCGGCAATGCTAAATTAAATACAGGGCTTTCAAAAATTATGTTAGTGCTGGAGGGAGGCATGATGCATCGAAGGGCACAACAATTTCTTGGAAAGAATATGAGGTAATTAATACGGATGGAAGTACTCATGATGAGTCTTTTAATTTAAGCTTAATTAGTTCTTTCGAGTTAATGTGGGTTTATGTCTTTGCATATGCAATTATCTCAGTGCCATCAGCAGCCACAATCGTGGGAATGTGGCTTCTATGTCATGAGATTCATGTATGACCTGATCAGGAGAAACTTTGCCCAATTCCCTAAGGTAACCATTTTTCCTGACTCAAAGTCGAACATTAATTGGATGTGACGTACATTCCTAACTTCATACACGCATATATGCAGAGCACCATGTTGAAAGACCAATATGAGTTTCCTCAATTGAAGGAACTGCGAACAATTTGGGCTCAATATGTCATGGAAGAAGTGGCTATCAACGATCGATTGTAACTGACTTGTGTAATATATATTGAATGTGTTGATTGCTGTATTTGTGAATAAACTCAATATGTGAATAGATTCATTGATGTATTTGTGAATAAACTCGATCAATATGTGAATAAATTCAATCTGTCCAATGCATGTGTATATTACTGTATTAGTGTATTTGTGAACAAATTCAATATGTGAATATTGGTGTATTTGTAATATTGGTGTATTTGTGAATGATCCAATGTATCTCTGTATTATTGTATGTATTTGTGAAAGATTCCATTATTAACCGTGTCGAGTACATAACTGATAGGAAAAACTACACAGTACCATCGGTTATATACTACAACCGACAGAATAAATATTCCATTACTATCGGTTCATATACTACAACCGATAGAATAAAGTTTCCAGTACTAACTGTGTCGAGTACCTAACCGATAGAAAAAACCTACACAATACTATCGGTTTAGATTTGAGCCGATAGAAGAAATAGTCGTTAGCGATTAGTGAACGTTGGGAATGTAGATGTTTTACTAACGGTTTTCAACCGATAGAAGTGTGCTACATTTCTACTATCGTGCCGATCACTATCGGTAAGAGAACCGATAGTAGAGTGGATTTTTAACCGATAGTGAAAAGTATTTCTGTAGTAGTGGATCCATTAAGCTAGAAAGACGAATACGCTTGTTCCTCGTGGAATTCGACCCACAAGTGCTCAACATTCAACCGTTCACTTGCGGTTATTACACAAATCGCGCTCGCCGCTTCAGGCACGATTAAGTTTTTGGCGCCGTTACCGGGGAACAACGGTAATTCATATTTTTAGATTAATTTTCGCTGATATAAATCAGTCTCTCTTCTCAATCTTACTTCTATTTTTCTTTTTCTTTTTCTTCTTCTTCTTCTTCTTGTGTACTACTAACTTTTCAAGAAAGTACGTAGTGCAAAATCTGGATAGCTCGGTCAAACCTGTCAAAGCCGCGCACTGACTTTGGTATGATTGGGGGAAACTTGCAAACATTTGAAGAGATCAAAGAATAGCCATCAATGGAGGACCAAAAGAGACTAAAGGATTATGCAATCCTACTTAGCATGAGGTTGTAATCAGGTAGTCTTAGACCACTGATTGAATCAAATAACTTTGAAATAAAACCTACGCTTTGAATTTGGTTCAACAAAATCAATTCAGTGGTCTTCCTGCTGAAGATCCATCTTTAAATCTGCATATGTTTCTTGAGCATTGTGATACTTTCAAGATTCATGGACTAACATGCACTTCATTTGAGGCTCTTCCCTTTCTCGTTGCGTGAGAAGGCGAGGGCATGGCTATACACTCTTCCTCCTGTGTTAATTACTACTTGGGATGAACTCTCACGAGCTTTTCTTGGTAAGTTTTTCGCTTCTACTAAAACTATTCATATTCGCAACCAGATTGCGTATTTTTCATAGCACATAGGTGAATCACTTTATGACGCTTGGGAATGGAATCACTTTATGACGCTTGGGAATGGTATAAGGACTTGTTTGTCAAATGTCCGCATCACGGACTAGAGAAGTGCCTTGTAGTTCAAACGTTTTATAGCAAATTGAACTACAATGCACAGATGGCCGTAGACGCCACAACCGGCAGTGCACTAATGAACAAAAGTGTAGACGAAGCTTACGACCTCATCAAAGGTATTACTCAAAACTACACACAATGGGGAACCGAATGGGCTGCTCAACAAACTCCAACGAACAACATGGATGTAAGTGCAATGTCGCAACTAGCCGAACGGGTAGCACTTCTCACTGACAAACTAGCTATTCTTGGATCATCTGCTACTTCATCTGTTAATGCGATTATACCTGTATGTGAACTGTGCAGCATACAAGGCCACTATGGCCATGAATGCCAATTTAACCCATCCATGGAATAGGCAAACGCTTTTTAGGGTATGCAACAACGGCAAGGTAATGCTTTTCCTAACTCGTATAACTCTGGATGGCGCAACAATCAACATTTTGCATGGTCAGGACAAAATCAGCAACCTCAGTGTCAACAACCAAATTTTGGACAACAGCAACTACATTAACAAAATTCCCAATATCAAGCTCAAAGGCCACCGTACCAACCACAAAATCAGCAACTTATTGACCGCCACACCAACGAGAACCCGAGTAGTCGAACATGGAGCGCATGCTAGAGAACTCTCTAGAAAATCAAGAGAAAGAGAAGACATCCATCCATGAGCCAAAAGATAGACTCCATATCAACCCATGTCCGCATGCTCGAGACTCAAATCGCACAATTAGTGAATCCTGCACCGAAAAATGATAACTCTCTTCCTTCTCAACCAATCAATCCTTGCAATTTTGAACTGTTGACGATTGGGACCCTTGGGTCCTTCACCGAACTTATGCAGAATTTAGATGGGTTATGAAGGGAGACAATCCAGACAAATACCAAGGAATTCAAGGCATCTATGAATCTAATGATACAAAGATTTATCCAGGTTCGGGCCCTCGTAGCTGAATAATAAGCCTACTCCTATGTATTTAGCACTATGAATCAGTAAGAGGATTACAAAGAGAATGTATTGTCTATTCGCCTATCGCTCTCTTCTTTAATCCTTCTCCTATAAGGCCTTTTTATACTTGTCGAAGAGATCGTCGGTTGTTCTATTGAAGACGTGCCCCACGATTGCCTATAGCTGCTTCATGGTGGTTCCTGCAAGTCGTGGTTACGTGGCGGTTGTTGCAGGTCGTGGTTGGTTGCTGTTTAGCTTCTTTGACCTGGTGTTGTGGAAACTGCTTCACCATCCTTTATCTTCTTCGACAGTTACCTTGTCAGGGACTTATGATTATTTTGGGAATATTCATAAGGATCAAGGAACGGTTGTTGTAAATGGTGACTTATATTGTAGTACAAGTCTTTTAATACTATGATCACACACCTACTGCAACCATGTAAGGATATCAGGTTTTGTCTCTGCGATCGATTATGGTCGTAGGAAAATGTCTCTGCGACCATAGTATTCGCAAGTATAACATGAGACCATGGAATTGGTGATGATAAGCGTTGAGACTATTGAGCTCTATAGTTAAAATTATGGGAATTAAATATCATTGATGGGCTATCTCCAGAATATCCTTAGGCCATCCCCATAATCTCTTTACTAGGTCTTCTGCGACCATAGAAAGGCATGTGCAATCATGGGCCGTTGTACGTGACCAAGCGCAACCATGGAAATGCATGGGTGATCTAACTCAGGTAATAATCCTCGTCATGAAAAAATTAATTCAATAGCTTATTTTAACCCTCTTGTTTCTAATGCAGTGATCTTAAGGAGTGGAACAAAGCTATTGGAACAAACACCACCAACCGAACCTACGCGGCAAGCGAAATTAAGGAAGTACCATTACAGCCGGCAAAGGATGATGAAGGGTCGCCGAACGAAAAGAAAAGGAACGTGGAGAAAATCGGGAAACACAAATTTAGAATCCAACTCCACCTTTCCCTGGAAGGTACGTTAAAGCGAATCTTGATAAGCAATTTGAAAAATTTGTGAAATCTTGAAAAATCTTAATGTGACTGTGCCTTTTACTAATTTAGTAACTCAAATGCCTTCATATGGAAAGTTCTTTAAAGATATACTTACTAAAAAGAGGGATTTGAGTGAATTTCAAACTATTGCTTTGACTGAGAATTGTAGTGCTTTGATTCAGAATAGGATGCTGGCAAAGCTACGGAATCAAATGAGCTTCTCCATCCCGTGCAACATAGGTACGTTACACATAAATAGAGCTCTTTGCGACCTAGGCGCAAGCGTTAGTGTGATGCCTCTTACCATCGCACAACGTTTGAGTATGGGTGAGATCAAGCCTACACGCATGGTTCTTCAACTTGCCGATCGATATGTGAAGCATCTGGAAGGAATCCTGGAAGATGTGCCTCTTCAAGTCGGTAAATTTTATCTTCCAGTTGATTTTTTCATTCTTGATATGGATGAGGATGTTGCTATACCTATTATATTGGGACGACCAATGCTTTGGACAATAGGTTCCCTCATTGATGTTCGTGAGGGATGAATACTTTTCGCATAGGGGAGCAGAAAATTTTGTTTAAAATATCTAAACTTGTTGACTGCCCTATGTATGAGTAAAAACTTTGCAGCGCGGATGATCTAAAAGAAGTCCTAGAAGAGGAGCCACCACTTTGACTCACTTTGGAGAAGGAACGGATGAAATTCTTGATAACGAAAATATGGACAATAGCGAAGAAGACGAACAAAATAAAGACGAACCAACAAAAGAACCATCAAAGCGGACATCTCGGATTTTGACGCCATAGGTAAGGAAAAGGTAAGTAAACCTACAATTAAAACTCATCCTTCCTCGCTAAAATATGTATTCTTGGATGAAGATGAGATGCAACCTGTAATTGTTAATGCAAACTTGACCAATTCACAACTAGAAAAATTGATTTCTTTACTTCGTGTGCATCGCAGGACTCTAGGTTATTCAATTGATGATATCAAGGAAATTAGCCCTGAAATTTGTATGCATAGGATCTCTCTAGTTGATGAAACTAAAACCTCCATTGAGCATCAACGTAGACTAAACCCAAACTTGAAAGAAATTGTAAAAGCTGAAATTTTTAAACTAATAGACGCGGGTATCATTTATCCTATTTTTGATAGTAATTGGGTTAGTCCTATTCATGTGGTTCCAAAGAAAGGAGGTGGGACTGTGGTTAAGAATGCTAACAATGAATTGATCCCTACTAGACTTGTTACTGGATGGCGCATGTCCATTTATTATCGTAAATTGAATAGAGCTACTAGAAAGGATCACTTTCCATTACCTTTGATTGATCAAATGTTGGAAAGATTGGCCAAGCATTCATACTTTTGTTTTCTTGACGGGTATTCGGGGTTCTTTCAAATCTCAATTCATCCTGATGATCAAGATAAGATGACGTTTACATGTTCTTTTAGTACTTTTGCCTATCGGCGAATGCCGTTTTGGTTATGTAACGTGCATGCAATCTTTCAAAGATGTATGATGGCCATCTTTTCGGATTTAATTGAAGAAATAATGAAAGTTTTCATAGATGATTTTAGCGTTTATGGTTTCTCTTTCAATGCCTGTCTACATAATCTTTCTTGAGTATTATGCAGGTGCGAAGAAGTTAACCTTGTGCTAAATTGGGAAAAGTGCAAATTCATGGTTCAAGAAGGCGTGGTACTTGACCACGTGATTTTTGAATGAGGGATTGAAGTCGACAAGGAAAAAATTGATGTCATAGCAAGTCTTCCACCACCAACCTCATGAAGGGTATACGCAGTTTCTTGGGTCATGCAAGTTTTACTATCGTTTCATTAAGGATTTTTCCAAAACTATTAAAACTCTCACTCATTTGCTTGGTAAAGATGCATCTTTTTATTTTGATGAAAAATTTCTTGATGCCTTTAATCAATTGAAATATGCATTAACTACTGTTCCCATCATACAACCTCCAAATTGGAATGAACCCTTTGAATTGATGTGTGATGCTAGTGATTATGCAATTGGCGCTTGACGGAGATTATTACCCGAGTAATCTGTTTGTGCCTTTCCATGGTCGCTCGCAACCACGGAGAGAGATCATTTGATAGTCTAAAGATCTTTTGGACTTAATCAAATTTATCTGTTTGTACCTTTTTGTAGTCACTCGCGACCACTGAGTGAGAGATTATATGATAGTTCAAGATCTTCTGGACTATATATGACCCATCTTGTCAAACAAACAAGGCCCATCACGAATGATCATACCGCTAGTGTAGTATCCGTGGTCTCAAGGTTGATATGACTCGAGGACGAGTCCTTTTCGAGAAGAGGAGCTGTTGTACACTTGTTTACGTGCGGTTAAACAAGCCCAAGATGGATTCGACCAAAAGAATTTTACTCGGCATGCAGTCTGCCGACCAAGTGATAGTCCAACTTCGACCAAGCACCATTCTAAGCATAGATATCCAATTTGATCATGTGAGTACTTGTTGGAAATGTATTCAAACGAGCTTTCAAACGTTTCCAGAATCATTAAATTCTGACATCGTATGCTACCAGGAGATTAAAAAGAGTAACGATTGTACGAGAGGAAAAAGTCCAGTCCGAATCCAAGAAAAATGATTTTGGAATTATTTTATCTCTTATAGTATGTTAGGATTTGAATTAGATTAGGATTTGATTTCTAATTTAAACGTTCTATCTTTTTGTAAACACCATCCTCTATAAAAGAGAGGTATGGTCATGGTTTTATGCATATCATGAATATTGGAGATTATTTTGGTTAGACACCATATGATTTTTATAAGAACCAAGAGAGAGTTCTTGCTTCCATTTTCTTGTGATTCCCCGTGAATTGCACCTAATCTGTGCTGCTGTGCCTTCAAGCGTCATTTGTGTGGGTTAGTTTTCGGTTTGTGGACTAGCGATTGTTTGGATAGCAGGCTACGGTTTGCTTCCTCGTCATTGGGTTACAATTCCACCAAGTTATCCAAGAATCCTACACCGTGAAGATCGGAAATCCCGTGTACTAATTTCTCATGAAGTTGGTGCATATCACATTGTTCCAATCATCGACAGCTGGCGCCGTTCGTGGGGATCGACAAGACATTTTTTTCTTCACCAAGGTTAGTCGTATCTATGGATCCTGTGCCCTGTGCATATGATTTAGATAACAACTTCGATCTCACTGACTGTGCCAATATCATGGATGAAGACGCTGTTCCCATGGAAGAGATGATGCTGCCCTTGAGCCCTATGCCGAGGAAAACTCTTCTCCGGCTCTGGTCACACCCATCGACCGAGAACCTGAAAGAGTAGTTCACCTGCCTTCTGTAATCCTTGCCACTTTTGAAGGCGAGTATGAGCCACAACTCATGGCCTTCACCAACGCGGGTGTTGGGGATCCCGATGCTTCCACGTCAGATATAGGTGATCCTGGTGATTACCGTTCATTGGGTTTGGAAGAATCTACTCTAGACAATTTCCAATCCCTCCTTGACTTTGAGTATGACTCAGAAAAGGAGGGGATGTTCTCTCCGTCTGCGATTTCGGCTCCACGGGAAGTCGCTGGACTTTCCGAGGAGACCCCGGAGCAACGACTTGCTTGGGACGAAGAGGATTGCAAACGGCGAGAAGATGAAGCTCGCCTACGGCGAGAAGATGAGGTTCTCAAGGCCATAGAAGAAACTCTGCGTCTTGCACAACTTCTCCATGACACCACAAACCTCGGCCTAGAAACGTCCCGCCAATGACATCCTGGTGGACGTAGGTGCGACCAATCGCCGCTCACAGATTTGGAGTGTTCCCCAACGGCTGAGGCGATAATGGCTAAGACTCCTCTGGCTCCCAGAAGAAGTACACGGGAGAACATTCATGTGATCGCGGAAGTGCTCCGCAACCCTCCTCCTGGGTTTACAAATGACGACGGGGTAACATTCGCATGAGTCCTTGCAGAAAATCTCGATGGAGTAGCATCAGATGTAACTCCAATAGATTCGTCGTGATCAGTAACCAATTCCCGGAAAAGAGATAGTGCTTACCAAAGCCAGAGATGACGCAACCATGTTCGAGTCACATGAACCCGTCATGGTCACGACAAGATCTGGAGGACTGATTGTTCCCACGATCGCGATTGTGAGCCGATACGCTCACGCTTGGGACCACATCATGATTTTCCACATGCCAATCTTTCCCACGACCATGAGAATAGTCACGATGATCAACAGCCGCAGAGTTGGTTACCCGATAGCTGACCTATTATGATTAACCAAATCTGTTACGTATTCGACCTGAGATCCTCCTGGATCATGTCTCCCCTGTTGAAAAGGAGCCAACTGATGTGAGAGCGGCTTGATCTTCCAATAGGTTCTACTTTGCAGAACAAAAACGTTCATGTTTCAAGGCTTCCAATCAGCGGAGATTGAGTCCTTGAAATCGCTACACCCACACACCTGTCATTATCAATCGTGCTCACGCCTGGATGACCTTACCATGAAGGTTAATTCCTGCATGCAGTAGAAGAAACGAGCAAGAACAAGATGCAAAGCAATCTGAAATTTCAGAACAAAATGACGAGGATTATCACCCGAGCTAGTTTGATTTATACATGTTGGGTTCAAGTCAGGATCGAATATGATATGTGTTTATGTGTCTTAGCAGCCGCTATGGTTGTAGACAGACGCAGAGTTAGATTGTGATCGCAGTCTTTGCGCGATCATGAAACCGCAGGCAGTGCACGGTGAGAGGGTCGCTGACTATGTGCGACCAAGGTAGCAAGGGGCTGTTTAAACCTTTACTGGACACGTTCCCAGGCACAAAGCAACTTCTCCCATGTAAGAAGACAACCACCGGGAGGTTAACATGTGCGGTTATCCATGATTGCACGTGTTTAATCGGCGAAGAGAATGAGTGCGGTTACACAAACTGCACCGTGGCAATCGTCCAGAACTGTTTCACGTCGACATCCTTTCATTCAGTATAAAAGGATGGCTAAATGCACGATGAAGAGGAGGAGACGTCAAGAGAAAACAAGTCATCCGTGCTTTAAGACTTAGACATAGATAGTTAAACATAAGTATAAGGAGAGATCATCGCCTGTGATAATATCTTCTCCTTGTAAACTCTTTTCCCATACATAGTGAAATCACAATAGGACATAGGGCTATTACTCCTGCCATCGAGGGCCCGAACCTATATAAATCTTTGCATCCCCATTTACATTGCTTATCCTAACTTACCTGAGGGCACATTGAAAGGTCTCACATACAACTCACAAATCTGTGTAAGATCGACAGGGGACCCCAAGTCCAAATCGTCGACAGCTGGCGCCGACCGTGGGGCCTTTCTCAAGGTGCCTTCCGTTCATCAGGAGTTTCGGTAAGACATGTCAGGGGCGTATGATTCCAAACATGATTTCGATCTCGACAATTATGCCCATATTTGGATGCCCTCACCTAGCGATCCCGTTCCTATGGAAGAGGTTGATGGAATATCCTGAGGATGCATCTTCTCCAACTCAGGTCATGTCCATCGACCAGGAGCCAGAGAAGGTAGACCAAGAGCCTCATGTGAGTTCTGCCACCATGGAGGCTGAATATATACCACAACGCGTCACTGTTGAGGATGTGGATGATGGTAACCTGGAGCTTAGCCCTGGGAGGTTTGATCCCGATAACCTCCAGTCTCTTTTTTACTTCAAATTCGATTCAGAACCAACGGAGATGTTTTCTTCTTCTGCGACCTCGCTCTCTCGAGAATTTGCTGCTTTATTGGAGGTAACTCTTGAGCAGCAAATTGCTAGGGAGGAACAAGAGCATAGACAAAAAGAGGAACATGAACACAAGCAAAAGGAGGATCAGGATCATGAGCAGTGAGATAACGAACTTCTCAAAACTGCACTGGAAGCTTTGCAACTCGTGCAATCTCGTTACGATGCCGCTCCAAGTTCTTCCCGTCATCCTCACGGTCACAGACGCGACCAGACACCTTTTGGCCCCGAACTATCCACCGGCGGACGAAGAAACGGTGACACTTGGTGCACCCAGGAGGAGTACGCATGGGAGACTTCATTCTATCACGGAGGTCCTGCGTAATTTTCCTCCTAATGTCGAAGACGCAGACAAACCGGCTTTTGCCAGAATCCTGGCGGATAAGATAGATGAAGTTGCATCTGACGCAACTCCAACTGCTTCATCCTGGTCTACGATTCACTCCCACGAGAGGGAGTATTCTTACTCCAGTCATGGCAGGCGTAATCGACTACCACCAGGATCAGTTCGGCACGACAAAGCCAGGCGAGTTGGAAATTCTCGCGATCGAGATCGTGTTCCTGTCCATTCTTGTCTGGGACCGCGAAGCGTATCCCATAGTGTGAGGTCACCCACAATCAAGTTGGAAGCTGCAGAACTCTCCACAGTTCCTATGTTGGCTGCAGAGCTTTCTCGCCAGGCCTCCGTGCGATGGTTTGGCCTGAAAAGTTTAAGCTAGGAACGATTGAGATATTTGATGGAACTCAGAATCCGTCTGAATTCCTTCAGATCTACATTACCGCCATTCAAGCTGCGGGTGGAGATGATCGTGTCAAGGCAAATTACTTGCCAACGGTCCTTGAGGGACCAGCGAGAACCTGATTTGTTGAACAACCAGAGGGTTCAATTTATAATTGGGAAATGTTGTGTGATGTTATACTCAACAACTTCCAGAACTGTTACCAGAAGCCTAGCAAAGAGGATGATCTCCATCGTTTGCGCCAGACTTCTATGGAGACTCTTCGGCAGTTTGTCAAAAGCTTTGTCGGAGTGAGGAATACCATTCTGAATATATCTGACAACTCCATTATTAGGGCATTTAAACATGTCATGCGATATCGGAGGTTTACTGAAGATCTACTTATCCACCCACCTCGGTCAGTAGCCGACCTCTTCGACATGGTTGGCCAATATTCCGTTGCGACTGAGGCCGTGGAATGGAATAGGATGGTAGATAAGGGAAAGTTACCACCCCAGCCAGGTCTTAAAGATGTTAAGAAGGAGGATTCAAGCAAGAAGCCGGAATCATCATCAGGCGAAAAATCAAAGTCCCAGAAAAACCGGACTGGACAATATCGGGAGGTCACCTTTGTAGAGAAATCACCACTAGGAAAAGGTAACAAGTTTCCATTCAAGAATAAAACCTCTTCTGGTGGCCGCGATAGTGACCAGCCGGGAAAACAAACTAACCTGCAGGGAAACAAGAAGTGGTGTCAGTTCCACAACTCTTCGGGACACGATCTCAAGAACTACCGGAATTGGTTGAAGCAACTAGATAACTTCTACCAAGGGATTGAACCGATGCCAACTTTGTCGAAAAAAGATCAGGCCTGCGGACTTAAAGATGCCAACGGAGATGAAGAGATGTCCTATCAGGTACCCCATAATCATGCTAATGTTATTTTTGGAGGTTCCTCCTCTTTTGCTTCTAAGCGTCAGTTTAAGACGTTTTACAGCGAGGTAAATCAAGTAGAGGCCCCCTCGGTGAGCCTCAATACCCCCGTTGGTCGGAAACTCCTTTGACTTTTGGCTGGGCTGATTGTCCTGTTGGGCTTACGCCACCATTAAGACTACCTTTGGTCATTACCCCAATTATCAGCAACGCTTGAGTTGAAAGAGTTCTAATCGACGGGGGCAGTTTCTTGGACATTTTATTGGTTAAGGCATTGGAGAAGACGCAGATCCCTTGTTCAAAAATTAAGCCCATAATTCATCCATTTTATGAGATAATTCCTGGTCCCTCCATGATGCTGATGGGACATGTAACACCCTAAGTTTAGGGGTAAAAACTTTCTTTTCATGAACACCATGCATGCATGATACCATGTATCTGTAGTAGTAGCCAGATCAGTATCTATCTCAAACCCTAAAATTTCAAAAATCTATCATGCAGACCTAAATCAAGATCAGATTATCCGGATGTGATTTATCAGTTACTCTGAACATAAAAGTCTTCAGAAGCCAGATTCAATTCCATCTCTAACCTCCAGATCTATCAATTCTTTTCTGTTTTCGAAAACAGAAATTCAAATTACTATTTTAATTACCCTAAATATTCTGAACTCAGATTTAGTCAAGTCTTGACCTAATTCAGATCAGATTATTCTTGGACTATGATCATGGGTATGCCAATACCTTAATCCAGAAAGTTGGCAGCTAAATCATATCATCTAAGTCTTTTTCACATATCAGTCCAAATTATATTGCAAATTAGTCCTTTATCTGATATCTAGAAACCCAAAAAGGCTAAAATCTTCAGATCAACTCCAAATTCAAGATTTCTTCAGTAAATCATTTCTAAATGCTATTTGATACAATTTACCCTTCTGTCCAGATTACAAATCTCATCCTAGATGTCAGAATTCGAAATTGATAAAACTCAGATTCTATTGTACCCTAAAGTACCCTATTTTCGATTTATGTCGAAAATCATCAAATCGTACCAGATTTCATCAAATCTCTTGCTATATGAGTATAAGGTATAAGTTTATATTCAGCTGTGAAATCAGATTGCAAATCAACTATCTCTAAGTCAGAAATTACAATTCAGTCCACAGCCAATTTTCAAAATTTGCAAATCAGTCCAAATGGCTGTTTCGACCACCAGCCACCAGCTGCTGCGACCAGGGAAGCTACAGTTCACGTCCAGCAGTGCACGGCGACTTCGACCACAGCCGGCACCATGTTGCTTCGACCTCAGCTAGCGTGGAACACAATCTCTGCGACCGCGACCAGGAGCGCCTCGTCGTCGTGATCATCGCCGCTTTAGCCGTGATTTCGCAACCGCCTTTGCATGCACACGTGTTTGCTCTTCAGTTGTTGCCATAGCCACCTCCATCCAGCACACCAGCTGCTACATGCCAGAGAGAAGCTTTGCTTGCTTGTGCTCGCCGTTGCTTAAGCGCGAAGGTGCACTGGCGCAAGCATCTTAGCTTCAAGCCGTGAGCTTGAGCTTCGTTTCATTTTTCTTTGCCTATAAATACAATCCCAGAGAAGCTTATCCACCTTTAGCAGTACTCTCCAAAGTCCACCAGCAATTAAACCGTACCTTCTTACTCACCATCGTCTTCTTCTCCGGCGAGTCCAGCTTAGAGGCTCACGGTGACAGCCTCAACCGCAGCCTCAACTCTCAAATTGACAGCATCAGTGAGTTTCTCTCGCCACTCTCATCGTGCTGTAGCTTCTAATTGGATTTCCATGCATCTCGTCGCCGGTGATCGCCGGAAATTGCTGAATTCAGTGAAATGCCCTATTCCAGTTGCACAAGTTAAATTAGCCCGAATTAGCCTTCGATTCAATAGACAAAAATGATCAGTGAGCTGTTTTAAGCAAGCCTGTGAAGTCGAATTGTGAAATTAAGCAAGAATGAAAGCATTTCCCAAACTTGAGCTTCACCAGAAACCGGCGATCGTCGCCAGGCTTCTCCGGTGATTCCCCAGCCAATTCAATCATACCAACAGCTTTCTTATAGCTCTCAGATACTCTCGAAGCAAGGAATTGAGTTCAAATTGTGTAAAATGGAAAACCCCAATCTCAGTGCCTTCTTCTCCGGCGCCGACCATCGGAAAACCATTCCCGGCCGATCCAGCTCCAGAAACCTTGTCCACCAGATGCGCCTTGATCTCCTGAGCAACTTTTCCTACTAGCTAGACTTCCAATTCGGCCTAAATCAGAAGATATAGCTATGCCCTAATTCCTGTCCAGTGCTATGATTAGAAACTCCAGCCACCGAGTTCATCGCCGGTTTTCATCACTTTCAGGCCATCTCTTGCCCTAGGTCCAGTTGAGTGAATTGTTCCTGTTACTGAGGCCTACCTCCCAGACAAAGTGGTGCATCAATTGGAGTCCTAGATCAAAAGTTATGGCAAGGCCTAGTTTCTGGCCATGTCAGTGCAATGCCAGGCTATGTCAGCCAGTGGCATTAGCCCTTTTCACTTCCTTCTTGATGTGTATTTTGAGCATGACTTTGTCCCTTAGACTCCTGAGGTTGTGATCTACAATTTCTTCTTCTATCACAACTTGATTTGAGCCCTTGAACTGCATTTGATGATTAGCCCTAGATTTTGACATTGTCAGCCCAATGTCAGAGCATGTCAGTCAGTGGCATTAGCTCATTTCACCTCTTTCCAGTTATGCAAATTGAAAATAACTTTGTCCATTAGACTTGTGGAATTGTAATCTACATTTCATTCTATTGTCACAAGTTGAGATAATCCTTCTACCATTCATTAACCTTATGTCGATGCCTTGAACCGAATGTCGACCTAAAGACATTCATCGATTTTGGGCAAACCAGCCGTGGACTTAATGTCAATTCCCATATCCTGGAACCCTAGAAGTTCCTAGCACTCATCTTCAGCGCTAACTCTATGGGTTGGCCCTAATCAACTTCTATGGTACCTAAATCCAATTATTTCAGAATCATCAAGACATTCATCTTTGCATTATTGCATGTAGTATAATAATGTATTGAAAAGGTTGTGATTCTTGGTTGCTTGTTTGATCTTTGCTCAGAGTCGGAGCCAGAGTTCGAGGACTTCACTGCTAACCCGACATCAACTGCTGTCTCTTATGACGCGGAAGGCAAGTCATAGTCTTGATCATGTTGAATCTATATTTTATGAATTGCTATAATATGACCTTGAGTATAAGTAGTATTGCATGAGAATGGATGAATTGTGAATTGGCAGTATTAAGTTGGATGCTTGTGAAATGTGAATTGATCAAATAGTGAGCCATAAACTATTATAAGTGTATTTATATATATTCATGAAATAGAACCCTTAGCCGTGACCAGGGTTTTGGTATGGAATGGTGGTACTAGCACTGGTTGTGCTTGGCTGCACTGGACATGCAGGCACTGTAGGTGCATGGTGTGTGGTATGATCTGGTCACTGGCATACAAGGACTAGAACCTTGTGTTGTGCGTCTAGTGGCATGAAACACGTGCTAACCGCAAGCCTGGTATGGGACAGGCCTGAACAAGTACTTATGCAGATCGCACATGAAACCCCTGCATGAGATGGAAAACAATACACTGATTTCACAGAGTGCGGCTCCTCCACGTATCACTGTATGTGATTTGATCATGCACGCTGACCCAGTAATGGGAAGAGGCTTGGGGGTGGGGGTAGATCCCACCACAAACTGTGGTTCGCGAGAGATCCACAGGGTCAGGGGTGAATTGTAAGTGAAACATAACAAAAGTTCTTGTTATCTCCACCTTGCCACTCACAGTATGAAGTGAGTCAGGGGTCCAATCCTTGTGATAGGAAGGGCTTGAAAGTGGAATATCTTGCGGGTAAATTGGTACCTCTCTGCAGAGTTAAAAATGTATTCGAATACTCCGAGCTCCCGGGTTTATAGGAGTCTGCTGCGGTGGATTAAATCCACGGGGTGTGACACAAGTATTATTTTCTAAATAAAATTTGATAAGTCAAGATTACCCAAATGACATGTGTTGTCATGATAAGGGGTGCTACCGTGGGCTGTCGTGTGTCGACGTGTCGCGGTAGTGCTATAATCTAGTGAACATGAATGATGATGTTATATTATGAAAGGTGCTGCCATGAGATGAGATATGAAAGAAAAGATTACTTTATAAACATCCATAATTCTTGACTAGTCTAGGTTCATAACAACATTACTATAAGTATCTACTCTTCCCTATGACTTGCTGAGTACGTAAGTACTCACCCTTGCAACTTACAACCCAGAAGATGGAGCGTACCAAGATCAAGAGGAAGGCATGGAGAACTTCTTGGATCCAGAAGAAGGAGAGCCAGATCCGTCAAATCCCTGATGTGTTGTTCTGCCGTCAACTTCGTACTGTGGAAGGGACACCTATCATCCGCTGTGTAGAAGTTTTTATTTTGCTTAAACTAAACCTTGATGCCGCGAAGGTATTGTAATCTTTTTATGTAATATTAAGGCCAGCAGGCCACACTGCTTAATACTTTCTAAGTTTTTCTACTGCAATGTGAATATACTCCTGTGCTTGACTTATCCTGGGAAGTCAAAGGTATGCTTGTATGGGACTAGCTATAGCAAGCTAGGTCTCCACGGGAGTAGTCGTAGTCCCAGTTTTGGGGCGCGACAAGACAGGTGGTACTTCCAGTAACACTGGGAGAACCAGATAATTTCTGGACAGAATTGATTACTTTCAACGTAATTGATTGTGATTTGGCCTATAACGCTATTTTTAGCAAGCCAACTCTCGCTAAATTCATGATGTCGACGCACTATGCTTATCAGTGCGGCAAGTTGCTGGGCCCCAAAGGTGTTAACTCGGTCTGAGGCAGCCAGAATACGGCGATAACTTGTGATCGATTATCCCTGGAGTTAGTGGATCAACTTCCCCTTCGGGACGTCAAGATTGCGACCACGACTTCTGATACGATCAAAGTTTCCCCGCGACCAGATGAAAAGTTAAAACTAGTTCCATTGTACCTAAATGATCCATCTAGACCATTCGGATCGGATCAGGCCTGGACGACAAATAGGAGCTCGAGCTCGTTACTTTCCTCTGAGCTAATTTAGATGTGTTTGCGTGGAAACCATGCGACATGTCTGGAGTCCCAAGGGAGGTAATTGAGCACAGGTTAGCAATCCGACCTGGACAGCGACCGATAAAGCAAAAGCTCAGACGCTTTGCTGTTGATCGGCAAGAAGCCATCTGAGTGGAGCTGGATAAACTCTAGAAAGCAGGATTTATTCATGAAGTCGATCATCCTGAGTGGCTTGCGAACCCGATCATGGTTCTAAAGTCAAATGGGTACCATCAAATTAGCATGGCAGAAGAAGATGAAGAGAAAACTGCCTTCAACACACCATTTGGTACCTACTGCTACGTCAGAATGCCATTTGGTCTCAAGAACGCCGGTTCCACGTATCAGCGCCTGATGCAAAGGACTTTTCTTTCCCAGATAGGGCATAATATTGAAGCTTACATTGATGATTTGGTTGTAAAAAGTTTGAAAAGCTTGAGTCATTTGGATGATCTTGCTGAAACCTTTTGTAATCTAAACAAGCATGGAATAAAATTAAACCTAGAAAATGTTCCTTCAGGGTTTCTTCTGGCAAACTTTTGGGTTTCCTTGTTTGTTCGAGAGGAATAGAGGCTAATCCTGAGAAAATCAGGGCCATTGAGAAAATGAGATCTCCTTCGACCATGAAGGACATCCAGAACCTAACAGGTCGTATGGTGGCTCTTAGCCGTTTCATATCAAGGCAAGGCGAACGAGGCCTGCCTTCTTCAAGGCTCTTTGCAAACACAATGGCTTTACCTGGTCGGATGAAGCCGAAAAAGCTTTTCAAGAGGTTAAAAAGTATTTGTCTAGTCCGCCAGTACTGGTCTCTCTGAATTTGGGGGAACCACTACTTCTTTATTTTGCGGCCACCCCTCATGCGGTCAGCACAGTTCTGGTCGTGGAGAGAGAGGATGTACAACAACCAGTCTATTACGTAAGCGAGGTACTTCACGGTCCAAAGGAGCGCTACCCTGAGGTGCAAAAGACACTTTACGCACTTTTGATGAATTCCCATAAGCTACGACATTACTTTCAAGTGCACAAAATTATTATGCCCTCGTCCTTCCCATTATGAGATATAATCCGCAACCTAGAGAAATCTGGTCGCATCGCGAAGTGGACAGTGAAACTTGGAGCATTTGACATCCATTTCACCCCTCGCATTGTAGTTAAATCTCAAATCCTTGCAGACTTTGTGGTCGAATGGACTAATCCTGACCCTCTTGCGAAGGAATCCAAAGATTTATCCTGTATCGATCATTGGACGATGTATTTTGATGGAGTGGTCTTAATCACGCCTCAGGGCGACCAACTCAAGTATGTCATTCAATTACACTTTGTTAGAAGCAACAACGCTGCAGAGTATGAAGGTCTTATTGCAGGGCTTTGGGCAGCTAAATTCCTCGGAGTCCATCGATTAGTGGTGAGGGGAGACTCACAACTAGTCGTCAACTAGGTAAACAAGGGGTACAACACCTCCGATGAGACAATGGCTCATTACCTGGGGGAAGTGAGAAAGTTGGAAAAACACTTCAGTCATTTCAAAGTCCAATATATCTTGCAAAAGGGCAATATTCCCGCAGATCAATTATCTAAAATTGGGTCCTCACGCACATCCGCTCCGGCAGGAGTGTTCGTTGAACACTTGGAACGCCCTTTGATCATGACTTCGATCGAAGATGACTCGGTGACAGTTTGCATCACCAGCCTTGGGCATGAAGGAGATTGGACCCATCCATTGAGGGTCTATCTCAAACATGGGACCTTGCCCAAGGATGAAACCGAGAGTGATCGGTTAATTCAGAAAGTGCGCCTGTATAAACTCATAGATGGGGTTTTATACAGAAAGGGTACTAAGGAGTATTCATGCGCTGCATATCTCAAGAGGAAGGTAAATCTCTCTTGAAAGAAATTCATGATGGTGTATGTGGTGCACACACGTCATTTTGCATACTGGTTGGAAAAGCTTTCCGATAGGGTTTTTACTGGCCTTCGGCACTTGATGATGCCAAGAATTTGATCAAAACATGCCCATAGTGTCAATTTCATGCGAGACAGGTTCATCAGCCCGCATGTACCTTACAAACTATTCCTCTAACATGGCCTTTTGTGGTCTAGGGGATAGATATTGTGGGTCCTATGCCCCAAGCGGTCAATCGGTACAAGTTCTTGTTCGTAGCCATTGATACGTTTACGAAGTGGATTGAGGCTGAACTAGTTTACAATGTTACTGCCACTACGGCGAAGAAATTATTTCATAAGAATATAGTCACACGATTTGGTGTTCCAAGTCGTCTCATTACCGACAATGGTTCTTAGTTTGTCAGTGGTCTCTTTTTGGACTATTGCGACGATATTGGGACCAAAGTATGCTTTGCTTCTGTAGCTCATCCACAGAGCAATGGTGTTGTTGAATGTGCCAACGAGCAGATATTACAAGGCATAAAGAAACGAGTTTTTGATTGCCTTAAGATGCGCTCGGGGGCTTGGGTAGATGAACTTTACTCCATTCTATGGGCATTACGCACTACTTGTAGTCGGGCTATGGGTGGGACACCTTTTCAACTAGTATATGGTGCTGAGACTGTCTTACCTATGGAAATCCGCATTGGGTTAGTTCAGGTAGATCAAGTCGATCAGACTGATTAGCTCGAACAGCGGACCCAAGATATTACTCTCCTCGAAGATAAACGCGATCGGGCCCTGATCAAGTCTGCGACATATTTACAAGCTTTACGTAAATATCACAGTAAATGGATGCGGGCTCGTAGTCTTACGTGGGAGACTTGGTTTTACAAAAAATACAAAACCAGCCTAACCGTAATAAATTCTCCCCTCAGTGGGAAGGCCCTTATATTGTGGTTTCAGTACCACGACCAGGATTGGCTCGACTAATGTGGAGGATGGAAGGATCTTGTCCAATACTTGGAACATAGATCAACTACGCAAGTTCTACGTGTAAGTCTCCTATTTCTTTTATCCTTTTCAATTAGCATGATTTGTTAAAAAATAATGAGTACTTTTCTTCGAACTATGTTATGGTTTCTTTTTTCTCTTGCCACACCATACCGAGCTACGCTCGGGGGCTAGTCGCCAATGACATCTTATTATGATAACTAGGTTGGATTCGCGGGCCGATCTCATGGTCTCATCTAGATAAGACATTCCTAAATAAGCTGTTTCTAAACACACACGGGACTTACTAGCATGTTTCTGATCATTCGAGTGGCTGCCTATTTGTAATAAGATTTGGTATTGTATTAAGATCAGTATCGGTGTGACCAGATGATCGTATCTAAGTCAAGTCATTTCTTTATAAACCATTTCTAAACATGTAAGAAACTCACTAGATATTTCTGATTGTCAAAAACCCATATTTTTCCCGAGATTATAACACTAAGTCTCCAGTACTTATGATCTCAGGAGGGGGCTATGTAACACCCTGATTGTGGGGGTGAAAATTTCTTTTTCATAAAAATCATGCATGCATGTATCTCTGTAGTAGTAGCCAAATCTTCTAGTTTAAACCAGATCTGATCCCCAAAAATCTCAAAATCTACCCTGTAGATCCAATTCAAGATCAGATTTCTCAGATATGACCTATCATCAATCTTGAGTATAAAAGTCTTCAGAAGCCAGATCAAATTCGATCTCTAACTCCCAGAATTATCAATTTCTTTCTGTTTTCAAAAACAGAAATTATTTAAATTACCCTAAGTACCCTGAGTTTGAGAATTCAGATTTAACCAAATCTTGACCAAGTCCAGACCAGATTATTCATGGATTATGATCATGGGTATGCCAATACCTTAATCCAAAAATTTGGCAACCAGATTCCCCCATCTAAGCCCTTTTCACAAATCAATCCAGATTGTATCGCAGATTAGTCAATTTCTGATTTTCTAGAAGCCTGAAAAGGCTAAAAGCCACAAACCAGCTCCAAATCTCAATTTGATTCAGGGAACACCTCCCAAATACTATTCAATACAAAATCTCCTTTTGTCAGAACATCAAAATCTCACCCTAAGTCTCCGAATTCCAGTTTCGACAAAACCCCAATTTGAAGTACCCTAATTACCCTATTTTTGTTTTATCTGAAAACTACTCAAATGTTCCAGATTTTATCAAATACCTTTGCCAAATTATCTGATGAATAAAGTTTGCTAGAGATTTGAAGTCAAAATCAGTCCAAACCATCCAAATCTCAGATTTTACAGATCAGTCCAAGCCAATTTTCAGATTTTGCAACCAGGTCCAAGTGCCTGTTTTCGACCAGCAGCCGCCAGCCCGCCTTCAACCAGAGCCGTGCTATTTTCGACCACGACCAGCTGTGCCACTTCGCTGCATTCTTCGCCGCCGGTGAAGTCCCGCCGTCGCCAGCACCACCGTAACCTTGCCGCCACGTGTGCGCACCTGATTGGCCACCTTGGCACCGCACCAGCAGCACCAGCGCCGACAACTTTCCCCCGTGCGCACGGCATCGCCAGCAGTAGCAGGAGCTTTGAGCCACGTCGCAGCCATGCCGGAGCTGCAAATCTTTTCGCCATCGCGTCGCCGCTGCGCCAGCACCGACCGTGCTGTAAAGCCGCCAAGGCCGCTGTGCACGTCGCGTCGCCGCTGCCGCTGCCACTGTCGTCCAATCGATTCGCCGTCGAATCAACAGTAGTAATTCTCGAGGCATCTAGCCATTGTAAGCTTCGCCATGCCTATTTAAGCATGCCCATCACCTGCTTCACACCTCACCAGAACCCACAAAATCACTATCTCCACCGTGTTCGTCTTCTTCTCCGGTGAGCCAGTGAAGAGGAGCACGACACCGGCACGAACCACTGCACCATCCTTCAATCCAACCTCACCGGTGAGTATCTCTTGTTCCTCTCATCGTGCTGTAGCGAGTAATTGCACTCTGGTGACCTCTAACGCCGGTGATTGCCGGAATCCTCGATTTTCGCTGTTTCGGCAATGCCGTTCGATTTAGCCCAAATTAGCCTCCCCTTTTGTTGCACCAATTGATCAGTAGAACCTCCCTAGAAAGCCTATGAACTTGGATTTCAAATTCAGGATTGCATTCGAACTTTCCCTGTTTTCACGCGCTGCTGTGAGAAGCTCACGTCGCCGGCCCATGCCACTTCTTCTCCGGCAAAATTGACAATTCCAGTAGCTTTCCTTTGCTTCTAGCTTGCTCCCACTGAATTGAATCGATCTCCAGATCTCCCAAATGGAAATGCCGAAATCCAGTGCCTTCTTCTCCGGCGCAGTTCACCGGAATTCATCTCCGGACACCGCCGGCGACGCCACCTTGTCTAGCACCTTCGCCTCAATAATCTCCTGAGCACATCTCTCTACTACCTCGACCTCTGGATCTACCCAAATCGCAAGTTATAGCCATGCCAAGAATCTATCCAGTACTGTGCTGTGCCATGTCGCCACCGTACTTCCTCACCGCCGCTCATCACCGTCCGGCCATCTCTGTTCTTGAAATCACCACCATTGAGTTCCTGTTGTCTTCGCCTACCTCCTAGACATAGTTGGCGAAGTAATCAAGCCCTAAATCGATTAAATCACCAAAGCCCTTGTTTTTGACAGTGCACAAACATTCAGTTCACTGTGTCCAAGGGTGTTTTTGCAAAATCTTTGACTTCCTAGACTTACCTGTGAAAACCACTTTGTCAAATAGCTACCTTACTGCATTATGCACCAGATGCTTGAATCAAAACGCCTTTTGCCCACTGAAAATCTCCAGAACAATGCCAATGCCACTCCTTGACAATGTCAGCCCTTGTCAGTCTATGTCAGCCAGTGGCATTGGGCCAATTTGACCACTTCTGGTTGTGCAAATTGAAATCCACTTTGTCCCCTAAGCCTGTAGAGCTATGTTCTACATTTATTTCAACTGCCACATCTTGAGATGAGCCCTCTAGCTTCCTTTGAAGCTATGTTGGAGCCCTGAACCGAATGTCGACCTATTGACGTTCGTCGTTTTTGAGCAAGCCAGCAGCGGACTTGATGTCCATATTGTAGCCTTGAAACCCTGAGAGCTTCTAACACTATCTCTAGCCCAGACTCTACAGATTCGAGAGTTTAACTCGATTCTAGCTTCCAAATCCTGCCTGTTTCAGCATCGCCAAGATCTTTTCTCCTTTTCATGTTGCATGTAGATTTTAAAGCATTTAAAATGGTTTGTGACCTTTGTGTGCTTTGTTTGTTGGTGAGTAGATCAAGTGCCCGAGTTCGTAGACTTCGTCATCGACCCGACATCGACTGTTGTTTCTTACGACGTGGAAGGTAAGTCATATTCTTGAACATCTTTAACCTATATTTTAAAATTTTTTAAGATATTATCTTGATTATAAAGTAGTATTGCATTTGATGAGAAAAGAATGATTTGGCAGTACTAGGCTGGATGACTGTTAAATATGTGGAATGATATGATAGTGAGCCATAACTAATATATATATGTATATATTTTATATTTACGAAATAAAACCCCTAGCCGTGACCAGGGTTTTGGTATGAAATGGTGGTAGCACTGGATCTGCATGGTTTGTGGTATGACCTGGTCACTGGCATATAAGGACTAGAACCTTGTGTTGTGCGTCTAGTGGCATGAAAAACGTACTGACCGCAAGCCTGGTATGGGACAGGTCTGAACAAGTAGTATGCGGATCACACATGAAACCCCTATATGACATGTGTTGCATCTAGGCCTTTTATGCCTAACCCTAATTTTGATAATTGATGAAAACAAAGTGTTTCGGACTGACTGTGTTTCTGAGATTTTTGATATATAGCGTGTTTGGGAAGAAATACAAGATGATCAAGATGAACCCGACGTAAAACGAAAAAGCACAAGTCACAAACAAACAAAGTCGAGACGCAAATCGAGAAATGCAAAGGACCTAAGGTAATGAGTTTTTATTTTTACCGATCTCGGTGTTTGGAGGTTGATCGGTTAAGGATTTTATTTTTAGACTTAACCGTACTATAAAGAAGGGTTGCAAAATCCTCTCTACATCTTCAACATGAACCGAGAAACTTAGGTCATTGCATTGCATTCTTTTTGGTTGGATTTGATTTTAATTTGATTTTCAAAGATTTGGATTTTCAGTTGAGTTTTTGACAGTAGAAGAGTTTTCCAAATTTCCAGAAAGATCTAGGCAGATCTGGCTTTTTGCTTCTGTTGACAAAAATGTAGCCCTTAAAATTATCTTTCAAACGAGCTATTAAACACCTCTTTTAGATTTCTGTATTTAAAGTTATAGTTGTTTCTGTTCAGACTGACTGTCAGTTTGCTGAACTGACTATCAGTTTGAATGTCAGTTAGTGTTAACTGACAATTGTCCAGAGAGTGTGTTTTTTGGGCCAAAACTTTTTGTACTAAACTGACTGTCAGTTTGCCCATACTGACTGTCAGTTGGGGTTTCGACCACAGTTGTTTTTATCTGAGTTTTCTTTTAAATTGGTCGATGTTTTGGTCGAACTGACTGTCAATTTGGGGTTTCAAGTTTTCATATACGACCACAAACGGCTAGCTATTTTTTATCCGTAAATTTTGTCGGCCGTTGTGTATGTAACTGACTGTCAGTTAGGTGAACTGACTGTCAGTTAGGTGAACAGACTGTCAGTTTGTGTTGCTGATTTTCAGCTCTAGCTCCAACGATTCTTTTGATCCTTGAGGCTATAAATAGGGGCTTGCATTCTTATACACTCTCGAGCTTTAGTTTTCTACACAAAATCTTGATCTGTTTATCAAGTCGAGTGTTTTCTGATCCACCAAGCATTCCAGCTCATTGCATTTGCATACGTGTAGTTTCTCGGTGCGTGTTTGGAGGTCTAGAGAAGACCTTGCTGCCTATTACTGTTGGTGAGCGCCCTCACCTAGACGGTTTGGTGGCGTGGCCGTTGACCTCTCCAGATTCGGAGATTGTTGGAGAGGCTCGATAAAGTTGTACAAGGCATCGGTGCTCGCCTTTCCGGAGTGGATAAGGAGCAACCAATAGTGGATAATATCCTTCGTGGGTAGAGGCAAAACTCAATTGACATTGAGTGCTTCAACGAGGATTAGTAGAGACTGGGTGAGTCTCTGATACCTCGGTAAAAATCGATTGTGTTTGTCTTCTCCTCTTTATTGTTTAATTGTTATTTGATCTTTTGCAATATTTGCTCTTATCCAAAAAGTTTTAAAGCCTCCTATTCACCCCCCTCTAGTCGGCATCCTTGATCCTACACGTGGTATCAGAGCGAGGTCTCTCGATTCATTAGGCTTTACCTCCTAGAGAGAGGATGTCATCTAATGATGGTTTCTCTCTTGGTCATACCAGTCGTGCGCCTATCTTTGATGGGACAAACTATCCTTATTGGAAAGTGCGCATGTCGGTATTCCTAGAGGCCATGGGACTTGACGTATGGGATATTGTTAAACTCGGTTTTACTCCTCCGGATGATCCAGCAAGTCACTCTGAAGACGATAGGAGAAAACTGCATTTAAATGCCCGTGCGAAAAATGCACTCTTTGCCGGTTTATCTTTAAATGAGTTTAACCGTGTAAGCAATCTCATGACTACTCACAAGGTTTGGACCACCCTCGAAGAAATGTACGAGGGCACTATAAAAGTTAAAGAGGCAAAATTGCTCATGGTGAGACAACGATATGAGACTTTCACAATGTCGTCAACCGAGTCCGTGGACTCCATGTTCACTCGGTTGAATAATATTGTGAACAAACTCAAGGGGCTCGGAGTTGTGTTTACTGATCTTGATATTGTGAGAAAGATGCTCAGGGCTTTACCAAAAAGCTTCGACACTCTGGTGACGGTTCTCACAAACTCTGACTTGTCGACCACGACACTGACTGATCTCTATGAGAACCTCATCACCCATGAGATGCACAAAATGGAGAAGAAGGAAGCAGCCGAACCCTCTGAGACAAAGAAGAAGGCATTGGCTTTCAAAGCCAACACTAAGAATGATTCAAGTGATGGCTCCTCCGACGAAGATCTTGCACTCATGGTAAAGAATACTCAGAAACTTCTTCGCAGGTTACACAAGAAGGGTGTCAACATTGACACACGACCCAAGGGACTAAAGCAAACCAACTTCAGGGACATCATTTGCTATGGATGTCATGAAAAGGGACATATAGCATCAAGATGTCCAAACAAGAACAAGACATGGAACAAGAAGAAGAAATTCTTCAAGAAGAGCAATGACTCATCCAAAGAAGCATGCTTCGGAGAATGGATGTCTGGTGGAGAGAGCTCCGACTCCGACTCCGACGATGAAGAAGGTTGCTCCAAGAAGCTAGGTAGACTAGCTCTCTGCAACACATCGACTAGTTCGCCCCTTTGTCTTATGGCTAAGGGCGATGAAAAGGTACATTCTTCCGATCCCTCATATGAAGAACTAGTTGAAATGATCACCGAGTTAAATGAAGTTTATGAAGCTACTAAAAAGAAGTATAGAGAGCTTAAAGAAGAACATTCTTCGTTACACACTCAATACTCCGAGCTAAAAGATTCTTATGAAAGCATGCTCATGAAAGATATTACTAATGCTTCATCTAAGGTAGATGTTTCCACTTCATGTGATTTAAATGATACTCCTTCTAGTAGTCATCATATACCATGTATTTCAAATGATATCATCTTAAATGAAAATAATGAACTTAAGGCACAAGTTGAAAAACTTGGAAAAGGTCTAGAAAACTGCTATAAGGGAAAAGTATCACTTGATCTCATACTTAGCAAACAAAAATGTTCATTTAGAAAAGAAGGATTAGGATACTTTCTGAAGAAAGAAAAGAAACAAAACACTAAAACTGTTTTTGTAAAAGCATGCAACACATGTTGCTTTAAATGCCATGAAACTGGTCATTCGCATGAAGCATGTCCTTTAATGACTCCAAATTATGTTGATGCTTGCTGCATGCTTCAAAAGTCGAAGAAAGGTTATGCTATAGCAAAGTATGTTGGTGCACCCATGTTAAATAAAAAGAAGAAATCTATTTGGGTGCCCAAAGCTTTGATTGCTAACATTGAAGGACCCAAAAAAGTTTGGGTACCTAAAAAGACTTAATTCTTTTTATGCAGGTGAACTACAAGACCGGTGGGAGGCATTGGGTGCTAGACAGCGGATGCTCCGAACACATGACTGGTAACAAGAAGTTGTTCACCTCACTTGAAGACAACTCAAGCGAAAATCAAAAGATCACCTTTGGCGACAACCGTCAGGGAAATGTGGTAGGCTTGGGTAAAATTGCGATTTCAAACGATCTTTCAATTTCAAATGTTTTTCTTGTTGAATCTCTGAATTTTAATTTGCTTTCCGTTGTACAAATTTGCGATTTTGGTTTCGCTGCACGTTTTATCCCAAAGAAGTTTTAGTTGAAAGTTTGAAAGACAATTCTTTGATTTTTAAAGGCTTTCGTTTTGGAAATCTTGGTTGATTTTCACTCAAAAGATGCATCTCTTTCAACATGTCTTGTCTCTCAAACCTCAAAAGGTTGGCTATGACATAGACGACTTGCACATGTTGGAATGCATCAATTGAGAAAACTTTTAAAACGTGATTTGGTTGTTGGCTTAAAGGATGTGAATTTTGAAAAGGATAAACCTTGTAGCGCCTGTCAAGCTGGCAAGCAAGTAGCTACTTCACATTCAATTAAGCGCGTTCATCAACTTGCAAACCTTTGGAACTATTGCATATGGATTTATTTGGACCTTCTGAGTTCCAAAGTATCAGGGATAGCAATTATGGTTTTGTGATTGTTGACGATTTTACTCGCTATACTTGGGTTTTCTTTATTTCTCAAATATCTGAAACCCCCGATGTTTTCAAAAGTTTTGCAAAACGTGTTTCTACTTGTCGTGGTATAAAAAATACCTCGGCAGGTTTGATGACGTGCGCAACACGTGTTCCTCAACGCGAGCTGACCGTGTGATGGGTTACCACGCGTTGGACAATCTCAGAGATTGACACAAGGGTTTATACAGGTTCAGGCCTCAGTGGAGGCCCTAGTCTTGTTGACATGCTCCCGATGAGCGTCGGCTAGGGGGCTCTCTCCCGGAGAGAGGGCTCCAGAGCACGCCTATTCGTTTTTTGGATTGAGTACAAATGAGTGTCTTGGGTTACAAGAGAGGGTTACAAGGGTATATATAGACCCCAAAAGACGTAAATTACCAAGCTACCCCTGCTACAACCGTCGGATCGAGGGCAGGATGGTCTTTTGGCGAGGTCCAGGGCACCGATCTTGCACACGTGGCGACCCTCGAAATCAGTGCCTCCCAGAAAAGGGGCTTCGGGGGAAGTCTCTCCCTAGCCCGGGGAAGGGGCTCCGGGAGAGGTCTTCCCCTAGCCTGGAGAAGATGCTCCGGGGGAGGTATCCCCCGGCCCGGAGAAGGGGCTCCGGGGGAGGTATCCCCCGAGCCCGGAGAAGGGGCCCCGGGAGAGGCCTCTCCCTAGCCCGGAGGAGGGGCTCCAGGAGAGGTCTCTCCCTAGCCCGGAGGAGGGGCTCCAGGAGAGGTCTCTCCCTAGCCCGGAGGAGGGGCTCCAGGAGAGGTCTCTCCCAAGCCCGGAAAAGGTGCGCCCGGGGAAGTCTCCCCCGAGCCCGGAGGAGGTGCGCCGGGGGAAGTCTCCCCCGAGCCCGGAGAAGGGGCTCCGGGGGAGGTCTCCCCCGGCCTGGAGAAGGGGCTCCGGGGGATCCTCCTCCCGTCCTTGGGTGACGCTTCTGACATTGCTAGTATTTTTCCCCCAACAGAAGCCCCCCGCACCCCCGAGGACATTTGATGTCGTCGGGGGGTGCGATTCATTATTTAGGGGAAAATGGCCCTCTCCCGGAGAGCTACTCCGGACGCAACTCATCCTTTTCCGAGAGGAGCGCTATTTAAGTTTGCCATATGTTGCCTCAATATCTGTGTGACCCTTCGTATTCACGGCGGGGATCCCTCGAGCTGACACGTGGCAACCATCGGGGGCACCTCAGCCCCCTATATATGGAGGGGCCCGCCTCAGGTGAGGCTCACTTCCTTCTCCTTAGCCCTCATATTCCACCACATTCCCCGGGAGTAATTTCTTCCCCGGCTTCAAAAAACCTCTCCGGGAGAGACGAAGAGATAGCGTCGAAAGGGTGCGGGAAGGCATCAGGTATTCCGGAGGACGCGACTTCTGATTACCTTGGGACAACGGAGTTCTCCGTGGGGGACCGGGATACCCTCGTCTCCCGGAGGATATTTGCGGAGGGAGACATTCGTGTCCCAGCTGCGGGGGAGACGACCCCAAGTCCCCGGGACGGAGAAGTGGTGGCCTTCATGGCCTTCATCCAGGCAGGCCTGCGGCTCCCGATCCACCCCCTTCTCCGGGACTTTCTCCGGGAGCACGGGATCGCTTTAAAACACTTAACACCCAACGTTCTCGTGAGAATGGGGTTGTTTTTGTGGCTATGCGAGACCACCGCCGGAGTGGAGGGGACACTCCGCCTCTTCTCCTACTTCTACCGGGTGGCAGCGAAGAGTTCCCCGGTGGTGAAGCACGGGCCGAAGTCTACTTGCGGCTCGGTGATGCTGAAGTATGCTCCTTCCCGGGCGGAAGAGTACCCGGTGACGGCCTCCCAAGAGCATTGGGAGGGATGGAGCCGGAGATGGTTCTACCTCCGGGCTGGTGACCCGGAGATGGTTTACTCCCCAAGGCCGGCGACGCTCGGTCATCCCTCCGGTCCCCCGGCCTTGACGATGGAGGAACTAACCTCCGTCGCGAAGATGACGGAGGCCCGCTCCCTGAGGAGTATGCGGGACTTAGCGGAGTAGTTTCTTCTCCTTCGGCTTAGCCCCTTCAGCCGGAGTCGGAGGGGTCCGGGACTTGGCCCAGAGCTTCGTCCTCCAAGGTTTCCGGTGTCGCGATGTAAGTTTCCAATTCCTAGGATTTCATATGTTTCGTAGGAATTGGTTTTGCTGATTGTTCGCCTCTTGCAGTTAGGTCCTACAAGTCCACCCGGGAGAACGCCGAGCACTCCCGGTGCCTCGCTGCTATCGGGGAGGGTCCTCCCCGGAATATTGTCGCCGAGGCCTTCGGGATGACCCTCCCGGACAGGGTTCCACTTCCAACTCTGACCTCCCACAGGCGGCGGAATGCGGGGGCGCTCCCGGCGGCTAAATGCGCTAAGACCGCGCAGGCACCGGGCGAGAGCTCCAACCAAGCCCACGCCCCATCACCGGCACCGGTGTGGAGGCCAGCGGGGACACCCGGTGCCCCGGAAAGGATAAGACCTCCGGGCAAGTGAGGTCCCCCCCGGTCAAGGCGACTTCGGAGACGCCCCGGACACCGGGGGAGGTGAGGCCATTGCCGGCCCAAACTACGGTGGCACCCCAGGGGCCGGGGGAGGCTGTACCTCCAGCACAAGTGACTCCCTCGGGGGGATCGCAGCCCCCAGAGCCGGGGTTCGAGGAAAGCCCCATGGACACGGCCACGCTGGTCGCGCAACTTGATGCCTTGGGGGCATCGGGCGTGTACGACCACGTGGTCGTGGAGGAGGATGAGCCCACCTCTGGGGACTACGACGCCACTCCTTCCCTGGAGCAAGCTCTCCGGGAGGATCCCCGGGGGGGTATACTTCCGGGGTAATGGCGCTTTTGCACGCCTGGACGCACTCTTTGCTCCCGACGTCGCATCTTCCCCGGCACCACCTCCCGGGGGAGCGAGCCATCACGTCCCCCCCGGGGGTGACACCTTGGCGACACCGCGGCCAGGGAGGGCAGCCCCCCGGACGCTACAGAGCTCACCTCGCACGGGAGACGGGAGGTCCCCCGCCCCTCCCCCGGGAGACGTTCTCCAAGGCTCCGGGAGCGGGGTTGGTGATGGGGGCCTTCCGATGGGAGGTGACCCCCGTTCCCCGGCGAGGGGGGCATCTTTCTTCTCCTTGGAGGAGGCGCGCAAGCTCTCCTTGAGCCTCGTTACCCCTAAGGTGTGGGCTCATGTCCGGGAGGGAGGCATCGACGAGCGCTACGGGGAGGTCGTCTCCTTGGCTTTACAGGTAAAAAACTTGACCTCCCACTTTGCCGCTTGCATTCGTTGACCTATTTTTTTTTCTTAGACCACCGCCGTAGCCCGTGCTGTCCGGACTCGCCTCGCCTGGGAGAATGAGGACATGCGGTCGGCCTTGGCCTCCGCAGAAGCGGAGCGCGACGCTGCCGTCCGGGAAAGGGACGCGGCAGCCCAGGCCCGGGAGAGGTTCGTCCGGGAGAGGGACGCGACCACCCGGGAGTTGGAGCGCGTCCGGGCGTTGTTGGCCCCCGCGGAGGTTGCCCGGGACACCGCCATCCAGGAGCTGGAGGGCGTCCGGGAGCAGCTGGCATCCTCCGAGTAGGCTCACTCCCGGGCACTTCAGGAGACGGAGGCCACGGGGGCTCGAGCCCTTGTATCGGCGGGGAATCGACTCCGGGCCACGTTGATTGGGCTCGGGGTCGAGTTCCGGGAGGAGGAGAATCCTCGCAACCCGCTGATATCTTTGGCGGAGGCTCGTCGATTCTTCACCCAGCACATCGCGGTGATCCCGGAGGCCGCGGACGTTCGAGCCCGGGCCTTGGCGTCTACCACCACCACACTCGCAGCCTCCTTGGTGGAGTATCAGGGGGTCGGGGCCCAAGCTATCGGGCGCCTTGTCCCCCGGAGCTTCCCGGAGTTCTACAAGCCCCGCCGGGCAGTGCTGGAGGAGTTGGCGGGGGCTTTCTACGACCGAGTGATTGAGCCCCCGCGAACGAGGCGTCCCCAAGTAGCCGAAGGGGAAGTTCCGGGCGACGCCTCCTCCGGGGGGGACGACACCGGGCAAGTATGAGCCTCCTGTCCCCCCTGGATAGATTAGGGGATTCTTTTGTGTATAGGATTTTTGTTCCCGGTAGTTCCGTAGGGGGAACCCCGGACTTGTAAATCATTTGACAATGAAATGAAATTTTTTTTGCTAAGTTATCTTGTTATGGTCAGGTGCCCGGGGCAGGGGTCTCGGGAGAGGACGTGGAACTCCTTCCAATCACCGGGGGTCCCACCCCCAGTGTCCCCCGGGGGGACAAGCCTTGCTCCGGTGGTTGCTCGATTGGCACTTGGCGAAGTTTGACAACCATCGTGCGGAGTTGCCTGGACCTCCCCCAGGAGTGTGGGAAGTAATTCCCTTGCGAATCGAACCTCCCGCAGGGTATGAGTACTGGCCGGAGGACATATTCAACGCAGCGAGACGAAGAGTTCGGAGCTTGTATCGGGACATGGCAAGGGCTTGACGATGGGCTTAGGAGGTGCTAGTTCTCCGCATTAGACGTAGGTAGCCCCATATGTACTCCGGGAGTAATCGACTCTCGGTCATGTACCCTGTAAGCCTACCGGGAGAGGCTGTCTCCCGGCTTGTTTGCCATGGAATAAAGAGCACTTGTTTTTGTTTCACGCCTAGGCCTCGAGAGCGGTAGGTGTCGTTTCGGGAGACAATTTTCAGGGAAGTGATGCTCAACCTCCGGGGGAGGTGACCTACTCCGGGGGACGGGGTCTGGGGGAGCAGAGCTCCACCTTCGGAGGAGGTGACCCACTCCGGGGGAGAGGTCCGGAGGACGTAGTCCGGGGGAGCAGAGCTCGACCTCCAGAGGAGGTGACCTACTCCGAGAGACGAAGTCCGGGAAAGCGAGGCTCCACCTCTGGAGGAGGTGACCCACTCCGGGGAATGGAATCCGGGGGAGTGGAGTTCCACCTCCGGAGGAGGTGACCTACTCCGGGGGACGGGGTTCGGGGGAGCAGAGCTCCACCTCCGGAGGAGGTGACTCTGGGGGACGGGGTCCCGGGAGCAGAGCTCCACCTCCGGAGGAGGTGACCTACTCCGGGGAACGAAGTCCGGGGGAGAAAATCTCCACCTCCGGAGGTGACCTACTCTGGGGGACGGGGTCGGAGGGAGCAGAGCTCCACCTCCAGAGGAGGCCTGCTCCGGGGAGCTGTCCTCCGGGAGAGAAAATGACCGTGTTAGGTCAAAGTCTGATTTTTTTTCTCAGATTTAGCCAATCTTTCTGAGAAAATCCCGTAAGAATTCCAGATGCTTCCCGGAATCAGCGGGGTATGTATTTTATCTCCTCCCCCCGCAGCGGGGGGTGACTGACATAGGCGGCCTGCGCTGGAGCCATAAGAAAAATCCCGGCCGCTCCCTTTGAGGGGGGCACCTGCAAGGGGTTATCCTCGTGCAGGCGAGAGCAGGGATAAAAGATCTATCGGTCGCGCGACCCAGATCGCTCCCGGAGGAGGAAGAGCATAAAAACAAGCTCTAGAGTGTATGGGGGGGGACTAATCCCCCAAAGTGACTCGTTACCTCGGTTCCTTGGGAACCAGGTTGCTGCTTACGCCCTCAGTCCACGAGGGGATATTGTAAGCCGCCCAAGGGGGAACGGGGCTCCCGCCGTCGGGTCTTTTAAGGCTGAGCTGGAGCCTGTAGCCTCCTCGCGATGAGGGCATCCTCAGGGGGCATCCTCACGGGGAGGGCATTGTGATGAGGGCGTTGCCTCAGGGGCGCTTAAAGAAGTCTGCACAAAACCACATAACAGGGAGAAAAACCATTCGCATTGATTAAAACGAGTGGGTACAACGCCTCCACCCTTTGCGGAATCGCAGCAAGGGGAGGAAAAGGCCTTGAGGCCATTGTTACAACTCGCCACGCCTTCCCCTTGTGACGGCATCCAAAAGGGGAAGGGGGGAGGCTCGGAGGCTAAGTGTAGAATCTGCGGTGCAGGTCCGCGTTCCATGTGTGCTTCAACTCTTGGTCTTCGAGGGTAGAGAGCTTGTAAGCCCCCGAGCCAAGGATCGTGGAGATCTTGTATGGCCCTTCCCACTTTGGGCTGAGTTTCCCTTGAGCTTGAGAGTAGGTGACGCACTTGAGGACGAGGTCTCCCAAACGGAAGGCTCTCCCCCGAACACGCTTGTTGTAAGCGCGCGCCATCTCACGTTCGTAAATGGCATTGCGGAGGAGGGCCCTGTCCCGCTCTTCTTCGACGAGGTCCACCTCCAGCCTCTGGTTGTCTTCGTTAGCCTGAAACGCGGCGGCCGAAACTCCCTCGAGGAGTTCGACTTGCAGCGATTGGAAATTGATTTCTGAGGGGAGTACTGCCTCTGCCCCGTACATGAGCGAGAAGGGGGTACGCCCTGTTGCTCGGCTCGGCGTCGTTCGCATGGAGCAGAGGATGCTCGGAAGCTCGTCTGCCCATGCCCCACGCCTGGAGGCGCTTTGCTCCAGGCGGCGGCGGAGTCCTTGAAGGATAACCCCATTGACGCACTCGACCGCCCCATTGCTCTTGGTGTGAGCCACCGAGGCAAAGTGGGGGGTCGTGCCCAAGTTCTGACAGAACTCGCGAAAGATCGCAGAGTCGAACTGTGTTCCGTTATCCACGGTAATCTCACGGGGCACACTATGTTCTTCCAAAAGAACCTTTGCACCGCACGAGACATGATGGTGGCCAAGGGCTCGGCCTCCACCCACTTGGAGAAGTAGTCCACGGCAATGACTGCGTACTTGTATCCCCCGGGTGCCGGGGGGAATGGCCCTAGGAGGTCCATCCCCCACCGCGCGAAGGGCCAAGTGATTGGGATGGCCTGTAGGGTGCAAGAGGGCATGGTGGATCCCTTTGCCATCTTTTGGCAAGCCCGCAGGCAGAGACAAGGTCTCTCGCGTCGCGGGCGACTGTTGGCCAGTAGAAGCCCTGGCGAATGGCTTTGGTCACGACGGCCCATGGGCCGAGGTGGGAGCCACAACACCCGAGGTGAATATCCTCGAGGAGCTGAACTCCCTCCTCCTGCGGGAGGCAGCGAAGCAGTGCAGAGGCTCCTCGCTTGTATAACGTCCCTTCTATCAGCACATACGCTCGCGCCTTAGCGTGAAGGCATTTGGCTTCGGCTTCGTCGGAGGGCTCCCCCTCTCCCTTGATGCAAGAGATAAGGGGGGCCATCCATGATGTAGCCCGGATGATTTCCGTGACATCGGGGTCACAAGACCCGGAGTCCGGATCGGGGGCCGTTGCAGAAGGTTTCGAGATGACCTCTAGGAAAGCCCCTTCGGGGAGGGGCCCTCGGGCACTTGCTGCCCTAGCGAGGGTGTCAGCGCGATCGTTGTCCCTACGCGGGATACGACGCGCCTCGAGGCCATCGAAATAGTTTTCCATCTTTCGGACCTCGTTAAGGTAGAGGCTCAGATTCGGGTCATGGCACAAGTAGGACTTGTTCACTTGACACACCACGAGTTGAGAATCTCCCTTGACAAGGAGGCATCGGATGCCCAAAGAACGGGCGAGGCATAGTCCCAGGAGAAGGGCCTCATATTCCACGACATTGTTCGTCGCCGGAAACTCAAGCCTGGCTGCGTATTCGAGGGTTCCTCCCTCGGGGCTTCGGAGGACTACTCCTGTGCTGGCTCCTGCCAGACACAGGGAGCCGTCGAAGAAGAGGGTCCAATGGTCGTCGCACGGTGGAGGGCCACGTGCGTCTTCTTCCGGCCCGGGGACCGGAGCCCACTCGGCCACAAAGTCCGCAAGGACCTGCGACTTGATCGCGGTTCGTCCGGTTAGGGATAGCGAGAAAGGGGCTAGCTCGGCCCCCCATTTCCCTATCCGGCCGGTGGCTTCCTTGTTTCGAAGCACTTCCCCCAAAGGGAGAGAGGAAGGCACCGTGATGGGGTGGCCTAGGAAGTAGTGGCGGAGCATCCTTGATGCCATCAGGATGGCATGACAGATCTTCTCCACCTTTGTGTATCTTGTTTTGGCGCCCTGGAGAGCCTCACTCACATAGTAGAAGGGGCGTTGACGCCCATCTTCCTCCTTGACTAGGACCGCGCTGACGGCGACGGGGGTGGCCGCGAGGTAGAGGAGCAGGGGCTCCCCTTGACGTGGGCTCACAAGCATCGGGGGGCTCGCGAGATACCTCTTCAGGTCTTCGAACGCGGCCTGTGCCTCGGGGGTCCAATGGAACCCCGCGAGTCTGCGGAGGATTTTGAAAAATTGGAGGCCGCGCTCTCCCGAGCGCGAGACGAAGCGACTTAACGCGGCTAAGCGGCCGGTAAGTCGCTGTACGTCTTTGACAGAATGCGGCGGCGGCATGTCGAGGAGGGCCCGAATTTTTTCGGGATTGGCTTCAATGCCCCTCTGGGACACGAGGAAGCCAAGGAGTTTCCCTCCGCGAACGCCAAACGAGCACTTTTCCGGGTTCAGTCTTAACCCGTACTTACGGAGATTGCGAAAGGTTTCCCCCAAATCTTCGAGGTGAGCGGTCGAGAGAGGGCTCTTCACGACCGCGTCATCAACGTATACTTTTACGTTGCGGCTGATTTGGTCCCTTAGGACCAAACACATGAGGCGTTGGAAGGTCGCCCCTGTGTTTTTCAACCCAAAGGGCATGTGGACATAGCAGAAGGTGCCGAGGGGAGTTATAAAACTCGTCTTTTCCTCGTCTTCCACCGCCATCCGGACCTGGTGATAGCCCGAATAGGCATCCAAGAAACTCATCAGCTCGCATCCTGCGGTGGAGTCCACCAATTGGTCGATCCGCGGGAGTGGGAAATCATCTTTTGGGCATGCTTTATTGAGGTCGGTGAAGTCAACACACATCCTCCATTTGCCGCTTGCCTTTTTGACGAGGACAGGGTTTGCTAGCCACTCGGGGTGTAGAACTTCCCGAATGAATCCCGCCTCCCGGAGTTTAGTGATCTCTGACTTGATGGCCTCCTGCCATTCAAGGGAGAGCTTTCTCATCTTTTGTTTCACCAGGGGGCGACCAGGCATTACCGCGAGCTTATGCTCGATAACGTCCCTGGGCACGCCCCCCATGTCAGTGGGCTTCCATGCGAAAACATCCGCATTTTCGCGAAGGAAGTCGATGAGTTGCGTTGCGTGCTCCTCGGGGAGGTCAGCCCCGATTTTGACAGTCTTCCCGTTGTCATGGAAGAGAGGGACTTCTTGGAGATCCCCTTCAGGGCGAGGTTTTGGGAGGAACTTCCCGGGGAGCATGACTGGCACTTCCGGGGTCGGGGAGGAGCTTTCTCCCCCCGGGGCCTTGACCAGGTTGATGTCTCCGATCACTGCGGTAGCACGCTCGTAGAGGGAGCGAGCCATATCTTGATCGCCACGCACGGAGATCACCCCACCTGGCCCGGGGATCTTCATACAAAGGTAATTGTGGTGGACCGCTGCTCCCAGGTGGTTGATGATGGTTCTCCCCATTATGGCATTGTAGGAGGAGGGGAGGTCCACCACATCGAACCAAACCATTTCGGTCCTATAATTATCCGGGGCGCCGAAGGTCATCGGGAGATCAACCTTTTCCACGGGGTGTATGGTTTTTCCCGAGACAAAGCCTTGCAAAGGCCCTGCTGCGGGTTGCAGGAGTTTCTCGTCTACCTGCATTTCTTTGAACGCTTTTAGATAAAGGACGTCCGCCGCGCTTCCACCATCGACCAAGATTCGGGCGAGGCGACAGTTGAACACGGTGGTGGAGACGATCAGTGCGTCGTTGTGGGGGAAGCGCACCCCACACGCGTCTTCCACGGTGAATGTCACTGGGACGTCCGACCATTTTGACGGCCGAGACGTGTTGACGGCCCCTATCACCTTCACTTCTGGCGCATACTCTTTGCGCTGGCGTTTGGAATCTCGCCCGGAGGCAGATCCCCCTACAATGACATTAATGTGCCTCTGAGAGGTTTGGAAGGGGAGCTCGTCGCTCGAGCCCTTTTCCCGGCCTTGCTTCTGACGTCCACCTAGGGGAGCGGGGAGTGCCGCCAAGGCTGGCGATGGAAGGGGCAAGGAGGTAGGGCTTCCTCCCCCCGGCCCATGCTGCTCGAGAAATGCCGCGAAGTGTTGAAGGAGCGCGTGGCATTCTCGGGTTGCATGGGAGTTGGACTTGTGGAAAGCGCACCACAAATGGCTCCAGCGTCCTTGCCCCCTGGCTTGGGGACCTCTCGCGGATGGGAGGATTGGCCTCCTCCGCCGCCTTTGGGCTTGGAAAAGGGGTGCTGTCCCCGGTTAGGCTCCCGGGAGCCACCTCCGCCTTCGAGGACAAAAGTGTCCCGAGGCCTTGGCTCACTGTGAGATCCTCTCCGGGGACGCTTGTGGGAGGGGTCCCTCGAGTCCCTCTCCCCGGGACCGGAGGTCCCCTGATGCTTTTTCCAGAGGTCATCTTCTTTAGCTCTTGCGTACTTCTCAAGCACATTGAAGAGCTCGTCGGTAGAGGACGGGCAACTCCGGGAGAGTCTTCGGTGGAGCTCTCCCGGGAGAATGCCGCTTTTGCACGCTTCAATCACCGTCGAGTCAGGGACGTGAGCTACCTTCCTCTTGATCTGGGTGAAACGTTTGAAGAAACTTCGTATCATCTCCCCCGATCGTTGTCGAACGGTGTACAATTGCGACGAATCCAGGGGACGAATGTAGTTCCCCTGGAAATTCGTGCAAAACTCGCGCTTCAGCTGCGCGAATGATTTGATGGACCCGGCCTTGAGGTTATAGAACCACGACCGAGCTATCCCCAAGAGGTAGAGGGGGAAGACGTTGCACTAGACGCTTTCGTCCCCTCCAACCGCCGAAATGGCCGTGGAGTATACCTGCACGAATTCATAGGGGTCGGCCTCCCCATTATAGTGTTTGATATGGGGCGGCTGATACGGCCTTGGCCACCGAACGCGCCGGAGGCGGCGACAAAGGGGTTGGTTGGCCCCTTCCACCTCCTTTGGGGAGTCCGTATCGCTATCCCCCTTCACAGGGGAAGCGCGTTCATTGTCCGAATCAGGGAGGGGTCCCAACGGACCGCCTGCCTTCCGGTATCGTCTTCGTTCTTCGGGGTTGGTGGAGCTCACCTCTTGCACCTCAGGGGGACCTCCGGAGGTGACAGAGGCCTCTTGCATGGGTCTCTTGCCCTTGTCAGTTGGGACGAGAGGAACACGCCTACGCGTGAGTGATTCCTGGCCACGCTGGGACGGGGCGCCTTCGGACCTTGCCGCGCACATGCGCTCCACCTCCTCCCGGGTGAACCGCGTTTGGTTCACCGGGGGAGCCCGAGGAGGGGGACCCGGGGGAGGAAGCTGATGCGCGCCCGTTACTGGCGCGGGAGAGGAATCACGGGCCGGAAGAGTTTCGGCCATGGAGACGGCCCGCGGAGTAGGGAAACTTGCCATCGGGGGAACGACTTGTACAGCGGGAGTCAGCCCGAAGGCACCTCTTGGGACAGGCACAGTCCCAGTGAGGGGAATCCCTTCCGGGGCAAGGGACGGCTTGGGGACGGGAGGGCCCCTGGGGAATGAAAGCCCTCCGGGGGCGGCAGCACCCCCTGGAGGAGGTCCACCGGAGGAGGGAGCTCCTCCCGGGGGAGGGTGCTCGCCGGGAATGGGGATGTTCCCCGGGAGAGGAAGTTCTCCAGAGGTAGGAACACCTATCGGGAAGGGATAGCCCCCGGAGACGGGCGCGCCCCCCGGGAGGGGAAGACCTCCGGAGGTGGGAGCACCTCCCGGGAAGGGATAGCCCCCGGAGACGGGCGCGCCCCCCGGGAGGGGAAGTCCTCCGGAGGTGGGAACACCTACCGGGAAGGGATAGTGTCGCGCCCCAAAACTGGGACTACGACTACTCCCGTGGAGACCTAGCTTGCTATAGCTAGTCCCATACAAGCATACCTTTGACTTCCCAGGATAAGTCAAGCACATGAGTATATTCACATTGCAGCAGAAAAACTTACAAAGTATTAAGTAGTGTGGCCTGCTGGCCTTAATATTACATAAAAGATTACAATACCTTTGCGGCATCAAGGTTTAGTTTAACCAAAATAAAAACTTCTACACAGCGGATGATGGGTGTCCCTTCCACAGCAAGAAGTTGACGGCAGAACAACACATCAGGGATTTGATGGATCTGGCTCTCCTTCTTCTCGATCCAAGAAGTTCTCCACGCCTTCCTCTTGATCTTGGTACGCTCCATCTTCTGGGTTGTAAGTTGCAAGGGTGAGTACTTACGTACTCAGCAAGTCATAGGGAAGAGTAGATACTTATAATAATGTTGTTATGAACCTAGACTAGTCAAGAATTATGGATGTTTATAAAGTAGTCTTTACTTTCATACCTCATCTCATGGCAGCACTTTTCATAACATATCATCACTATTTATGTTCACTAGATTATAGCACTACCGCGACACGTCGACACACGACAGCCCACGGTAGCACCCCTTATCATGACAACACATGTCATTTGGGTAATCTTGACATCAAATTTTATTTAGAAAATAATACTTGTGTCACACCCCGTGGATTTAATCCACCGCAGCAGACCCCTATAAACCCGGGAGCTCGGAGTATTCGAATACATTTTTAACTCTGCAGAGAGGTACTAATTTACCCGCAAGATATTCCACTTTCAAGCCCTTCCTATCACAAGGATTGGACCCCTGACTCACTTCATACTGTGAGTGGCAAGGTGGAGATAACAAGAACTTTTGTTATGTTTCACTTACAATTCACCCCTGACCCTGTGGATCTCTCGCGAACCACAGTTTGTGGCGGGATATATCCCCACCCCCAAGCCTCTTCCCATTACTGGGTCAGCGTGCATAATCAAATCACATTCAGTGATACGTGGAGGAGCCGCACTCCGTGAAATCAGTGTATTGTTTTCCATCTCATGCAGGGGTTTCATGTGCGATCCGCATAAGTACTTGTTCAGGCCTGTCCCATACCAGGCTTGCGGTTAGCACGTGTTTCATGCCACTAGACGCACAACACAAGGTTCTAGTCCTTATATGCCAGTGACCAGATCATACCACACACACCATGCACCTACAGTGCCTGCACATCCAGTGCAACCAAGCACAACCAGTGCTAGTACCACCATTCCATACAAAAACCCTGGTCACGGCTAAGGGTTCTATTTCATGAATACATTTAAATACATTTATAATAGTTTATGGCTCACTATTTGATCAATTCACAATTCACAGGCATCCAGCTTAGTACTGCCAATTCATAATTCATCCATTCACATGCAATACTACTTATATTCAAGATCATATCATAGCAATTCATAAAATATAGGTTCAAGATGATCAAGACTATGACTTGCCTTCCGCGTCGTGAGAGACAGCAGTTGATGTCGGGTCAGCAGTGAAGTCCTCGAACTCTGGCTCCGACTCTGAGCAAAGATCAAATAAGCAACCAAGAATCATAACATTTTCAATACGTTATTATACTACATGCAATAATGCAAAGATGAATGTCTCGATGATTCTGAAATGATTGGGTTTGGATACCATAGAAGTTGATTAAGGCTAACCCATAGAGTTAGGGCTGAAGATGAGTGCTAGGGACTTCTAGGGTTCCAGGATATGGGAATTGATATTAAGTCCGCGGCTGGTTTGCCCAAAATCGATGAATGTCTTTAGGTCGACATTCGGTTCAAGGCATCCACATAGGGTTAATGGATGATAGAAGGATTATCTCAACTTGTGGCAGTAGAATGAAATGTAGATTACAACTCCACAAGTCTGATGGACAAAGTTATTTTCAATTTGCATAACTGGAAAGAGGTGAAATGAGCTAATGCCACTGACTGGCATAGCCTGGCATTGCACTGACATAGCTAGAAACTAGGGTTTGCCATAACTTTTGATCTAGGGATCCAATTGATGCACCACTTTATCTGGGAGGTAGGCCTCAGTAATAGGAACAATTCATTCAACTGGACATAGGGCAGGAGGTGGCCGGAAAGTGATGAAAACCGGCGATGAACTCGGTGGCTGGAGTTTCTGATCATAGCACTGGACAGGAATTAGGGCATAGCTATATCTTCTGATTTAGGCCGAATTGGAAGTCGAGCTAGTAGGCAAAGTTGCTCAGGAGATCAAGGCGCATCTGGTGGACAAGGTTTCTGGAGCTGGATCGGCCGGGAATGGTTTTCCAGTGGCCGGCGCCGGAGAAGAAGACACTGATATTGGGGTTTTTGGCTACACTATGTTTGAACTCGATTCCTTGCTTGGAGAGCATATAGAAGGTATAAGAAAGCTTCTGGCACGATTGAATTGGCCGGAGAATCACCGGAGAAGGCTGGCGACGTTCGCCGGCGGCTGGTGAAGCTCGGGCTAGCGAAAAACTTCAGTTCTTGGTCAATTTCACAATTCGACTATACAAGCTTGCTTAAAACAGCTCACTGATCATTTTTTTCTATTGAATCGAAGGCTAATTCGGGCTAATTTGACTTGTGCAACTGGAACAGGGCATTTCACTAATTTCAGCAATTGCCGGCAATCACCGGCGATGAAGTGCATAAGAGTTCAATTAAATGGTACAGAACAGAGAGTAAGATACGGGGAACTCACTGGTGGTGTTAATTTTGGGATTAAAGCAGTGAGTGAAGCTGTCGTCATTGACCTCCTCGGTGGCTCACCGGAGAAGACGACTGTAGCAAGGAGTGTTTATGTTTAATTGCTTAAGAGCTTGGAGAGCACAGCTAAAGGTGGAAAAGCTTCTCTGGGGTTGCTATTTATAGGCAAAGCGAAGTGAAGCGAAGCTCAAGCTCACGGCTTGGAGCTAAGATACTTGCGCCGGTAAAGGAGAAGCTTCAAGTTGAAGCAACAGCGAGCAACGAAGCACGGAGCTGTGCAAGCTGCTGGTGAGCTGGATGGAGTTGCCACGGTGATGTCTGAGACGCTAACACGTGTGCGTGCTAAGGCGGTTGCGAAATCACGGCTAAAGCGGCGCTGCTCGACGGTGAAACACAGCGACGAGGTCGTGAACAGTGGCTGAGGTCGAGGTCGAAGCAACACGAACACTGTGCCGGCTGTGGTCGAAGTCGCCGTGCACTGTTGGACATGAACTGTAGTTTCCCTGGTCGTGTACAGCAGGTGAGGTCGAAAACAGCCATTTGGACTAAATTGTAAAATCTGGAAATTTGCTTTGAACTGAATTGTAATTTCTGACTTAAAGATAGTTGATTTGCAATCTGATTTCACAGCTGAGTATAAACTTATACCTTATACTCATCTAGCAAGAGATTTGATGAAATCTGGTACGATTTGATGATTTTCGACATAAATCGAAAATAGGGTACTTTAGGGTACAATAGAATCTGAGTTTTATCAATTTCGAATTCTGACATCTAGGATGAGATTTTGTAATCTGGACAGAAGGGTAAATTGTATCAAATAGCATTTAGAAATGATTTATTGAAGAAATCTTGAATTTGGAGTTGATCTGAAGATTTTAGCCTTTTTGGGTTTCTAGATATCAGATAAAGGACTAATTTGCAATATAATTTGGACTGATAAGTGAAAAAGGCTTAGATGATATTATTTGGCTGCCAACTTTCTGGAATAAAGTATTGGCATACCCCTGATCATAGTCCAGGAGTAATCTGATCTGAATTAGGTCAAGACTTGACTAAATCTGAGTTTAGAATATTTAGGGTAATTAAAATAGTAATTTGAATTTCTGTTTTCGAAAACAGAAAGAAATTGATAAATTTGAAAGTTAGAGATGGAATTGAATCTAGCTTCTGAAGACTTTTATGTTCAAGGTAGCTGATAAATCATATCTGAATAATCTGATCTTGATTTGAGTTCACAGGGAAAATTTTGAGATTTTAGGGTTTGAGATAGATAATGATCTGGCTACTACTACAGATACATGGTATCATGCGTGCATGGTGTTCATGAAAAGAAAGTTTTTACCCCTAAACTCAGGGTGTTATAGATCTACCCTCCTTAAAGAAATCTCGCCTCGAGATTTACCTAAGATAAGAAAATATAAGGATAGGTTTGCTGAAGATCTTCTTCTTTCTCCCAAGTGGCTTCGTGTTCTGAATGATTTCCCCATTGGACTTTACACAACTTAATCTTCTTCCTTCTGAGCTGACGTTCATCACTGGCCAAGATTCTGATTGGATACTCAAGGTAAGTGAGATTCTTCTGTAATGATATATCTTGTACATCTATCTGGTCAGTAGGCTCCTTTAAACATTTCCGGAGCTGAGAGACATGAAACACATCATGTACTCCTGCTAATCCGGAGGGTAATTCCAGTTTATATGATACTTCTCCTTTCCTCTTGATTACCTTGAATGGTCCAACATACCTAGGAGATAGTTTTCCCTTCACTTGGAATCTCTACAATCTCTTAAATGGCGTGACTTTGAGATAAACAAAATCTCCTGGTTCAAATGATAATTCCCTTCGTCGATTGTCCGCATAACTCTTTTGTCGTGATTGTGCTGTCTTCAGCCTCTCTCTAATGAGTTTGACATGAGCCTCTGCCTCTTCTACTATCTCTGGTCCTATGACTCTTCGTTCTCCTGGCTCGTTCCAATGCAATGGGGTTCTGCATTTGCGTCCATATAAAGCTTCAAATGGTGCCATTTGTATACTGGCTTGATAACTATTATTATATGTAAACTCTGCAAATGGTAAACATTTGTCCCATGATGTTCCATAATATAGTATACAAGCTCTGAGGAGATCTTCTAGAATTTGGTTTACTCTTTCTATTTGTCCCCCTGTTTGTGGGTGATATGCAGCACTGAAATCCAATTGAGTCCCTAGGGTTTCATGCAATCTATTCCAAAACTTGGATGTAAACTGTGCTCCGCGATCTGAGACAATCTTCTTTGGAATTCCATGCAATGCCACTATTCTTTGCATGTATAACTCTGCTAATGTACTGCCATCATAGACCTTTTTGACTGGTATGAAGTGGGCTACTTTGGTGAGTCTATCCACAATAACCCATATGGAGTCATATCCTCCTCGAGTTTTAGGTAGTCCTGTAATGAAATCCATACCAATTTCTTCCCATTTCCATAATGGTATTGGTAGAGGTTGTAGCTTTCCAGCTATCTTCTGGTGTTCTGCTTTAACTCACTGACATGTATCGCAGTTTGCAATGTATTCTGCGATCTCTCTCTTCATATTGTCCCACCAGAATCGAGTTTTCAGGTCCTGATACATTTTTGTATTACCGGGGTGTATCGAGTATGGAGTTTTATGTGCTTCATGGAGAATTAATTCCTTAAGGTCTGCACTTTGAGGTACACAGACCCTTCCTCGATACCACACAATTCCTTGGTCGTCTTCAGTAAAACCTTGAGCCTTTCCTAACTTGATTCGGCTTTTGATCTTGCGAATTTCTTCATCTTCTTTTTGGGCATTCCCTATCCGTTCTTCAAGTTGAGGCTTCACTATTAAAGTAGCTACCGCCCCTCGTGGTACTAGTTCTATTCGATGATTCTGCAACTCTCGTTGTAGGTAAGAGTTCCTTAGCATAACTGTTTCTTGCAGGTTGTAAACCTTCCTGCTTAAGGCATCTGCTACTACATTAGCCTTTCCTGGATGGTACTGGATACTAAGGTCATAATCTTTAATCAATTCCAGCCATCGTCGTTGACGCATGTTGAGCTCTATCTGAGTGAAGATATACTTGAGGCTCTTATGATCAGTAAAAATCTCGCACTTATTTCCTATCAGATAGTGTCGCCATATCTTCAAAGCATGTACTACTGCTGCTAATTCCAAATCATGGGTAGGATAGTTTTCCTCATGTGGTCTCAACTGGCGTGAAGCATAGGCTACTACCCAACCTTGTTGCATTAACACACAACCTATCCCTTGCTTCGAAGCATCACAATAAACTACAAAATCTTCTTTGCTATCTGGCAAGGTAAGAACTGGTGTTGTTGTCAATTTTTGCTTCAGCTTCTGAAAGCTTTCTTCACACTTAGTGGTCCAGTCAAATGCAACATCCTTCTTTAGCAGGTTAGTAAGAGGCTTAGCAATCTGGGAGAATCCTTCGATGAATCTCCTATAGTAACCCGCCAATCCCAAGAAACTTTTAATTTCTGGAACCGAGGTGGGTCGCTTCCATTCCTTGATAGCAGAAATTTTAGCTAGATCCACTGAAATTCCTTCTGCTGTCAACACATGTCCAAGAAATGAAATCTTTGACATCCAAAACTCACATTTATCAAACTTGGCATAGAATTTCCTTTCTTGTAGTCTTTCTAAGACTAGATGTAGATGTTGCTCATGCTCTTCTGTATTCCTGGAATATATCAGAATGTCATCTATGAACACTATGACAAACTTGTCAAGGAAATCCATAAATGTGCTATTCATGACATTCATGAAGGCTGCTGGGGAATTAGTTAAACCAAACGGTACTACTGTAAACTCATACAGCCCGTATCTGGTAGTGAAAGCAGTCTTCGATATATCTTCCTTCTTAATCTTCAACTGATGATATCCAGACTTCAAGTCTATTTTGGAGAATACTTTGGCCCCTCAAAGTTGATCGAACAAGTCATCAATTCTTGGCAATGGATACTTGTTCTTTATGGTAACTTCATTTAGAGCTCGATAATCCACACACATTCGTAAGGTTCCGTCCTTCTTCCTTACGAATAATACCGAGGCTCCCCATGGCGAAGTACTGGGTTTGATGAATCCTTTATCTTCCAAGTCTTTCAATTGACTCTTGAGCTCTTCTAATTCAGAAACTGACATCCGGTATGGTCGTTTTGCTATAGGCGCTGCTCCTGGTTTAAGCTCAATAGAGAACTCTATGTCTCTATCGGGTGGCATTCCTGGAAGTTCTTCTGGAAATACATCAGAATATAGCTGCACTATAGGTACTTGTTCCAGGCATATCTTCTGCAGTGCTTGAACAGATCCTAGCGGTTCCTTGGTTGATGATCTTTCCGCATAGAATAGAACTTTCTCCCCTTGACTACTGACAAGGCTTAGGGTCTTCTCTTCACAGTCTACTAGACCTTTATGTTGGGACAACCAATCCATGCCCAATATAATGTCTAGACCTTGCAGTTCTAAAACTAGCAAATTTGCCTCGAATTCTACCCCTTCTATACTGAAGGTTATATTCGAGCAGATTGAATAGAAAAATAGTCTAGCCCCTGGAGTTTGTATAGTCATGGGGTATTCTAATGGTGCTATATGCATTTCTATCTCAGATGCAAATGCTTTTGACATAAAGGAATTTGTAGCACCAGGATCAAACAATATTAAGGCAGATGCAGACTGGATCAGAAATCTACCTAGAAGAATGTCGGTGGCGTTTCCCGCTTCTTGGATGGAAGTGTAGTTTAGCTTTCCTCCTGGAGTTGCCATTGGTGTTCTACCTCTTCCTCTTCCTCGATTAGCCATGCTTCCTCCTCTTCCTGGTGGAGTTCCTCTAAACTTTTGTGGTTGTGACACCGGTACTCTGGGTGCTTCTGGCTGTGTTCCAGCCTGTGACCTGGCGATAGGTGATGGAAGTCGAATCCAAGGACAAAATTCTCTACGATGTCCACGCTGTCCGCAGTGGAAACAGTGGATGTTCATGTGAGGGCAGTCCTTTTGAAGATGATTTCCTTTGCAGTTTGGGCACAACGCCATTGCTGGTCTGGGAATCTGATATGGTGGTCGAAAACTGGAAGTGATGGGAGCTCTTCCTTTGGTTGGGATTGTCTGTGGCCACGCTTGCTGGAGCATCTTGCGCTTCCGGCTTTCTTCTCCCATATTCCTCTTCTCTTCTATCTTTAAAACCCTGTTCACTAGTGTTTGGAATTCAGTGAACTCATGGGAGGCGATTTGGTACTGCAGGTAGTGTTGAATTCCTTCTGCAAAACGTTCTATTTTCTTCTCTTCAGTACTAACATCTTCAGGCGCATACCGGGCTAGGTGAGTAAACTGGTGCAGATACTCGGTGACCGTCTTGCTTCCCTGAATTAGATTACGGAATTCCCGACGTTTTGCAGCTATGACGCCGGTAGGTACGTGGAATTTCTGAAATTGTTCCTTGAATTCCGTCCAAGAGATATTATCCTTATCAAGATGAGCCTCCTGGTAGTTCATCCACCATGCGGCTGCAGCTCCTGTTAATTGGTGAGATCCAAACAAAACCTTCTCTCGGTCGCTGCATCGGACCGTGTCCAGTTTCCTCTCGATGTCCCTTAACCAATCATCGGCAACCATGGGATCAGTCGCACTAGAGAATGTTGGTGGACGGGTCTTTTGGAAATCCGTTAGTCTGGCACCTACAGTAGTTCCTTTTGTGGCTCCAGTAGGCATTCTCTGAACTATCTGAGCCAGCAGTTGAGTATGGGCTGCTTGGGCTTCTTGACGATTTTTCTCCATGGATAGGAGAATTTCCTGGATACTGGGTTGTTCACTCTGGGGAGGATTGGAGCTTTGAGATCCTGGCTGAAACAAAGGGTCTCTCGTCATGGTATCTTCTTCCTGCGGAGTTTGCTCCCTGTCTTCTCTACCGCTTCGGGATCTCCTCCTTGTATCAACCATGGTGGCTCTGAAAAAGAAAGGGTCCAGACCAATCTAACTAACTAGGGCTAACTAAGACAGCAGTGCAAAATAATATAAACTACATTAATGCATAAAATACTTAGGCTACTAGCCATAATACACAAGTTAACCATTGCATAAGCAACAGCGAATCACAAGGTTATCAAGAGCATCCACCAGCTCTATCTATACCACCCCCCCCTAAAACACTCTGAAACGATAGAACGTACTCTCACAATCTTACCGAATTTTAGAAAACCCAAATAAGATATTTAAATAGAAGTTTTTAGGAGCTACAAAACTCATTGTTTTTTTTTCTCAAAATAAAGTTTTCAACAAATAGTTTCTAAATAAATTATGTCTTCCTGGCGTAACTAATTTCTAAAGGTGTCGTCCTACAGTCAAGTTCTCATGCTGCTCTGATACCAACATTTTGTCGCGCCCCGAAACTGGGACTACGACTACTCCCGTGGAGACCTAGCTTGCTATAGCTAGTCCCATACAAGCATACCTTTGACTTCCCAGGATAAGTCAAGCATAGGAGTATATTCACATTGCAGCAGAAAAACTTACAAAGTATTAAGCAGTGTGGCCTGCTGGCCTTAATATTACATAAAAGATTACAATACCTTTGCGGCATCAAGGTTTAGTTTAAGCAAAATAAAAACTTCTACACAGCGGATGATGGGTGTCCCTTCCACAGCAAGAAGTTGACGGTAGAACAACACATCAGGGATTTGATGGATCTGGCTCTCCTTCTTCTCGATCCAAGAAGTTCTCCACGCCTTCCTCTTGATCTTGGTACGCTCCATTTTCTGGGTTGTAAGTTGCAAGGGTGAGTACTTATGTACTCAGCAAGTCATAGGGAAGAGTAGATATTTATAATAATGTTGTTATGAACCTAGACTAGTCAAGAATTATGAATGTTTATAAAGTAGTCTTTACTTTCATACCTCATCTCATGGCAGCACTTTTCATAACATATCATCACCATTTATGTTCACTAGATTATAGCACTACCGCGACACGTCGACACACAACAGCCCACGGTAGCACCCCTTATCATGACAACACATGTCATTTGGGTAATCTTGACTTATCAAATTTTATTTAGAAAATAATACTTGTGTCACACCCCGTGGATTTAATCCACCGTAGCAGACTCCTATAAACCCAGGAGCTCGGAGTATTCGAATAAATTTTTAACTCTGCAGAGAGGTACTAATTTACCCGCAAGATATTCCACTTTCAAGCCCTTCCTATCACAAGGATTGGACCCTTGACTCACTTCATACTGTGAGTGGCAAGGTGGAGATAACAAGAACTTTTGTTATGTTTCACTTACAATTCACCCCTGACCCTATGGATCTCTCGCGAACCACAGTTTGTGGCGGGATATACCCCCACCCCCAAGCCTCTTCCCATTATTGGGTCAACGTGCATAATCAAATCACATTCAGTGATACGTGGAGGAGCCGCACTCCGTGAAATCAGTGTATTGTTTTCCATCTCATGTAGGGGTTTCATGTGCGATCCGCATAAGTACTTGTTCAGGCCTGTCCCATACCAGGCTTGCGGTTAGCACGTGTTTCATGCCACTAGACGCATAACACAAGGTTCTAGTCCTTATATGCCAGTGATCAGATCATACCACACACACCATGCACCTACAATGCCTGCACATCCAGTGCAACCAAGCACAACCAGTGCTAGTACCACCATTCCATACCAAAACCCTGGTCACGGCTAAGGGTTCTATTTCATGAATATATTTAAATACATTTATAATAGTTTATGGCTCACTATTTGATCAATTCACAATTCACAGGCATCCAGCTTACTACTGCCAATTCATAATTCATCCATTCATATGCAATATTACTTATATTCAAGATCATATCATAGCAATTCATAAAATATAGGTTCAAGATGATCAAGACTATGACTTGCCTTCCGCGTCGTGAGAGACAGCAGTTGATGTCGGGTCAGCAGTGAAGTCCTCGAACTCTGGCTCCGACTCTAAGCAAAGATCAAACAAGCAACCAAGAATCATAACCTTTTCAATACGTTATTATACTACATGCAATAATGCAAAGATGAATGTCTCGATGATTCTGAAACGATTGGGTTTGGATACCATAGAAGTTGATTAAGGCTAACCCATAGAGTTAGGGCTGAAGATGAGTGCTAGGGACTTCTAGGGTTCCAGGATATGGGAATTGATATTAAGTCCGCGGCTGGTTTGCCCAAAATCGATGAATGTCTTTAGGTCGACATTCGGTTCAAGGCATCGACATAGGGTTAATGGATGATAGAAGGATTATCTCAACTTGTGGCAGTAGAATGAAATGTAGATTACAACTCCACAAGTCTGATGGAAAAAGTTATTTTCAATTTGCATAACTGGAAAGAGGTGAAATGAGCTAATGCCACTGACTGGCATAGCCTGGCATTGCACTGACATAGCTAGAAACTAGGGTTTGCCATAACTTTTGATCTAGGGATCCAATTGATGCACCACTTTGTCTGGGAGGTAGGCCTCAGTAACAGGAACAATTCATTCAACTGGACCTAGGGCAGGAGGTGGCGGGAAAGTGATGAAAACCGGCGATGAACTCGGTGGCTGGAGTTTCTGATCATAGCACTGGACAGGAATTAGGGCATAGCTATATCTTCTGATTTAGGCCGAATTGGAATTCGAGCTAGTAGGCAAAGTTGCTCAGGAGATCAAGGCGCATCTGGTGGACAAGGTTTCTGGAGCTGGATCGGCCGAGAATGGTTTTCCGGTGGCCGGCGCCGGAGAAGAAGACACTGATATTGGGGTTTTTGGCTACATGATGTTCGAACTCGATTCGTTGCTTGGAGAGCATATAGAAGGTATAAGAAAGCTTCTGGCACGATTGAATTGGCCGGAGAATCACCGGAGAAGGCTGGCGACGTTCACCGGCGGCTGGTGAAGCTCGGGCTAGCGAAAAACTTCAGTTCTTGGTCAATTTCACAATTCGACTTTACAAGCTTGCTTAAAACAGCTCACTGATCATTTTTGTCTATTGAATCGAAGGCTAATTCGGGCTAATTTGACTTGTGCAACTGGAACAAGGCATTTCACTAATTTCAGCAATTGCCGGCAATCACCGGCGATGAAGTGCATAAGAGTTCAATTAAATGGTACAGAACAGAGAGTAAGATACGGGGAACTCACTGGTGGTGTCAATTTTTGGATTAAAGCAATGAGTGAAGCTGTCGTCGTTGACCTCCTCGGTGGCTCGCCGGAGAAGACGACTGTAGCAAGGAGTGTTTATGTTTAATTGCTTAAGAGCTTGGAGAGCACAGCTAAAGGTGGAAAAGCTTCTCTGGGGTTGCTATTTATAGGCAAAGCGAAGTGAAGCGAAGCTCAAGCTCACGGCTTGGAGCTAAGATGCTTGCGCCGGTAAAGGAGAAGCTTCAGGTTGAAGCAACGGCGAGCAACGAAGCATGGAGCTGTGCAAGCTGCTGGTGAGCTGGATGGAGTTGCCACGGTGATGTCTGAGACGCTAACACGTGTGCGTGCTAAGGCGGTTGCGAAATCACGGCTAAAGCGGCGCTGCTCGACGGTGAAACACAGCGACGAGGTCGTGAACAGTGGCTGAGGTCGAGGTCGAAGCAACACGAACACTGTGCCGGCTGTGGTCGAAGTTGCCGTGGACTGCTGGACATGAACTGTAGCTTCCCTGGTCGTGTACAGCAGGTGAGGTCGAAAACAGCCATTTGGACTAAATTGTAAAATCTGAAAATTTGCTTTGGACTGAATTGTAATTTCTGACTTAGAGATAGTTGATTTGCAATCTGATTTCACAGCTGAGTATAAACTTATACCTTATACTCATTTAGCAAGAGATTTGATGAAATCTGGTACGATTTGATGATTTTCGACATAAATCGAAAATAGGGTACTTTAGGGTACAATAGAATCTGAGTTTTATCAATTTCGAATTCTGACATCTAGGATGAGATTTTGTAATCTGGACAGAAGGGTAAATTGTATCAAATAGCATTTAGAAATGATTTACTGAAGAAATCTTGAATTTGGAGTTGATCTGAAGATTTTAGCCTTTTTGGGTTTCTAGATATCAGATAAAGGACTAATTTGCAATATAATTTGGACTGATATGTGAAAAAGGCTTAGATGATATAATTTGGCTGCCAACTTTCTGGATTAAGGTATTGGCATACCCATGATCATAGTCCAAGAGTAATCTGATCTGAATTAGGTCAAGACTTGACTAAATCTGAGTTCAGAATATTTAGGGTAATTAAAATAGTAATTTGAATTTCTGTTTTCGAAAACAGAAAGAAATTGATAAATTTGAAAGTTAGAGATGGAATTTGTCGCACCCCAAGACTGGGACTACGACCACTCCTGTAGAGACCTAGCTCGCTGCAGCTAGTCCCATTCTCACAAACCTTTGACTTCCCAGGATGAGTCAAACACAGGAGTATATTACATTGCAATAGAGTACTAACAAAATATTAAGCAGTGTGGCCTGCTGGCCTTAATATTACATAAAGAGGATTACAATGCCTACAAGGCATTCAGGTTTTAGCAAAATATTTAACTACATAGCAGAAGATAGGTGACCCTCCCACAAAAGAAGTTGACGGCAGGACAACACACTTCAGGGCTCTGGCGGAACTGGTTCTCCTCCTTCTGGATCCACGAAGAACTCCATGCCATCATCTTGATCAAGGTAGGCTCCATCTATTGAGTTGAATGTTGCAAGGGTGAGCACTTACGTACTCAGCAAGTCATAGGTAAGAATAGATACATATAGTAGTGATGGTATGAACCTAGACTAGTCAAGAATTATGGTTGTTTATAAAATAATCTTTTACTTCCATTCCTCATCTCATCTTATTTCATGGCAGCACTTTTCAAATTATAACATCATCATTCATGTTCACTAGATTATAGCACTACCGCGACACGTCGACACACGACAGCCCACGGCAGCACTCCTTATCATGACAACACATGTCATTTGGGTAATCTTGATTAAACATATTTTATTTAGAAAAATATACTTGTGTCACACCCCGTGGATTTAATCCACCGCAGCAGACTCCTATAAACCCGGGAGCTCGGAGTATTCGAATACGTTTTTAACTCTGCAGAGAGGTACCAATTTACCCGCAAGATATTCCACTTTCAAACCTTTCCTATCATAACAAAATGATTGGACCCCTGACTCACTTCATATTGTGAGCGGCAAGGTGGAGATAACAAGAACTTTTGTTATGTTTCACTCACAATTCACCCCCGACCCTGTGGCTCTCAGCGAGACACAGTTGTGGCAGGTTGTATCCAAACCTCCACCCCTTTGCTTATTCCCATTACTGGGTCAGCGTGCTTGATCACCTTCAGTGATATGTGTGGGAGCCGCACTCCGTGTTTATCGTGCATCACTACACATCTCATGTAGGGGTTTCATGTGCGATCCACATAATTACTTGTTCAGGCCTGTCCCATACCAGGCTTGCGGTTAGCACGTTGTTCATGCCACTAGACGCACAACACAAGGTTCTAGTCCTTATATGCCAGTGACCAGACCATCCACAACCCTGCACCTTCAGTGCCTGCATATCCTTTGCAGTCTAGCACCTCCAGTGCTACAGCCATTCCACACCATTTTTCTGGTCACGGCTAGGGGTTTTATTTCATGAATATAAGTATATAAATACATATAATAGTTCATGGCTCAAAACTTGTTTATTTCACATTTCACAGATAACCAGTCTAGTACTGCCAATTCATAAATCAACCATTCTCAATCTTTCACATGCAATATTGCCTATATTCAAGGTTATATTATAGCAATTTAAAATATAGGTTCAAGATGACCAAGGATATGACTTGCCTTCCGCGTCGTAAGATACAGCAGTTGACGTCGGATCTGCAGTGAAGTCCTCGAACTCAGGCTCTTGATCTGCTCTCCAATCAAACAAATAACCAATAATCACAATCTTTTCAATACATTATTATACTATATGCTATGATGCGAAGATGAAGTCTTGATGATTCTAAAATGATTGGGTTTAGAGGCTGATTAGAGTTAAGTTAAGGAAACCAATGTTAAGATTAGCTGTCAAAGGTTTACAAGGTTCCAAATGTCTCAAAATATCAGAATGATATCAAGGTTGCGACTGGTTCGCTCAAAAACAGCGAACGTCTTTAGGTCGACATTCGGTTCAAAGCATCGACATAGGGTCGATGAATGATAGAGGGGTTATCTCAACTTGTGGTAGTAGAAGAAAATGTAGATCACAACTCTACAAATTCAGTGGACAAAGTGGTTTTCAAAATGCACAAACAGAAGTGGGTAAACAAGGTCAATGCCACTGGCTGACAAGCTCTGGCATAGGGCTGACAATGCCAAAAACTAGGGCTTAGCATAAAATGCTGTTCAAGGGCTCAACTGATGTGCTAACTTTGTCTAGGAGGTAGACTTGAGTAACAGGAACAAAAGTTACAATAGGATCTATGGCTGGAAATGGCTGGGCAGCAAGAAATTTGATGATGAACTGAGATGAACTGGTTGCACTGGAGCAGTTCTGGACAAGATCTTGGCATGGCTATAACTTCCAATCTAGGCCGATATAGGTGTCGGGCTAGAAGAAAAAAGTGCTCAGGAGGCTAAGGTACATCTAAAAGACAAAGTGATTTGGGCTGAAACGGCTGGGAACACTTTTCCGGTGATCGGCGCCGGAGAAGAACACTGCCATTTGGGGGTTTCTGCTACAGGCCAAAAGAACTTAATTCCTTTCTTGGAGAGCATCTAGGAGGTATAAGAAAGCTTCTGGTATAATTAGATTGGCCGGAGGATCACTGGAGAAGCCTGGCGACGATCGCCGGTTTCTGGTGAAGCTCGGGTTAGGGAAAAGCTTCGAATGGTGTTTAATTGGAGATTCTAAGCTTACAGGCTTGCTTGAAAAGGTTCACTGATCAATTTTGTTTACAAAATCGAAAGCTAATACGAATTGAATCGGGCTGCATTGCCGGAACAGGGCATTTTGCAATCCCGGCGATCACCGGCGTTAGGGTCCACCGGAGGGCAATTAGATGATATCACACAGAGAGGATGAGTAGGGAAACTCACTGATGGCTTCAATTTGGAGATTGGTGCAACGGATGAAGCTGGCACCGTGAGCCTCCTCGACAGCTCACCGGAGAAGATGACTGAAACAGCGAGATTTGGAATTTGGCTGGTTTCTGGTGAAGTGTGGAGAAGCTGCTGAACACAATGGGGTTTAAATAGGCCAGGCGAAGCTTGCGAAGAGGGGACAATGAAGTGATTGGCTGCTGTGATGAGATTGCTTGCGTGCTGGACATCAGCGGCGAAGACACAGCAAGGAGCGGTGATGCGACGCGACAAGCTTGCAGCTGATCACAGTGTCGCCTCATCGGGACCTGGCAAAGTTGTAGCAAGCGGTGGCGACAACACTGGCGCGGCAAAGCGACGTGGCGAGGAGTTGCTGGCAAAAAGCTGTTGATCCCGCGCGGGAGCAGGCGTTGGTCGTCGACGTAGCAGCGACCTTGCCACGGCACTAGCTGGAGCGAGGACACGTGCGCACCGGCATGCATGGTCACAAGCGCGGCGAAGCCTCACCGGCGACGAGCAACCACGGCGCACAAGCACGGCGGTTTCTGGTCGTGCGCACAGTAATTGGCCTGGTCGAAATTTGGACTGAACTGCAGTTTCAATTCTTTGAGTTTTGGACTGAATTGTAAATCTGGAAATTCTGGAATGGTTTAAACTGAATTTTCTTTCACTAAGCTGGCAGATATAATCAACAGGATATTTGGCAAAGGTAGTTGATAAGATTTGGCACATTTGAATAATTTTTGATACAAACTGAAAATAGGGTAAATTAGGGTAAAGTAAGATTTGAGTTTTGTCGATTTCGAATTCTGGCATTTAGGGTTTGATTTTGATATCTGCACAGAAGAGAGACTTGTGGCAAATAGTATTTTGAGAAGATTTGTCGAAGAAATTTTTGAGTTTGAAGTTAATCTGGAGGTTTTAGCCTTTTTGGGGTTTTCAGATATCAGATAAGGATTAATTTGCGATAACTTTTGGACTGATTTGTGAAAAGAGTCTAGATGATAAAATCTGGCTGCGAACTTTCTGGTTTAAGGTATTGGCATACCCATGATCATATTCCACGAATAATCTGGTCTGAACTTAGTCAAGATTTAGAGTAAACTTGGATTTCTAAAACTTAGGGTATTTAGGTAATATAAAATATTTCTGTTTTCGAAAACAGAAAGGAGTTGATAAATCTGGGATTTAGAGATGGAATTGAATCTGGCTTCTGAAGACTTTTAAGTTCAGAGTAACTGATAGATCACATCTGAACAATCTGATCTTGATTTGGGGTCACAGATTAGATTTGGAGATTTTAGGGCTTGAGATAGATACTGATCTGGCTATTGCTACTGATACATGCATGCATGCTATTGATGAAAAAGGAAATTTTCACCCCTAACTCAGGGTGTTACAGAATTGAATCTAGCTTCTGAAGACTTTTATGTTCAAGGTAGCTGATAAATCATATCTGAATAATCTGATCTTGATTTGAGTTCACAGGGAAAATTTTGAGATTTTAGGGTTTGAGATAGATACTGATCTGGCTACTACTACAGATACATGGTATCATGCATGCATGGTGTTCATGAAAAGAAAGTTTTTACCCCTAAACTCAGGGTGTTACAGATAGCCCCCGGAGACGGGCGCGCCCCTCGGGAGGGGAAGGCCTCCGGAGGTGGGAGCACCTCCCGGGAAGGGATAGCCTCCGGAGACGGGCGCGCCCCCCGGGAGGGGAAGGGGAAAACTCCCGGTGCGAAGAAACCCCCTAGGTGTCCCATCGTGAACGGGGGTGGCATCCCCCCGAACGGGAACAGGTGCTGGTACGCAGGGGCCGGAGGCCGCGCTAGGGCCCGCAACAACTCCTCGAGAGTATGTTGCGGGCGAAGTTGGCCCTCCACAAGCGCCCCGAGCAGCGGATCCCCTGAAGTCGAAGGTACCACCCGGGGGACGCTTGGTCCCTCCAAAATGGGATCCTCACGCTGGCTTGCAGGAGCCATTCCCCCGCCAAGGGTGACGGGAGAGATGCGTGTTACCTCCCCTCGAGCGTCCTCGGGAGGAGGTGAGGCAATGACGGCCCCTTGCGTCGGCGGTGCAGGGTTGCTAGGGCCAGCGTCGTCGGAGATGGGCAAGTTCCTTGTTCTTCTTGGAGCCATGACTATTTGTCACGCGTCCCCACGGACGGCGCCAACTGTCGTGGTATAAAAAATACCTCGGCAGGTTTGATGACGTGCGCAACATGTGTTCCTCAACGCGAGCTGACCGTGTGACGGGTCACCACGCGTTGGACAATCTCAGAGATTGACACAAGGGTTTATACAGGTTCAGGCCTCAGTGGAGGCCCTAGTCCTGTCGACGTGCTCTCGACGAGCGTCGGCTAGGGGGTTCTCTCCCGGAGAGAGGGCTCTAGAGCACGCCTATTCGTTTTTTGGATTGAGTACTAATGAGTGTCTTGGGTTAGAAGAGAGGGTTACAAGGGTATATATAGACCCCAAAAGACGCAAATTACCAAGCTACCCCTGCTACAACCGTCGGATCGAGGGCAGGATGGTCTTTTGGCAAGGTCCAGGGCACCGATCTCGGACACGTGGCAACCCTCGAAATCAGTGCCTCCCGGAAAAGGGGCTTCGGGGGAAGTCTCTCCCTAGCCCGGGGAAGGGGCTCCGGGAGAGGTCTTCCCCTAGCCCGGAGAAGATGCTCCGGGGGAGGTCTCCCCCGGCCCGGAGAAGGGGCTCCGGGGGAGGTATCCCCTGAGCCCGGAGAAGGGGCGCCGGGGGAGGTATCCCCCGAGCCCAGAGAAGGGGCCCCGGAGGAGGTCTCCCCCGATCCCGGAGAAGGGGCCCCGGAGAGGCCTCTCCCTAGCCCGGAGGAGGGGCTCCGGGAGAGGTCTCTCCCAAGCCCAGAAAAGGTGCGCCGGGGGAAGTCTCCCCCGAGCCTTGAGGAGGTGCGCCGGGGGAAGTCTCCCTGGAGCCCAGAGAAGGGGCTCCGGGGGATCCTCCTCCCGTCCTTGGGTGACGCTTCTGACATTGCTAGTATTTTTCCCCCAACACTACTGAATTCGAGCTATCCATCAAAAAAATCCGAAGTGATCATGGTGGAGAGTTCGTTAATTCAACTTTATTTGATTTTTGTGACTCTCTTGGAATCAAACACGAATTTTCTACTTCTTACACTCCACAGCAAATGGAGTCGTTGAAAGGAAAAATCGAACACTTATAGAAATGGCAAGGACTATGTTAAGTGAGTATAATACTCCTACTCGCTTCTGGGCTGAAGCCGTGCATACTGCTTGCTATTCTATAAATTGACTTTATTTGCATCCTCTTCTGAATTTGACTCCTTATGAGCTTCTCATTGGGTGTAAGCCAAACATCTCTTATTTTCGAGTTTTTGGTTGCAAGTGCTTTGTACTTAAGAAAAGAAATTTTGGCGGTAAATTTCAAAGAAGAGTAGATGAAGGTTTCTTAGTCGGATACTCTACCACTTGCAAAGCCTATCGTGTCTTTAATAAAAATACTGGTTGTATTGAAGAATCTTGTGTTGTCGAATTTGATGAAACTAATGGCTCGCAAAAGGAGCAAGTCTCTTGTGAAGTTTCAGGTAAAGATCTTCAAGAAGCCGTGAAGAACATAACCATTGGAGACAACAAGCCAAGAGAAGAAGATCAAGAAGATGATGTCAACATTGAGAATGTTGATCAAAATGTATCATCGTCTCATGTTGATCCTCCAGAACCAAGTCAAGAAGAAGCAGCACAAGAAGAAGCACCAAGGCAACATCAAACGATCACCAAGAATCACCCTCCAGACCAAATATTGGGTGACGTCAGTAAGGGTGTTCAAACTCGCTCTCGTATTGCTGCATTTTGTGAACATCATTCATTTGTGTCTTCTTTAGAACCTAAACATGTTAATAAAGCTTTAAATGATCCTGATTGGGTAAATGCTATGCATGAGGAACTTAATAATTTTTCTAGAAATGAAGTTTGGACTTTAGTAGAAAGACCCAAGGATTATAATGTAATTGGAACAAAATGGGTTCTCAGAAATAAGTAAGATGAAAATGGAGTAGTAATTAGAAATAAAGCTCGTCTTGTTGCTCAAGTTTTCACTCAAGTCGAAGGATTAGACTTTGGTGAAACTTTTGCACCTGTAGCAAGACTTGAAGCTATTCGTATTCTTCTTGCTTATGCATCATTTTTTAATATCAAATTATTTCAAATGGATGTTAAAAGTGCATTTTTGAATGGTGAAATTTCTGAACTTGTCTTTGTTGAACAACCTCCCGATTTTGAAGGTTCAAAATTTCCAAACCATGCATTTAAATTGTCTAAAGCTCTCTATGGTCTCAAACAAGCTCCTCAAGCTTAGTATGAACAACTTAGAGACTTTTTTTATCAAAAGGTTTTAAAATTGGGAAGGTTGATACAACTCTGTTTACTAAGAAAATTCAAAAAGATTTGTTCATTTGTCAGATATATGTAGATGATATTATCTTTGGATGTACTAATGAACATTTCTGTCATGAGTTTGGAGAAATGATGTCTAGGGAATTCGAGATGTCAATGATCGGTGAGCTAAGCTTCTTCCTCGGACTTCAAATCAAGCAACTCAAGAACGGTACGTTCGTGAGTCAAACAAAGTACGTGAAGAACCTGCTCAAGCGCTTTGGGATGGAAGAAGACACTAAGGCAATCAAAATCCCCATGGCGAAAAATGGACATCTGGACATGGACAAAAGCAGAAAATCGGTCAATTCTAAACTCTATAGGTCCATGATTGGTAGTCTATTGTATCTTATTGCATCTAGGCCTGATATCATGTTTAGTGTGTGCTTATGTGCTAGATTTCAGTCAGATCCTAAGGAATGTCATTTGATTGCTCTTAAAAGAATCCTTAGGTATTTAAAATGCTATCCCAATTTAGGTCTTTGGTATCCAAAAGATGCAAATTTTGAATTAATTGGATATTCGGATTCTGATTATGCTGGGTGCAAGATTGATAGAAAAAGTACATCTGGTAGCTGTCAGCTGTTGGGGAGATCATTAGTATCATGGTCATCTAGGAAACAAAATTCTGTAGCTCTTTCCACTGCTGAAGCTGAATATGTGTCTGCGGGAAGTTGTTGTGCTCAATTATTATGGATGAAGCAGACTTTTTGGATTATGGAATTAAATTTGATAAAGTGCCACTCTTGTGTGATAATGAAAGTGTCATTGAAATTGCAAATAATCCTGTTCAGCTTTCTAGAACTAAGCATATTGAAATACGGCACCATTTTATTAGAGATCATGTGGCAAAAGGAGACATTGATGTGAATTATGTCAGAACAGATATGCAACTAGCAGATATTTTCACCAAACCCTTAGATGAATCTAGATTTTGCTTTCTAAGAGGTGAACTGAACATTATTGATATATCAAATGCTAGTTGATGTGCTATTTGTGTTAAAAATGTATTATAATATTATTTTATTCCCTCTCTGGTCTTAATCTGCTTCTGGTCGAAATTGACCAAACTGACAGTTAGTTCATCTAAAACAGTCAGTTCAGTGCTTAGGAGCCTATTCTTAGCCTCTGGTCGAAGTCGTTGACCATGCTGACAGTTAGTTTCACAAACTGATGGTCAGTTATGTGCAATTGATTTTGGTCGTAGCTCCTGGTCGTTTTCAAGACTCAAACTGACTGTCAGTTTCATAAACTGACTGTCAGTTTCAAAACTCAGTTCTATGAATTGACTGTCAGTGTGATACACTGATTGTCAGTTCCAGATCTTTGGGTCTGATGATGATGCTGCGGGGGAGTCAAAGGACGAGACTCCAGTTCAGGAGTCTGATCCAGCACTAGTTGCAGCGACAGGCACCGTATCTTCCTCCACTTCCGCTTCCCAGCTCGCTCAGGTGATCCAGGTGCAGCAGCAGATCCTCAGCACCCAGGCAGAGCACCATCAGTTGCTGCTTCACCTGATTGCTCAGCAGGAGGAGATTCTGCGGTGCCTACCTTCTTTAGCTTCCCCAGTCCCTCGCAAGAGGGCCCGCCCAGCGTCGTCTTCTCTGAGCTCAGCTTCAGGACCAACTGCTCCAGCTCCTGCGGTACCAGCTCTGGCTCCAGCTGCTCCAGTAGCGCCAGCTTCTCCAGCTCCGGACGCTACTCGTCCGGTGTCCCCTGCCGTTGACCCGATTGGATCTCCAGTAGGCTCCGGAGATACAGCTGTTTTAGGATTTTCTTCAGATGATGAGCCTTAGGCTCTGACTTGTATTTTGGCTCCCTTTTTGTGCTTGATGCCAAAGGGGGAGAAGTATTTTATATACTTGTTTCTGGATGTATGACTTTTTATGATTATGATGGTTGGATGTCTATGTCTGAATTTTGGTTTATTTTATATGTCTCTGTGATTTTGGATATGGATATGATGTTTTTGATTTGTGAAGCTCTGATACTTGATTCTACATGATGTTTTCTGATGCTCTGATATATATGTGTTTATTGGTATGATGGTGTGTATATGTGTTTCATCTGATGCTTTGATATATATGTGTTGGTTTTTGCTCTGATACATTTATGATGAGATGCATATACTCAGGGGGAGTTATTTCATTGATTATCTTTTATCAAACACTTTTTGTCATCAATTATCAAAAAGGGGGAGATTGTTGCATCTAGGCCTTTTATGCCTAACCCTAATTTTGATAATTGATGAAAACAAAGTGTTTCAGACTGACTGTGTTTCTGAGATTATTGATACAGAGCGTGTTCGGGAAGAAATGCAAGATGACCAAGATGAACCCGACGTAAAACGAAAAAGCACAACTCACAAACAAACAAAGTCGAGACGCAAATCGAGAAGTGCAAAGGACCTAAGGTAATGAGTTTTTATTTTTACTGATCTCGGTGTTTGGAGGTTGATCTGTTAAAGATTTTGTTTTTAGATTTAACCGTACTATAAAGAGGGGTTGCAAAATCCTCTCTACATCTTCAACATGAACCGAGAAACTTAGGTCATTGCATTGCATTCTTTTTGGTTGGATTTGATTTGAATTTGATTTTGAAAGATTTGGATTTTCAGTTGAGTTTTTAACAGCAGAAGAGTTTTCTAAATTTCTAGAAAGATCTAGGCAGATATGGTTTTTTCTTCTGTTGACAAAAATGTAGCCCTTAATATTATCTTTCAAACAAGCTATTAAACACTTCTTTTGGATTTCTGGATTTAAAGTTATAGCTATTTTTGTTCAGACAGACTGTCAGTTTGCTGAACTGACTGTTAGTTTGAATGTCAGCTAGTGTTAACTGACAATTGTCCAGAGAGTGTGTTTTTCGGGCCAAAACTTTTTGTACTAAACTGACTGTCAGTTTGCCCATACTGACTGTCAGTTTGGGTTTCGACCACAGTTGTTTTTATCTGAGTTTTCTTTTAAACTGGTCAATGTTTTGGTCGAATTGGTTGTCAGTTTGCCTAACTTACTGTCAGTTTGGGGTTTCAAGTTTCCATATACGACCACAAACGGCTAGCTATTTTTTATCTGTAAATTTTGTCGGCCGTTGTGTATGTAACTGACTGTCAGTTAGGTGAACTGACTGCCAGTTTGTGTTGCTGATTTTCAGCCCTAGCTTCAACGATTCTTTTGATCCTTGAGGCTATAAATAGGGGCTTTGGGCATGTGTTTCATACAACAAGCAGCCTTGCATTCCTATACACTCTTGAGCTTTAGTTTTCTACACAAAATCTTGATCTGTTGATCAAGTCGAGTGTTTTCTGATCCACCGAGCATTCCAGTTCATTGCATTTTCATACTTGTAGTTTCTCGGTGCGTGTTTGGAGGTCTAGAGAAGACCTTGCTGCCTATTACTCTTGGTGAGCGCCCTCACCTAGACGTTTCGACAATTCGGACTCGGGGTCCTTAGTCGAACTTATGCAGAATTTGTAGGTTGTGAGACCTTTCAGGGTGTCCCTCTGGGAAGGTATGATGAATCAAAGATAACTAGAGCACAGAGAGGTTTATACAGGTTCAGGCCCTCGATGATGGGAGTAATAGCCCTACGTCTGTTGGGATTTCACTATATGTAGTAAAAAGAGTTGCAGAGTTATGAAAAAGATCTTCACCGGCGAAGATTTTTCCTATGTGTTTGTACAAGACAATGCCTAGAAGGCTTGTAAAAGCTATCTAACATAGACTACTGTCTTCTGATTGCTTGATTCGATGATCTGATCATCTAATTATTTGATCTCTTATCCAATGCCCTCTCTCTTGTTTGATGCATTAGGTTACCCCTTTATACTGGTTGAAAGGGTGCCAAGTCATAACGGCATCAAACAGTTGCTTGGATGCAGTTTTGGCAACTGCCTTTAACCTCCACGCAGGTTTAACACGTGTTATTCATGGATAACTATCATGGTGTTGCGGACACCCCGGCAGGTTTCGTGGACGATCCTAGCGAAGAAAATGCGGCGCGGGTTGACCGGGTGACCGGTCCTCCCCCGCCGGACAAGCACGGCAAATGACACAAGGATTTATACAGGTTCAGGTCCCGATGGGGGCCCTAGTCCTGTCGGCGTGCTCCCGACCGGAGTCGGCTGGGGAGGCTCTCTCGGGGAGAGGCTTCCGGAGCACACCTATTAGTTTGGCTATTCTAACAATAATGAATCACTTGTCTTTACAACAGGGGGTACAAGGGCTATTTATAGCCCCAAAAAGAAGCAAAAAGACTAAACTACCCCGGACGCCACCGTCGGATTGAGGGGTAGCAACGTCCTTCTCCCGGTCAGGCGCCTTGGATGCTTGACAGGTGGTCGCCAATTCCCGAGGCGCTCCTCACGTGACCTGCACGTGATCAAGAACCAAAGACTTTACCTTCAGAAGGGCGACGATGCCCGGGACATGCACCGGAGGCAATGTCCCCGGGTGATCCGTTTGAGACCTAGCCTTGGTTTTCGCACTAGGCTCGCCCAGATTCTAATATGCGGAATAACGGGATCTTATACCGAAAACCCCAAGGTAATTGCACAACTCTTTATTTCAAAGAGGACTTAACATCGAACGTTAGACACACTTGTCTACGTCGAAGGAACTATAAGTGTCTAAAACTCAAATAAGTTCGATGACTCTTCGATTGAATTCGATGATCTAAACTAGACCTATTACAAGGTATTTATAGTCCAATCGTATGAGTACGTATCAGACTTAGAGACCTAAACGTATTAGACTCATATAACTAATCCTAAACAGATAAGCTTAGTTATACACATTCGGATCGGATTACAATTCCGAACAGGGAATGAATTCATTTTCCTGGTCGCGAACCAATCCATGGTCGCGGACTCATCCAGGTCACGAATCCTTTCCGAACATGGTTAAGGTCGCGAAGCCATATGCGATCAGGACTTGGTCGCGAAGCCGCATGCGATCAGGACTTGGAGATCCTCCCGGATCATGACTCCCTTGTTGAGAAGGAGCCAACCCCTGTTGCGACCTCTCGATCAAACTGGAGATGTGGAAATTGGGCTTGTCCATCTTCTTTGGTGTACCACTTTGCCGCACGTGCTCGTTGATCTTTCCGACCGATTCGAAAAGTCTCCTTGGTGCCATTGCGGGTGGTAGTCACCTTCTTTTCCAGAATCACATCTTCACGTAGAGGTTTGTCTCGTTGATAGACCAAGTCTTCAACAGATGGTACTATAGTATCTGGCTCATCATCCAGCATTGAAGGCTCAAAGAGTTTGAGGTGCTCAACATTAACAACCGAGTAGATATCCATGTATGGAGGTAACTCGAGCTGACAAGCATTATTACCCACTTTCCGCAAAATCCGAAAAGGACCATAACGAATGGGTTTGAGTTTCTTACCTTCACCTTTAGGTCTCTCCTTACTCAGATGTAACCATACCATATCACCTTCTTGAAATTGCGCATCAACTCGGTGCCGATCATGTCGCGCCTTGTACTTGAGTTGAGCTTTCAACAAGTTCTGTTCAACCTCACGATGGAGTCGTTGAATACCTTCCAGGAACTTGTGTGCTCGATCCTGATCAGATGCTTCCTTGCTGTTCTGTGCTGAGGTAGGGATCAAAAACTCCATGTCGAATGGACTCTGGGGTAGAAATCCTAAACAGACCTCAAACGGGGACTTTCCAGTCGAACCATGCACTGCTCGATTAAAAGCAAACTGCAGGTATGGTATGCTTTCATCCCAGGTCTTCGGGTGCTTCGAGTTATATCCTCTCAAGAGATGAACGACTGTGCGATTTACCACCTCGGTTTGACCATCAGTTTGCGGATGAAAAGCAGTACTCCTCTTTAGCTTGGTGTCCATCATCGTCCAGAGCGATCACCAAAAGTGACTAAGGAACCGGGTATCACGATCAGACACAATAGAAGTCGGCAGTCCGAAGTGTGTCCACACGTGTTGAAAGAATACCCGAGCGGCTTCTTCTCCCTTGATAATCTTTCGACAAGGTATAAGAACAATCATTTTGGAGAACCGATCAACGACCACGAATAGATAGTCATTTCCATGTCGGTGGAGAGCTTAGCCACTTGTTCGGCTAGGTTAGCTTGAATGGAGGTATCGTCAGACATTGTCAGAGACGCGGCTGTAGGAACCGTCAATTGATCGCCTGGAGTTTCGTCGGAGGTTTTGTAACCCTGGCGAGTCTTCACCATCCACAGGATAGGAAAGTTGCTCTGATACCAACTTGATCCGTTTGAGACCTAGCCTTGGTTTTCGCACTAGGCTCGCCCAAATTCTAATATGCGGAATAACGGGATCTTATACCGAAAACCCCAAGGTAATTGCACAACTCTTTATTTCAAAGAGGACTTACACATCGAACGTTAGACACACTTGTCTACGTCGAAGGAACTATAAGTGTCTAAAACTCAAATAAGTTCTATGACTCTTCGATTGAATTCGATGATCTAAACTAGACCTATTACAAGGTATTTATAGTCCAATCGTATGAGTACGTATCAGACTTAGAGACCTAAACGTATTAGACTCATATAACTAATCCTAAACAGATAAGCTTAGTTATACACATTCGGATTGGATTACAATTCCGAACAGGGAATGAATTCATTTTCCTGGTCGCGAACCAATCCATGGTCGTGGACTCATCTAGGTCGCGAATCCTTTCCGAACACGGTTAAGGTCGCGAAGCCATATGTGATCAGGACTTGGTCGCGAAGCCGCATGCGATCAGGACTTGGTCGCGAAGCCGCATGCGATCAGGACTTGGAGATCCTCCCGGATCACCGGGCGAAAGGCGGCGCCCGGGACCAGCTCTGGAGGCCAGGTCCCCGGGCCAAAGGCGGCGCCTGGGACATGCCCCGGAGGGCAATGTCCCCGTGCGAAAGGCGGCGCCCGGGACCGGCACCGGAGGCCAGGTCCCCGGAGCCAAAAGGCGGCGCCCGGGGCAGGCACCGGAGGCCACGTCCCCGGGCGAATGGCGGCGCCCGAGACATACCCCGGAGGGCAATGTCCCCGGGCAAATGGTGGCGCCCGGGACCGGCACCGGAGGCCAGGTCCCAGGAGCCAAAAGGCGGCGCCCGGGGCAGGCACCGGAGGCCACGTCCCTGGGTGAAAGGCGGCGCCCGGGACATGCCCCGGAGGCAATGTCCCCGGGCGAAAGGTGGCGCCCGGGACCGGCACCGGAGGCCAGGTCCCGGGAGCCAAAAGGCGGCGCCCGGGGCAGGCACCGGAGGCCATGTCCCTGGGTGAAAGGCGGCGCCCGGGGCAGGCCCCGGAGGCAATGTCACCGGGCGAAAGGTGGCACCCGGGACCGGCACTGGAGGCCAGGTGCCGGGAGCCAAAAGGCGGCGCCCGGGGCAGGCACCGGAGGCCACGTCCCCGGGAGAAAGGCGGCGCCCAGGGCAGGCACCGAAGGCAATGTCCCCGGCCAAAAGTGACACAACTTACCTGGACTTAGTCTCGCAAAGATTTCCCCCAACAATGACCGCACGTATTAACCTCCTGACGGTTGTCTCCACGTGTGGAAGGATCTTTGGGATACTCGGGATATCCCTGTTGTAGGGACAGAACAATCCCGCGTCCCCTGGTCGAAGGTGTTTTGACCGCGCGTTGTTTGCTGACCGCGCACCATCTGCAGTCTTCTGTTCGCGTATGGCATATGAACTCCTGACCGCGCACTGGCTACGGTCTAATCGCGTAAAGCCTGCGACCTCATGCCTGTGCTTCTCGGAGTAACTTGAGTTCGTATTAATAGATACTCGTCTGGCTTGAATCTGTCTAAAACCAGTCGTGCATTTATTTGATCTAGCTCGGGTATCAATCCTCGTCAGCTAGCCCCCAAATTTGAAGAGAACGAAGGGACGTGTTTGCTTCATATTTCAAGACTTACATTGGACATTTAACCCAACGCTTCAAATCCTTCACTTAGTGGCGCACTAAGTGCGGAGATTGGTTTCCCGAGACGAACTCTGGGTAATACGTGACGGGTAATGATGGCGCCGTTGAAACATTTTTTAACCCGAGGTAAAATTGTAAATGCTTTAAAAACTCGAGGCATTCGGGAACCGAACCGTTACCCCGGCGACTATAAATACCAAAGCCTCTGGACTTTCAAAGCTCCATAATTCTTTTTCCCGGGTAAGTCTCTTTCAAAGCCATCTTCCCTTCTCTTCCATACACTTCTCGATGGCAGACCAAAACATCATCGAGATTGAGAGTGATGAAGAAGAAGTTTTCGAGCAGGATTTATAGATGTCAAAAGATCTGTCTCCTTCAAGGAAGAAACCCAAGGTTGATGAGGGATCCTCCAGTAGAACAAAGATGAAAGACGCACCATCGCTCTTTCTTCCTTCAGTTCCTGTAGTTTTTCTTGTCCATGCACCTCGGCAGGTCAAACCTTCATCTCCACCTTTGGCGGGACGTTCTTCTCAGCTTTCTCCATTTCATCACAATGATCTCCGTTTTTATTCGGGTGATCAGTCTTTTGGTTGGCAAGCTGTTCCTCCCCGACCAGATGATCCTCAACTTGTGTTGGGGAAGCAATCTTCTGGTGGGAAGGTTGCACTGCCACCATATGATGATCCTCGACCTTTATCGGTGATCTACTTTCTGGGGGAACTATATCAACCTGTCACTTGCGAGGACAGGTAATTATTTCTATCTCCTTTTGCTCGTTGCTACAATTAGTGCTACAATTAGTGCGGAGATTGGAGCCCCCAGCGATCAGCCTGCTGAGATCCTACCTCCCCCCTCGGACAGACTCTCCAAGGGGAAAAAGAGGCTCTGGAGAAGAAGACCGAAGAGATGTCCTCGGCGATTCTGCATCTGGTAGAATGTTTTGAAAGATCCCGTGAAGAGGCCGCCAATTCCGTCGGGAGAGGGACCACGCTCAACAACAGTGCGAACTCTCCGATTTGATTAGGAATAATAGCGCATCTCTTGTTAGGGATGATGTAGATAGGCTTAGAGTAGTCGCTAGTTCCCTGGGGGTTGTCAGTGTAGATCCTACCGACGACAACATGTCCCTAGGAGAACTTTGTAAACTCCTCTCGGATCAGGTCGACGCTCTGGTCGCCGGTATCCCTTTTGTATGTAAAGATTGTCAGAAATAAAGATTTCTTTTACCTTACATAACATGAAGATTCTTCACAACTTCTGTGTGAAAACATGGCCACAAGCAATGCCTTTACGACCACTCATACACAGGTAAATTCCAATACTGCGACCAGAAACACATTTTAAATGTCATACCGCGAGTAGCGCTGATACTGCGATCAGACTCAAAGCCACGGTTAGAACTGAAGTTCGATCTGGAATATTACCGCGGTCAGAACCGAAATTCAATCACACTATCACTTCGACTAGAATCGGAGCCCAATCGGAAACATAGTTCTGATAACATAGCAATCTGATCAAAAAACATCTGTACGTCCAACAATTGGACCATAGAATATCTTTACAATCGATTCGTGAAAGTTTACAAGAAACATGAAGGAAAATGTCCTCTGAAAACCTTTGTAGAACTTTTCACGTTTTTGCGCCCATTTTTAATCCTCAAATTCGAAAGAAAGAAGGCCTTTCGTTTCGGATTCGGTACAGGAAGCGCATAACGGGTTTACCAGAGAAAACATCCATTATGGGAAATGAATAGAATATTCAATGGAATGTTACCCTCAGTGGTGCGTCTCCTCGGGCCTATAAAAGGAGCAGTAGCTTCTTGAGGAAGCCACGCACCCAGCCCCCAGCCTTAGAACTTTCGCCGCACAAAAACCCTCGTTCCTCATCTTCCATTGTCTCCTAAGCCGCCAGCTTTCTCCCACAATCTCTTCCAAAAATGACATCTTGGAGCCGATCAGTTCATCATTCCGAGGAGAGCTTAATAGCGCTGGAGAAGGAAGAGATCCTACCCCCAAGATTGCTAATCAACTGGAGACCTGCGGGGAAGGATCAAGAAACCCCAATCGTCCAAGAGGGAGAGTTGGTGGTTTTCGAAGAATACCTGAGGTGTGGGTTCCGATTTCCTGAGAGTCGGTTCTTGAAAGGGATTTTGGAGCACTATGGGTTGGAGTTGGTGAATCTCCACCCAAATGCGGTCCTGATCCTGGTGATCTTCCAGCACCTGTGCGAAGCATTCGTCGGAGTGTATCCCAACGTGGATCTCTTCTGACGCTTCTACTACTCGGCGTGGTCGAAGAGCGCCAACGCCGCCGGATGCAATTTCTGGATAAGGGAGAAAAATGAGTATCCCTTCCCACCCCTGCGAGACTCCGTGCACTGGTGGTACCAGAAATGGTTTTACTGCACCCCTCCATCCGAGAGCGGGTTGTGGTTTGTAAACTCGCGGCTAGAGAAGTCCAGCGAGTTGGACTCCCTCCCTACTCTGAAGGCAGAGCAAAAGAAGCAAGCCGAGGTGATTCTTCAATTAGTTCAGCAGGGACTAACGGCTCGTGATGTCATTCGCGACTTCGTGAAGAATCGGGTGAGCCCCCTACGCGAAAGGGCTCATCCGGCTCGGGAGATACAGTCCATGGCAGACAGCACCTTGGACTATAATAATAGTATGTGACTTAGCCAACGAAGTCTTACACTCTTCTGTCATAATTTGCTAACTGGTCTGCTGGTGACGTAGTTTTGCCTTTGTCCGAAGTCGAGAAGCGGACGAATTACCTCCTCAAGGCATATAGTGCCGAAGTGGAGGGAATCAAAGGATCGCCTCGGCCCCAAAGCTTGATCCATGCCGGCGACGACCTTAGACAGGAACGTCGAAAGGTATATCATCTCTCGTTATGTTCTGTCTGTAAGTCATATGTATGTCTTGTACTAACAAGGGCACTGGAACGGCATAGCTTTTGGGGAAATTTGTCGAGTCAACTTGTCCAGGTGAAAGCGTCGGTTTCCTGGGAAAACCGACAATGAAGAGAGTGAAGAAGGTCTCTTCCAGGCCTGGAGCGAGGGATCCCGCTCCCAAGAAATCCAAGAAACTTCTCAGGGAAGGCTCCTCGCATAGGACGCCCCCAATCGCGAAGAAGATTGCGGTAAGATATCATGTACCTCCTGTTACCCCAGGTGCAAACTAGAATTACTCCTTCGTCGTACAGGGTGAAGGAAGCGAGGAGGAGGAAGACGACACTCTTCTGATTCGCCGAAAGAGGACGGCGATCACTCCTCAAGCCGGCGAAGAGCTACCTCTGTCCACAGAGACAGCTACTGTAGACCCCGCGGCCATCGAGAACCTTGTGGTCGCGGGTGAGACCTCTGCTCCTAAAGCCCGGGAGATTTCAGGGTCTGTAGCTTCTCCCGTCGAAGGGACAACCATGGTAAGATTCTTCGTGGTCTTGAATTTACAACTTCATCTACATGCGTGTTCACCGAGCCACACTTATACAGGGAGAAGAAATTCCTCCTACGACTCTTGTGAGTCCTAGGGGGCCGAGTACCCCGCTCCTGGCGACAGGGGCGAAAATAACGGAGCAAGATCCCGCGACCACTTCCAACCTCAAGGTCGCGGACGAAGTGCCAGCACCGGTGGTTCACGAGACACGCAGACCATCGAGTGCATCCCTGCCAACAAAGCAGGTTACCCCAGTAAGGATTCTTACCATCTAGAACTTCACCCTTCCTCATGTATATGCTTACAGGCTGATATACATAGGGAGAAAAGGAGAAGGTCCTGTTCACGAAGAGAAAGACCAGGACAGAGAACGATTGTCCTCTTTTCCTCGAGGAACCATCTTCGAAATCCCAGAAGCTGATGGGATTTCAGTTAAGGTAAGAATTTCCTTCTGTTTGTATCGGATTAGGTTGTGGCTACCATCCGTGAAGCCGATGGTTTCTTTTCTTGCTTAGGCGTAAAGATTCAGTGCCAAACCCTCCAACAGCCTCGACAAGGGTTGAAGTTCCTTCTGGCGCTGAAGCCTCCGGTGAAGAAAGCTCTGTCCCTCCGGTCCAGGAAGTCATCCGGGCCATTATGGACGAGTTGGATGCGGAGGCCCAATCGCAGGTGTTGAAATCTGTGACCGAGGCTCAGCAGGGACATTCATTTGCTGCTCCCGCCAGGGATGAGGTGAGTCCATCGACTCGGCCTCTAACCATCCCAAAGAACAGGTCATTTCGAGAATATACTGAGGTATGTTGGACACCCCTCACGATATCTGGGTCTTGCATAGAATCCTTAGATTTTGCAACTGACTTCCCTCTATGCCATAGGAGCTGACCCATATGGCGACCAGATCGATGTCTATGGCAGATACCATTGAGGCCATGCAGGAGGAAAAGGATCGCTTGCAAGAGTAATAAAAAAGTGCTTTAGTTTGCTCGAACACAAACTTGTCATGACAATCATCTTTTTCGTTGCAGAGAAAACGCCTTCCTGAAGAAGAGCCTTGTTGATCAGAAAAATGATGAGCTCAGGGCGGCCACCATAATTTCACATCTAGAGGCCGAGCTCAAAAAACTGCAATCGTAGCTCTCATGTAAGTCAACTTCCGACCAGAACGAATTAACTTTGTCGTTGGGACTGTTCATAACGACCTTCTTGCTGCAGCGCAAGTAGATCAAATAAACGAGCTTGGTCAAGAGAAAGCAGACCTCCAGACGACCATCGACTTTGTCCGCAGGGAGAACAAAGACTTGAGCATATCCATCTTCGAAAAGCTGAAAATGGTAGCTGGTCTTCTAAGGGCTGATGTGGTCGAAACCACAATAGACGACCTTAGCCCTAGCGACTGGTCTAAATTGGTCGTAGCCCAAGCGGAATCACTCCTCGAGTATCTTCCTAAAGATACTAGGCGACAACAAGAGGCGATCAGAACTAGAGTCCGATCAGCAGCCTCCGCCATTCTCTGTCGGTTTCGTCTTCACCATGGCCCAGATCTGGATCTGAATCCACTGGTAGGAGAGGCAGAGATCGAGAGTGAAGACCAACTTGAGGCTATCATAGAGGAAGTTAGACCTCTCGTAGATAAACTCTTGACCGAGCTCGGCATTATGTAAACCTTATGCCTGTACAGATACAACTTATAGAATGCAATGCATGCATTTTTTGATTTTGTTTCAAAAGAAAGCACTTTTTCTTGTTTCATATTATAACCATATTCCCCTAGTCCCCGCCTGTGATTATATATACTGAAGACTTAGTATTATAAGCACAGGAAAAATATGGGTGTAACGACCAGGGACGTTCGACCAGGTCGGCAATTATATTCGATGCAATGCCTAACCTTGTTGCAAACCGGCAGCCACTCTGATGACCAAGGACATGCTAGTAAGCCTCGTGTGCGTTGCGAAATGGCTTATTGAGGAGTGTCTTATCTGGAAGTGGTCATGAGATCGGCCAGCAAATCCGATCAGGGCATTGTGGCGATATAACCGCCGGCAATCAGCCCCCGAGCCAAATTCGTAACACATGGGCATAAAAGGAAATATTCGACATATGAAACAACAAAAAAGCATTTGTTTTATTAAACCATGCTAATTGAAAAGGAAAAGGGATTTGGATACTTACACGTAAAACTTGCATAGTTGATCGATGTTCCAAGTATTGGACAAGATTCGACCATCCTCCATTGCTAACCGAGCTGATCCAGGTCGTGGCACCAAAAGAACAGTATAAGGGCCTTCCCACTTCGGGGAGAATTTTTTGCGATTGGATTGGTCCTGTATTTTACGTAAAACCAGATCGCCCACGTGAAGACTACGTGGTCGCACCCTTTTGTCATGGTACTTGCGCAAAACTTGCAAATATACCGCAGACTTGATCAAAGCACGATCACGCTTTTCTTCTAGGAGGATGAGATCTTGCGACCGTTGTTCGCCCTGATCAACTCGTTCGAATTGATCTGTCCGAACAGATCCAATACTAACTTCCATAGGTAGTACGGCCTCAGCCCCGTAGACCAGATGGAAGGGTGTCTCACTGGTGGCTCGACTAGAGGTAGTTCGTAGTGCCCATAGAACGGTGTAGAGTTCGTCTACCCAAGCCCCCGAGCGAGTCTTAAGGCGATCAAAAAAACGTTTCTTGATGCCTTGCAATATTTGCCCGTTGGCACGTTCCACGGCACCATTGCTCTGTGGATGAGCCACAGAAGCAAAGCACACCTTGGTTCCAATCTGATCGCAGTAATCCAGAAAAAGACCACTAGCGAACTGAGAACCATTATTAGTAATGAGATGGTTTGAGACACCGAATCGAGCGACAATGTTCTTATGGAAGAACTTTTGTGCTGCAGCAGCGGTAATATTGCATACCGGTTCGGCCTCAATCCACTTCGTAAACATGTCAATAGCTATGAACAAGAACTTGTGTCCATTGACCGCTTGTGGCATAGGACCGACAATATCCATCCCCCAGACCGCAAAAGGCCATGCAAGGGGAATGGTTGCAACGCATAAGCAGGCTGGTGAACCTGTCTTTCATGAAACTGACACTGAGGACACATTTTGACCATATTCTTGGCATCATCAAGTGCCGAAGGGCAGTAGAATCCTTGTCGAAAAGCTTTTCCGACCAGTGTACGATATGACGCGTGCGCACTGCATACACCGTCATGTATTTCTTTCAAGAGGGATTTACCTTCCTCCTGAGATATGCAGTGCATGAATACTCCCTGAGTACCTTTCCTATAAAAAACTCCTTCGATGAGTTTGTATAGACGCACTTTTCGAATCAACCGATCGCTTTCGGTTTCATCCTCGGGCAAGGTCCCATGTTCAAGATAGACTCTCAATGGATGAGTCCAATCCTGTTCCTGTCCGAGGTTGGTAACACAGACTGTTACCGGATCATCCTCGACCGAAGTCATAATCGAAGGATGTTCCAAGTGTTCAACGAACACTCCTGCCGGAGCCGATGTGCGTGAGGACCCAATTTTGGAAAATTGGTCTGCGAGAATGTTGTCCTTTCGCGGGATGTATTGGACTTCGAAATGACTGAAGTGTTTTTCCAATCTCCTCACTTCCCCCAGGTAATGAGCCATTGTCTCATCGGAGGTGCTGTACTCCTTGTTTACCTGGTTTACGACCAGCTGTGAGTCTCCCCTCACCACTAATCGACGGACTCCGAGGAATTTTGCTGCCCAGAGCCCTGCAAGAAGACCTTCATACTCTGCTGCTTTATTGGTCGCAACAAAGTGTAGTTGAAAGACAAACTTAAGCTGTTCGCCCTGAGGCGTAACTAAGACCACTCCAGCCCCCGAGTGTTGAAAACTACGAGAGCCGTCGAAGTACATTGTCCAGTGATCGGGGCATTCCTACTCCTCGGGTACCCGCACGGGTGGCTCAGGATTGGTCCATTCAACCACAAAGTCGGCCAAGACCTGAGACTTAACCACAATGCGGGGTGTGAAATGGATATCGAAGGCACCAAGCTCGACAGCCCATTTTGCGATCCGACCAGATTTCTCCGAATTGCGGACAATATCCCCCAATGGAAAAGATGAGGGTACTGTGATCTTATGTGCTTGAAAGTAATGTCGTAGCTTACAGGAAGCCATCAGTAGTGCGTAAAGTATCTTCTGGACCTTAGGGTATCGCTCCTTAGGGCCATGAAGTACCTCGCTTACATAGTAGACGGGTCTATGTATTCCTTCTCTATCCGCGATCAGGACAGAGCTGACCGCATGCGGTGTGGCCGCCAAATAGAGAAGTAATGGATCTCCTTTGTCGGGAGACACCAAGACTGGTGGACTGGATAAGTATGCCTTTACCTCCTGAAAGGCTTTTTTGGCCTCATCGGACCATGTGAAATTGTGATGTTTTCGCAGGGCTTTCAAGAAAGGTAGTCCCCTCTCGCCTAGTCGCAATATGAACCGACTCAAGGCCGCCATGCGACCTACCAGGCGCTGAACATCCTTCATGGTCGAGGGAGACCTCATCTGTTCGATAGCCCTGATTTTTTCAGGATTGACTTCAATGCCTCTGGAACAAACAAGGAAACCAAGAAGTTTTCCTGAAGAAATCCCGAAAGAACATTTCTCTGGGTTCAATTTTATTCCAAAGCGATTCAAATTACAGAAGGTTTCAGTGAGATCGTCCAAATGAGACAATCTCTTAGTGCTTTTTACAACCAAGTCGTCTACATATGCTTCGAGATTATGCCCTATCTGGGAAAGAAAGGTCTTTTGCATCAAGCACTGGTACGTGGAACCTGTGTTCTTGAGACCGAACGGCATTCTGACGTAGCAGTAGGTGCTGAACGGGGTGATGAAGGCAGTCTTCTCTTCATCTTCTTCTGCCATGCTAATTTGATGATATCCTGAGTAGGCGTCCAGGAAACTCATCAGTTTGCAACCCGCGGTTGAGTTGACCAGCTGGTCGATGCGGGGAAGGGGAAAGTCATCCTTCGGACAGGCACTGTTGAGGCTGGTGTAGTCGACGCACATGCGCCACTTACCATTTGACTTGCGGACCATGACCGGATTTGCAAGCCATTCTGGGTGATCGACCTCGCGGATAAACCCGGCCTTTAGGAGTTTATCCAACTCCTCTCGGATAGCTTCCTGTCAATCAACAGCAAAATGCCTGAGCTTTTACTTTATTGGTCACTGTCCAGGTCGAATCGCTAACCTGTGCTCGATTACCTCCCTTGGGACATCGGGCATGTCAGATGGTTTCCACGCAAACACATCTGCGTCAGCCCGGAGGAAAGTAATGAGCTCGAGTTCCTATTTCTCATCTAGACCTGATCCGACCCGAATTGTCTTGGATGGATCATCTGGGTACAAAGGAACTAGTTTGAGTTTCTCATCTGGTCAAGGAGCAGCCTTGATCGCGTCAGTGGCGACTGTGGCGACCTGAGCGTCCCAGAGGGGAAGTTGGTCCCCCATCTCCAAAGATAGCCGGTCACATGTTAGTGCCACGTTGCGACTACCTCGGATCGGGATGAAACCTTTGGGGCCAAGCAACTTGCCGCACTGATAAGCATAGTGCGTTGCCATCATGAACTTAGCAAGAGTTGGCCTGCCAAAGATTGCATTGTAAGCCAAATCACAATCAATTACATCAAAAGTAACCAATTCTGTTCGGAAGTTATCCAGTTCTCCCAGTGTGACTGGGAGGACCACCTATCCCAGTGGCATCACAGAGGGACCAGGAATTATCCCATAAAACAGGTGGATTATGGGCTTAATTTTCGAACGAGGAATCTGCATCTCGTCGAGTGCCTTGACCAATAGGATGTCCAAGGAGCTTCCTCCATCGATCAGGACCCTTTCGACTCTCGCATTACTGATAATAGGGGTAATGACCAAAGGAAGCCTCAATGGTCGAGTAAGCCCCGCAGGACAGTCAGAGCGATCAAACATCAAAGGTGTATCCGACCAACGGGGGTACTGAGGTTGACCAAGGGATGTCTCCATTTGGTTAACCTCTCAATAAAAGGCTTTAAATTGCCTTTTGGAAACAAAAGAGGAGGAACCTCCGAAAATAACATTAACATGATTATGAGGTACCTGGTAAGACATCTCTTCGTCCCCGTCGATGTCTCTTAACCCGTATGCTTGTTCCTTAGTTGGTAAGGTCGGCATCGGTCCAACCCCTTGGTAGAAGTTGTCTAACTGCTTCAACCAACTCATGCAGTTCTTGAGGTCGTGGCCTGCGGAGTTGTGGAGCGGACACCATTTCTTGCCTTCCTGCGGGTTAGTCGACTTCTCTGGCTGGTCGGCACCACGACCACCAGAAGTAGTTTTATTTTTAAACGAAGGCTTGTTACCTTTGGTCGAAGGAGGCTTCTCTGCAACTGCGACCTCGCGGTACTGTCCAGAGCGATTCCTTTTTGACTTCTTCGACTTCCCGCCTGACGAAGATTCCGGCTTCTTGCTTGAATCTTCCTTCCTAGCATCCTTGAGACCTGGTTGAGGAGGTAGGTTACCTTTGTCGACCATCCAGTTCCATTCGACAGCCTCGGCTGCGTCGGAGTATCGATCAGCAATATCAAAGAGATCGGCTACTGATCGAGGAGGATGGATGAGCAAGTCTTTGGTGAATCTTTGATATCGAACGGCATGTTTAAATGCCCTAATAACGGAGCTATCAGATATGTTTGGGATGGTATTCCTCATCCCGACAAATCTCTTGACAAACTGACGAAGGGTTTCGGTCGAAGATTGCCGTAATCGATGGAGGTCGTCCTCTTTACCCGGCTTTTGATAACAATTTTGGAAATTGCTGAGGATGGCATCAGACAGCATTTCCCAGTTATAGATCGAACCTTCGGGTTGGTTAAACAACCATGTTCTGGCCGGTCCTTCGAGGACTGTTGGCAGGTAGTTAGCCATGACCCGGTCATCGCCACCTGCCGCTTGGATGGCAGTAATGTAGATTTGAAGGAACTCGGTTGGGTTCTGAGTTCCATCGAACCTCTCTATGGCCCCTGGTCTAAACTTTTCTGGCCAAACGACCGCACGAAGGCCGGGCGAGAAAGCTTTACAACCAACGTAGGGACCGTGAACTGTCCTGCAACTCTCGATCGGATCGCGGGCAACCTCACGCAATGGAGAGGCTACGCGTGGCCCTAAACGAGAGTGGACAGGGACTCGATTCCTATCATGAGAATCCCGCGCCCACCTAGACTTGTCCTGCCGGGATGGTGCAGGTGGCGGGTGACTCCGTCGAACCAAAGCGAGAGTGCCCTCGGTTGTGGGAACGTGTCACCGATCGGGAAGAAGCCGTAGGGGTCGCGTCAAATGCGACCTCATCTAACCTCTCCACCGGGATTCTGGTGAAGGCTGATTTCTGTGCTTCCGTGACCGTAGGAGGGAAATTACGCATGACCTCCGCGATAGATCGAAGCCGGCCATGTGTACTTCTCCTAGGGACACCAGGTGTTACCATTTCTTTGTCTACCGGGAAACGCTCCAGAGGCAAAGAGGGTGTCTGGTCGCATTTACGACCACGTGATCGTCGGGAAGAACTCGGAGCAGCATCGTAACGAACCTGCGCATCTTGAAGAGCCTCTAGGGCAGTTCTACGTAGGTCGTTGTCTTGTTGCTCGAGATCTTGATCTTCCTTTTGTTTGCGTTCCTGTTACTCCCTAGCAGCTTGTTGATCAGGAGTTTCCTCCGACAAGGCAGTGAACTGTCTAGGGAAGGAGGTTGCCGAGGGAGAAAACATCTCAGTCTGTTCTGAGTCAGACTCGAAATCAAAGAGACGATGGAGGTTATCAGGGTCAAACCTCCCTGGGCTGATTTCCTGGTCGACACCATCCTTCCCCTCAGTAGGGTCGTATGACGGACCGGATTCACCTTCTAACGCATTGAGAACCTCAGTGGGTTCTGTCCTTGCGTTAGTCGCCTCCTGGTCGATAGACATGACCTGAAGGGTTGATTCGACCTCTGGGACGTCCTCGACTCCGGTTTCCTCCATCGGGACAGGTTCGCTAGGAGAAGGCATCAGAATGTGAGCATAATCCTCGAGATCGAAATCGTTCTTGGAATCATATGCTCCAGCTATGATTCAGTGAACCTCTGGATGAAAATTAGAACGCCTTGAGAAAGGCCCCACGGTGGGCGCCAGCTGTCGACGATTCGGACTTGGGGTCCTTAGTCGAACTTATGTAGAATTTGTAGGTTGTGAGACCTTTCAGGATGTCTCTCCGGGAAGGTATGATGAATCAAAGATAACTAGAGCACAGAGAGGTTTATACAGGTTTGGGCCCTCGATGGTGGGAGTAATAGCCCTACTTCCTGTTGGGATTTCACTATATGTAGAAAAAAGAGTTACAGAGTTATGGAAAAGATCTTCACCGGCGAAGATTTTTCCTATGTGTTTGTACAAGACAATTCCTGGAAGACTTGTGAAAGCTATCTAACTTATACTACTGTCTTCTGATTGCTTGATTCGATGATCTGATCATCTGATTATTTGATCTCTTATCCGATGCCCTCTCTCCTGTTTGATGCATTAGGTTACCCCTTTATACTGGTTGAAAGGGTGCCAAGTCATAACGGCATCAAACAGTTGCTTGGATGCAGTTTTGGCAACTGCCTTTAACCTCCACGCAGGTTTAACACGTGTTATTCATGGATAACCACACGTATTAACCTCCTGACGGTTGTCTCCAAGCGTGGAAGGATCTTTGGGTATCCCTGTTGTAGGGACAGAACAATCCCACGTCCCCTGGTCGAAGGTGTTCTAACCGTGTGTTGTTCGCTGACCGCGCACCATCTGCAGTCTTCTGTTCGCGTATGGTATGAACTCCTCACCGCGCACTGGCTACGGTCTGATCGAGTAAAGCCTGCGACCTCATGCCTGTGCTTCTCAGAGTAACTTGAGTTCGTATTAATAGGTACTCGTCTGGCTTGAATCTGTCTAAAACCAGTCGTGCATTTATTTGATCTATCTCGGGTATCAATCCTCGTCAGGACGGTTTGGTGGTGTGGCTGTTGACCTCTCCAGATTTTGAGATTGTTGGAGAGGCTCGACAAAGTTGTACAAGGCATCAGTGCTCGCCTTTCTAGAGTGGACAAGGAGCAACCAATAGTGGATAATATCCTTCCTGGGTAATGAGGCAAAACTCAATTGACATTGAGTGCTTCAACGAGGATTAGTGGAGACTGGGCGAGTCTCCGATACCTCGGTAAAAATCGATTGTGTTTGACTTCTACTCTTTATTGTTTAATTGTTATTTGATCTTTTGGAATATTTGCTCTTATCTAAAAAGTTTTAAAGCCTCCTATTCACCCCCCTCTAGTCGGCATCCTTGATCCTACAACATGTACACGATTTACATGGAGTGCGGCTCCAACACATATCACTGGATGTGATTGCACGCTGACCCTGGATGGGAAGATGCCAATTTAGTGGGGGTGGTGTAACCCGCCACAACTGTGGTTTGAGTGAAACCACAGGGTCTGGGGTGAATTGTGTGTGAAACATGACCAAAGTTCTTGTTATCTCCACCTTGCCACTCACACATGGTTGTGAGGAAGGGTCTAATCATCTTGATAGGATGGGCATGAAAGTGAAATATCTTGCGGGTAAATTGGTACCTCTCTGCAGAGTTAAAGATGTATTCAAATACTCTGAGCTCCCGGGTTTATAGGAGTCTACTGCGGTGGATTAAATCCACGGGGTGTGGCACAAGTATGTTTTCTAAATAAAATTTTTGAAGGTAAGATTACCCAAATGACATGTGTTGTCATGATAAGGGGTACTGTCGTGTGTCGATGTGTCGCGGTAGTACCATAATTTAGTGAACATGAATAGCGATGCTATTCTATGAAAAGTGCTGCCATGAATATGAGCATGAGATGTGAAAAGAAAGAAAAAAAAGTATTTTGAAAACTTTTCCCTCCTTTCCTAATAGCATAGGTTCATATCACCTCTACTATATGTACATACTTTTATCTATGACTTGCTGAGTACGAAAGTGCGCACCCTTCCATTCTATAATCAAATAGATGGAATGCTTCATGACCAAGATGAATGCCTGGAAGATTTTGTGGATCCAGAAGGAGAGCCAATTCCACCGGAGCCCGGATGTGCGTTGTCCTGCTGTCAACTTCTTGCTGTGGGGGTTTGCCTAGCTTCCGCCGAGTAGTTGTTATTTTGTTTTAATTAGACCATTTTTGCCGAGAATGCATTCTATTACCTTTTGATGTATCTAGGCCAGCTGGCCATACTGTTTATGTATTTTGTAAGTTACTTTGCTGCAATGAACTCCTGTGCTTGACTTATCCTGGGAAGTCAATGGTATGTTTGTATGGGACCAGCCGCAGCGAGCTGGGTCTCCACGGGAGTAGTCGTGGTCCCCCTGTTCGGGGCGTCAAAAAAACTTGGTATCAGAGCAGCTCAGAACTTGACTGTAGGAAGACACCTTTAGGAATTGGCTCGCCAGGAAGGTGTAATTTATCCAAAAACTATTTTCTACAAACACTATTTTGAAAAGAGGAGCCTTTTAGCTTCTAAAATTTTTGATTTCAAAGTCTTACTTGGCTTTTTCTAAAAATTCGGCAAGGTAGTGAGAGCGCGTTTTTCTTTTATAGAGTGCCTTGGGATTGGGATATGTTGCTTCGGCACATAGCCTAGTTCTTGGGGTAGAGCCCTGTTCGAGTAGTTAGTCGATCGTCGTGGAGGTTTAGCCGGGAATGGGTAGTGTAGATAGAGCAGGTGGATGCTCTTGGTAGCTTTTGTGCTTCGCCGTTGCTTTGGCAATGGTTAACTTGTGTACTATGGCTAGAAGCCTAAGTATTTGTGCATCAATATAGTTGCATTAATTCTGCACTAGTGCCTTAGTTAGTTAGACCTATCTGCCTTCTCTTCAGAGCCACCATGGTTGATACTAGAAGATCTCAGAATGGCAAGGAAGAATGAGAGCAGACCCCACCAGAAGAAGAACCAATGAGGAGAGGATCTCCATACCAACGAGGAACTCAGGGTTCAAATCCATCCCAAGGAGAACAACCAAGTCTACAAGAGATTCTTTTGTCTATGGAGAGAAACTGACAGGAAGCTCAGACCGCCCATATTCAGTTTGCCAAGATTTAACCTTCAGTTTAGAAGGGGTAGAGTTCATGACAAATCTGTTAGTATTAGAACCACAAGGCCTAGACATTATCTTGGGAATGGATTGGTTGTCCCAACATAAAGGTCTAGTGGACTATAAGGAGAAAACCATAAGCCTTGTCAGTGACCAAGGGGAAGAGGTCCTATTCCATGTGGAAAGGTCATCAGCGAAGGAACCGCAAGGATCCATTTAGGCATTACAGAGGGTATGCTTGGAACAAGTGCCTGTAGTACAACAGTACCCCGATGTGTTTCCAGAAGAACTACTAGGAATGCCACCTGATAGAGAAATAGAGTTCACCATTGAGCTTAAACCAGGGGCTACGGCCATCGCAAGATGTCCCTACAGGATGCCAGTTACAGACTTGGAGGAGCTAAAGAGCCAATTAGAAGATTTGGAGAGCAAAGGATTCATTAGACCAAGTGCTTCACCCTGGGGAGCCCCAATGCTATTCGTAAAGAAGAAGGACGGAGCCCTAAGGATGTGCGTGGATTACCGATCATTGAATGAGGTGACCATAAAGAATAAATATCCACTACTGAGGATCGACGACTTGTTTGATCAACTTCGAGGAGCCATATTTTCCAAGATAGACCTGAAGTCAGGATATCATTAGCTGAAGATTAAGGAGGGAGATATACCCAAGACCGCCTTCACCACAAGATACGGGCTATATGAGTTTATAGTGGTGCCATTTGGCTTGACCAATGCCCCAGCAGCTTTCATGAATGTCATGAACAACACATTTATGGATTTCCTTGACAAGTTCGTCATAGTGTTCATAGATGACATTCTGATATATTCTAGGAGCCCTGAAGAGAATGAGCAGCATTTACACCTAGTCTTGGGAAGACTACGAGAGAGGCAGTTCTATGCCAAGTTTGACAAATGTGAATTCTGGATGACGAAGATTGCATTTCTTGGACATGTGTTAATAGAGGAAGGAATTTCGGTGGATTCAGCTAAGATTGCTGCAATCAGGGAGTGGAAGCAGCTCACCACCGTACCAGAAATTAGAAGTTTGTTGGGATTAGCAGGCTACTATAGGAGATTCATTGAAGGATTCTCTCAGATTGCCAAACCCCTTACTAACCTGCTAAAGAAGGATGTTGAATTTGAATGGATCGCCAAGTGCGAGGAGAGCTTCCAAAAGCTTAAACAGAGATTAACAACAACACCAGTCCTCACATTGCCAGATAGCAAGGAAGTCTACATAGTATATTGTGATGCTTCAAAGCAAGGAATAGGCTGTGTGTTAATGTAGAAAGGCCAAGTAGTGGCTTATGCTTCACGCCAATTGAGGCCACATGAGGAAAATTATCCCACGCATGATTTAGAGTTAGCAGCAGTAGTCCATGCGCTGAAAATATGGTGACACTATCTAATTGGAAACAAGTGTGAGATCTACATGGACCACAAGAGCCTCAAGTATATTTTCACGCAAGCAGAACTGAACATGCGTCAACGCTGTTGGCTAGAATTAATCAAGGATTATGACCTCAGCATTCATTACCATCCAGGGAAGGCTAATGTATTAGCCGATGCCTTAAGCAAGAGAGATTATAATCTACAAGGAGAAGCTTTGCCAAGTAACCCACACCTGCGACAAGAAGTTCAAAACCTCCAGCTAGAAGTAACACCACAAGGAATGTTAACCACCTTAGTAGTGGAATCAAAACCTCAAGGGGCAGATAGAGAATTCTTAGAAGGAAGATGAGGAAAAATAACAGTTAGCAAGCTAGCTTGCAGATGGCACCATTTGAAGCACTATATGGACGAAAGTGCAGAACCCCATTGCATTGGAATGAACCAGGAGAACGAAAGGTTATAGGGCCAGAAATTACCGAGGAAGCAGAAGCCCATGTCAAGCTCATCAGAGAGAGATTGAAAGCAGCACAATCTTGACAGAAGAGTTATCGTTTAAGCCAGATGATTTGGTTTATCTGAAGGTCACACCGTTTAAGGGACTGAAAAGATTCCAAGTGAAAGGGAAGTTATCCCCAAGGTACATCAGACCGTTCAAGGTACTCAAGAGAAAAAGGGAAGTGTCATATAAATTATCCTCAGGACTTGCAGGAGTGCATGACGTGTTCCATGTCTTGCATGTAGATTTTAAAGCATTTAAAATGGTTTGTGACCTTTGTGTGCTTTGTCTGTTGGTGAGTAGATCAAGAGCCCGAGTTCGAGGACTTCGTCGCCGACCTGACATCGACTACTTTTTCTTACGACGCGGAAGGCAAGTCATATTCTTGAACATCTTGAACCTATATTTTGAGAATTGTTAACATATTACCTTGATTATAAAGTGTCGTGGTATTGCGAATACCCCGGCAGGTTTTGAGAGTGATCCTAGCGAAGATTACGCGGCGCGGGTTGACCGGATGACCGGTCCTCCCCCGCCGGACAAGCACAAAAAATGACACACGGGTTTATACAGGTTCGGCTCCTGGTGGGGGCCCTAGTCCTGTCGACGCGCTCCCGACCGGAGTCGGCTGGGGAGGCCCTCTCCGGGGGAGAGGCTTCCGGAGCACGTCTGTGAGTTTGGCTATTCCAATCAAAGAACCGATCCTTTACAACAGAGGGGTACAAGGGCTATTTATAGCCCCCAAAAAGCAACAAAAAACCTAAACTACCCTGGAAGCCACCTTCGGATTGAAGGGCAGGACCGTCCTTCTCCCGGTCAAACGCCTTGGATGCTTGACAGGTGGTCGCTAGTTCCCGAGGTGCTCCTCGCGTGACCTGCACGTGATAAACAGTTCAATACTTTACCTTTAGGAGGGTGATGAGGCCCGGGACGGCGCCGGAGGCCACGTCCCGGGAGCCAAAAGGCGGCGTTCCCGGGAGGGCACCGGAGACCACGTCCCGGGAGCCAAAAGGCGGCGCCCGGGGAGGCCCCGGAGGCCACGTCCCCGGGCAAATGGCGGCGCCCGGGGAGGCCCCGGAGGCCACGTCCCCGGGCAAATGGCGGCGCCCGGGGAGGCCCCGGAGGCCACGTCCCCGGGCCAATGACGGCGCCCGGGAGGGCACCGGAGGCCACGTCCCGGGAGCCAAAAGGCGGCACCCGGGGAGGCCCCGGAGGCCACGTCCCCGGGCGAGTGGCGGCGCCCGGGAGGGCACCGGAGGCCACGTCCCGGGAGCCAAAAGGCGGCGCCCGGGGAGGCCCCGGAGGCCACGTCCCCGGGCGAGTGGCGGCGCCCGGGAGGGCACCGGAGGCCACGTCCCGGGAGCCAAAAGGCGGCGCCCGGGGAGGCCCCGGAGGCCACCTCCCCGGGCGACTGGCGGCGCCCGGGAGGGCACCGGAGGCCACGTCCCGGGAGCCAAAAGGCGGCGCCCGGGGAGGCCCCGGATGCCACGTCCCCGGGTAATCGTGACACATCTTACCTGGACTTAGTCTCACGGAGATTTCCCCCGACAGCAGCCCCCCATGCCCGCCGGGGACGATGCTCGAGTCCCCGGTGGGTATGGTTCAGGTCACCGGGAAGATCTCCGGGCCAAGCTACCGGAGCCGCGACGCTTCGGCTTCCGTGCCCCACACTTAAAGCCGCGCCATTTCGCCATGAATGCGCGCGCAGTTCGAACCGGCGCCTCGATTTTTGCGCCCGTCCCTTCGTTTCCCGCGCATGGTTTGAACTTCTACGGTCCAGATTGATCCGCGGGTGCCACGTGGCGTGCATCTAGACCACGGCCCGCCCCTATAAATAGGGCCTTGGGGGGCCCGGAAGCTCATTCCAAATTCTCAGCCCCAACGATCTTTGCTCTCCCGGTAGCTCTCTCCCGGTAGGTTATTCCGGTAGCTTTCTCCGGTAGCTTTTTCTGGTAGCAGGCGTCCGGGAGTTTCTAGTAGTAGCCTCCTGCAAAGTTAGCCACCAAAAAGAAAACTAACCTCATGGCACCCAAGGGTCAAGCGAAGACCACGGAGGTGCCCCCGGAGGAAATCCCCTCGGATTTCCTCTGGGCGTCCGAGTTCATGGCTGAGGACGCCGAGTCCTTGGCCGAGAGGGGCATCGTTGCAGCCGGGGACATTCGAGTCCCGGTGAAGAAGGACGGAGCCCCCCGCCCCAGGCCTGGGGAGATCGTGGCCTTCGAGGCCTTCATCGAGGTGGGGCTCCGGCTCCCGGTGCATCCCATGCTCCGGGAGTTTCTCAAGGAGTATGGGGTGGCTCTCAACCACCTCACCCCGAACGCGCTGGTCCGGATGGGCCTCTTCATTTGGCTCTTCGAGACAGCGACCGGGTGGGAGCCCGACCTTCGCGCCTTCCGGTACTTCTACGAACCGGCGGCGCGGACCTCCCACCTGGTGAAGGGGGGCCCCAAGTCCCCCTTCGGTTCGGTCATGGTCCAGATGTTGCCGGCCCGGCTAATCGACTACCCGGCGGCGGCCTCCCGGGACCACTGGGGGGATTGGGTCCAGAGGTGGTTCTACCTCCGGGTCCGAGATGACGCGGTGGTGTACGCCCCGGAGGCCCCCACCTACAGCAGGTCGTCCGCACCGAAGCCGCCGGTGTGGACGGACGAGGAGTACGAGCTCCTCGGCAAGGTGATCCTCTCCAAGAAGACCCGCTCGATGCGGGACGCGGCTGAGCAGATGGCCCTCCTCCGGATCTCCCCCTTCACCGGCGGGAAGAGGGGGATCGGCATGGGCCCTGAGCAGCGGCCCCCGGTGAAGTCGATGACGCGACGTAAGCTCCGGGAACCCGCTGCACTGCTCTTACAAAATTTTAATGAAATTCACTAACTCTTTACCTCTTGCAGTCCGGCCGTACCCGGCGGCGTGGGAGAAGGCAGAGAACCTCTTGGGGAGGTACTTCGCGGATGAACACGAGCGCGTCGTGCGCGTCGTGGGCGAGGGCCCCCCCAAGAACCTGGTAACGGCGGCCTTCGGGTTAAAGCTGCCGGAAAGGAAGCCTCTCCCCACCCCCGGGTCGCATAAACGGGGGAAGGAGGCGGCCGGGGCCTCGGAGCCCAAGAAGGCCCGGGTTCAGAAGACCCCCGGCCCATCGACGACGCCGGCGGCGACACCGGCGAAGCCCCGGGACGAGACCCCCGGGGGCGAGCGTGCCCGGGCACCGTCCCGGAAGGAGGCAACCCCTCCTCCCCCGAAGGGCCCCGTCGAGGCGCGGGGGAAAGAGGCGACCGCGGGCGGGGCGGGGTCCGACTCGGCGAACTACGCCCCGTCACCGCTCGCGGTGGAGCTCCTCCCACCCCTTCCGGCCTCTTTGGAGCCGGAGAGGCTGGAGGTGAGATTCGCGGGGGCCTCGCCCCCGCGGGTCTGGCCGGTGGACGAGGGGGGGAGCCCCTCGGTGTACGAGGTCCCTCCGGAGGAGGGGGCTCCGAGGACCTTCCGGCCTGGGGCTTGATGGTCCCCCCCCGGGCGGAGGCTCCCGCCGAGAGCTCCTCGGCCACGTCTTCGGGGGGCACGACCTCATCAACGAAGACGCTGGCCGCGTTACCGGACCTTGAGGTCCGGGGACCCCCTGCCGGCCGCACCGGCGGTTCTGGGCGGGAGACCCCTTTGCTCCCCGCGGGGGAGGTCGCTCGCTTCTCGGAGGGCCTGCACAACCGGAAGGTGCAGGCCTTCGTCGCGGGAGGGACGCTCCATGAGCGTTTCGAGGGGCTTCAGTCCCTCGGGGCCCAGGTAACCCGCCGATAACACCTTCACTCATCCCCTGCACTTTGAAATTTTTCTAACTTATGTGTTTTGTAGGTGGCAGCTGTTACCTGGGGCCTTGAGCAGCGGGTCGCCCGACTGCTCAAGGAGACAGAGGGCCAGGCCTCAGCCTCCGTAGGGCAGCGTGAGGAGGCCCTCTGGGAACGCGACGAGGCGCTCGCGGAATTGAGCCGGGTCCGGGCCCAGGTTCACATTTCCGAGGCCATCAACGCCCGCCTCCGGGAGGAGGCCAAGGCGAGGGAGGAGACGCTTCGTGAGCTCGAGAGCTCAAGCGTCCGGGCGGTGGCAGACGCGGGCCGCTCCGTCCGGACGGCCCTCGAGGGCCTTGGCGTAAGCCTCGGATCCGGGAGCAGAGAGGTGCCGCCGGCAACTCTCGCGGAGGCTGCCGATGTTCGGGCGAGGGGTCGGGCGATCCCCGTCGTCGCGGCCGCTGCGGGGCTCGTCGAGTTCCGGGGGGTCGGCGCCCGGCCGATCGGGGGCCGCATCCCCCGAAGCTTCCCGGACTCCTTCGAGCCTTCGCGCCGGGAGGTCGAGCAGCTCGCCGGAGGGTTCTACAACCGGATCATCCAGGCGTGGTTCCCGGCTCCGGCGCCTCCGGTAGGAGACGCCCCAGCCCCGGCCTCGGAGGAAGCCCCCCGGGGGGAGGACGCCAATGAACATGTATGAGCCTCCCCCTGGGTCTTAGCTAGGGCCCTTTTTTGTTTTAGGATTTTTTGATTCCGGTAGCTTCTTAGAAGAAGCCCCGGGCACTTGTACAAAAAATTTTTAATGCAATGAAGTTAGAATTTTTCTAAGTCTTTGAATTGAACTTACTGTTACCAGGGTTCCCGGGAGGTTGCTCCCGGGCGAAGGTCCGGGAGGGGCTCCCCGGGGGACGCCCAAGCGGCTTTAATTTTGCTAAGCTTTCTCTCCGGGAATCGCGGCGAGGATAGTGTCTGGGAGCCGATCCGGTTGAGGTGGCGTGCGGAGTGGCACTTGGACAATTTTGATAATCACCGTGCTGAATTGTCCCCTCCACGACCGGGACTCCGGATAATCCCTCCCCTCCGGATACTTCCACCGGCGGGATACGAGTTCTGGCCTGAAGATGCGCTTCGGGACGCTCGGCGCCGCGTGCGGGCGCTGTACCGGGACTTGACCCGGGAGCTAGCGGAGAGCCTCCGGGAGTATTAGGCGTAGGAGCCTTAGAGCTTAGAGAATCCCCCGGGTTAGAACCCGGGTTGTATCATTTCCGAAGCCCACCGGAGGGGGAAGATGTCCTCCGGGTTTGCTGATCAATAAAGCGTCGTGTTGTTGGTTCCTTTTACTGCGCCTCCTTTTATTTTTTCTTCTTGGATGGTCTGGACGACTCATCTTAACAAGGATGAGCTAAGTTTCCTCGTGGGCGGTGCGGTTGACACCCGGGGGTTCCTTATCCCCCCCGCCCACAGCGGGCCGGAGGATAACTCCACGCGCTGTGGGGGTAACAAGGCCCCCGGGATAGAAGTTACCTGTAGCATAGGAAATTTTCTAAGTTAGAAAATCTTAAAGCGAGGTTTTCAAGGAGAAGACCTTCCGGGAGATAATCATCCGGTCGCCGTGAGAACGGGGAGCCGGGAATAAGGCTTTAAGCGGAAGGAATGTCCAAGCGAACCCGATGGGATTTCCAGAGGCGAGCTTCCTGGGAGATACTCGTCCGGTCGCCGTAAGAACGGGGAGCCGGGAATAGGGTCTTCGGGGAAGGAAATGCCCGAGAAATCCGACTTCTCCGAGAGACAATCGTCCGGTCGCCGTGAGGACGGGGAGCCGGGAATAGGGTCTCCGGGAGGCATTCATCCGGTCGCCGCGGGAACGGGGAGCCGGGAATAAGGTCGCTGGGGACCAATCGTCCGGTCGCCTTGAAAACGGGGAGCCGGGAATAACGTCGACTCCCGGAGGAGGAAGATAGATCCAATCAAGCCGCAAGGGGCTGATCTTCCGGTCGCTGTGAAAACGGGGAGCCGGGAATAACGTCGACTCCCGGAGGAGGAAATGCCCGAAAACGGGACTTGAGTGTTTGGGCAGGGGACTAGTCTCCCAAAGTGACTCGTTACCACGGCCACTATGACCGGGTTGCCGCTTACACCCTCAGTCCACGAGGGCTTATCGTAAGCCGCCCTACGGGAGTGCAGGCTCTGTTGTAGGGACTTGTTGGGGCTGGCCCACTTCCTCGCGGGGAGGGCATCCTCACAAGGAGGGCATCCTCGCGGGGAGGGCATCCTTGTGGGGAGGGCTTCCTCGCGGGGAGGGCATCGCCGCTAGGGGCGGTAATGAGAAAGACCTGCAATGAGACAGTTTGCAAAGCAAGACCTATGTATTGCTAATGAAATGAAGTACAGGACCTCCCCCTGCGAAGCCGCGAAAGGGGAGGAAAATACAGCGTCCCTCCTCCTCCTCCGGCGTGAACGCCCCGGGGGAGGGGACATGCCCGTAAGGCTAAACATAGAACTTGCGAAGCAAACGCAAGTTCCACGTGTGTTTCAGCTCCTGCTTTTGGAGGTTGGAGAGCTTGTAGGCCCCCGAGCCCAGGACCGCGGAGATCCTGTAGGGGCCCTCCCACTTGGGGGAGAGCTTACCCTGGGCCTGGGGGTCCGTCACGCGCTTGAGGACAAGGTCCCCAAGGCGGAAAGCTCTCTGGCGCACGCGCTGATTGTATGCGTGCGCTATTTCTTGCTCGTAGATGGCATGGCGAAGGAGCGCTCGGTCGCGTTCCTCCTCTACGAGGTCGATCTCTAGGTGCTGATTGGCCTCGTTGGCCTGATATGCCGAGGGGGTGGCTCCCTCTAGGAGCTCCACCCGCAGCGACCGGAAGCCAATCTCCGGGGGGAGGACTGCCTCCGCCCCGTAGACCAGGGAGAAGGGAGTACGGCCCGTCGCCCGGGACGAGGTCGTGCGCATGGAGCAGAGGATGCTAGGGAGCTCCTCTGCCCATGCACCCCGCTTAGAAGCGGTTTGCTCGAGTCTCCGGCGCAATCCCTGTAGGATCACGCCGTTGACCCTCTCGACAGCCCCATTGCTCCGGGGATGGGCCACAGAGGTGAAGTGGATGACGAGCCCCAGGCCTTCACAGAATTCCCGAAAATAAGCCGAGTCGAATTGGGTCCCATTGTCCACGGTAATTTCCCGGGGGACACCAAAACGACATACGACGTTTTTCCAGAAAAACCGCTGAACGGCCCGGGACGTGATGCTGGCCAAAGGCTCCGCCTCGACCCACTTTGTAAAATAGTCGATTGCGACTACCGCATACTTGTATCCTCCGGGCGCTGGGGGAAGGGCCCTAGGAGGTCCATCCCCCAGCGCACAAAGGGCCAAGTGATGGGGAACGTCTGCAGCGCTATAGGGGGGAGGTTCGAGCCCTTGGCCATCTTCTGGCATGCCTCGCACGCGGAGACGAGGTCTCGCGCGTCGCGCATGACCGTGGGCCAGTAGAAGCCCTGCCGGAGGGCCTTGGCTGCGATGGCACGCGGGGCTAGGTGAGAACCGCAGCTCCCCGCGTGCATGTCTTCGAGAAGCTGAAGTCCCTCCGGTCGGGGGAGGCAGCGCAGGAGGGCGGAAGCCCCCCGCTTGTAGAGCCTCCCCTCCAGGAGGAGATATGCCCGGGCTTTAGCCCGGAGACGTTTAGCTTCGGTCTCACTAGGAGGGTCCCCCTCCCCCCTTATGAAGGAGATGAGGGGGTCCATCCAAGACGGGGTCCGGGTGATCTCGGCGACCTCCGGGACATGAGGCTCGTCGCCCGTGTCCGGGGGGGCCACTGAGGGCTTCGTGATGATCTCCAGGAAAGCCCCCTTGGGGAGCGATTCCCGGGCGCTGGCCGCCCGGGCCAAGGCGTCGGCCCGGTCATTGTCCCTACGTGGGATATGCCGGGCCTCGAGGCCGTCGAAATGCCTCTCCATCTTTCGTACTTCCTGCAAATAAAGACTTAAGTTTGCGTCATGGCACAGGTAAGACTTGTCCATTTGGCAAACTACGAGCTGAGAATCTCCCTTGACTAGGAGGCGCCGGATCCCCAGGGAGCGCGCAAGGCGCATCCCGAGGAGCAAAGCCTCGTATTCGGCGACGTTGTTGGTTGCGGGGAACTCGAGCCACGCGGCGTACTTGAGTTCCTTCCCCTCGGGGCTCCGGAGGACTACTCCCGCGCCAGCCCCGGCGAGACACAGCGACCCATCGAACAGAAGGGTCCAATGATCACTGCGTCGGGGCGGCACAGGGAGATCTTCGTCCCCGGACCCAGAGGCAGGAGTCCATTCGGCGATGAAGTCGGCGAGAACCTGTGACTTGATGGCGGAGCGGCCGGTAAGAGACAGGGAGAAGGGGGCGAGCTCAGCCCCCCACTTCCCGATCCGGCCGGTGGCTTCTTTGTTCCGCAGTACCTCCCCAAGGGGGAGGGACGACGGGACGGTGATGGGGTGCCCCAGGAAGTAATGCCGAAGCTTCCGGGACGCCATGAGGAGGGCGTAGCAGATTTTCTCCATTTCCGTGTACCGAGTTTTGGCCCCTTGGAGGGCCTCACTCACGTAGTACACCAGACGCTGCTGCCCCTCTTGCTCCTTCACCAAGACCGCGCTGACGGCGACGGGGGTCACGGCGAGGTAGAGGACCAAGGGCTCTTCCGGGTACGGACTCACGAGCATTGGAGGGCTCGTGAGGTACTTCTTGAGGTCGTCGAACGCCCCCTGGGCCTCGGGGGTCCAGCGGAACCCCTCGAGCCCTCGGAGGATCTTGAAGAACTGGAGGCCCCGCTCCCCCGACCGGGAGACAAAGCGGCTGAGTGCGGCTAGGCGGCCGGAGAGCCGCTGGACATCCTTGACGGAGCGCGGCGGGGGCATGTCTAGGAATGCCCGGATCTTCTCGGGGTTTGCCTCAATGCCCCGTTGGGACACAAGGAAACCTAGGAGCTTCCCCCCGCGCACCCCGAAGGCGCACTTCTCCGGGTTCAGCTTGAGCCCGAATGCGCGGAGGTTCCGGAAGGTCTCAGCCAGGTCGTCGATGTGGGAGGCTGCGCGGGGACTCTTGACAACCACGTCGTCTACGTAGACTTCAACGTTGCGGCCGACTTGCTCTTTGAAGACCAGTGTCATCAGGCGCTGGAAGGTCGCCCCCGCGTTCTTGAGCCCGAAGGGCATATGGACGTAACAGAAGGTTCCGAGGGGAGTTATAAAACTCATCTTTTCCTCGACCCCTTCCGCCATCCGGACTTGATGGTAGCCCGAGTAGGCGTCTAGGAAGCTCATGAGCTCGCACCCCGCAGTGGAGTCAACGAGCTGATCGATCCGCAGGAGCGGGAAGTTGTCTTTGGGGCAGGCGCGATTAAGGTCGGTGAAGTCCACGCACATCCGCCACCTGCCGGTTGATTTCTTGACGAGGACGGGGTTCGCGAGCCACTCGGGGTGCAGGACCTCCCGAATGAACCCCGCCTCTCGAAGCCGGGTGATCTCCGCCTTGATTGCCTCTTGGCGCTCGAGGGAGAGTTTCCGCAGCTTCTGTTTGACCGGGGGGTGACCAGGGGCTACTGCAAGCTTGTGCTCAATGACCCCCCGGGCAACGCCCCGCATGTCTGACGGTTTCCACGCAAAAACATCGGAGTTTTCACGCAGAAAAGCCTCAAGTTGCGCTGCGTGCTCCTCGGGGAGCTCCGCCCCGATCCGGACGGCTTTGTCTTCATTGCCCGGGGATAGCAGGACCTTCCGGAGGCCTCCTTCCGGACGCGGCTTGAGGAGGGGCCTCCCGGGCGCTGGCGCAGCAGCATCTAGTTCCGGGGGAGGAGCCTCCCCCCCGGGCGTCTTTATGAGGTTGACGCTTCCGATCGTAGCCGCAGCGCGCTCATATAGAGCACGGGCCATGTCTTGGTCTCCCCGGACATTGATCACACCGTGCGCGGCCCGGGGATCTTTATGCAGAGATAATTTTGATGGGTGGCAGCCCCCAGCCGGTTGATTGTCGTCCTTCCCATAATCGCGTTGTAGGAGGAAGGGAGGTCTACCACGTCGAAGCGGACCAGCTCGGTCCGGTAGTTCTCTGGGGTGCCGAAGGTCATTGGAAGATCTACCTTCCCCACGGGGTGGATCGCCTTCCCCGGGACAAAGCCTTGTAGGGGCCCGGCAGCAGGCTGCAGGAGCTTCTCATCCACCTGCATTTCTTTGAAGGCCTTCAGGAATAAGACATCGGCGGAGCTCCCGCCATCCACCAGGATCCGGGCCAGATGGCAGTTGTAGATGGTCGCGGAGACAATGAGCGCGTCGTCGTGGGGGAAGCGAACCCCCCGCGCGTCTTCTGCCGTGAAGGTGAGGGGGACGTCCGACCACTTTGGTGGCGGGGACGTGCGAAGCACCCCCACAACCTTGACTTCGCGCGCGTACTCCTTACGCTGGCGCTTAGAGTCCCGCCCGGAGGCAGATCCTCCCACGATGACGTCGATGCGCCGCTGCGAAGTTTGAAAGGGGAGAGCTTCTGAAGGCTCCCCCTCCTGCGTTTGCTGACCTCCCGTGGGAGCGGGAAGGGCCGGAACAGCTGGCCGAGGAAGCGAGGAGGCCGGAGTCCCCCCCTCTGCTCACGCTGGTCGAGGAAGTCCGCAAAGTGCTGCAGCAGCTGGCTACAATCTCGAGTAGCGTGGGTATTGGACCTGTCGAGGCTGCACCACGGTCCTTCCCGCCTTCTCCCCGCGGGGCCTTCCCGGCCGCGCGAAGACTGTCCTCCCCCATGGCCCTTCGGTTTGGGGAAGGGGCGGTTGGTCCTCGGGGAGTCACGCGAGCCGCCTCCGCCCTCGAGGACAAATGTGTCCCGAGGCCGTGGCTCGCTACGCCCCCCTTGCCTGGAGCGTTTGGGGGGATCCCTGGCCCCCCGGTCGGCGGGGGCGGGAGCCCCCTGGGTCTTCTTCCAGATATCGTCTTCCTCCGCCCGAGCGTACTTTTCGAGCACGTTGAAGAGCTCGTCGGCGGAAGAGGGGCAGCTTCGGGAGAGCCTTCGGTGGAGTCATATTCTTGAATATCTTGAACCTATATTTTGAGAATTGTTAACATATTACCTTGATTATAAAGTAGCATTGCATTTGATGACAAAAGAATGATTTGGCAGTACTAGCCTGGATGCATGTTAAATATGTGGAATGATATATATATTGTCGTGGGAAATCTCCACCCGATCAGTCTCGGTGATAACGCCCCGGGGACCATGTCCCGGGCGCCGCCATTTACCCGGGGACTAGGGCCCTCGGTGACCCGTCCTGGGCGCAACCATGTGCCCGGTGATAGGGCCCCCAGTGACTCGTCTCGGGCACCCCCATTTGACCGGTGTCAACGATTCGGACTCGGAGTCCTCAGCCGAACTTATGCAAAATTTGTAATGGTGAGACCTTTCAAGATGACCCTCCGGGAAGGTATGTAGAAAAATGGTGAATGGGAGCACAGAGAGATTTATACAGGTTCGGGCCCTCGATGGTGGGAGTAATAGCCCTACGTCCTGTTAGGATTTCACTATAATTGATAAAAGGTTACAAAACGGTGGAAAAACCCCTTCACAAGCGAAAGGTTTTTCCTATCTAAATATATGGAATAAAGCCAGGGAGGCTTGTAAGAACTATCTAATTTGGGCCGTAGACTTGGCTGTTTTTAGTGGTTGAGATGCGTTGTGTTTCACTTGTATCAGGAGTCTTGTTCTTCCAAATGGATCGGATGTCCCCCATTTGATGTATTTTGCCACCCTTTTATACTGGACGAAAGGATGCCATGTCGTAACTGCATCAAACAGTTGTTTTGGACGGTTGGATGCGGTTTATTAAACCGCTATTAACTTCCAAGTAGATTAAGCACGTGTTATTCGTGAAATAACTGCTTGTATTAACCTCCTGGCGGTTAGTTTTCTACGTGGAGGAATCTTCGGGATACTTGGAATATTCTCACCATAGGGATAACCGGTCAGATAAATTCCAAATACCTTGGTCGAGAACATTCTGACCGCGGGTTGTTGGCTGACCGCGCGACATCTTCGACCTTCTGTTCGCGCATAACATACGAACTTCTGACCGCGCAAAGCCTGTGGTCTGATCGCACGAGGCTTGCGACCTGATCGCGCAAAGCCTGCGACCTTAGGCAGATGCTTCCCAAAATGACTTGAGTTCACACCGCCGGGCACGTGTTTGACTCGAATCTGTCTTGAGCCGACAGCGCATTTATTTGAACTGACTCGGGTGTCAATCCTCGTCAGCTAGCCCCCAAATTTAAAGAAAACAAAGGGACGTGTTCACTTTAAATTTAAAGAAATGCATCGGATTATTAACCCGATTCTTCAAATCTCCCGCTTAGTGGCGCACTAAGTAGGTCGGTTGGTTCCCCGAGACATGCTCTGGGTATTATGTGACAGGTCATGATAGCACCGTAAAAATGTTTTTTAACTCGAGGTAAAATTATAAATGCTTTGTAGAAACCCAAGGCAACTGGAATGCGAACCGTCACCTTGGCGGCTATAAATACCGTGTTCTCGGTTCTGTAAAGCTTCACAATTTCTTCCCACAACTAAGTCCCTCCCTAGACAACCTTTATTCTTTTCTTCATACACTTCCTGATGGCAGATCACAACATCATCGAAATTGAGAGTGATGAAGAGAAAGTTGTTGAACAGGGGCCTCAGATATAGAAGATTTGTCTCCTTCAAGGAAGAAACCCAAGGTTGACGAGGAATCTTCCAGCAGAACGAAGGTGAAAAATGTAGCAAGTCTCTTTCTTCCTTTAGTTCCTATAACTCTTCCTGTTCATGCTTCTCGGCAAATTAGGCCTTTGACTTTGGAGAGAAACCTTTCTCCATTTCATCCTAATACCTCCAACCTTTATTTGGGTGATCAACATTCTGGTCGGCAAGCGGTGACTATCCCTCGACCAGATGATTCCCAAATTGTGTTGGCGAAGCAATCATATGGTAGGAAGGTTGCACTTCCACCATCTGATGATCCTCTTCCCAGGACGAATATATCAACATGTCATGAACTAGGACAGGTAATAACTCTTTTCCTTTTGCTGATAGTTACGGTCAGCACAACTAATTTTCGTAAATGTAGGAGGTTGGAGGCTCCAGCAATAAGCCTTCTGTTGCTCCATCTTTTCCTTCCAGAGAGATTCTTCTGGAGGAGAAGAATGCCCTGGAGAAGAAGATCGAAGAGATGTCTTCGAAGATTCTGCATTTAGCAGAATGTTTCGAAAGGTCCCGTGAAGAGGCGCGCCAGTTCCGTCGAGAGAGGGATCACGCTAAGCGACAGCGAGAACTCTCTGACTTGATTAGGGATAATAGTGCGTCTCTTGTTAGGGATGATGTAGATAGACTTAGGTTAGTTGCTAGTTCCCTAGGGGTTGTCAGTGTAGATCCTACTGACAACAACATGTCCCTTGGGGAACTTTGTAAACTCCTTTCGGATCAAGTCGACGCTTTGATCGACTGTATCCCTTTTGTATGTAAAGAATGCAAGAAATAAAAATTTCTTTCTTCAAATAGTTATTTTTTACATCTTCTGTGTGAATACATGGCCATGAGTAACGCTTTCGCGACCATTCATACACAGGGAAGTTTCAGTTCTGCGATCAGAATCACGCTTTTATAAAAGCACCGCGACCAGATCTGATACCGCGATTAGACCTAAGGCAGCTGTTAGAACCGAATTTTGACCAAGATTGAGGCTTGGTCGGACCGTCACTTCGATTAGAATCGGAGCTTAATCCAAAGCATAGTTTCAATCAAACCACAACCCGATTAGAAATACATCCGTACGTCCAAAAATTGAGTTGCATGATTTTTTCGTAAAAAATGTTCAAAGCATACAAAGGAAAAACGTCTTCTGAAAAGTACTGAAAATTTTTCAGTCCTTTTGCACTTTCAGTTTCCGAAACAAAGAAGTTTTTTTGTTTCAGATCCGATGCCTGAACACTTTATCGGGTCCGCCAGAGGCGGTATCCATTATGGGAAATGAATAAAGCATTCAATGGAACGTTTGAAATGAAACGTTACTCACATTAATGCGCCGCCTTGGGTCTATAAAAAGAGCAGATGTCTTCTCAAAGAATCCACACAGCCAAAAACCCTCATCGTTCCCGCCGCACAAAACCCTCATTTTCTTCAACCTTCGTCTTCCCAAAATCGCCAACTTTTCCTTTGATTCTCCACCAAAAATGGCGTCCTGGAGCCGATCCATTCACCACTCTGAGGAGAGCCTAGTGGCGTTGGAGAAGGAGGAGATCCTTCCTCCGCTGTTGCTCATCAACTGGCGGCCCGCAGAGAAGGACCAAGAAACCCCAACCGTCCAAGAGGGCGAGTTGGTGGTTTTTGAGGAGTACTTGCGCTGTGGGTTCCGATTCCCTGAGAGTCGGTTCCTCAAAGATGTCCTTGAGCATTATGGGTTGGAGCTGATCAACCTCCACCCAAATGCTGTACTGATCCTGGCGGTGTTCCAGCATCTTTGCGAGGCGTTCGTCGGAGTGTATCCCAGCGTGGACCTCTTCCGACGATTCTATTTCTCGGCGTGGTCGAAGAGCGCCAACGCCGCCGGATGTATCTACTTCCGGCTGAGGGATAAGAAGGAGTATCCCTTTCCACCCCTGCGAGACTCAGTGCATGGGTGGCATCAGAAGTGGTTTTATTGTACCCCGCCGAAGGAGAGCGGGCTATGGTTTGAAAACTCACGGCCAGAGAAGCCGAGCGAATTGGACACTCTCCCGGCGATGAACTCGGAGTTCATGAAACACGCCGAGGTAATTCTTCACTTGGTCGAAGAAGGATTGACGGCTCGGGACATCATCCGAGACTTCGTGAAGAACCAGGTGAGCCCCCTGCGTGAAAGGGCTCATCCGGCTTGGGAGATTAGGTCCATGGCGGATGGCACCCTGGACTATAACGAAGGTATTTGTTTCTGACACCGAAAAACTTTCATATTTTTCTTGCAATATATTCATTCTAACTCGCATTTGGTAACAGTCCTGTCCTCTGCTGAAATTGAGAGGCGGACTAATCACCTCCTCCGGGCATATAACGCCGAGGTAGAGGGTGCTAAGGGGTCGCCTCGCCCCCAGAGCCTGATTCATGCTGGTGACGACCTCAGGCAAGAGCGCCGAAAGGTACATTCTTCACTTGGCCTCTGTTTTGCAGATTTTATGTCGGTCCAATACTAATCCCATGTGAATAGCTTCTTGGGAGGTTCGCTGAGGCGACATTTCCTAGCGAGAACGTCGGTTTCCTGGGAAAGCCGACGACCAAGAACGTGAAGAAAATTTCCTCGAGACCCAGGACGAGGAATCCCACCCCCAAGAAAGTCAGGCTAAACCTTGGGGAAGGGTCTTCACGAAGCACTCCTTCCACGGCCCGAAGAACTGCGGTAAGATATCAGCTCCCACCGCTCTTTCAAGGTGCGAATTCGAATTACTTCTTCGTCGTACAGGGAGAGGGAAGCGAGGAGGAGGAGGACGATGATGTCCCTCTGGTTCACCGGAGGAGGAGGATCGCGGGCTCTCCATCCGGTGATGCTCCAACCCGTTCCACAGGGATGACTGCTACTACAGAGGCAGCTGTAGCAGACCCTACAACCACTGAAAGCCTTGTGGTCACAGATGATCCCTTAGCCCCTGAAGCTCCCGAGGCTTCAAAGCCAATTGCCTCTACCTTCCCGGTCGAAGGGACGACCGTGGTAAGATTTTCCCACAGTCCGTTTTCTTAATTCCCCCTGTGTACTTGATGAGCTAATGCTTATGCAGGGAGAAGAGCTTCCCCCTGCGACTCCTACTAGCCCCAGGGAAGAAAATACTTCTCCTCCGCAAACAGGAGCGGAGGTGGTTGTTCAAGATCCTGTGGCGGTTACGCATGAGGTACCGGCTACAGGATCCCAGGAGACAGCGAGGTCCTTGGATGGGACGTCGCCAATGGGATCAACTACCCAGGTAAAGATCCTTCTTGTTAGCCTTTATCTTTCCCTTGAAAAAATGTTCATAGGGGAAGACATACAGGGAAGGGGGCCCTTGTTTTCCAAGAGGAAGATCAGGGCGGATGATACTTGTCCCCGCGCTCAAGGAGAACCTTCTCAGAAATCCCAAAAGCTAATGGGATTTCAATTAAGGTAAGAACCTTCATCCTGGTTGTATTAGAAATGATGGTCACGAATCATTACCATTTGATTTCTCTTTTCCTCCATCAGACGGAAAGAAATAGCACCTAGTCCTCCAACCGCTTCGGGAAGGGTTGAAGTCACTGCTGGTGCAGGAGCCCCCAGTGAGGAGCGCTCCACCCCCTCGGCCCAGGAAGTTGTCCGAGTCGCGGGGGGAGAAACAGATACGAGGACCCAGTCGCAGTCGCCGGCGACTAGAAGCAGTACTCAGCAGGCACTTCCTCCTACTGCCCTACTGTGGCACTTCCGGGCCTTCGGTGAATCTCCCCATTAGTCCAGAAGATGCTTCTCTGGAGAAATTCATGAAGGTATAATGAATCCCTCTCTGGGTGTCCTGAATTGTACATAGGACACTTTTAACTCTTTCTTTGCATTACAGGAACTGTCCCGAATGATGGCCCAATCGCGCGCTACGGCGGCGAGCATGGTGGCCATACAAAGAGAACGAGACAGCTTGCGTAAGTAAGGATCATCATTCTTCAATTTATAGAGGTATAAATTGGTTACGACCATTCCTTCTGTTTTACTACAGGAAGGTGGCATTGCAGGACAAGGAAATGGCCACAATGAAGCTCCATTCGATCTCAGTGATTAGGAACCAAGAGATCGAAAATAACAGACTACGGTCGCAACTTGCTGGTAAGTCGCCTCCTGAGCTAGGAAGACTTGTCTTAGCAATATGCGTGTAACCTTTTCCCTTGTTGCAGCGCAAGCAGGTCAAATAAAGCAGCTCAGTGTGGATAATAAACTCCTCCAGGATTCTATCAAAGCCTCCACAAGGGCGATTGGAAAGCTGAGCCATTCAGTCTTCGAAAAACTGAAGGCAGTGGCTCATCTTCTGAAGGCTGATGTGGTCGAAACCACTCGAGACGATCTCAGCCAAGAGGACTGGGCTGCCCTAGTTATAGCTCAAGCAGAGTCACTTCTCGAGTATCTCCCTGAGGATACACAGCGAAGAGAAGAGGTGATCAGAACCAGAGTTCGGTCAGCCGCTTCTGCTATCCTAAGCCGGATTCGACTCCACTATGGCCCAGATGCAGATCTGAATCCACTGGTGGGACCGGTTGAGATCGAGAGTGAAGAGCAACTAGAGATTGTCATGGAGGAGATTAATCCCCTTGTAGATAAACTCCTGACTGAGCTCGGGATCGAATGATCCCTATACCTATACAGAAACAGTTGTATACGATGCAATGCACATGAAAATTCACTTTTGAAAATGAATATATTTTTGTTTTATGTTGGTTTATATTATAGACCTATCCCCCTAGCCCCCGCCTGTGATTGTAGATACTGAAGGCTTAGTATTACAAACGCAGGGGAAAAATGAATATAACGACCAGGGGTGTATGAACAAATCAACAATTATAACACCTAGACTTGTTTGCTAACCAGCAGCCACTCGGATAACCAAGGACTTGTCAGAAAGCCCCGTGTGCGTTAAGAAACGGCTTATTTAGGAGTGACTTATCTGAAAGTGGTTATGAGATCGGCAAGCGAATCCGACCAGGATGTTATAATGATCTAACCGCGTACGACCAGCCCCCGAGCCGAATTCACAGTGGATGGGCATAAAGGGAAATATTCCTCATATAAACGCAAAACATTTTTAATTTTATGAAAGAATGCTAATTGAACAGGAAAAATGGGGTTGAGTACTTACACGTAGAACTTGCGAAGTTGATCGATGTTCCAAGTATTGGACAAAATTCGACCATCCCCCATGGCTAACCGCGCGGATCCTGGTCGCGGCACCGAGACCACAGTGTAAGGGCCTTCCCACTACGGGGAGAATTTATTGCAATTAGACTGATCTTGGATTCTTCGTAAGACCAAGTCGCCCACGTGAAGATCACGTGGTAGCACCCTTTTACTGTGATACTTGCGGAGAGCTTGCAAGTATGCCGCGGACTTGACCAAAGCACGATCACGCCTTTCTTCTAAGAAGATAAGATCTTGTGAGCGCTGTTCGAACTGATTAATCTGTTCGAATTGTCTTGTCCGAACAGACCCAATACTAACTTCGATAGGCAATACAGCCTCGGCCCCATAGACCAGATGGAAGGGCGTCTCACCGGTGGCTTGACTAGAAGTAGTTCGTAGTGCCCATAGAACAGTATAAAGCTCGTCCGCCCAAGCCCCCGAGCGAGTCTTCAGGCGATCACAAACACGTTTTTTAATGCCTTGTAAAATCTGCCCATTGGCCCGTTCTACAGTGCCATTGCTCTGTGGATGCGCCACAGAAGCAAAGCACACCTTAGTCCCAATCTGGTCGCAGTAGTCTAGGAAGAGACCACTAGCAAACTGGGAACCGTTATCAATGATAAGGCGGTTTGGAACACCGAATCGAGCAACAATGTTCTTGTGAAAGAACTTTTGTGCTGCTGATGCGGTAATATTGCGTACCGGTTCGGCCTCGATCCACTTTGTAAACGTGTCAATGGCTACGAACAGGAACTTGTACCCATTGACCGCTTGTGGCATAGGACCTACAATATCCATCCCCCAGACCGCGAAAGGCCATGCGAGGGGAATAGTTTGTAACGCATAGGCAGGTTGATGAACCTGTCTGGCATGGAACTGGCACTGAGGACACGTCTTGGCCATACGCTTGGCATCATCGAGTGCCGAAGGCCAATAGAATCCTTGTCGAAAAGCTTTTCCGACCAGTGTTCGATAGGACGCGTGTGCACCACATACACCGTCATGTATTTCTTTCAAGAGGGATTTTCCTTCCTCCTGAGATACGCAACGCATGAATATTCCTTGAGTACCCTTTCTGTACAAAACCCCATCTATGAGTTTGTACAGTCGTGCTTTTCGAATTAACCGATTGCTTTCGGTTTCGTCCTCGGGTAGGGTCCCATGTTCAAGATAGACTCTCAATGGATGAGTCCAATCCTGTTCCTGACCGAGGTTGGTAACGGAGGCTATTACCGGATCATCCTCAACCGAAGTCATGATTGAAGGATGGTCCAAGTGTTCAATGAACACTCCTGCCGGAGCGGATGTGCGTGAGGACCCAATTTTGGATAATTGGTCTGCGAGAATGTTGTCCTTTCGCGGGATATATTGGACTTCGAAATGACTGAAGTGTTTTTCCAATCTCCTCACTTCCCCCAGGTAATGAGCCATTGTCTCATCGGAGGTGCTGTACTCCTTGTTTACCTGGTTTACGACCAGCTGTGAGTCTCCCCTCACGACTAATCGACGGACTCCGAGGAATTTTGCTGCCCGGAGCCCTGCAAGAAGACCTTCATACTCTGCTGCATTGTTAGTCGCAACAAAGTGTAGTTGGATGACATACTTAAACTGTTCGCCCTGGGGCATAACTAAGACTACTGCAGCCCCCGAGTGTTGAAAACTACGGGAGCCGTCAAAGTACATTGTCCAGTAATCGGGGCACTCTAGTTCCTCTGCCGACTGCACGGGTGGCTCAGGGTTGGTCCATTCGACCACAAAATCGGCCAAAACCGAGTTCGACCGCCCATTTGGCGATTCGACCAGATTTCTCTGGGTTTCGGACAATATCTCCCAAAGGAAAAGAGGAGGGTACTGTGATCTTGTGCGCTTGAAAGTAATGTCGTAGCTTACGGGAAGCCATCAGTAGCGCGTAAAGTATCTTCTGGACCTCAGGGTAGCGCTCCTTAGGACCATGAAGTACCTCACTCACATAGTAGACGGGTCTATGTATCCCTTCCCTATCCGCGATCAGAACGGCGCTGACCGCGTGCGGTGTGGCCGCCAGGTAAAGAAGCAATGGCTCTCCTTTGTCGGGAGAAACCAATACTAGCGGATTGGATAGATATGTCTTTACCTCCTGAAATGCTTTTTCGGCCTCATCCGACCATGTAAAGTTATGATGCTTCCGCAAGGCTTTGAAGAAAGGCAATCCCCTTTCGCCTAATCGTGATATGAAACGACTTAAAACCGCCATGCGACCAGCCAGGCGTTGAACATCTTTCATGGTCGAGGGCGATCTCATTTGTTCAATAGCCCTGATTTTCTCAGGATTAACTTCAATACCCCTGGAACACACAAGGAAACCAAGGAGTTTTCCTGAAGAAACCCCGAAAGAACATTTCTCCGGGTTTAACTTTATTCCAAAGCGATTCAAATTACAGAAGGTTTCAGCGAGATCGTCCAAATGAGACAATTTCTTGGTACTTTTTACAACCAAATCGTCTACATATGCTTTGAGATTACGCCCTACCTGGGAAAGAAAGGTCTTTTGCATCAAGCGCTGGTACGTGGAACCTGCGTTCTTGAGACCGAACGGCATTCTGACGTAGCAGTATGTGCCGAACGGGGTGATGAAGGCAGTTTTCTTTTCATCGTCTTCTGCCATGCTAATTTGATGATAACCTGAGTAGGCATCCAGAAAACTCATCAGTTCGCAACCCGCAGTTGAGTCGACCAGCTGGTCGATGCGGGGAAGGGGGAAGTCATCCTTCGGACAGGCAGCGTTGAGGCTAGTGTAATCGACGCACATGCGCCACTTTCCATTTGACTTGCGGACCATGACCGGATTGGTGAGCCATTACGGGTGATCCACTTCACGGATAAACCCGGCCTGTAGGAGTTTGTCCAATTCCTCTCGGATGGCTTCCTGTCGATCAGTAGCAAAACTCCTGAGCTTTTGCTTTATTGGTCGTTGTCCAGGTCGAATTGCTAACCTGTGCTCAATTACTTCCCTTGGGACACCGGGCATGTCAGACGGTTTCCACGCAAACACATCTGCGTTAGCCCGGAGGAAAGCAACGAGGTCGAGTTCCTATTTGTCATCCAGAGCTGATCCGACCCGAACTGTCTTGGATGGATCATCTGGGTACAAAGGAACCAATTTGAGCTTTTCATCTGGTCGAGGAGCAGCCTTGATCGCGTCGGTGGTAACAGTGGTGACCTGAGCGTCCCGGAGGGGAAGTTGATCGACCATCTCCAAAGATAGCCGGTTGCACGTGAGTGCCACATTGCGACCGCCTCGGACCGAGATGACACCTTTGGGGCCAGGCAATTTCCCGCACTGATAAGCATAGTGTGTTGCCATCATGAACTTAGCAAGAGTTGGCCTGCCAAAGATTGCATTATAAGCTGAGTCACAATCGATTACATCAAAAGTAACCAATTCTGTCCAGAAGTTGTCTGGTTCTCCCAGTGTAACCGGGAGGACCACTTGTCCCAATGGCATCATGGAGGGGCCTGGGATTATCCCATAAAACGTATGGATTATGGGCTTAATCTTCGAACGAGGAATTTGCATCTCGTCGAGTGCCTTGACCAACAAAATGTCAAGGGAGCTTCCTCCGTCGATTAGGACCCTTTCAACTCTCGCGTTACTGATGATCGGGGTAATGACCAGAGGGAGCCTCAATGGTCATGTTAACCCCGCCGGACAATCAGTGCGATCAAATATTAAAGGTGTATCCGACCAACGGGGGTATTGAGGTTCACCAAGGGATGTCTCCGTTTGGTTAACCTCTCGATAAAAGGCCTTAAACTGCCTTTTGGAAACGAAAGAAGAAGAACCTCCAAAAATAACGTTAACATGATTTTGAGGTACCTGGTAGGACATTTCCTCGTCTCCGTCGGCGTCCCTAAGTCCGCACGCCTGTTCTTTAGGTGGTAAGGTTGGCATTGGCCCAACTCCCTGGTAGAAATCATCCAGTTGCTTCAACCAACTCCTGCAATTCTTGAGATCATGGCCTGCGGAGTTGTGGAGTGGACACCACCTTTTGCCCTCCTGCGGATTAGTTGACTTTTCTGGCTGGTCGACATTTGAACCACCAGAGGCAGTTTTATTTTTGAATGAAGACTTATTACCTTTGGTCGAAGGTGGCTTCTCTGTGACTGCGACCTCGCGGTACTGTCCAGAGCGGTTCCTCTTCGACTTCTATGACTTCCCACCCGATGAAGACTCGGGCTTCTTGCTTGAATCTTCTTTCCTGGCGTCCTTGAAGCCTGGTTGGGGTGGTAGGTCCCCCTTGTCGACCATTCGATTCCATTCGACCACTTCGGCTGCATCGGAATATCGATCGGCCATGTCGAACAGATCGGCAACTGATCGAGGAGGGTGGATAAGCAAGTCTTCAGTGAATCTCCAGTATCGAACGGCATGCTTAAATGCCCTGATTACGGAGCCATCAGATATGTTCGGGATGGTATTCCTCACCCCGACAAACCTCTTGACAAACTGCCGAAGTGTTTCGGTTGAAGTTTGCCGTAGCCGATGAAGGTCGCCCTCCTTACCCGGCTTTTGGTAACAATTTTGGAAATTGCTGAGGATGGCATCGCATAGCATTTCCCAATTGTAGATGGAACCCTCGGGCTGATTAAACAGCCAGGTTCTAGCCGGTCCTGCGAGGACTGTAGGCAGGTAGTTGGCCATGACCTTGTCATCGCCTCCCGCCGCTTGGATGGCAGTGATATAGATTTGAAGGAACTCGGATGGGTTCTGAGTTCCGTCAAACCTCTCAATGGCCCCTGGTCGAAACTTATCTGGCCAAACGACTGCTCGTAGGCCAGGCGAAAAAGCTTTACAACCAACATAAGGACCGTGAATCGCCCTGTGACTCTCGGTTGGGTCTCGGGCCACCTCACGCAATGGCGAGGTTACTCGTGGTCCCAAACGAGAGTGAACAGGAACTCGATCCCTACTACGAGAATCCTGCATTCGCCGGTATTTGTCCTGTCGGGACGGTACGGGCGGCGGGTAACTCCGTCGGCCGGAACCAGAATGAGGACCATCTCATTCGTGGGAATGCGTTACCGAGCGGGAGGAGGCCGTTGGGGTCGCCTCGGACGCGACCTCATCCAGTCTCTCCGCCAGGATCCTAAAAAAGGCCGGTTTCTGCGCATCCGTGACCGTAGGAGGAAAGTTACGCATGACTTCCGCAATAGATCGCAGTCGACCATGGGTACTTCTCCTAGGGGCACCAGGTGTTATCGTTTCTTCGTCCACCGGGAAACGCTCCGGTGGTAAAGAAGGGGTCTGGTCACGTTTGCGACCACGCGACCGTCGAGAAGAACCCGGAGCAGCATCGTAACGAGCCTGCGCATCTTGAAGAGCCTCTAGGGCAGTTCTGCGTAGTTCGTTGTTTTATTGCTCGAGATCTTGATCCTCCTTCTGTCTGCGATCTTGTTCTTCCCTGGCAGCCTGTTGATCGGGAGTTTCTTCTGACAACACAGCAAACTGCCTAGGGAAAGAAGTTGCCGATGGGGAAAACATCTCAGTTTGTTCCGAGTCGGACTCGAAATCAAAGAGACGGTGAAGGTTATCAGGGTCGAACCTTCTAGGGCTAATTTCCGGGTTATCATCATATTTTCCCTCAGCGGGGTCGTATGACGGGCCGGATTCATCGCCTAGCGCATTAAGAACCTCCGTGGGTTCTGACCTTGCGCCAGTTGCTCCCTGGTCGATTGACATGACCTGGAGAGACGATTCAACCTGTGGAAGATTCTGGCCTTCGACCTCCTCCATCGGGACAGGATCGCTTGGAGAAGGCATTGGGATATGGGCATAATCCTCGAGATCGAAATCGTTCTCGGAATCATATGCTCCAGCCATGTTTCAGCGAACCTCCGGATTTCAATTAGGACGCCTTGAGAAAGACCCCACGGTGGGCGCCAGCTGTCGACGATTCGGACTCGGAGTCCTCAGCCGAACTTATGCAAAATTTGTAATGGTGAGACCTTTCAAGATGACCCTCCGGGAAGGTATGTAGAAAAATGGTGAATGGGAGCACAGAGAGATTTATACAGGTTCAGGCCCTCGATGGTGGGAGTAATAGCCCTACATCCTGTTAGGATTTCACTATAATTGATAAAAGGTTACAAAATGGTGGAAAAACCCCTTCACAAGCGAAAGGTTTTTCCTATCTAAATATATGGAATAAAGCCAGGGAGGCTTGTAAGAACTATCTAATTTGGGCCGTAGACTTGGCTGTTTTTAGTGGTTGAGATGCGTTGTGTTTCACTTGTATCAGGAGTCTTGTTCTTCCAAATGGATCGGATGTCCCCCGTTTGATGTATTTTGCCACCCTTTTATACTGGACGAAAGGATGCCATGTCGTAACTGCATCAAACAGTTGTTTTGGACGGTTGGATGCGGTTTATTAAACCGCTATTAACTTCCAAGTAGATTAAGCACGTGTTATTCGTGAAATAACTGCTTGTATTAACCTCCTGGCGGTTAGTTTTCTACGTGGAGGAATCTTCGGGATACTTGGAATATTCTCACCATAGGGATAACCGGTCAGATAAATTCCAAATACCTTGGTCGAGAACATTCTGACCGCGGGTTGTTGGCTGACCGCGCGACATCTTCGACCTTCTGTTCGCGCATAACATACGAACTTCTGACCGCGCAAAGCCTGTGGTCTGATCGCACGAGGCTTGTGACCTGATCGCGCAAAGCCTGCGACCTTAGGCAGATGCTTCCCAAAATGACTTGAGTTCACACCGCCGGGCACGTGTTTGACTCGAATCTGTCTTGAGCCGACAGCGCATTTATTTGAACTGACTCGGGTGTCAATCCTCGTCACCCGGTGATAAGGGCGTCCAATGACCCATCTCGGGAGCTGCCGTTGGCCCCATGACAAGCACCCCCGGTGACCTGTCCCGGGCTCCGCCGTCTGCCCAGAGACTGGGTCCCCCTGTGACTCGTCCCGAGCGCCGCCATTTGCCCGTTGATAGGGCCCCCGGTGACCCGTCCCGGGCGCTGCCGTCTGCCCGGAGACAGGGTCCCCCGGTGACCCGTCCCGGGCGCCGCCGTTTGCTCGGTAATAGGGCCCCCGGTGACCCATCCCAAGTGCCGCTGTTTGCCCAGTGGCCCGTCCCGGGCGCAACCATTTACCCGGCCACTAGGGCCCTCGGTGACCCTTCCCGGGCACCGCCATGTGCCCGGTGATTGGGGCCCACGGTGACACGTCCTGGGCGCCGCCATTTACCCGGTGATAGGGGCATCCGGTGACCTATCCCGGGCGCCGCCGTTGGCTCGGTGATAGGCACCCCCGGTGACCCGCCCCAGGCGCCGCCGTTTGCCCGGAGACAGGGTCCCCCGATGACTCGTCCTGGGCGCCGCCGTTCGCCCGGTGACAGGCACCTTTGGTGACACGTCCCGGGCGCTGCCATTAGTGCCATTGGCCCGGTGGCAAGGGCCCCCAGTGACCCGTCCCGGGCGCCGCCGTTCGCCCGGTGACGGGGACCCTCGGCAGCCGTGGGGGTCTCCTGTTGCATCTAGGCCTTTTATGCCTAACCCTAATTTTGATGATTGATGAAAACAAAATGTTTCAGATTAACTGTGTTTTTGAGATTTTTTGATACAGAGTGTGTTCAGGAAGAAATTCAAGATGATCAAATTGAACCCGATATCAAATAGAAGCTCAAGGTGCAAAAGAGCAAAGACGATCTCGGCGTAAGGAGATTGATTGGTTTAAGGATTTTGTTTTTATATTTAACCGTACAATTTTGTCAGCCGTTGTATATGTAACTGACAGTCAGTTAGGTGAACTGACTGTCAGTTAGGTGAACTGACTATCAGTTTGTGTTGCTGATTTTCAGCCCTAGCTCCAACGGTTCTTTTGATCCTTGAGGCTATAAATAGAGGCTTTGAGCTCGTATTTTATACAACAAGCAGCCTCCTCTCATACACATACTTGAGTTTTAGTTTCTTATACAAAATCTTGATCTTTTGATCAAGTTGAGTGCTTTTCAAATCCACCGAGTGCTTTCTGTTCGCATCATTTGCATTCTATTAGTTTCTCGGTGATTGTTTGGAGGTCTAGAGAAGACCTTGCTGCCTATTACTCTTGGTGAGCACCCTCACCTATACGGTTCGGAGGTGTGGCCGTTGATCTCTCCATTCGGAGATTGTAGGAGAGACTCGGCAGGATTGTAAAAGGCATCGGTGCTCGCCTTTCCGGAGTGGACAAGGAGCAACCACTAGTGGATAATATCCCTCGTGGATATTGGAGCAAGACTCAATTTATTTGAGTGCTTCAACGAGGATTAGGGGAGACTGGGCGAGTCTCCGATACCTCTGTAAAAATCATTGTGTTCGTTATCTCTTCCTCTTGCTCATATTATTATTTGTTCTTGATCTCTTTATTTGCAAATATTTGTTTTAATTTAAAGTTTTTAAAAGCCTCCTATTCACCCCTCTAGTCGGCATCCTTGATCCTACACCTCCTGAGCAGGGTCACATGGGGATCACGTGAGGAGCGCCTCGGAAATCGGCGAAGACACTTGTCAAGCATCCGAGCCCCCTGGTCAGCAAAAGGACATCAGTTCCCCTTGATCCGACGGTTGCAGCCCGTATAGTATTTTAATTTGCATGTTTTCGGCCTATATATGCCTTTGTACCCTTCTCTTGTAACGAAGGACAATTCATTATCAACAATACACAAAAACAAATAGGCGTGCTTAGAAGCACTCTCCCCGCTAGAGAGCTCTCCCAGCCGACCATTGTCGGGAGCACGCCGACAGAACTAGGGTCTCCACTGAGACCCGAACCTATATAAATCCTTGTGTCACTCTGTGTGTTGGCGCGACGGGAGAGGACCGGTCACGCAGTCAGCTCGCGTCACTTTTCATCCGCTAGGAACCTCTTCAAAACCTGGCGTGGTATTCGCAACACCATGACAGTTGGTGCCATCCGTGGGGACTCCTGACGAATCACCATGGCTCCCCCAAGAACGAGGGCTCGCGCCCTACCCAGTGACGCCGGTCCTAGTGACCCGGCGCCACCCCTTCGAGACACTGCCGCCTCGGTGCCTTCAACCGGACGCGGTCCAACCGAGGTATCACTCCCTACACTCCAGGTCATTTCCGGTGGACAGGCTTCTGGGTCCAGCGAGGTGACCACAGCCGCCCTGACAGGGACTAGCGTCCCCCCGGCGGTGCCCCTGTTCCCCTGGGATACGTTGCTCGAGAGTCTTGTCAAAGGCCAACTCCGCGCCCAATGCACCATGGAGGAGTTGCTCCGCGTCCTGGAGCGGCCCTCAGCCCCCGCCTATCTGCCACAGATCCCATTCGTGGGGGCCTTGCCCTTGTTTATGGGATACCCAGTAGCCCCTCCGATTCCCAGAGGCCCAGTCGCCACCAGGACCTTTGACCCCGCCAGGGGCTATGTCCCCCCGGCAGGCCCATCATCCCAAGTGTTACCCGCGTCGGGAGCATTCCCTGTTCCGGGGGTTCCCCCAATCCCGGGGGTTAACCCCGTCCCCGGGGCTTTCTCGATACCAGGGACTTATCTCATGCTGGGAACCTTCCCACCGGGGGTTCATCTTGCGCCGGGAGCTTTCCCCGCGCCAAGAGCCAGTCCTGCTCTGCCAGTCTCGTCCACTGCGCCGAAGGCAATCCCCAGGCGAAGGGGATCCATTACACTTGGGACTACCACCACGCCACCGCAGGATCTCCCCTATGAGGAACCCCCCTCACTGGCTCTGGACATCGCTCTAGGGACCTGTCTGGCAGTGTATCCCACCCACGCCCCAGTAGCACCCTCCGGGCCGGTAATTGCCGCGCATGAGCTCCCTCCTCCCCTGTGGCCGCCCCCAAGGGCTCCCCAAGCGGATCAGGTCCGCTTCACCCGGGAGGAGGTTGAGCGAATGTGTACCACAATATCCGGGGAGGCTCCCTCCCGATAACGCTCGGAGCTTCCCCCGGCTCGCGGCCGTGGGGAGCCACGCTCCCATGCTTACCGGGGGAAGAGCCCCGCCGAAGAAGCGACCGACACCTCCAAGGGGTACCCAGACGTCCAGGAGGTTAGTTCGACCAACCCATAGGACAAGAGACATTATCGTCGCACTGGCGGACCACTTGGACCTCTCCCCAACTCCGACAATGAACGCGCGTCTCCTGTTAATGGGGACAGCGACCGGGACTCTCCCCAGGAGGTGGAGGGGGCCAACTAACCGCTGTGCCGCCGACTTCGGTGCATCCGTTGGCTGCGACCCTATCGACCACCACACATCGAGCACTACAATAGTGAGGCCAATCCTTATGAGTTTGTGCAGGTGTACTCCACGGCCATTTCCGCGGTCGGGGGGTGATGAGACGGTGCAGTGCAATGTCTTCCCCCTCTACCTCACTGGGATTGCCCGCTCGTGGTTCTACAACCTGAAGGCCGGCTCCATCAAGTCTTTCACGCAGCTTAAGCGCGAATTCTGCACAAACTTCCAGGGGAACTACGTGTGCCCCCAAGACTCATCCCAGCTCTACACCGTCCGACAGAGGACGGGGGAAACCATCCGCAGCTTTTTCAAGCGCTTCACTCAGGTCAAGAGTAAAGTCACTCACGTCCCCAACTCCATAGTCATCGAGGTGTGCAAGAGCGGGATCCTCCCCGGGGAGCTCCATCGGAGACTCTCCTGGAGCTGCCCCTCCTCCGCCAACGAGCTCTTCACTGTGCTTGAGAAATATGCTCGGGTAGAGGAGGATGATCTTTGGAAGAAGAACCAGGGGGCCCCTACCCCCGCCGACCGAGAGGCTAGGGACCCCCTCAAGCGTCCCAAGAGGGGCAACCGCAGCGAGCCGCGGCCTCGGGATTACTTTGTCCTCAAGGGCGGAGGCGGCTCGTGCGATACCCCCAAGGGCAATCGCCCCTTCCCCAAGTTGAAAGGCCGTTGGGGGGGGGACAGCCGTCCCGCGGCCGGGAACCCCCCCCCCCCCCCCCCTCAACGAGAGGCAAGGAGGGCACAGCAGGCTTGTGGTGTACCTTCCACAAGTCCAATACCCAGGCTACCCAGGAATGCCACTAGCTTCTTCAGCACTTCGCTGCATTCCTCGACCAAGGTGGCCAGGGGGAGGGAGCCCTGCCTCCTTGCCCCCTCAGCCAGCTTTACCGGCCCTTCCTACCCCCTCGGGGGACCATCAAGGACAGGTGTGAGAAGGGGGCTCAACCAAAGAGCTCCCCTTCCAAACCTCCCAAAGGCGTGTAAACATCATTACAGGGGGGTCTGCCTCAGGGCGAGACTCCAAGCGCCAGCGCAAAGAGTACGCGTGGGAGGTAAAAGTTGTGGGGGTGCTATGCACGTCCCGACCACCAAAGTGGTCGGATGTCCCCCTCACCTTTGCGGTGGAAGGAGAGGTAAAAGTTACGGTCGGAAGGCCTCGCGCGGGGTTCGCTTCCCCCATGACGACGCGCTCATCGTCTCCGCTACCGTCTACAATTGCCAACTGGCACGCATCCTCATCGACGGCGAGAGTTCCACTGACATCTTGTATCTGAAGGCATTCAGGGAAATGCAGGTCGACGAAAAACTGCTGCAACCAGCAGCCGGGCCCTTGCTAGGCTTTGTCCCCGAGAAGACCATCTACCCGGTGGGGAAGGTCGATATCCCCATGACCTTCGTCTCCCCAGACAACTACTGGACCGAGCTAGTTTGGTTTGATGTGGTGGACCTCCCCTCTTCATACAACGCCATCATGGGGAGGACCACTATTAACCGTCTAGGGGCCACAATCCATCAAAGCTACCTATGTATGAAGATCCCTGGGCCCCATGGCGTGATCACCGCCCGAGGCTACCAGACGTAGCCAGCGCTCTCTACAAGCGCACCACTGCAAGATCGGGAGCGTCAACCTGATAAGGCCTGTGGGGGGGGAGGGCTCCTCCCAGGCTCCAGACACCATGGCCGTCCCCTCCGGGAAGTCTCCCCCCAAATCGCGCCCAGAGGGGGACCTTCGGAAGGTCCCGCTGTCCCCAGATGACGCGGGCAAGACTGTGAAGATAGGGGTGGACCTCTCTGAAGAGCACATGGAGAAACTCGCGGTCTTCCTACGAAAGAACTCTGACGTCTTTGCATGGTAGCCCGTCTTTGCATGGAAGCTTTCTATGACGCTTGGCCATCCCCCGATCAAGTAGAAGCTGAGGAAGCTCTCCCTTGAGCGCCAAGAGGCCATCAAGGCGGAAATCGCCAAACTTGAGAAGCAGGGTTCATTCGGGAGGTCTTGCACCCCGAGTGGTTGGCGAACCCTGTTCTCGTGAAGAAGTCGAACGGCAAGTGGAGGATGTGTGTTGACTTTACCGACCTCAACAAGTCTTGTCCAAACGACGACTTCCCACTCCCGCGGATTGACCAGTTGGTTGATTCGACCGCGGGGTGCGAGCTTATGAGCTTCTTGGACACGTATTCAGGCTATCACCAAGTCCGGATGGCAGAAGGGGACGAGGAGAAGACTAGTTTTATAACTCCCCTCGGTACCTCCTGCTATGTCCATATGCCCTTCGGGCTAAAGAACACTCGAGCAACATTCCAGTGACTTATGTTGTTGGTCTTTCAAGACCAAATCAGCCACAACGTCGAAGTCTACGTCGACGACGCAGTTGTCAAAAGCCTCCACGTACCCGCTCACATCGACGACTTCGCAGAGACCTTCCGCAACCTCCGTGAGTATAGGTTGAAGCTCAACCAGGAGAAATGTGCATTCGGCGTACGCGGGGGGAAGCTGCTGGGCTTCCTTGTGTCCCAGCAGGGCATAGAGGCTAACCCCAAAAAAATTCGGGCGTTGCTGGACATGCCCCCTCCGCACTCCGCCAAAGACGTACAATGGCTTACCGGTTGCATGGCCACGCTAAGCCGCTTCGTCTCACGGTCGGGGGAACGTGGCCTCCAATTCTTCAAGATCCTTCGAGGCCTCGAGGGGTTCCTATGGACCTTCGAGGCCCAAGCAGCCTTCAATGACTTGAAGAAGTATCTCACGAGCCCCCCAATGCTCCTGAGCCCGTCTATGGGAGAACCTTTGCTCCTCTACCTCGCCGCGACCCCGGTCACTGTAAGTGCGGTGCTAGTAAAGGAGTAGGACGGGCAGCAGCGTCCCGTGTACTACGTGAGCGAAGCCCTCCAAAGGGCTAAGACGTGGTACACAGAGATGGAGAAGATTTAATACGCCCTCCTCATGGCGTCCGGGAAGCTCCGTCATTACTTCCTGGGGCACCCGATCACGGTCCCATCGTCTCTTCCCTTGGGGGAGGTGCTGCGGAATAAAGAAGCCACCGGCTGGATAGGAAAGTGGGGAGCTGAGCTTGCTCCCTTCTCCCTCTCCCTCATGGGCTGTTCTGCCATCAAGTCACAAGTCCTCGCTGACTTCGTGGTGGAATGGACCCCCGCCTCCAGGACGGAGGGAGAGGGTATGGCTCCTTGTGTCTCGCTGGGGCCGACACGGAGGTGGTCCTCCAAAGCCCCGAGGGGAAGGCGCTGGAGTACGCAGTGAGGCTTGAGTTCCCCGCTACAAACAACGTCTCCAAGTACGAGGCCCTACTCCTGGGGCTGCGCCTCGTGCGCTCTCTAGGGATCCGTCGCCTCCTCGTCAAAGGAGATTCCCAGCTCGTGGTTTGCCAAATGGACGTCTTAATTGTGCCATGACGCGATCCTGAGCTTGTACCTGGGGGAGGTGCGCAAGATGGGGAAGCACTTCGAGGGTTTGGAGGCCTGGCATATTCCCCGGAGGGACAATGGCTGGGCCAACGCCTTGGCCCGGGCGGCTAGTGCCCGGGAACCTCTCCCCTGGGGTGCCTTCTTGGAAATCATCGCGAAGCCCTCGGTGACCTCTTCGGACTTGGACCTTGAGTCCTGTGCCCTAGAGGTCTCTGAAATCGCCTGGGCAACGTCCTGGATGGATCCCCTCGTCTCCTTCATAAGGGGGAAGGGGACCCTCCTAACGGGATCGAGGCGAAACGCCTCCGCGCCAAGGCATGGGCATACCTCTTGCTAGAGGAGAAACTCTACAAGTGGGGGGCTTCAGCCTTGCTCCACTGCCTCCTGTGGGCAGAAGGACTTCACCTCCTCAAGGACATCCACTGGGGGAGTTGTCGGTCTCACCTGGCTCCACGCGCCGTCGTGGAAAAAGTTATTCGCCACAGCTTTATTGGCCCACAGTGGTCCGCGACGCGTGAGACCTCATCTCCGCGTGTGAGGCCTACCAAAAAATGGCAAAGGGCTTCAACCTTCCCTCCACAACGTTGTAAACCATCCCCATCACTTGGCCCTTCGCGCGCTGGGGAATGGATCTCCTAGGCCCCTTTCGCCCGATGCCCGGGGGCTACAAGTATGCGGTGGTCACAGTGGACTACTTTTCTAAGTAGGTGGAAGCTGAGCCCTTGGCTAGCATCACCTCCCGAGCAGTGCAGCAATTTTTCTGGAAGAACGTCGTGTGTCGCTTCGGGGTCCCGCGGGAAATCACTATCGACAACAGGACCCAATTCGACTCCGCGCACTTCCAGGAATTCTGTGAAGGCTTGGGAACTACCCTCCACTTCGCCTCTGTAGCTCACCCCCAGAGCAACGGAGCCATCGAAAGGGTCAACGGCGTGATCCTGCAAGGGTTACACCTCGAGCCGAGCAATGGGGCGCCCCCCTTTTCGCTCGTGTAAGGGGCTGAAGCAGTTCTCCCCTCGGAGATTGGCTTCCGGTCGCTGCGGGTCGAGCTCTTAGACAGAGCTACGACCACAGTGTACCAGGCCAACGAACCAAAACAGTGCCTTGAAGTTGACCTCATCGAGGAGGAGCACGACTGAGTGCTCCTTCATCACGCCATCTACGAGCACGAAATGGCACGCGCGTACAACCGGCGTGTCCATGCGAGAGCTTTTTGCCTTGGGGACCTTGTCCTCAATCGCGTGACCGACCCCCAAGCCCAGGGCAAACTTTCCCCCAAGTGGGAAGGCCCTTACAGGGTCTCTGCGGTCCTGGGCTAGGGGCTTATAAGCTCTCCAACCTCCAAGGTCAAGAACTGAAGCATACATGGAATGTGGGCTTGCTTCGCAAGTTCTACATCTAGCCCCCGGGCTTACTCCTTCCCCCACCACCATCACGCAGGGGGAGGCTTTTTCTTCACTGTTCCCTCCCCTGCGCGGTTTTGTGGGGGGAGGCGTTGTATTTCAATTTCTATCAATGCAAATGGCTTTTTCCTCAACTTGAGCTTACTGCAGATTCTTACCTTACCGTTTCCTAAGACGATGCCCTCCTAGTGAGGATGCCCTCTCCGGGAGGACATAGGCTATCGCAGACTAAAAGTCCCTACGGTGGGAGCCTTGCTCCCGTAGGGCGGCTTACAATCACCCCTCGTGGACTGAGGGGGTAAGCGGCAACCCAGTTCCCAAAGACTGTGGTAATGAGTCAATTTGAGAGACTAGCCCCCCCTCAAACACTCAGACCCGTCATCGGGCTCATCCTCCTCCGGGAGCAAATTATCTCCTCAGTGAAACACGAAATTTTCGGTTTCTTAAAAATTATTTACCCGACTCCCCGTTCTCACGGCGACCGGGATTTTCGGAAATTTTCCTCCCAGAGGGCCTTTACCCGTCTCCCCGTTCTCACGGTGAGCAAGGGATTTCTCACTGGGATTTTCGGAAATTTTCCACCCAGAGGGCCTTTACCCGGCTCCCTATTTTCACGGTGACTGGGGGATTTCTCACTGGGATTTTTAGAAATTTTCCTCCTGGAGGGCCTTTACCCGGCTCCCCGTTCTCATGGTGACCGGGGGATTTCTCACCAGGATTTTTGGAAATTTTCCTCCCGGAGGGCCTTTACCTGGCTCCCCGTTTTCACAGCGACCGGGGGTTTTCTCGCCGGGGTCTGCGGAATATTTTTGATCAGGAGCCCCACTAACGAGAATGAGCTAGGGAAATTTTACCGGGGGCTTCGTGACCCCGGTAATCATTAACGTCCGGGCCTCTTTGTTCCGCGCGGAGCCAAGTTGCACCCTGCTGTGGGGGGGGGTAACTCGTGCCCGGACGGGTGAACACCCATGGAAAATTTTGAAGACAAGTTCAAGGAACAAGCAAACTCAAATAGCTTTATTGATACATTTAACCGGGGGACACTCCCCCCCTGTGGGAATCGATACAATATTTAACTGGGGGACAACCCCCACCCCCCCCCCCCCCCGATGAGCCAAGATGTCCCGGGGGCGACAAGTGCCGGGGAAAATACAAGATACAAACCTCGTTAAGCTCCCGCGGAAAACTACTCCGGAAGACAGCCCCTTCCGGGAGGGGGCTACACCTAGTACTCTCGGAGGCCTTGTGATAGTTCTCAGGAAAGGTCCCAGTACAAGCTCCTTATGCGCCTCTGGGCTTCTCGAAGCAAGTCCGCGGGCTAATACTCGTAGCTAGCTGGAGGGCGTATCCTAAGTGGGGGGACCTTCCGAGACCCTTGTCTCGGAGGGGATAGCTCGGCACGACTATTGTCGAAGTTATCCAGGTGCCACTCCGGGAGCCATCGCAACCGGATCGGCTCCCGGGAAGCATTTTCACCACGCCCCCTAGTGGCAAGGCTTAGCAAAGCCAGGGCTACTTGGGCATCTCCCGGATTACCCTCTCCGGGACCCAGAAGCCCCTTCTCGGGAGCGAACCCCCGGACCACTGGGGAGCCCCCCGTGTTAAGGTGTGCGAGCCTCGGAAACTCTCCCCCGGGGGCAAGCTCCCGGGGGACCTGTTCATAATGAGTTGAGACTTAGCAAAATATTCGTTCCGTTGATTGAGCAAAAAATTTTTTACAAGTCTCTGGGGCTTCCTCTAAGAAGCTACCGGGAGAAAAAATCCTAGCAAAACAAAAAAGGACCTATCTAAAGGCCCAGGGGGAGCGGGAGATTCATACTTGCCCATTGCCGTCCCCCCCACCCACAGCAACACAAACTTAGCATCGTTTTAATTTTGTTTTAACTCTTAGGTGCTTTTTGTAGGATCGAGGATGCCGACTAGAGGGGGTGAATAGGAGGCTTTAAAAATTTTCAATTAAAAACAACTTTTGCAAAGAATAAGAACAAAAAAAGTATACCACAATTAAAAGGAAGAGAGAAGAGAACAAACACAAGGATTTTTCCCGAGGCCTCGGAGACTCCCCCGGTCTCCCTACTCCTCGTTGAAGCACTCAAATGAATGAGTCTTGCTTCAATATCCACGAAGGATATTTCTCACTAATGGTTGCTCCTTGTCCACTCCGAAAAGGCGAGCACCGATGCCTTTTACAATCACTCCGAGCCTCTTCAACAATCTCTGAACAGAAGAGGTCAACAGCCACGCCACCAAACCGTCTAGGTGAGGGCGTTCACCAAGAGTAATAAGTTGCAAGGTCTCTCCTAGACCTCCAACAATCACCGAGAAACTCTGGATATGCAAAAATGATGTGAACAAAAAACTCGGTGGATCTCAAAAACTCACAACTTGATCAAAAGATCAAGATTTTGTGTTAAGAACTAATGCTCAAGTGTGTATATGAATACGAGGTTGCTTGGTGTGAGAAACAATAGTTCAAAGCCTCTATTTATAGTCCAAAACACCAAAAGAGTCATTGTGCACAAGCTGTAAAAGTGACAGTGCATGCTGACAGTCAGCATGGCATGCTGACAGTCTGCATGGATCACGACCAGAGAGAAGCAATTTATGGAGAAAACTCAGCTAGCCGTTTGAGGTCAAAAAATGAAACAAAACAGGACAAACTGACAGTCAGCAACACATGCTGACAGTCAGCGTCCATAACCATGGCTCGACAAAAATCACGGATAAAACTTTGCTAGCCGTTTGTGGTTACATATGGAAACTAACACCTAATACTGACAGTCAGCATCACATGCTGACAGTCAGCAACGACCACAAACTCGATCAGTTAAAACAAATTCTCAAAACAAACAGCTCAAGGTCAAAATACATGCTGACAGTCAGCAACACATGCTGACAGTTAGCATAGGCAAAAAGAAATTTGGCTCAAAAAACACGCTCTCTGGACAAAAGGTAGTTAAACATACTGACATTCAGGCTGACTATTAGCATCACATGCTGACTGTTAATGTGGATAAAAACAGTCGTAACCTTTAATCCAGAGATCCGATTTAAGTGTTTGATAACTCGTTTGAAAGATAATTTAAAGGGCTATAGTTTTGTCAACAAAAGAAAAAACCAGATCTGCCTAGATATTTCTAGAAAATGCAAAAACTCTTCTATTGCCAAAAATTCATCCAAAAACCAAATCAAATCCAACCGAAATGAATGAAATGCAGTGACCTAATAGATTCTTAGTTTATGCTAGAAATGTAGAGAGAATTTGCAACCCCTCTTTATAGTACGGTTGAAACTAAGAAACAAATTTTCTATAAATCGATCAACCTCCAAACACCGAGACCAGTAAAAATAAAAACTCATATTATCTCAGGTCCTTTGCAACTTTAATTTTGCGATTTGCATCTCGTTTGTGCCTTGTAATTTGTGCTTTATCTTGATCATCTTACACATCTTCCCAACAAGGCTCTGTATCAAATAGCTCAAAAACACAATAAGTTTGAAATGCTTGTTTTCATTAATTATCAAAATCAGGCATAATGGCCTAGATGCAACAATGTCCCCCTTTTTGATGATTGATGACAACAAGTGTTTGGTAATAATAAAATGAATAACTCCCCCTGCGTGTATGCATGAGATATCTCAATATATGATATGTATCATCACAATGATAAGTCCACAACATAAAGATCAATCAACAACATACAATAAGGACCAAATCATCACATATATATAAAAAATTGTCAAACATCCATATAACAGAAACATCCAACCAAAACATAAACATATCCATAACCAAATATAACACATAAAAGTCATAAAAATATATATATCCATCAAAAACATAAAGTCATACAAAACTTCTCCCCCTTTGGCATCAAGCACAAAAAGGCGGGAGTTGACTCAGAAACTACATCCTAAAGCTAATCACTAGAAGAGAAATCGAGGACTGCTGTATCTCTGGAGCCTGCTGGAGATTCAGTGGGGTCGATGACTGGGGAAGCTGGTGCAGCTGAGGCTAGAGCATCAGAGGCCGGTGCAGCATCTGAAGCTGTACCAGGCGAAGATGCAGCTGGGCGGGCCCTCTTGCGAGGGATAGGTGATGCTGACAATGGCAGACGACGTAGAATCTGCTCCTGCTGATCCTGAAGGCGAACCGAGATCCGGTGATGCTCCTCCTGGGTGTGCAGAATCTGCTGCTAAGACTGCAGCAGCTGATCTAGAGAGTGTTGGAGCTGAGCGGGGGAGGAGGATCTGCTGCCTGTGACTCCGGCAGGTGCCTGATCAGCTACCTGTCCTGAAGCCTCATCTCTTGACTGACTGGCGGCATCATCGTCAGATGCAGGAGACTCGGGCCTAGGTGCAACTGCAGGGCGAGCACCAAGCCGGCTATTAGCATGACCCGGAGGGTAGAAGACTAGCCGATGGTGAGGTCGAGAGAGCTCCGTGTCGATGACCTGGATGTGAAGAAGCATCACCATGATGTATGGGGCATACACCAAATGGCGACGTGGTGCAAGAAGAACGTGCTTAATCTCATTGATGAGGAGATCAGCAACGTCGAAGGGCTCCTCCCTGAAGATAGAGATCAAAACATGGAAGGCTAGATAGGTGACTCTGGCCCTGTCTCCAGTCATTGGGAGCAGGGTGAGACGGAGGATCCGCAGGGCCAGATCAACATCGCGGCGTAGGCCAGCAATGTGATGGAGCTGGAAGGGGCCAGAGTAAAGCATGGCCATCTCTCGATGTTCAAGGTCAAGGAGAGTGCGAAGCTGACGCCCAGAGTCAGGGCGAACAAGACCAAGAGCGGCCTCAAACTGCTCCTTCGTGACAATGTGGACCTGAAGGCCTGTCATGAAGGTCAGTGAGTCATGCTGGGGAGAAATAAAAATAGTGGCATAGAAATGACGAATGGGCTCATCAGCCCAGTGGAGAGAGGAGTCAGAGATGAGATCTCTGATCCCGACAGAAATGAAGGAGTCAGCTAGGGAGACGATGCCTGTGCGAGAGGCAATCGTCTGCAAGAGAGGGAGCGGTGAACAAAGATGGGAATACGACTATAGATGCTAGTCCAGAGGTCAAGTTGCAACTTCGTGTAGAAAGTGAGAACATTGCAGGCGTCGCGACCAGTGGGACGTGGCAGCAGGTAACGGTTTCTGGAGTGAAGAGTGCGGAGGCGACTCGCGTGCCACCGAGAGTAATCCACAGAGATGCGCTCGGGCAGCGGCGAGGAACGAGGCTCTGACGGCTGCTATTTGCAGCGTTCTTTCGACGGGCAACACGCCGAGAGGATGAGGGTTGATCAGACATGGTGAAATGAAAAAACAGAGAGGGAAAGAAACAAGGACCTGAACAGAGAGACGAACAGAGAAGCCGAAGATGTGACGACGACGGTCGAACAGGATCAGCCGGAGAGGTGGGATGTGATGTGGCATGGGGAGGTGCGGTGGTGTGGTGAGGTGCGGCTAAACGGCGGCGAGACACGGCATGGCGGCTCACGGCATAGCACGATGCGTTGGCGCATGGCTAATTTGTGGTCGTGGCAAGATTTGGCGCGAAGTGAGGAGGTGCGGCGGCGAGAGGAGGCAGCGGCGACGGCGGTGATGAGAAAGGACACGAAGAGACGGGAAAAAGAAATAGGGGTTTTAGGGTTTTGGGGACACACACTGACACTCAGTGTGATATACTGACAGTCAGCACAAATACCAGGGTTTTGAAACTGACAATGTGTGTGGAGCACTGACAATCAGCATAAAAACCTGGGATTTGAAACTGATAGTCAGTGATTCAAACTGACAGTCAATGTGGGTCACAAATTTGACCAGTGGCTACGACCAAAAGTTGAAGCACATAACTGACAGTCAGTGTATGAGACTGACTGTCAGCATGGTCAACAACTTCGACCAGAGGCTACGACCAGGCTCTTGAGCAAGGGACTGATAGTCAATTTGTGATGCTGACTGTCAGCATGGGCAACCAATTCGACCAGATAGAGGATTTTGACCAGAGAGAGAATAAAATATATTTTAATACAATTAACATATCAACTAGCATTTGAAATATCAATTATATTTAATTCACCTCTGAGAAGCAAAATCTAGTTTCATCTAAGGGTTTGGTGAAAATATCTGCTAGTTGCAACTCAGTTCTGATGTAACTCACATCTATATCCCCTTTAGCCACATGATCTCTTATAAAATGGTGCCGTATTTCAATATGCTTAGATCTAGATTATTGAACACGATTGTTTGCAATTTTAATGGCACTTTCATTATCACACAAGAGTGGCACTTTGTCAAATGTAATTCCATAATCCAGAAATGTTTGCTTCATCCACAAAATTTGAGCACAACAACTACCTAACGAAACATAATCTGCTTCAGCAGTGGAGAGAGCTACGGAGTTCTGTTTCTTAGATGACCAAGATACTAGTGATCTCCCCAAAAGTTGACAACTAACAGAAGTGCTCTTTCTATCAATTTTGCAACCCGCATAATCTGAATCCGAATAACTAATTAATTCAAAGTTTGCATTTTTTGGATACCAAAGACCTAGGTTGGGGTAGAATTTTAAGTACCTAAGGATTCTTTTAATACCAATGAAATGACATTCCTTAGGAGCTGACTGAAATCTAGCACATAAGCAAACATTAAACATGATGTCAGGCCTAGATGCAGTGAGATAAAGCAAGCTACCAATCATAGACCTATAGAGTTTAGAATCAACCGATTTTCCATTGTTGTCCATATCCAGATGTCCATTTGTGGCCATGGGAGTTTTTACTGCTTTAGCATCTTCCATCCCAAAGCGCTTGAGCAAGTCCTTCACATACTTGGTTTGGCTCACGAACGTTCCGTTCTTGAGTTGCTTGATTTGTAGTCCAAGGAAGAAGCTTAGCTTGCCTATCATTGACATCTCAAATTCCCTAGACATCATTTCTCCAAACTCATGACAAAAATGTTCATTAGTAGATCCAAAAATAATATCATCAATGTATATTTGACATATGAACAAATCTTTTTCAATCATTTTTGTAAAAAGCGTTGTGTCAACCTTCCCAATTTTAAAACTTTTTGATAAAAGAAAGTCTCTAAGTCGTTCATACCAAGCTCGAGGAGCTTGTTTGAGACCATAGAGAGCTTTAGAAAGTTTGAACACATGGTTTGGAAATTTAGAATTTTCCAAACCAGGAGGTTGTTCCACAAAAACTAACTCAGATATTTCCCCATTTAAAAAGGCACTTTTTACATCTATTTGAAATAACTTAATATTAAAATTTGATGCATAAGCAAGAAGTATACGAATAGCTTCAAGTCTTGCTACCGGTGCAAATGTTTCACCAAAATCTAAACCTTCTACTTGAGGGAACCTTGTGCAACAAGACAAGCTTTGTTTCTAATGACTACACCATTTTCATCTTGCTTATTTCTAAAAACCCATTTTGTTCCAATCACATTATGATCCTTGGGTCTTTCTACTAAAGTCCAAACTTTATTCCTAGAGAAATTATTGAGTTCATCATGCATAGCATTTACCCAATCAGGATCACTAAGAGCTTCATCAACAAGTTTAGGTTCTAGAGATGATACAAAAGAATGATGTTCACAAAAAGCAATACGAGAGCGAGTTTGAACACCCTTACTTACATCACCCAATATTTGATCTAAAGGGTGATCCTTGGTGATCGTTTGATGTTGCCTTGGTGCTTCTTCTTGTGCTGCTTCTCGTTGATTTAGCTCTGGTGGATCAATATGAGGTGATGATGTATGTTGATCATCATTCTCAATATCTTGATGATTTTCTTGATCATCTTCTCTTGGCTTGATGTCTCCAATGGTAATGCTCTTCACGGCTTCTTGAAGATTTTCACCTGAAACTTCACAAGAGACTTGCTCTTTTTGCGAGCCATTAGTTTCATCAAATTCTATGTCGCATGATTCTTCAATACAACTAGTATTTTTATTAAAGACTCGATAAGCCTTGCTAGTAGTGCAGTATCCGACTAGAAAGCCTTCATCTACTCTTCTTTGAAATTTACCACCAAAGTTTCTTTTTCTAAGGATATAGCATTTGCAACCAAAAACTCGAAAATAAGAAACGTTTGGCTTATGCCCAACAAGAAGCTCATAAGGAATTAAATTCAGAAGAGGATGCAAATAAAGCCGATTAATAGAATAACAAGTAGTATGCACGGCTTCGGCCCAAAAGCAAGTAGGAGTGTCATCCTCACTTAGCATTGTTCTTACCATTTCTATTAGTGTTCAATTTTTCCTTTCTACAACTCCATTTTGTTGTGGAGTGTAAGAAGTAGAAAATTCGTGTTTAATGCCTAGTGAATCACAAAAATCAACTAAAGTTGAATTAACGAATTCTTCACCATGATCACTACGGATTTTCTTGATGGAAAGTTCGAATTCAGTTGAAACACGTTTTGCAAAACTTTTGAAAACATCGGGGGTTTCAGATTTTTGAGAAATAAAGAAGACCCAAGTGTTGTAACACCCTGAGTTTAGGGGTAAAAACTTTCTTTTTCATGAACATCATGCATGCATGTATCTCTGTAGTAGTAGCAAGATCAGTTCAATCCTAATCTATCTCAAGCCCTAAAATTTTCAAATCTATCCTGTAGACCCAAACCAAGATCAGATTGCTCAGATGTGATCTATCAGTTACTCTGAACATAAAAGCCTTCAGAGGCCAGATTCAATTCCATCTCTAACTCTCAGATCCTGCAATTCTTTTCTGTTTTCAAAAACAGGATCCTACTTAATATCCTAATTACCCTAAATACTCTGAACTCAGATTTAGTCAAATCTTGACCTAATCCAGACCAGATTATTCTTGGATTATGATCATGGGTATGCCAATACCTTAATCCAGAAAGTTGGCAACCAGATTTCATCATCTAAGCCTTTTTCACAGATCAGTCCAAATTATATCACAAATTAGTCTTTTTCTGACATCTGGAAATCCAAAAAGGCTGAAATCTTCAGATTAACTCCAAATTCAGAATTTCTTCAGCAAATCTCTTCCAAATGCTATTTGATACAATTTTCCCTTCTGTCCAGATTTCAAAATCTCATCTTAGAGGCCAGAATTCGAAATCAATCGAAACTCAGATCTTAATTTGCCCTAAAGTACCCTATTTTCAGTTTATATTGAAAACCATCAAATCATGTCAGATTTTACCAAATCTCTTACTGGATGAGTATAAGGTATAAGTTTATACTCATCAATGAAATCAGATTGCAAATTATCTATCTCTAAATCAGAAATTACAAATCAGTCCAAGTTGCAAACAAAGAATCTTGCAATCAGGTCCCTGGTTCGACCAGAGCCACTGTTCACGACCGGAGCAATCTCCTACGACCAAATCAGTGGCAGCAGTTCACGACCAAAGCAACCATTTGCGACCGCGACCACAGCTTGCAGTGCAGAGCTGCGATCAACGCTGTTGCGACCGCGACCAGTGCGTCGTGCCACCGTGCCTGTTGCCACCGATCAATGCCACGCTCGCCAATGCTCGTTCACGGCCGTCTTTGCACACGCACATGTGTTTGCACCTCAATCATCGCCATGGCAGTCTTTGTCCAGCACAACAGCAGCTTGCACGCCAGAGAGAAGCTTCGTTGCTCGCCGTTGCTTCAACCTGAAGTCTCCACCGGTGCAAGCAAGCAGTGAGCTTTGCTTCGCTTTACCTTGCCCTTAAATAGCAGTCCCAAGCAGCTCCCTTATCACTAGTACTACTCTCTAGAGCTTCTCAGCAATTAAACAAAATTTTCCTCGCTGCTGTCGTCTTCTCCGGCGAGCACAGAAGGAGGCTCACGGTGATAGCTTCAATCGCAGCCTCTTCATCCAAATTAATAGCACCAGTAAGGTTCTCCCATGTCCCTTATCGTGCTGTAGCTTTGAATTGAGTTCATATGCACCACATCGTCGGTGATCACCGGAATTGCCAGAACCCCTATTCCAGCTTTGCAACTCGATTCAATCCGAATTAGCCTTCGATCCAGTAGAGTAAAATGATTAGTGAGCTATCTTTAGCAAGCCAGTGAATTCAGATTTCGAAATTAAGCATGAATCGAAGCTACCTCCAAGTTTGAGTTTCACCAGTTGCCGGCGCTCGTCGCCAGACTTCTCCGGTGATGCTCCGGCCAAATTGATCGTGCCAACAGCTTCCATATGCATCCCTCTTACTCCCTGAGCAAGGAATTGAGTTCAAATCGTGTATACAAATCCAATGTCATCTTCTCCGACACCGACCACCGGAAATCTGTTCCCGGCCGATCCAGCTCCAGCAACCTTGTCCACTAGATGCGCCTCAATCTCCTGAAAAATTTTGTCCACTAGCTTGACGTCCAATTCGGTCTAAATCAGAAGTTATGACTATGCCCTAATCTCTATCCAGCGCCAAGATTTGAAACTTCAGCCACCGTATTCTTCGCCGGTTTTCACCACTTTTCGGCCATCTCCTGCCCTAGATCCTGTTGAGTAAATTGTTCCTGTTATCAAGGCCTACCTCCCAGGAAAAGTGGTGCATCAATTGGAGCCCTAGATCAAAAGTTATGGCAAGCCCTAGTTTCTGGCCATGTCAGTCCAATGTCAGTCTATGCCAGCCAGTGGCATTAGCCCTTTTCACTTCCTTCCAGATGTGCATTTTGAGCATGACTTTGTCCCTTAGACTCCTAAGGTTGTGATCTACATTTTCTTCTTCTATCACAACTAGAGTTGAGCTCTCTATCAACCATTGATCCTTTGTCAACACCTTGAACCGAATGTTGACCTGAAGACATTCGTCGATTTTGGGCAAACCAGCTACGGACTTAATGTCATTTCCTTACCCTGAAACCCTAAAAGTCCCTAGCACCCATCTTCAGCCCTAATTCTATGGGTTAACCCTAATCAGCTTCTAAATCCAATTATTCCAGAATCATCGAGACATTTCATCTTTGCATTATTGCATGTAGTATAATAATGTATTGAAAAGGTTGTGATTCTTGGTTGCATGTTTGATCTTTGCTCAGAGTCGGAGCCAGAGTTCGAGGACTTCACTGCTAACCCGACACCAACTGTTGTTTCTTACGACGCGGAAGGCAAGTCATAGTCTTGATCATCTTGAACATATATTTCATAAATTGCTATGATATGACCTTGAATATAAATAGTATTGCATGTGAGAATGGATGAATTGTGAATTGGCAGTACTAGGCTGGATGCCTGTGAAATGTGAATTGATCAAATAGTGCGCCATGAACTATTATAAATGTACTTATATATATTCATGAAATAGAACCCTTAGCCGTGACCAGGATTTTGGTATGGAATGGTGGTACTAGCACTGGATGTGCTTGGCTGCACTGGATGTGTAGGCACAGTAGGTGCATGGTGTGTGGTATGATCTGGTCACTGGCATATAAGGACTAGAACCTTGTGTTGTGCATATAGTGGCACGAAAAATGTGCTAACCACAAGCCTGGTATGGGACAGGCCTGAACAAGTACTTATGTGGATCGCACATGAAACCCCTGCATGAGATGGAAAGTGATGCACAAATTTCACGGAGTGCGGCTCCTACACATATCACTGAATGTGATCATGCACACTGACCCAGTAATGGGAAGAGGCTTTGGGGTGGGGGTTTAGCCTGCCACAACTGTGGTTCACGAGAAATCCACAGGGTCACGGGTGAATTGCGAGTGAAACATAACAAAAGTTCTTGTTATCTCCACCTTGCCACTCACAGTGTGAAGTGAGCCAGGGGTCCAATCATTTTGATAGGAAGGGCATGAAAGTGGCATATCTTGCAGGTAAATTGGTACCTCTCTGCTGAGTTAAAAACGTATTCAAATACTCCGAGCTCCCGGGTTTATAGGAGTTTGCTGCGGTGGATTAAATCCACGGGGTGTGGCACAAGTATGTTTTCTAAATAAAATTTGATAAGTCAAGATTACCCAAATGACATGTGTTGTCATGATAAGGGGTGCTGTCGTGGGCTGTCGTGTGTCGACGTATCGCGGTAGTGCTATAATTTAGTGAACATCAATAGCGATGCTATATTATGAAAAGTGTTGCCATGAGATGAGACTTGAAAGAAAAGATTATTTTACAAACATCCATAATTCTTGACTAGTCTAGGTTCATAACAACACTACAATAGCTTCATTATTTGAACATTCTTCCTTCAGGAAAAAAAAAAGAGTGATGTGTCGTCCCGCCTTCTGGTGTCTTGAACACGAGACCTGCCCTAGCTCGCCTTCTTGGCATACCATTAGGGTCTAATTCAGTTCGGGAGGCACTATCAAAGTATAACTCCCATTCCTTCATATTGGAGGTGAAGACTTCTTTGTCAAGCAAGTCGATGACCAACGGAGAATCTTCTGTCACAGCTTGTGCTATGAGAAAATCAGCTAAGGCTTGGCCCTTAACTACCTTCTGCGAGACATAGGTGATATCATACTCCATCATGAGTAAAGCCCATTTACCGAGTCACCCCATGAGAACTGGCGGACTCAATATATTTTCATTGGATCCACTCTTGCAATGAGCTGGATCTGATGTGATAACATATAATGTTATAGCTTCTTCAAAGCAAAGATAAGGCCCAAACACAACTTTTCAATGGGTGAATAATTGTGCTTGGCACCTACCATGGTGCGGCTCAAATAATAGCACGCCACCTTCTTTCCTTCATCATCATGCTGGGAAGAAGTGCGCCTAATGAGTTAGGCTGCGCTGCTACATAGAGGATGAGGGGCCGCCCTTTGATTGGTGTTGATAAAACGGGCGGGTTGAGAAAGTATTCTGTAATACTGTTGAAAGCATCTTGACACAGCTCGTCCTACTCCAATTCCACCCCCTTCTTCATCAATCTGGTGAAAGGTTGGATGCGACCTGAAAGGTTAGAAATAAAACGCCTTATGTAGGCAAGCTGGCCTTGAAGTGACTTCAACTCCTTCTTTGGGTCAATCTCAACGCCACGGTGGCGCACAATAAATCCCAAAAAGACGCCAAATTGGACAGCAAATGCACACTTGAGGGGGTTCATCTTTAGTTGATGTTTGCACAGCCTTTCAAAGACAATGCGGAGGTCATCTTGATGATGTTCATGCTTTCGAGTCTTCACCACTAGGTCATCAATATAACATTCTACCGAATGATGAATTAATTCATTAAAGATGGATGTCATGGCTCACTGGTAAGTAGCACCAGTATTCTTCAATCCAAAGGGCATCACTGTATAATAGAAATTCCCTTTTGGAGTACGAAAGGTGGTGTCGATGGCATCATGTTCATCCATCTTGATTTGGTTGTAGCCTGATGATCCATCCATGAAGGAGAGAACACCATAACCCGGAGTGGCATCAATGATGATCTCCGTGATATGTAAGGGGAAGTCATCTTTTGGACAACCTCAGTTCAAATACCTGAAATCAACACAAATACATACCTGACCATTCTTCTTCTGCACCGGGATAATATTGGCTAGCCAACGTGGGTATTGAACTTCCTTGATGAAGCCAACTATGATTAGCTTATCCACCTCAGTAGCAATTTGCTCTTGTAACTCTGGGTGGAAATGTCACGATTGTTGCTGCACAGGGCGAAATTGTGGATCAATCGCCAACTTATGCATGGCAACACATGGGTCAAGCCCTAGCATCTCTTTATAAGACCACGCGAAGCAATCCTTGTACTCCATCAGGAAGCTTAACTTTCGCATTCTTCAGCGTGAGAGTCGCGTTGATAAAGGTAGGACACGGATCTTCCTCACTTCCCAAGTTGATCTTCACAAGCTCATCACTAGTGAGTTGCCCTCCATCTTCAAGTTGTTGAGGTGCAAGAGTAGCATCTAGTACTTCTTCGTGTTCGGGTGGAATTGCTTCATGTATCTTGACCAAAAGATGTTTCTCGTCTCCATCCCAATGACTTTAATTTTTAGCGACTCCAAAAGACCGAGGTTGGTGAAGAGTTTGGTAGTACTGGTTGACATCATCTTCATTAGAACATAAAAATTTAAATTCATTATACCTTTTTGGGCTGATGTCAATCACTATGGTATGACATGTGACTCTTTGTGCATCTTCTGCTTCATCATCTTCATTGCCAGGTTGGCATAGCCCAAGCCATACCTCGAGCGGAGGTCACGAGACTTGTGCCCCTTCCGGATGAGCTTTTCTGATTTCTCCCACCATTCTTCACAAATTGTAGGAGGAGGTGGCAACCTTTGATTCCTTTTCAGCTTCACTCCAACCCTTTTGAGCAAATTGGCCATTCGGGGCTCAGCCTTCATGGCAATCAAAACTACTTCGGAGTCAGTCGGAGGACTAGGCTGTTTGATGATAAGGTCATACTCCTGCTTCTTTGGAACTTTGTAGAATATGGTGGGTGAGGCACAACCGATCAAGTCTAGGATATGCCAGACTTCCAATGGTGTTGATACAGATGTATGGCGCGATGGAGGCTGCCTAAAAGTAGCACTCATCGTTGCCTTTTCGAACTGCTTTATTCTTCTTTTGACTAGTCGTTGCCTTTGCATGAAAACCGTTTGTGCTCCCAGCTTTCCACATGCATCAAAGATGAAAGGTGATGAGGGCTCATCTTGGGCCGCAGTTGACTTGTAGTTTAGCTGAGCACCTACAACATCTTTGTTAGTCAAAGAAACAGATGGTGAAGAAGTAGCAGCCGGGTTGGCTTCCTTTAAGCTCGAGGTAAGGAGTATTGGTGATGCTTCCACTTTTGACCTTAGCAACATAGGTGTAGGAGGAGAAGAAGAAGTAGATCCCGCCTTCAACAATAATGGAGCAATAAAAGCTTGCTTCCATAGGGCTGATGTAGAATTTTCTGCTGGGGTTGAAGGGCCATATAAGTAAGGGACAGCTACAAATGACTTTTCACAACTGGAATCCTTGCCCCTATAGGCACGCTATGCAAACTCCCTTTTTTAGCAGGTAGAGATGGTACAATGATGAACTTTGCTTGCATGGGAAGGGTTGAACTCAGTGCCATTAGAACATCTACAACTGGCATCGATCTTCCTTGTTGCTTCCTAGGAACTTCACTTGGAAAATAATATGTCGCATCTGCGAGATGTGACTCTTGGAAGGTGTATGGGTTGGTGTTGGCAACTATCCTCTGTTGCTCTCCATTGCCATCTATGAACTTGAGGCATTGATGCAGAGTTGATGCAACCACCCGATACTTGTGTATCTAGGGTCTTCCCAATAGCGCGGAGTAGGTGGTGTTCACTTCGATGACAAAGAATTGCACCTTGAAACTGAAAGTAGACATTTGGAGCTTCAGAGTAATTGCCTCCATAGCCGCCCTTCCTTGATTGTCGAAGCCACATATCATCACATCTGTGGGCTCCAAGTCTTCAAATGAGAAACCTACACAAGTTAAACTTTGAATTGGAAGAATGTTTACTGAGGATCCTGGGTCAACCAAGACTCATCGGAGGTAGGTACTTCCGATGTTCCCTTCTATGTACAGAAGGCAGTTATGATGGCCATTCTCTATGACCTTGTCTTCATCAAAAAAAGTGATCTCATTTGTACCAGTGGCATTGCAAAGAAGACAATGCTTCGCCATTGCCACTTTGTATAACTTAGGAGTTTGTAGTGCTTTAATAAGGGCCTACCAAAGATCAGGCACCAATATTAAAGCATCATACACACTCAAGATGTGCAATGATATTATAACCAATTGCCTGCTGCGCTTGCTTCTCTTCTTCAACAACACGATCATCTGGCAGACCACTTGGTGCATTGGCAATCTTGTTAAGTAAGGCCTTATCTTTTTCTTCTATGTATAGCTGAGATCTGAGAGGTTCAGGACAGGCCTTGCCTCCTCGAAGGTTCATGTTAACTTCTACTTGATCTTCTGCATGTAGGATATCAGTACGAAATACTTCACGCTCTTGTGTTATGAATATCTCCTTTGAATCAGATGCATTAGAGTTGCAACTGGCAAGGATCACATTGCACGAGGCGGTACTTGGAGAAGGTGAAGATACTTCAGCATCAGGTGCCTCTACTGGTGCAAAGCGTTGCCCCCAGCCTTTAGGCAAAAAGTGTGCCAAAGTAGGAAAAGTGCGGCTCGGTCGGGGAAAAGATTCGTCTCCTTCTGACAAAGGGACAAATCTTGGTGGCATACGCCGACAACTTGGGTCAGGTTGTCTCCGCCTTACTTGTGACTTGATCATTGAGGTGGAAACATGATCCCGAGTACGCTCCTGAAGTTTGCATCGTGGATGTCTACGTTCTATTGTCTCCCACCAACTTCCTCCCTGTTTGGAATGAATTGGAACTGACCAATAATTGGCTGGTTGGTGCTCTACTTGCTCAAGTGGCAACCACTAGCCTCCATCTTCATCATCGGCTTGAATGGATGAAGGACCTACACAAACTGTTGTGAAGTTTGCGGTACAATAATCAAGATTGATGGCTTGGGGCTATAAAGCAAGTCGCTTCTCATCAATCGCCCTTTGAAGCCACTCCTTGAAGGCAAAACAATCTTCAATTGCATGCCCAACATACCTATGGTACGAGTAATACAAAGGATTTCCTGTCATCCTGACTTGATCAAGTCTTCTTGGTTCGGGAAGGTTCAAGGCCTGCTGCGCCATTAGCTGATCAAAGAACATCTTCACTAGCTCTCAGCAGAAGATGTACTGCTTCTTCAACATCTCTTGAATAGTTGGGCATTGAACAGTCGGGCATTGCAGTCTTGGTGCGGGTTCACACCTTGAACCCAACATTGGAACATTAAAATGTGCAGCAGGTGCATGCACAGCATTGTGGGATTCAGCCGGCGACTTGGCCTTGACACCGGTGCCTTGGCCTTGACACCGGTGCTGGAGGCTTGGTTGCTGAGTTGAATCTTCTTTAATTATCAGCATGGCCAGCATTCTTGTAAAGCTCCATAATCTACGGAGACTTCTTGAACTCCAACTTGGTTGCTGCTACCACTGCACCTAGAGTGCTGAAAGTCTTGTCCTCACGCCTTGAAACTTCAATAGACCAATGTTGTTGCATCCCATGGACACACATGCGAATGGCCTCTTCTTGATGCATTTCCCTGGCGAGACACACATAGTTTTCACGGATACGAATCAGGTAATCATCAATCTTCTTAGCACGCTTCTGTTTGACTTGGGACAACTCCAAGGCTGAGATGTCCTTCTACATGGTTATGAAGTGTGTCTTGGAGAGGTTCTTTCATGCCTATCCAATCGTGGACAGACCCAATCGAAAGACGGCTGTACCAATGGAAAGCAGAGCTAGTTAATGACTGTGAGAACTACCTAAGAAGAAGTGAGGGATTGTTGGCAGTGTCTCCACAAGCTACTTCAAAGTAGCTAAGTGTTCCCTTGCATCGCCGGTTCCATCAAATTGACGGAACTTAAGTGGATACCAACCAGACGAGAAGGGCACTAAATCATGCCATGATTCATAAGGCTTCCCAAGCTCATTGTTAGGAGTTTGAGGAGCTTTCTCAGCCGTGATATGCTACAACCTTCGGTTTATCAAGTCTTCCACGTAGTTGTGGCAATCCTTCAATGCAGTAGGTGTTGGTGCAGCATTTGCAGCAATGGTGGGAATGGCCGAAAAGAGAGGTGGGGTGCCCGCAGTTGTGGCGTGTTGCTCAATAATGCCTGCAAGGCGGACTTGTGCAAATGTCTCCAACTGTGCTATTTGAGGATTAATGACTGTTTGGGCTGGATCCGATGGTATTGCTCTATGACCAGAATTTGTCAGAGCTTCAACCAACTGATCAAACTTCGCTCCCAATTCGCCAAACAACTCTTGTATTCGCGGTCTCGCTCCTCAAAAGCGCGGCGTACGGAAGGATCAAGTGTAGGAGGATCAGGATCTACCCCTTGCTCTTCATTAGCAATGGTTTCATCACCTAGACAGCCTTGACCTGTAGCCATGTTAACTGGATCAGTGTTGTCATCACCAACACTAATTCCAAGATACTGTTCCTCATCAGAAGGGATGGAAGGAGCAAGATCGGAATAATGTGATGAATGAGAGAGTTGCTGAAAAGAGGTTGACTCAAAGTCAAAAGACCCTCTTTCAGTATCAGACTCAACATCGTCTTGCGACAGTTCATTCATAGAACTTAAAGCTCTTTGACGTGCCCTCATCCTCAAGTGGGTCTCCATGCCTTGTCGGGTTGCAACCTCCCGTAATTGCGCAGGATCCTCTGGAAGACGGGATGCGATGTCAACATAAGGGCGGGAAGATTGCCCCCTTATCAGCATATTTTTCTGAAGTGATGGGAAGGCAAGGAACTTTTGCCACTGCTTCATTTGTTGATGTGTCTTGATCATCTTTCCCCTTGGTGGACTTAGACCAAGAATGAACATCCTCCAAGCGTAGTAAGAATGCCACAGGTTTTGGGTTTGGGACAATCTCTTCATTCGATGGGTATGAAAACTCTTGAGTAACAGGAGGTGGCCTCCAGTTGGAGTTAGTATCACCCTCAGGTTGAGATGTCACCATCCTGCAAACCATGGAATCTTTTCCGATGACTTGGGTAATTGATAGTTCAGTTATTGGTGCAAGGGCCTCTGTAATCTTCTGGGGAGGGGTCATTACAACTTCTGGTGGTGCTTCTTTCATGAAGACGTCATCTACAGGTTCAACTTCTTATCTTGAAGTGGTTGAAGGGGCCTGAACTTGCACAACTCCCTGGGAGGTAATGAACGATCGAAGTCGTCTTTGCCCTACACCTTAAGATGAGTTTCCTACAAGGGATAATGGAGATGATAGAGATGGTACCTTCTCCTTTTGCTTTCTTGAGCTTGGAACATCTCCATCTCGTTGATCATGATGCCGCCTTGGAGCTAGACAGTCAAGAAGGTAATGATACCTCTGACTTTGTTCTAGCATCGGAGAGATGAGGAACATGATGTTCTCATCATCAGGATGGATGCTGCCATCGAGTCTGACACGAACTTGTACGTTTTTCAACACAAGCTCTTGCAGTTCTTGGTGCAACATGCGACAATTCCTCTTACATTGATCAGTCTTGCGTTGATTGATTGTAGGGATATGAGGGACCCTGGGCAGGCCAGGTGGTGTTGGAAGAAGAGGAGGAGCCTGAGAAGGAGGCATCCAAGTGCGTCTTTCTTGAGATGGCAAGTAGACTTGCTTTCTAGGCGAAGTAGGTGCCTGCAAAGAGCCCCATCCTTGCCGAGATAAAGTCGATGCAGGTGGAGCGGTCTGCACACGCCATTGTTGATGGACACGTGGTGACTGCTCTGGCTGATGAGACAACTAGTTCCAACGAGGTGGTAGTGGTACTTGTCTAGGCCAATAAGTCGATGCAGATGAAGGCCTTTAACAAGGCGCCCAAGTTTGGTGCATGTGCTGAGGACGGTGTCTTGAGGCATCATGTCTTGAACTCCTTCTAAGCTGAGAGGAGGAGTTAGGCATGTCATGACCTCGCAACCGCTCCTGTAGATTCTTCATTTGTGTTCCAAGTTGCTGAAGTTGTTGTTGGATCTCATTAGTACCAGGAGCGGGTACTTCATTTGGTAATACCATGAACTTGTTTTCAGCACTGGATGGGCCAGCCAACACAAAAACATGGAAGCATGACTCCCAACCAGTTACCTTAACTTCGGGGGTGAAAGAACCTGTCGAACCGAGCATTCTTGCTCTCTTGGTCAAATGGTGCCTCCAGAATTCCCTCATGATGGCAAGTCTCAATAAGTCCTTGATCTTGCCATTCCGAATTACTCATTCATCAGGGAACAAGTCATAGGGCGGGATCACTATGTAGGGATACTTGTCGATCATTCGGACTCAGGCTCCTTAGTCGATCTTATGCAGAATTTGTGGGTTGTAAGGCCTTTCAGGGTGTACCTCCGGAAAGGGATGATGAGCAATGTCAGTTGGGGCACAGAGAGATTTATACAGGTTCGGGCCCTCGATGGTGGGAGTAATAGCCCTACGTCCTGTTGTGATTTCACTATGTGTGGAAAAAAGGTTTACAAAGTTGGAGAAAAGATCATCACAGGAGAAGATCTTTTCTGTATGATTGTCTAAAAAATGACTAAACTAACTTATGGAAGCTTGTCCTTGATCTATCGTCGTCTTCTTGTATCTCTTCGTCTTGTACATTTGCTCACCCTTTTTTATCGGTCAAAAGGGTGCCAATGCACAACGGTTGTGAACGGTTGTGGAAGTGCAGTTTTGGTAACCGCACTTAACTCCCATGCAGGTTTAACACATGCAATCAAGGGATAACTGCACATGTTAACCTCCTGGCAGTTGTCTTCATACGTGGAGGAATCATCACGATCCTAGGGATATGCCTTTTGCAGAGTTAAGCAATCCCGATTTACTCTGGTCGAGGATAGTCAACGACCTTCTGACCACGCATTGTCTGCGGCCTCCTGATCACGTAACGTCTGCGATCTCATGATTGCGCAAAGCCTACGACCATAAGTCATTCTTGTGTTCGCACTTCTCAGTCGTCTGAGACCATAACAGCGGACCTTCAAACACTCATCTGGTTCGAATCCGTCTTGAACCAAATGTGCATTACTTCGAACTAGCTCGGGTAACAATCCTCATCAGCTAGCCCCCAAATTTGAAGAAAATGAAGAGACATATTTACTTCAAATTTTAATCCTGCATCGGATAAGTGACCCGACGCTTCAACTTCTATACTTAGTGGCGCACTACGTGCGGCGGTTTATTTCCCGAGATGGGTTCCGGGTTGTTTTTGACAGGTAATGATAGCGTGGTTGACTTGTTTTTTAACCAGAGATAAAACTGTAAATATGTTTTAAGAACTCGAGGCGTTCAAAAAAATGAACCTTCACCCTTGGGTGCTATAAATACTGAAGCATCTTAGTCCTACAACTTCACAAGTTTTTTCCCGACTAAGTCTTTTCCAAAGCTATCTTTCCTTCTCTTCTGTTTTCACCTCAATGGCAGATCAGAACTCCAAGAACATCATTGAGATTGAAAGTGATGAAGAGGAAGTGATACCCGAACTTGACCAGGACTTCCAGAAGGTAAGTCTTTTCTGGAACTTTTGGTTCAAGTTGTCATTTTATATTCTGATCATTTCCAAAATGCTTTTTGGAAATTCACAGGTGACCGAAGAGCTGGTTCCTCCAGCGAAGAAACCCAAGGTTGACGAGGGATCCTCCAACGGCACAAAAGTTGGGGATGCATCATGCACTCTCCTTCCTTGTCCCATGTAGTTCTTCCTGTCCATGCAACTCGGCAGGTCGAATCCTCATCTTCACCTTTGGAGATCCAAAATATTACTTCAAGCCTTTCTCCTTCTTCTGATCAGCTTTCTCCATTGCGATCAAGCGATCCCCATCTTTTGATGGGTTATCAATTTTCTGGTGGGAAGGTTGCATTCCCGCGACTAGATGATCCTCAGCTTTTGTTGGGTGATCAATTTTCTCGTGGGAAAGTTGCACTCCCAAGACCTGATGGTCCTCGACTTTTGTCGGGTGATCTACTTTCTGGGGGAAACACTTCATCCTCCTGTCCAATCTTACCGCGAGGATTGGTAATTATTTTCATTTCCTCTGCTGGTCGTTTTATCTTGTAAAACTAACACATACATGTGCAGGAGATGAAAATTTCTGGAGCCCCCAGTGACCAGCCTACTGAGACCCAACCTCTTTCCTTCGAACAAACTCTCCATAAGGAAAAAGAGGCTCTGAAGAAGAAGACCGAAGAAATGTCTTCATCCATTCTGCACCTGGCAGAATGTTATGACAACTCCCGCGAAGAGGCGCACCAACTCCGCTTGGAGAGAGACCACGCTCGGCAGCAGCGAGAACTCTCCGATATGATCAGGACTAGTAGTGCTTCTTTGCCCCGAGATGATGTAGATAGGCTTAGAGTAGTTGCTAGTTCTCTTGGGGCGATTAGTGTAGATCCTACTGACGCCAATATGTCCTTAGGAAAACTTTGTAAACTTCTCTCGGATCAGGTCGATGCTCTGGTCGCCTGTATCCCTTTTGTATGTAAAGATTGCCAGAAATAAGAATTTCCTTTACCTTACACACCTTGATTTCTCAAGAAGGATTATGCAAGACTTATAATCCCGAATTAAAGCTCTTCACAATTTCTGTGTAAAAACATGGTCACAAAAAGTGCCTTTGCAATCACACACACACACAGGTAAATCCGAAGTATGGCTTCGCAAAAACTTTTTCGATCAGAAATGCATTGATGTGTTGTACCGCGACCAGTACTGGTATTGCGATCAAAACTGAAACCGCGATCAGAACATAATACCGTGATTGAATGATAATCGTATATGTTGTGATTACCCACTTGCAGTGATCACAGAATTGCATTGCGATCATCATGCAAATCTTGAGACGATCACATAACTGCATTGTGATCAACACATAAAAATTAGTTTACAAAAGGCGAGGGATTGCTTTCTCAATAATCTTTGCAAAATTTTCATGTTTTTGTGTGCACCCTAGCCCCCGAATTCGAAACAAAAAATACTGAAAATATATTTTGTTCCAGATTCACAGTAGGGAGTGCATAACGGGTTTCCAGAGAGAAGGCACCCATTATGGGAAATTAATAAAATATTCGACGAAGGGTTATCTTGGGCATATAAAAGGAGAAGGTAGCTTCCTGAGGAAGATTCACAATCAAAAACCCTTCATTTGCCTTAGAGTTTCTCGCCGCACAAAACCCTCTTTTGTATTCCTCATCTTCGTCGTCTACAAAGTCACCACCTTTCTTCCCAATCCTTCGCAAGAAATGGCATCCTGGAGCCGATCCGTTTACCATACAGAAGAGAGCCTGGTGGCACTAGAGAAAGAAGAGATTCTCCCTCCACGACTGCTGATCAACTGGCGGCCAGCGGAGAAAAATCAAGAAACCCCAATAGTCCAAGAGGGTGTATTGGTGATCTTTGAGGAATACCTGCGTTGCGGGTTCGATTCCCAGAAAGCAAGTCTCTGTGGGGAATCTTGGAACACTATGGGCTGGAGTTAGTGAATCTCCACCCAAATGTAGTTCTTATTTTGGTGATTTTCCAGCACCTCTGTGAAGCCTTCGTCAGAGTTCTTCCAAGCGTGGAGCTTTTCCGACGCTTCTACTTTTCGGCATGGTCAAAAAGTGCCAATGCCGCCTGGTGCATCTACTTCCGTATAAGGGAGAAGAAAGAGTACCCCTTCCCGCCCCTACGAGACTCTATACATGGGTGGTACTAGAAATGGTTCTACTGCACCCCTCCGCCGGAGAGCGGACTATGGTTCGCGAACACCTGACCGGAGAAAGCCAATGAGTTGGACTCCCTTCCTGCTCTGAGCGCAGAATAGAAGAAACAAGCCCAAGCAATTCTTCACCTAGTCCAGCAAGGCTTGACCGCGCGTTATATCATATGCGACTTCGTGAAGAATCGGATAAGCCCCCTGCGTGAAAGGGCACATCCTGCTTGGGAAGTTAAGTCCATGGCGGACAGCACGCTGGACTATAATAATGGTATGTCCTTTAATCAACAAAACATACATTTTTACTGACTAAAAAATGTTGTATTTGTTAACATGCTTGTTTGTGACACAGCTCTATCTTTGTCCGAGATCGAGAAACGGACAAACTACCTCCTTCGGGCGTATAATGCCACTGTGGAGGGAGCTAAGGGATCGCCTCGCCCCTAGAACTTAATTAACACCGGCGACAATCTTAAGCAGGAGCGCCAAAAAGTATGACCTTTCCTAACAAGCTCTGTTGTAAATCATCCACTTGTCCTGTATTACCAAAAGCATTTGGAATAATACAGCTTCTGGGGAAGTTTGCTGAGGTAATGCATCCAAGCGAGGACATTGGTCCTTCAGGGAGACCAGCTGCGAAGAGGGTGAGGAGAACCCCTTCGAAGCACAAAGTGAAGGACCCTGCTCCCAAAAAACCCAAGAAGATCCTGGGAGGGGCTTCTTCACAGAAGAAAATCACAACCACAAAAAAGACTGCGGTAAGATATTCAGTACCCCCTGTAACCCCAAGTACGAGTGGAAATTACTTCTTCGTCGTACAGGGTGAATGGAGCGAGGACGAGGAGGATGACATTCCTCTAGTTCGTCGCAAGAGGAAGGCGATTGACCTTTTGGGAACAAGCATCCCAGAGAGGTTGGCTTCCCTTCAAATCGGCGAAGTCTTGTCTCTGACTGCAGGGACAAAGATAGCTACAATGGGCCCTGTAACTACTGACAACCCTGTGGTTATGGGTGAAACCCTGGTGCCTGAAGCTCATGAAGCCTTAGGACTTACAACACCTCCCCTTCTGATAGAAGGAGCAACTGTGGTAAGATTTCTCACAATCTTGCATGTTTCATTCCTCTGTACACATCTATTGAGTTTTTTTCATACAGGGAGAGGAGGATACCGTCCTCTTTAAGAGAAGGAAAACGAGGACGGATGAAGACTCTTCCCCGAGAGCAGCCATCAAGCTCTTCTCCCTCGGGAGCACATCATCGAAACCCAAATTGTGGGTGGGGTTTCGAATAATGTGAGAACTGTCGCGTCCCGAAACTGGGACTACGACTACTCCCGTGGAGACCTAGCTTGCTGCAGCTAGTCTCATATATGCATACCTTTGACTTCCCAGGATAAGTCAAGCACAGAAGTATATTCACATTGCAGCAGAAAAACTTACAAAATATTTAAGCAGTGTAGCCTGCTGGCCTTAATATTACATAAAGAGATTACAATACCTTCGTGGCATACATGGTTTAGCAAAATAACAACTACACAGCAAAAGATAGGTGACCCTCCCACAGTGAGAAGTTGACGACAGAACAACACACATCAGGACTTTGACGGAACTAACTCTCCTCCTTCTGAATCCACAAAGTTCTCCATGCCTTCATCTCGAAAATGGAACGCTCCATCTACTGATTTGTAGGTTGCAAGGGTGAGTACTTACGTACTCAGCAAGTCATAGGTAAGAGTAGATATGTTGGGGGAAATCTCCATGCGGCCAACTCCAGGTAAGTTCATGATTGCCCAGGGACAGTGGCCCCCTTTTAGGCTCCCGGGATCGTGCCTCCGGGGCATGTCCCGGGCGCCGCCATTGGCCCGGGGACAGTGGCCTCCGGTGCCTGCCCCGGGTGCCGCCGTTTAGGCTCCCGAGACCGTGCCTCCGGGGCATGTCCCGGGCGCCGTCATTTGGCCCCCGGGACCTTGCCCCCCGGGCGGGTCCCGGGCGCCGCCATTCGCCCGGGGACAGTGGCCTCCGGTGCCTGCCCCGGGCGCCGCCCTTTGGCCCCTGGGACCTTGCCTCCGGGGCATGTCCCGGGCACCGCCATTTGGCCCCTGGGACCTTGCCCCCCGGGCGGGTCCCGGGCGCCGCCATTCGCCCGGGGACAGTGGCCTCCGGTGCCTGCCCCGGGCGCCGCCCTTTGGCCCCTGGGACCTTGCCTCCGGGGCATGTCCCGGGCGCCACCATTTGGCCCCTGGGACCTTGCCCCCCGGGCGGGTCCCGGGCGCCGCCATTTGCCCGGGGACAGTGGCCTCCGTTGCCTGCCCCGGGCGCCGCCTTTTACCCGGGGACAGTGGCCTCCGGTGCCTGCCCCGGGCGCCGCCTTTCGACCCCCGGGACGGTGCCTCCGGGGCATGTCCCGGGCGCCGCCTTTTAGGCTCCCGGGACCCTGCCCTCCGGAAAGGGTCCCGGAAGTCATCGCCCTTCTAAAAGGTAAAATCCCTGTTTGTTTATCACGTGCAGGTCACGCGAGGGACGCCTCGGGAATCAGCGACCACCTGTCAAGCATCCAAGACGTTTGACCGGAAGAAGGACGGTCCTACCCTTCAATCCGACGGTGGCTTCCGGGGTAGTTTAGGCTTTTTGCTTCTTTTTGAGGCTATAAATAGCCCTTGTACCCCTCTGTTGTAAAGGATCAGCTCATTATTATTTGGAATAGCTAAACTCACAGACGTGCTCCGGAAGCCTCTCCCCCGGAGAGAGCCTCCCCAGCCTGCTCCGGTCGGGAGCGCGTCAACAGGACTAGGGCCCCCACCGGGACCCGAACCTGTATAAATCCACGTGTCAATTCTTGTGTTTGTCCGGCGGGGGAGGACCGGTCACCCGGTCAACCCGCGCTGCGTAATCTCCGCTAGGATCGTCTTCAAAACCTGCCGGGGTATTCTTAATACCACGATAGTTGGCGCCGTCCGTGGGGACCCGTGACAAATCGCCATGGCTCCTCCGAGAACAAGGGCCCGCGCCCTTCCCGGTGACGCCGGTCCCGGTGACCTGGCGCCGCCCGTCCGGGACACTGCTGTTCCGCCGCTTCCGTCCGGAGGCGACCATTCCCAGGTACCGCCTCCCACCTTTCCACTCAATCTAGGTGCCTCCACCTCCGGGTCGCTCCCGGCGGCCGCGGGGACCTCGGCCGGGACGAGTTTCCCCCCGACGGCTCCCCCGGCTCCCCGGGATGCCCTGCAGGAGGCTCTCGTGGAGGGCCAGCTCCGCGCCCAGCGCTCTATGGACGAGCTCCTCAGTGTGTTGGCGCGGCCCCCGGCCCCCACATTTTCGTCGCAGACATATCCGGGGATCATGCCCCCGTTTATGGGATACCCGGCGGCCCCTCCGGTCTCCGGGGGGCTGTCTACCCCGTATGATCCCGCCGGGGGGTTCCCTCCCCCCGCGGGATATACTTCCGGACACTTCTCGGCACCCGGGCCTGTCCCGGTGCCGGGAGGCTATTTCATGCCCGGGCCCTTCGTGGCACCAGGGGGGTACCCCGTCCCCGGCCCGCTTCCGGGGCTGGGGGGTCATTTCATGCCGGGGGTTATTCCTACGCCGGGAGCCAGTCCCGCCCCTCGCGTTGCGTTTACCGCACCGGGGCCGGTCGACAGAGCAGCTCCCGTGCCTCAGCGAATTTCCCCCCGCATTGGCTCCCCAACCCCGGACGTCGCCGCGGGGGCTCACCCCCCACTGGTTCCGGATGTCGCAGGGGCTTCCCCCTTTCCGGTCCCGGTCGTTGCCGCAGGGGCCCCCTCTTCGGATCCAAACGCCGCCCCGGGCGCCCCCTCCCCGGTTCCGGATGGTGCAGGGGCTCCCCCCTTTCCGGTCCCGGGGGCCGTCGCAGGGGGCTCCCCCCAGCAGGCCTCGGTAGCTTCCGGGACGGCTGCTACAGTGCAGGAGCTCCCTCCCCCGGCGAAGCAGGTCCGCTTCTCCCAGGGGGAGGTCGAGCGAATGCATTCTCCCAGCCGTGGGGAAGAGCTTCCCCCCGGTCGTTGTCGCAGGGAGCCTCGCTCTCGCACCGGTCGGGGGAAGAGACTAGCTGAAGAACCACCCTCCCCGGAGGGAAGCCCGGACGTCCGGGAAATCAGTCCCGGCCCGGAAGAGAAGCGTCGTCACCACCACTCTGGCGGCCCTCTTGGGCCGCTACCTGACTCGAATAACGAGGGGGCGTCCCCCGTTAAAGAAGACAGTGACTGGGGCTCCCCCCGGGAAGTGCAAGGGGCGAACCAGCCTCTGTGTCGAAGACTCCGCAGCATCCGATGGCCGCGGCCCTACCGTCCCCCGCACATCGAACATTATAATGGCGAGGCGGACCCTTACGAGTTCGTGCAGATCTACTCCACAGCCATCTCCGCGGCGGGGGGGGACGAGAGTGTCCAATGCAACGTCTTCCCCCTCTACCTCACCGGCATTGCCCGCTCCTGGTTTTACAATCTGAAGGCGGGCTCCATCAAGTCTTTCTCGCAGCTGAAGCGAGAGTTCTGCGCCAACTTTCAGGGAAATTACGTACGTCCCCTGGATTCTTCACAGCTATACACAGTGCGCCAGAAAACCGGGGAGACCATCAGAAGCTTCTTCAAGCGCTTTGCCCAAGTAAAAAGCAAAGTGGCCCACGTCCTGGACTCCACAGTGATCGAAGCCTGCAAAAGCGGGATCCTCCCAGGGGAACTCCACCGAAGACTCTCTCGAAGCTGCCCCTCCTCCGCCGACGAGCTCTTCAACGTACTCGAAAAGTACGCTCGCGCGGAGGAAGACGACATCTGGAAGAAGACCCAGGGGTCTCCTGCCCCCACCGAGCGGGGGGCCCGGGATCCCCCCAGGCGCCCCAGGCAGGGGGGACGTAGCGAACCACGGCCTCGGGACACTTTTGTCCTCGAGGGCGGAGGCGGCTCGCCCGACCCCCCGAAGGGCAACCGCCCCTTTCCCAAGCCGAGAGGCCATGGGGGAGGACAGTCTTCGCGCGGCCGCGAAGGCCCCGCGGGGAGAAGCCGGGAAGGACCGTGGTGCAGCTTCCACGGGTCCAGTACCCACGCCACCCGAGATTGCCACCAGCTGCTGCAGCACTTCGCGGCGTTCCTCGACCAGCGCGGGCAAGGGGGGGGGGACTCCGGCCTCCTTGCCCCCTCGGCCAGCTGTTCCGGCCCTTCCCGCTCCCGCGGGGGGGCAGCAGGTGCAGGAGGGGGAGCCTTCAGACGCTCTCCCCTTTCAAACTTCTCAGCGCCGCATCAACGTCATCGTAGGGGGGTCCGCCTCCGGGCGGGACTCCAAGCGCTAGCGTAAGGAGTACGCGTGAGAAGTTAAGGTAGTGGGGGTGCTACACGCGTCCGTGCCGCCCAAGTGGTCGGACGTCCCCCTCACCTTTACGGCGGAAGATGCGCGAGGGGTTCGCTTCCCCCACGACGACGCGCTCATTGTCTCCGCGACAATCTACAACTGCCACTTGGCCCGCATCCTCGTGGACGGCGGAAGCTCCGCCGACGTCCTGTTCCTCAAAACCTTCAAGGAAATGCAGGTGGATGAGAAGCTCCTGCAACCAGCGGCAGGGCCTCTGCAAGGGTTTGTCCCGGGGAAGGCGATCCACCCCGTGGGCAAGGTAGATCTCCCGATCACCTTCGGCACCCCGGAGAACTACCGAACCGAGCTAGTCCGCTTCGACGTAGTGGACCTCCCCTCCTCCTACAATCTGATTATGGGGAGGACTACGATCAATCGGCTGGGGGCTGCCACCCACCAAAACTACCTGTGCATGAAGATCCCCGGGCCGCATGGCGTGATCAACGTCCGGGGGGACCAAGACATGGCCCGTGCTCTATACGAGCGAGCTGCTGCCACAATAGGAAGCGTCAACCTGATCAAGGCGCCCGGGGGGGAGGCTCCCCCCCCCCGGACGTAGGCATCGATGCGCCGTCCCCTGGGAGGCCCCTTCTCAAGCCACGTCCGGAAGGGGGCCTCCGGAAGGTCCCGCTGTCCCCAGGCAGCGAGGACAAAACTGTCCAAATCAGGGCAGAGCTCCCCCAAGACCATGCAGCGCAACTCGCAGCCTTTCTGCGCGAAAACTCCGATGTTTTTGCGTGGAAGCCTTCGGACATGCGGGGCGTCGCCCGGGAGGTTATTGAACACAAGCTCGCGGTAACCCCCGGTCACCCCCCTGTCAAGCAGAAGTTGAGAAAGCTCTCCCTCGAACGTCAAGAAGCCATCAAGACGGAGATAGCTCGGCTCCAAGAGGCGGGGTTCATCCGGGAAGTCTTGCACCCTGAGTGGCTCGCAAACCCCGTCCTCGTCAAGAAATCAAGTGGCAAGTGGCGCATGTGCGTGGACTTCACCGACCTTAACCGCGCCTGCCCCAAAGACAACTTCCCGCTCCCGCGGATCGACCAGCTCATTGACTCCACCGCGGGGTGCGAGCTGATGAGCTTCCTAGACGCCTACTCGGGATACCATCAAGTCCGAATGGCGGAGGGGGATGAGGAAAAGACGAGTTTTATAACTCCCCTCGGAACCTTCTGCTACCGCCACATGCCCTTCGGGCTCAAGAATGCGGGAGCCACCTTCCAGCGCCTGATGACGCTGGTCTTCAAAGATCAAGTCGGCCGCAACGTCGAAGTCTACGTAGACGACGCGGTCGTCAAGAGTCCCCGTGCAGCCTCCCACATCGACGACCTCGCAGAGACCTTCCGCAACCTCCGCGCGTTCGGGCTCAAGCTCAACCCGGAGAAGTGCGCCTTCGGGGTGCGCAGGGGGAAGCTCCTGGGTTTCCTCGTGTCCCAGCGGGGCATTGAGGCAAACCCCGAGAAGATCCGGGCCTTCCTAGACATGCCCCCACCGCGCTCCGTCAAAGATGTCCAGCGGCTCTCCGGCCGCCTGGCCGCGCTCAGTCGCTTCGTCTCCCGTTCGGGGGAGCGGGGCCTCCAGTTCTTCAAGATCCTCCGAGGGCTCGAGGGGTTCCGCTGGACCCCCGAGGCCCAGGAAGCCTTCAACGACCTCAAGAAGTACCTCTCGAGCCCTCCAATGCTCGTGAGTCCGTCTCCAGAAGAGCCCTTGCTCCTCTACCTCGCCGCGACCCCCGTCGCCGTCAGCGCGGTTTTGGTGAAGGAGCAAGGGGGGCAGCAACGTCCCGTGTACTACGTGAGTGAGGCCCTCCAAGGGGCCAAGACTCGGTACACGGAGATGGAGAAGATTTGCTACGCCCTCCTCATGGCGTCCCGGAAGCTCCGGCACTACTTCCTGGGGCACCCCATCACCGTCCCGTCGTCCCTCCCCCTGGGGGAGGTGCTGCGGAATAAAGAAGCCACCGGTCGGATTGGGAAGTGGGGGGCCGAGCTTGCCCCCTTCTCCCTGTCCCGTACCGGCCGCTCCGCGATCAAGTCGCAGGTCCTCGCCGACTTCGTCGCAGAATGGACTCCCGCCTCTGGGTCCAGGGACGAAGATCTCCCTGTGCCGCCCCGACGCAGTGACCATTGGACCCTGCTGTTCGACGGGTCGCTGTGTCTCGCCGGGGCTGGCGTGGGGGTAGTCCTCCGAAGCCCCGAGGGGAAGGAGCTCGAGTACGCCGCTCGGCTCGAGTTCCCCGCAACCAACAACGTCGCCGAATACGAGGCTCTGCTCCTCGGGATGCGCCTTGCGCGCTCCCTGGGGATCCGACGCCTCCTAGTGAAGGGAGACTCTCAGCTTGTTGTCTGCCAAATGGACAAGTCTTACCTGTGCCATGACGCAAATCTAAGTCTTTACTTGCAGGAAGTACGGAAGATGGAGAGGCACTTCGACGGCCTCGAGGCCCGGCATATCCCTCGAAAGGAGAATGACCGGGCTGATGCCCTGGCCCGGGCGGCAAGCGCCCGGGAAACGCTCCCCAAGGGGGCCTTCTTGGAAACAATCACAAAGCCCTCGGTGGCCTCCCCGGACGCAGGCCCCGAGCCTCCGGTCCCGAAGGTCGCCGAGATCGTCCGGCCGTCATCATGGATGGATCCCCTCATCTCCTTCATAAAGGGGGAGGGGGACCCTCCCGACGAGACCGAGGCTAAGCGCCTCCGGGCCAAAGCCCGGGCATATCTCCTGCTGGAGGGAAGGCTCTACAAGCGGGGGGCTTCAGCCCTCCTGCGCTGCCTCCCCCGGTCGGAGGGACTTCAACTCCTGGAAGACATTCACGCGGGGAGCTGTGGTTCTCACCTAGCCCCGCGTGCCATCGCCGCCAAGGCCCTTCGGCAGGGCTTCTACTGGCCTACAGTCATGCGCGACGCGCGAGACCTTGTCTCCGCGTGCGAAGCATGCCAGAAGATGGCCAAGGGCTCGAATCTCCCCCCTGTAGCGCTGCAGACTATCCCCATCACTTGGCCCTTCGTGCGCTGGGGGATGGACCTCTTAGGGCCCTTCCCCCCAGCGCCCGGAGGATACAAGTATGCGGTAGTCGCGGTCGACTACTTCACAAAGTGGGTTGAGGCGGAGCCCTTGGCTAGCATCACCTCCCGGGTCGTTCAGCGGTTTTTCTGGAAAAACGTCGTTTGTCGTTTTGGTGTCCCCCGGGAAATCACCGTGGACAACGGGACCCAATTCGACTCGGCTTATTTCCGGGAATTCTGCGAAGGCCTGGGGATCGTCATCCACTTCGCCTCAGTGGCCCATCCTCAAAGCAACGGGGCCGTCGAGAGGGTCAATGGCGTAATCCTACAGGGGTTACGCCGGAGACTCGAGCAAACCGCTCCCAAACGGGGCGCGTGGGCAGAGGAGCTTCCTAGCATCCTCTGCTCGATGCGCACGACCCCGTCCTGGGCCACAGGGCGTGCTCCCTTCTCCCTGGTCTACGGGGCGGAGGCAGTCCTCCCCCCGGAGATCGGCCTCCGGTCGCTGCGGGTCGAGCTCCTGAACGGAGCCACGACCGCAGCCTACCGGGCCAACGAAGACAACCGGCGGTCGGAACTCGACCTCGTGGAGGAGGAACGCGACCGAGCGCTCCTCCGCCACGCCATCTACGAGCGCGAGATGTCGCGCGCATACAACCAGCGCGTGCGCGAGAGAGCTTTCCGCCTTGGGGACCTTGTCCTCAAGCGCGTCACAGACCCCCAAGCCCAGGGTAAGCTCTCCCCCAAGTGGGAGGGCCCCTACAGGATCTCCGCTGTCCTAGGCTCGGGGGCCTACAAGCTCTCCAACCTTCAAGAGCAGGAGCTGAAGCACACCTGGAACTTGCGTTTACTTCGCAAGTTCTACGTCTAGCCTTACGGGCTGTCCCCTCCCCCGGAGCGATCACGCCGGAGGGGGAGGAGGGACACTGTAGCTTCCTTTTCCCCCCCTTCGCGGCTTCGCAGCGGGGGGGCTTTGTATATTTTGTTAATAAATGCATAGCCTTTGTGCAAACTGTCTCACTGCAGGTTGTTCTTGTTTACCGCCCCTAGTGGCGACACCCTCCCTGCGAGGATGCCTTCCCCGTGAAGATGCCCTCCCCGTGAGGAAGCCCTCCCCGCGAGGATGCCCTCTCCGTGAGGAAGTGGGCCCTGACCCAGCAAGTCCCTCCTGAAGGGCGGCTTACGAACAGCCCTCGTGGACTGAGGGTGTAAGCGGCAACCCGGTCCCCAGCGGCCGCGGTAACGAGTCACTTTGGGAGATTAGTCCCCTACCCAAACACTCAAGACCCGTCTTCGGGCACTTCCTCCTCCGGGAGTAGACGCTCTCCTCAACGGGACGTCTAATGGCTTTCTGGATTTTCTTCCTCCTCCGAGAGTGGACGCTCTCCCCAGCGGGACGTCCAAGGGATTTCTCAGGAGACCTTATTCCCGGTTCCCCGTTCTCACGGTGACCGGATGATTATCTCTCGGAGACCTTATTCCCGGCTCCCCGTTCTCACGGCGACCGGATGAATGCCTCCCGAAGACCCTATTCCCGGCTCCCCGTTCTCACGGCGACCGGACGATTGTCTCGGAGAAGTCAGATTTCTCGGGCGTTTCCTTCCCCGAAGACCCTATTCCCGGGTCCCCGTTCTTACGGCGACCGGACGAGTCTCCCAGGAAGCTCGCCTCTGGAAATCCCATCGGGTTCTCTTGGACATTTCTTCCGCTTAAGGCCTTATTCCCGGCTCCCCGTTCTCACGGCGACCGGATGATTATCTCCCGGAAGGTCTTCTCCTTGAAAACCTCGCTTTAAAATTTTCTAACATAGAAAATTTCCTATGCTACAGGTCTCTTCCTTCCCGGGGGCCTTGTTACCCCCACAGCGCGCGGAGCTATTCTCCAGCCCGCTGTGGGCGGGGGGGGATAAGGAACCCCCGGGTGTCGACCGCACCACCCACGAAGAAACTTAGCTCATCCTTGTTAAGATGAGTCGTCCAGACCATCCAAGAAGAAAATAAAGAGGCGCAATAAAAGGAAGCTACAACAACAGCGCTTTATTGATCAGCAAACCCGGAGGACATCTTCCCCCTCCGGTGGGTTTCGGAAACGATACAACCCGGGTTCTAACCCGGGGGATTCTCTAAGCCCTAAGGCTCCTACGCCTAATACTCCCGGAGGCTCTCCGCTAGCTCCTGGGTCAAGTCCCGGTACAGCGCCCGTACGCGGCGACGAGCGTCCCGGAGCACATCTTCAGGCCAAAACTCGTATCCCGCCGGTGGAAGTATCCGGAGAGGAGGGATCATCCGGAGCCCCGGTCGCGGAGGGGACAATTCGGCGCGGTGATTATCGAAGTTGTCCAAGTGCCACTCCTGACGCCACCTCAACCGGATCGGCTCCCGGACACTATCCTCGCCGCGATTCCCGGAGAGAAGGCTTAACAAAATTAAAGCCGCTTGGGCGTCCCTCGGGGAGCCCCTCCCGGACCTTCGCCCGGGAGCAACCCCCCGGGAACCCTGGTAACATTTCATTGCAAAGACTTAGAAAAATTTCAAATATATTTCATTGCAAAATGTTTTTGTACAAGTGCCCGGGGCTTCTCCTAAGAAGCTACCGGAATCAAAATGTCTAACAAAAATAAAAAGGGGTCCTAGCTAAAGACCCGGGGGAGGCTCATACTTTAGCATTGGGGTCCTCCCCCCGGGGAGCTTCCTCCGTGGCCGGGGCAGGGGCATCCGCGGCCAGAGGCGCCGGTGTCGGGAACCTCGTCCGGATGATCCGGTCATAGAATCCCTCCGCCAGCAGCTCCACCTCCCGGCGCGTTGGCTCGAAGGCCTCCGGGAAGCTCCGGGGGATGCGCCCCCCGATCGCCCGGGCGCCGACCCCCCGGTAGTCAACGAGCCCCGCGGTGGCCGCGATGACGGGGATCGCCCAGCCCCGTGCCCGGACGTCCGCAGCCTCCGGGATGGCGGAGACTTGTGCGTTAAGAAAACGCACAGCCTCCGCGAGGGTCGCCGGGGGCACCTCCGGGCCGCTCCCGGAGCCCAGGCTAACGCCATGGCTTTCCAAGGCCGAGCGGACGGAGCGGCCCGCGTCCGACAGCGCCCGGACGCTGGAGCTCTTGAGCTCCCGGAGCGCCTTCTCCCTCGCCTTGGCCTCCTCCCGGAGGCGGCAGTAGGCGCCCTCGGAAAGGTGCACCTGGGCCCGGGCCCGGGACAGCTCATCGAGAGCTTCGTCCCGCTCCCGGAGGGCCGCCTCCTGCTGCTCTACGCAGGCCGCGGCCCAGCTCTCCGCCTCCTTGAGCAGCCGGGTGACCCGCTGCTCGAGGCCCCAGGTAACAGTCGCTACCTACAAAACGAATGAAGAGTTAGAAAAATCTTAAGTGCAGGACAAATCATAAGAGCTCGGGCTACCTGGGCTCCGAGGGACTCGAGCCCCTCAAAACGCTCGTGGAGCGTTCCCCCCGCTACAAAGGCCTGCACCTTCCGGCTGTGTAGGCCCTCCGCGCAGCGCGCCACCTCCCCGGCGGGAAGCAGAGAGGTATCTTGCCCGGCGCCCCCGTTGTGGCCGGGAGAGGGCCCCCGGACCTCGGAGTCCGGGAGCACGGCCGTCGTCGCCGGCGTCTTCGTTGACGAAGTTTCCTCCGAGGATGACGAAGACGAGGATTGGGCGGGGATCTCCGCCCGGGGGGGATCATCGGGCCTTTCCCCGCCCCAGGCCGGAGGGCCCTCGGAGCCTCCTGCTCCGGGGGGACCTCGAAGACTGAGGGGCTCCCCCCTCCTCATCAACCGGCCAGAGGCACGGAGGCGCCGCCTCCGAAAACCTCACCTCTAGCCTCCCCGGCCCCAATGCCTCCGGGAGAGGCGAGAGGAGCGCCACGCGAATTGGCGACGGGGCGTAGTCCGCCGAATCGGACCCCGCCCCACCGACAACTACCTCCTTTCCCCGGGCCTCGACGGGGGCCTCCGGGGGCGGAGGCGTCGCCTCTGCCCGGGACGCCGCCCGGGCACGCTCAGCCGCGGGACTCGTGTCCCGAGCCCTCACCGGCGTCGTCGCCCGCGTCGTCGCGGTGCCGGGGGTCTTCTGAACCCGGGCCCTTTTGGGCTCCGAGCCCCCGGCCGCATCCTTCCCCCGTTTATGGCTCCCGGGGGTGGGGAGAGGCTTCCTCTCCGGAAGCTTAAGCCCGAAGGCCTCGGCCACTAGGTTCCGGGGGGGCCCTCCCCCACGAGGCGCACGATGCGCTCGTGTTCGTCGGCGAAGTACCTCCCCAGGAGGTGCTCCGCCCTGTCCCTCGCCGCCGGGTACGGGCGCACTGCAAGAGGTAAAAAGTTAGTCAATTTCTCATAAAAAACTGCAAGTACAAAAATGCAGGGGACTTACGCCGCGTCACCGGCTTGACCGGAGGCCGCTGCTCCGGGCCCATGCCGATCCCCCTTCCCCCGCGTGAGAAGGGGGAAAGCCGCAGGAGCGCCAGCTCCTCCGCGGTGTCCCGCATCGAGCGGGCCTTCTTCGTCAGCACCACCTTCCCGAGGAGCTCGAACTCCTCGTCCGTCCACACCGGCGGTTTCGGTGCGGATGACCGGCTGTAGGTGGGAGGCTCCGGGGCGTAGACCACCGCCTCGTCCCGAACCCGGAGGTAGAACCACCTCCGGAGCCAGTCCCCCCAGTGGTCCCGGGAGGCCGCCGCCGCGTAGTCCGCCACCCGGGAGGGCAGCATTTGGACCATCACCGAGCCGAAGGGGGACTTCGGTCCTCCCTTCACTAGGAGGGAGCTCCGCGCTGCCGGTTCATAGAAGTACCGGAAGGTGCGGAGGGTGGGCTCCCGCCCGGTCGCTGTCTCGTAGAGCCATATAAAAAGGCCCATACGGACGAGCGCGTTCGGGGTGAGGTGGTTGAGAGCCACCCCGTACTCTTTGAGAAACTCCCGGAGCATCGGATGCACCGGGAGCCGGAGCCCCGCCTCGAGGAAGGCCTCGAAGGCCACGACCTCTCCGGGCCTGGGGCGGGGGGCTCCGTCCTTCTTCAGGGGGACCCGGATGTCCCCCTCTCCAACGATGCCCTTCTCGACCAGGGACTCCGCGTCCGAGACCGAGAACTCGGAGGCCCAGAGCAAATCCACGGGGATTTCCTCCGGGGGCACCTCCGTGGTCTTCGCTCGACCTTTGGGCGCCATTGGGTCAGTTCTTTCTTTTTTCGGTGGCTAACTTTTCAGGAGGTTGACTAAAGCTCCCGGACGCTCGCTACCGGAGGAAGCTACTGGAAATGCTACCGGGAGAGCTGAAGCTGGAGTTGGAAAATTTGGAATGAGCTACCGGGGCCCCTAAGGCCCTATTTATAGAGGCTGGCCGTGATCTAGATGCGCGCCACGTGGCCCCCTCGGAGCAATCTGGACCACTGAAATTCAAACCGTGCGCGGGAAACGAAGGGACAGGCGCGTAAATTGAGACACCGGTTCGAACCGCGCGTGCATTTATTGCGAAAACGGCGCGGCCATAAAGCGCCTGGCACAGAAACCGAAGCGTCGCCGGGGCTCCGGTGATTTTCGTCTGGAGGTTTCGTCCGGAGATCTCCCCGGTAACGTAACCATTCCCTCCGGGGGCTCAAGCTTCGTCCCCAGAGGGAATGGGGGGCTGCTGTTGGGGGAAATCTCCATGCGGCCAACTCCAGGTAAGTTCATCATTGCCCAGGGACAGTGGCCCCCTTTTAGGCTCCCGGGATCGTGCCTCCGGGGCATGTCCCGGGTGCCGCCGTTGGCCCGGGGACAGTGGCCTCCGGTGCCTGCCCCGGGCGCCGCCGTTTAGGCTCCCGGGACCGTGCCTCCGGGGCATGTCCCGGGCGCCGTCATTTGGCCCCCGGGACCTTGCCCCCCGGGCGGGTCCCGGGCGCCGCCATTCGCCCGGGGACAGTGGCCTCCGGTGCCTGCCCCGGGCGCCGCCCTTTGGCCCCTGGGACCTTGCCTCCGGGGCATGTCCCGGGCGCCGCCATTTGGCCCCTGGGACCTTGCCCCCCGGGCGGGTCCCGGGCGCCGCCATTCGCCCGGGGACAGTGGCCTCCGGTGCTTGCCCCGGGCGCCGCCCTTTGGCCCCTGGGACCTTGCCTCCGGGGCATGTCCCGGGCGCCGCCATTTGGCCCCTGGGACCTTTCCCCCCGGGCGGGTCCCGGGCGCCGCCATTCGCCCGGGGACAGTGGCCTCCGGTGCATGTCCCGGGCGCCGCCATTTGGCCCCTGGGACCTTGCCCCCCGGGCGGGTCCCGGGCGCCGCCATTCGCCCGGGGACAGTGGCCTCCAGTGCCTGCCCCGGGCGCCGCCCTTTGGCCCCTGGGACCTTGCCTCCGGGGCATGTCCCGGGCGCCGCCATTTGGCCCCTGGGACCTTGCCCCCCGGGCGGGTCCCGGGCGCCGCCATTCGCCCAGGGACAGTGGCCTCCGGTGCCTGCCCCAGGCGCCGCCCTTTGGCCCCTGGGACCTTGCCTCCGGGGCATGTCCCGGGCGCCGCCATTTGGCCCCTGGGAACTTGCCCCCCGGGCGGGTCCCGGGCGCCGCCATTTGCCCGGGGACTGTGGCCTCCGTTGCCTGCCCCGGGCGCCGCCTTTTACAGGGGACAGTGGCCTCCGGTGCCTGCCCCGGGCACCGCCTTTCGACCCCCGGGACGGTGCCTCCGGGGCATGTCCCGGGCGCCGCCTCTTAGGCTCCCGGGACCCTGCCCTCCGGAAAGGGTCCCGGAAGTCATCGCCCTTCTAAAAGGTAAAATCCCTGTTTGTTTATCACGTGCAGGTCACGCGAGGGACGCCTCGGGAATCAGCGACCACCTGTCAAGCATCCAAGACGTTTGACCGAAAGAAGGACGGTCCTACCCTTCAATCCGACGGTGGCTTCCGGGGTAGTTTAGGCTTTTTGCTTCTTTTTGAGGCTATAAATAGCCCTTGTACCCCTCTGTTGTAAAGGATCAGCTCATTATTATTTGGAATAGCTAAACTCACAGACGTGCTCCGGAAGCCTCTCCCCCGGAGAGAGCCTCCCCAGCCGGCTCCGGTCGGGAGCGCGTCAACAGGACTAGGGCCCCCACCGGGACCCGAACCTGTATAAATCCACGGGTCAATTCTTGTGTTTGTCCGGCGGGGGAGGACCGGTCACCCGGTCAACCCGCGCTGCGTAATCTCCGCTAGGATCGTCTTCAAAACCTGCCGGGGTATTCTTAATACCACGACAAGATACATATAGTAGTGTTGTTATGAACCTAGACTAGTAAAGAATTATTGATGTTTGTAAAATAATCTTTTCTTTCATATCTCATCTCATGGCAGCACTTTTCATAACATAGCATCGCTGTCCATGTTCACTAAATTATAGCATTACCGTGACACGTTGACACACGACAGCCCACGGCAGCACCCCTTATCATGACAACACATGTCATTTGGGTAATCTTGACTTATCAAATTTAATTTAGAAAACATACTTGTGCCATTAATCCACCGCAGCAGACTCCTATAAACCCGGGAGCTCGGAGTATTCGAATACGTTTTTAACTCTGCAGAGAGGTACCAATTTACCCGCAAGATATTCCACTTTCATGCCCTTCCTATCAAAATGATTGGACCCCTGGCTCACTTCATAATGTGAGTGGCAAGGTGGAGATAACAAGAACTTTTGTCATGTTTCACTCACAATCCACCCCTGACCCTGTGGATCTCTCGCGAACCACAATTGTGGCGGGTATTACCCCCACCCCTAAGTCTCTTCCCATTATTGGGTCAATGTGCATGATTATATTCAATGATACGTGGAGGAGCCGCACTCCGTGAAATTAGTGTATTGTTTTCCATCTCATGCAGGGGTTTCATGTGCTATCCGCACTAGTACTTTTTCAAGACTATCCCATACCAGGCTTGCGGTTAGCACGTGTTTCATGCCACTAGACGCACAACACAAGGTTCTAATCCTTATATGCCAGTGATCAGACCATCCACAATCATGCACCTTCCGTGCCTGCACATCCTTTGCAGTTAAGCACCTCCAGTGCTACAGCCATCCATATCAAAATTCTGGTCACGGCTTTATTTCATGAATATATATAAATACATATAATAGTTCATGGCTCACTAATTGATCTTTTCACATTTCATAGGCATCCAGCCTAGCACTGCCAATTCATAATTCAACCATTCTTACACATGCAATATTATTTATATTCAAGGTCATATCATAGCAATTCATAAAATATAGGTTCAAAATGATCAAGACTATGACTTGCCTTCCGCGTCGTAAGAAACAGCAGTTGATGTCGGATCAGCAGTGAAGTCCTCGAACTCTGGCTCCGACTCTGAGCAAAGACCAAACAAGCAACCAAGAATCACAACCTTTTCAGTACATTATTATACTACATGCAATAATGCAAAGATGAAATGCCTCGATGATTCTGGAATAATTGGGTTTAGAAGCTGATTAGGGCTAACTCACAGAATTAGGGATGAAGATGGGTGCTAGGGACTTTTAGGGTTCCAGGGTATGGAAATGACATTAAGTCCGCGGCTGGTTTGCTCAAAAACGACGAACGTCTTTAGGTCGACATTCGGTTTAAGGCGTTGGCAAAGGATTAATGGTTGCTAGAGGGCTCAATTCAAGTTGTGACAGAAGAAGAAAATGTAGATCACAACATCAAGAGTCTAAGAGACAAAGTCATGCCCAAAATGCATGGCTGGAAGTAGGTAAAAAAGTTCAATGCCACTGGCTGACATAGATTGGCATTGGGCTGACATGGCCAGAAACTAGGGTTTGCCATATCTTTTGATCTAGGGCTCCAATTGATGCACCACTTTGTATGGGAGATAGGCCTTGATAACAGGAACAATTTACTCAACAAGCTCTAGGGCAGGAGATGGCCGGAAAGTGGTGAAAACCGGCGAAGAACACAGTGGCTGGAGTTTCAAGTCATGGCACTGGACAGAAATTAGGGCATAGCCATAACATTCGATTTAGACCGAATTAGATGTCGAGATAGTAGACAAAAGTGTTCAAGAGATCAAGATGCATCTAAGGGACAAGGTGGCTGGAACTGGATCGGCCGGGAACAGATTTCCGGTGGCCGGCGCCGGAGACGAAGACACTGGATTTGGGGGTTTTTGCTAGACAGGATTTTAACTCAATTCCAAGCTCAGGGAGTAAGAGGGATACATTTATAAACTAATGGCATGATTAATTTGGTCATAGCATCACTGGAGAAGTCTGGCAACGAGCGCCAGCGATTGGTGAAGCTCGAGCTTAAAGATAGCTTCAATTCTTGCTTAATTCTAAAATCTGGATTCACTGGTTTGCTAATTAAAGCTCACTGATCATTTTACTCTACTGGATCGAAGGCTAATTTGGATTGAATCAAACAGCAAGGCTGAAACAGGGATTCTGACATTTCCCGACGATCACCGGTGATGGGGTGCACAGGAGTTCCATTAAATTCTACAGAACGATGAGGAGGATGAGAGATACTCACTGGTGGTGTCAATTTGGAGTTTGGTGAAGCGAGGCGAGCTGGCGTCGTCGACCTCCTCAGTGGCTCGCCGGAGAAGAAGACAAAGTCGAAGGAAATTTGGTTAATTGCTGAAGAACTTCTGGAAGGCAGTGCTGGAGATGAAGAAGCTGCTCTGGACTGCTATTTAAAGGCAAGACAAAGCGAAGCGAAGCAAAGCTTACTGCTTGGAGGCTAAGGTACTTGCGCCGGTGTACCTTCGGGTTGAAGCAACGGCGAGCAAATGAGCAGGCGAAGCTTCTCTCTGGCGCGCGAGCTACTGGTGAGCTGGACAAGAATTGCCACGGCAATAGCTAAGGTGCAAACACGTGTGCGCATGCAAACACGATTGTGAAAAAGCACGGCTAGAGCGGCGCTCAATCGGCGGTGAAAACATGGTGACACAGTGCTCTAGTCGTAGTCGCAGCGACGCAGATCGAAGCGAAGCACTGCGCTGCGGTCGAGATCGCTGAAGCTGCTGATTTGGTCGCAGGAGATTGCTCCGGTCGTGAACAGTAGGTGTGGTCGAAGATGCTGAGCCCTGGTCATGAACAGCAGATGTGGTCGAGCCAGGGACCTAATTGCAAGAATCTTTGTTTGAATTCTGGACTGATTTATAATTTTTGATTTAGAGAGGGGTAATCTGAAATCTGATTTCATAGATGAGTATAAACTTATACCTTATACTCATCCAGCAAGAAATTTGGTAAAATCTAGCATGATTTGATGATTTTCGATATAAACCAAAAATAGGGTATTTAGGGTAATTAAAATCTGAGTATTAGTCAATTTTGAATTTAAGGTAATTGGAGAGAGATTTGGGTGCTCTGATAAAAGAAGATTTTGTATTAATTAGCATTTGGGAGGTGTTCCCTGAAACAGATTTGAATTTGGAGTTGATTTGAAGATTTTAGCCTTTTTGGGTTTCCAGATATTAGAAAAAGGACTGATTCGCGATACAATTTGGACTGATCTGTGAAAAAGGCTTAAATGATGAAATCTGGCTGCCAACTTTCTGGATTAAGGCATTGGCATACCCACGATCATAATCCAAAAATAATCTGGTCTGGGTTAGATCAAGATTTGGCTAAATCTGAATTCAGAGTATTTAGGGTAATTAGGATATTAATTAGAATCCTGTTTTCGAAAACAGAAAAGGATTGCAAGATCTGAGAGTTAGAGATGGAATTGAATCTGGCTTCTGAAGGCTTTTATACTCAGAGTAACTGATAGATCACATCTGAGCAATCTGATCTTGATTTGGGTCTATAGGATAGATTTTGAGATATTTGGGGCTTAGGATAGATTAGGGTTGAACTGATCTTGCTACTACTACAGAGATACAAGCATGCATGACTTTTATGAAAAAGAAAGTTTTTACCCCTAAACTCAGGGTGTTACAAGAACTTTTCTAATCGTCTTCTAAATATGACCGACCAAAAGTTTCTTCATCTTTCAATATGTCTGTCTGTTGGCACAGAGATGCTGCACCCAGTACCCTGGCGACCTCGACAAGCCATGGCACACCCACTACGGAGGTCGCGGGAGAGCCAAGCCTGATTCCCGTGGCCAAAGAGGTTCTTCGGGCCATCGTGGATGGAATGGCAGAGGAAATCCGTTCCCAAGGGACGAAAATCGAAGTCCCAGTCATGGAGGGGGAACAACAGGAAAAGTCATCTACTGCCCCTACCGCGGACACAACAGGTCATGAGGTTAGACCTCATACTGATGTTGAGAGTGACTCAATCAGCGATTACATAAAGGTATGAACAATTTTTATTTTCCAATCTGCAACAAATTCTGGAACATTCAAGTCTCAAGAGCGATTTCTTATTGTGTTCTAGGACTTGACCCGTGTGGCTACCAGATCAACAGCTATTGCAAAGCATCTTGAGGTAGCACAATAGAAGATCAGCCGGCTAGAACAATAAGTATAGTGCTCTTCGTTCTTGTTAACTTGAATCCGTATTTAAGCGTAACTGGTTGTCCTTCTTGATATAGAGAAAATGCCTTCCTGCATAAGAGCATGGCTGATCGAGAGAATCCAGAAGAAGCTGCAGCTGTGAGATATTCTTCTTTGGAGAAGAAACTTCGCGACGTGCAGTCAAAGCTTGCTTGTAAGTACACTCCCGACCAGAAGAAAACTTCACATCATATGAGCTTTACTTATAGTAAATATTTACTGTGTTCGCACAGCACAAGAGGATCAAATAAGCCATCTTTCAGAAGAGAACAAAAACCTTTAGACGACCATCGAGTTGCAAAGCTCGAGAATTGATACTGCCAGCATGGAAAATAAGGGACTGAACAAAACAATCTCCTCCTGCAGCGGTACTCAATTAGACATCTTCGAAAAGATGAAGATGGTGGCCACTCTGCTAAAAAAAGACGTGATCGAGTCGCAAAAGGACAATCCAAGCCTTAGTGAGTTGGCCACACTAGTCGCGGCACAAACCGAATCACTACTCAAGTATCTTCCTGAAGATACAAAATGGCAGGAAGAGGCGCTAAGATCAAATGTCAGATCCATAGCCTTTGCCATTCTCTGCAGATTACGATTCCACCACGACCCAAATTTGAATTTGAAGCCGGTGGTAGGAGATGCAGAGATCGAGAGTGGTCGATTGAAAGCCATCTCTGAAGAAGTCAAGCCTCTAGTCGAAGATTTACTGAAAGAGCTAGGCCTCATTTGATTTTCTTGTAATGGTATCTCTCAAAAACTATTCCTGTAAAATTACATTTATAATATGCGAATGCGTGCCTTAAATTTTTTGAAAGAAAAGCACTTCTTTTTGTTTCATGTTGAAACCACGTTCCCTGAGCCCCCTCCTAAGATTATGTATACTGAAGACATAGTATTATAAGCGCAGGAAAAATATGGGTGTAACTCCGACCAGACCGATAATCATTTTCAATACAACATCCGACCTTATTGCGAACCGGCAGCCACTCTAATGACCAAGGACATGCCAGCAAGCCCCGTGTGCGTTGAGAAATGGCTTATTGAGGGGTGTCTTATCTGGAAGTGATCATGAGATCGGCCAGCGAATCCGATCGAGGTATCATAGTGATACAATTATCAACGACCAGCCCCCAATCCAGACTCGTAACATATGGGCAAAAGGAATGATTATCACATGAAACAACTAAAAGTACTAATTTTGTTAAATCATGCTAATTGAAAAGGAAAAGGGCTTGGTAACTTACACGTAAAACTTGTGCAGTTGACCAATGTTCCATGTATTGGATAAGATTCTACCATCCTCCATTGCTAGCCGAGCCGATCCTAGTCGAGACATCGAGACAACAGTGTAGGGACCTTCCCATTGAGGAGAAAATTTATTGCGATTAGATTGGTTTTGTATTTTACGTAAAACCAGATCACCCACGTGAAGGCTATGTGGCCGCACCCTTTTGTTATGGTATTTGCGCAAAGCTTGCAAATACACCGCGGACTTGACAAGAGCTCGATCACGTTTTTCCTCTAGGAGGATTAGATCTTGTAATCGTTGTCCGTTCTGATCAACTTGTTCGAATTGATCTGTTCGGACATAACCAATACTAATTTCCATGGGTAACACAGCCTTAGCTCCGTATACTAGATGGAAAGGTGTCTCACCGGTGGCTCGACTAGAAGTAGTGCGTAGTGCCCACAGAACGGTATAGAGCTCATCTACCCAAGCCCCCGAGCGTGTCTTAAGGCGATCAAAAATGCGCTTTTTGATGCCCTACAATATTTGCCCGTTGGCACGTTCAACGGCACCATTGCTCTGCGGATGAGCTATAGAAGCAAAACACACCTTGGTTCCAATATTGTCGCAATAGTCCAGAAAGAGACCGCTAACGAATTGCGAACCATTATCAGTGATGAGACGATTTGGAACATTGGATCAAGTTACAATGTTCTTATGAAAGAACTTTTGTGCCGTAGCAGTAGTGACATTGTGTACTGGCTCGGCCTCAATCCACTTTGTAAACGTGTCAATGGCTACGAACAAGAAATTGTATCCATTGACCACTTGTGGCAACGGACCAACAATATCCATCCCGCAAACCGCGAAGGGCCATGATAGAGGGATAGTTTGTAGAGTGTAGGCAGGCTGGTGGACCTGTCTCGCATGAAATTGACACTGAAGACATGTCTTGACCATATTTTTGGCATCATCAAGTGCCGAAGGCTAATAAAATCCTTGTCAGAAAACCTTCCCGACCAGTGTACGGAATGATGCGTGTGCACCGCATACACCGTCATGAATTTCTTTCAAGAAGGATTTACCTTCCTCTTGGGACACACAGCACATGAATACTCCTTGAGTACCTTTTCTATACATAATTCCTTCTATAAGTTTGTATAGGCGCGCTTTTCGAATTAACCGATCGCTCTCGGTTTCATCCTCGGGCAAGGTCCCATGTTCGAGATATACCCTCAATGGATGGGTCCAATCTCGTTCATGTCCGAGGTTGGTAACGCAGACTGTTACCAGATCACCCTCGGTTGTAGTCATGATCGAAGGATGTTCCAAGTGTTCGACGAACACTCTTGCGGGGGCGGATGTGCGTGAGGACCCAATTTTGGAAAATTGGTCTGCGAGAATGTTGTCCTTTCGCGGGATGTATTGAACTTCAAAATGGCTGAAGTGTTTTTCCAATCTCCTCACTTCCCCCACGTAATGAACCATTGTCTCATCGGAGGTGTTGTCCTCCTAGTTTACCTAGTTTATGACCAGCTGTGAGTCTCCCCTCACCACCAATCGACAAACTCCGAGGAACTTTGCTGCCCGGAGCCCTGCAATAAGACCGTCATACTCTGCTGCGTTGTTGGTCACAACAAAGTGTAGTTGAATGACATACTTGAGTTGGTCACCCTGAGGCGTGACTAGGACCACTCCAGCCCCCGAGTGTTGAAAACTGCGAGAGCCATCAAAATACATCGTCCAGTGATCAGGGCATGCCAAATCTTCAGGCTCCTGCACGGGTGGTTCAGGATTAGTCCATTCGACCACGAAGTCAGCCAGGACCTGAGACTTGACCGCGGTGCGGGGCGTGAAATGGATGTCGAACGCTCCGAGTTCCACAGCCCATTTCGCGATCTGACCTGATTTCTCTGGATTCCGGACAATGTCCCCCAAAGGAAAAGATGAGGGGATTGTGATCCTATGTGATTGGAAGTAATGTCGTAGCTTACGGGAAGCCATCAGCAGTGTGTAAAGTATTTTCTGGACCTCAGGGTATCACTCCTTAGGACCATGAAGTACTTCTCTTACGTAGTAGACGGGTTTGTGCACACCTTCTCTTTCTGCGATCAAGACAGCGCTGACCGCATAAGGTGTGGCTGCCAAGTACAGGAGCAATGGTTCCTCTTTATCGGGAGAAACCAAGACAGGTGGACTGGACAAATATGCTTTAACCTCCTGGAATGCCTTTTCGGCCTCATCGGACCAAGTAAAATTATGGCGTTTGCGCAGAACTTTGAAGAAAAGTAGTCCCTTTTCGCCCAATCGCGAGATGAATCCGCTTAATGCCGCCAGGCGACCTGCTAGGTGTTGAACATCTTTGATGGTCGAGGGAGACCTCATTTGTTCGATAGCCCTGATTTTTTCTGGATTAACCTCGATTCCTCTGGAACAAACGAGAAAACCTAGAAGTTTTCCAGACGAAACCCGGAAAGAACATTTCTCTGGGTTTAATTTTATTCCAAATCGATTCAAATTACAAAAGGTTTCAGCAAGATCATCTAAATGACACGAATTTTTTAAACTTTTTACAACCAAGTCATCTACATAAGCTTCAACATTACGCCCCATCTGGGAAAGAAAGGTTTTTTGCATCAAGCGCTGGTACGTGGAACCAGCGTTCTTGAGACCAAACGGCATTCTGACGTAGCAGTAGGTGCCGAATGGTGTGATGAAGGCAGTCTTCTCTTCATCTTCTTCCGCCATGCTAATTTGATGATATCCTGAGTAAGCGTCTAGGAAACTCGTCAGTTCACAACCCGCAGTAGAATCGACCAGCTGGTCGATGCGGGGAAGGGAAAAATCATCCTTCGGACAGGCACTGTTTAGGATGGTGTAGTCGACGCACATGAGCCACTTGCCATTTGACTTGCGGACCATGACCGGATTTGCAAGCCATTCCAGATGATCGACTTCGCGAATAAATCTAGCCTTTTGGAGCTTATCTAACTCCACTCGGATGGCTTCCTGCAAATCAACAGCAAAACTCCTGAGCTTCTGCTTTATTGGTCGCTGTCCAGGTCGAATTGCTAACCTGTGCTCAATTACCTCCCTTGGGACACCGGGCATGTCGGATGGTTTCCACGCAAACACATTGCATTAGCTCGGAGGAAAGTAATGAGCTCGAGTTCCTATTTGTCATCCAGGCCTGACCCAACCCGAATTGTCCTAAATGGATCATCTGGGTACAATGGAACCAACTTTAATGTTTCATCTGGTCGAGAAGCGGCTTTGATCGTATCAGTGGACATTGTGGCAATCTGGGCTTCTCAGAGGGGAAGCTGATCTACCATCTCCAGGGATAACCGATCACACGTCAATGCCACGTTGCGACTGCCTCGGACCGAAATAACGCCCTTGGGGCCAGGCAACTTGCCGCACTGATAAGCGTAGTGTGTAGCCATCATGAATTTAGCGAGAGTCAGCCTGCCAAAGATTGTGTTATAAGCCGAATCACAATCAATTACATCAAAAGTAACCAATTCTATTCGGAAGTTATCTGGTTCACCCAGCGTGACCGGGAGCACCACCTGTCCCAATGGCATCATAGAGGGACCAGGAATTATCCCATAATATGGATGAATTATGGGTTTGATTTTCGAATGAGGAATTTGCATCTCGTCCAATGCCTTGACCAATAAAATGTCCAAGGAACTACCTCCATCAATCAGGACCCTTTCGACTCTCGCATTACTGATAATTGGGGTTATGACCAAAGGTAGCCTCAATGGTCGAGTAAGCACCACAGGGCAATCAGAGCGATCAAGCGTCAAAGGAGTATCCGACCAACGGGGGTACTGAGGTTCACCAAGGGGAGTCTCCGCTTGGTTCACCTCTTGATAAAAAGCTTTAAATTGCCATTTAGAAACAAAAGAGGAGGAACCTCCGAAAATAACATTGACATGATTATGAGGTACCTGGTAGGACATCTCTTCGTCCCCGCTGGCGTCTCTTAGCCCACAAGTCTATTCTTTTGGTGGCAACGTCGGCATTGGTCCGATCCCCTGTTAGAAGTCATCCAACTGCTTCAACCAATTCCGGCAATTCTTGAGGTCGTGGCCTGCAGAATTGTGGACTGGACACCACCTCTTGCCTTCCTACGGGTTAGTCGACTTCTCTAGTTGGTCGACACTGCGACCACCAGACGCAATTTTATTTTTAAACGAAGATTTGTTACCTTTGGTTGACGGAGGTTTCTCTGTGACCGCAACCTCTCGGTATTGTCCAGTTCGACTCCTTTTTTATTTCTTTGACTTCCCGCATGATGAAGATTCCGGCTTCTTGTTCGAATCCTCTCTCTTTACGTTCTTGAGACCTGGTTGAGGCGGTAAGTTACCTTTGTCCACCATCCGATTCCACTCAACGGCCTCGGCCGCGTCGGAATATCGATCAGCCATATCAAAAAGATCAGTCACTGATCGAGGGGGTGGGTGAGTAAATCCTCAGTAAACCTCTGATATCGAACGGCGTGTTTAAATGCCTTGATAATGGAATTATCATATATGTTCAGAATGGTATTTCTTACCCCGACGAATCTTTTGACAAACTGACGAAGAGTTTCGGTCAATGTTTGTCATAGTCAATGGAGGTCGTCCTCTTTTCCCGGCTTCTGATAACAATTCTGGAAATTATTGAGGATGGCATCGCACAACATTTCCCAGTTATATATCGAACCCTCGGGCTGATTGAACAGCCAGGTTCTTGCCGGTCCCTCGAGGACTGTAGGTAAATAGTTGGCCATGACCCGGTCATCGCCACCTGCTGCCTGAATAGTAGTGATGTAAATTTGAAGGAACTCCGATGGATTCTGAGTTCCGTCAAATCTTTCAATGGCCCCTGGTTTAAACTTATTTGGCCAAATGACCGCACGAAGGCCGAGCGAGAAAGCTTTACAACCGACATAAGGACCATGGATGGTTCTGCGACTCTCGACCTGATCTCGGGCGACCTCACACGAAGGAGACATCACGCATGGCCCCAGGCGAGAGTGAACAGGAATTCGTTCCCGATCACGAGAATTCCCCGCCCGTCTGGCTTTGTCATGCCGCGACGGTACTAGTGGTGGACGATTCCGTCTACCAGAACTAGAGTTAGAGTATTCTCTTTCATGAGAACGTACCGCCGATCGAGAAGAGGTTGTAGGGGCACATCGGATGCGATCTCATCTAACCTCTCCACCAAGATTCTGGCGAAAGCTGGTTTCTGTGCATCTATGATAGTAGGAGAAAAATTACACAGGACCTCTATGATGGATCGAAGCCGGCCATGAGTGCTCCTCCTGGGTGCACCAGGTGTCACCGTTTCTTCATTCGCCGGCAAATGTCCCGGGGGTAAAGAAGGTGTCTGGTCGCGTCTGCGACCATGCGGTCGACGGGAAGAACTAGGAGCAGCATCATAACAAGCTTGCGCATTTTGAAGAGCCTCTAGGGCTGTTTTGCGGAGCTCATTATCTTGCTGCTCACGATCTTGATCCTCCATTTGTCTACACTCTTGCTCTTCTTTTTGCTTGCGCTCCTGTTCTTCCCTAGCAACCCGCTGATCGGGAGTCTCTTCCAATATGGCAGTGAATTGCCTAGGGAATGAGGTCACCGATGGAGAGAACATCTATGTTTGTTCTAAGTCGGACTCGAAATCAAAGAGACGGTCGAGGTTATTAGGATCAAACCTCCCTGGGCTAAGTTCCTCGTCAACATTGCCTTTGCCCTCGGCAGGGTCGTGTGATGGACCGGATTCAACCCCTAACGCAGTAGAAACAACATTAGGTTCCGGTTCTGCGTTCGTTCTCTCCTGGTCGATAGACATGACCTGAGTGGTCGAATCGACCTCTGGGACGTCTTCGCCTCCGGTTTCCTCCATTGGAACAGGATCACTAGGTGAAGGCATCTGTATGCGGGCATAATCCTCGAGATCAAAGTCGTTCTCGGAATCATATGCCCCAGACATGGCTCACCGAACCTCCGGATAGAAAAAAGAACGCCTTGAGAAAGTCCCCACAGTGGGCGCCAGCTGTCGATGATTCAGACTCGAGTCCTTAGTCGATCTTATGCAGAATTTGTGGGTTGTGAGGCCTTTCAGGGTGTCCCTCCGGAAAGGGATGATGAGCAATGTCAGTTGGGGCACAGAGAGATTTATACAGGTTCGGGCCCTCGATGGTGGGAGTAATAGCCCTACGTCCTGTTGTGATTTCACTATGTGTGGAAAAAAGGTTTACAAAGTTGGAGAAAAGATCATCAGAGGAGAAGATCTTTTCGGTATGATTGTCTAAAAACTGACTAAACTAACTTATGGAAGCTTGTCCTTGATCTGTCATCGTCTTCTTGTATCTCTTCGTCTTGTACATTTTCTCACCCTTTTATACCGGTCAAAAGGGCGCCAATGCACAATGGTTGTGAACGGTTGTAGAAGTGCAGTTTTGGTAACCGCACTTAACTCCCACACAGGTTTAACACGTGCAATCAAGGGATAACTATACATGTTAACCTCCTTGTAGTTGTCTTCATACGTGGAGGAATCATCACGATCCTAGGGATATGCCTTTTGCAGAGTTAAGCAATCCCGAGTTACTCTGGTCGAGGATAGTCAACGACCTTCTGACCGCGCATTGTCTGTGGCCTCCTGATCACGTAACGTCTGCGATCTCATGATTGCGCAAAGCCTACGACCATAAGTCATTCTTGTGTCCGCGCTTCTCAGGTCATCTGAGACCATAACAGCGGACCTTCAGACATTCATCTGGTTCGAATCTATCTTGAACCAAATGTGCATTACTTCAACTAGCTCGGGTAACAATCCTCGTCAATACTAACAAGTCCTATCAATGAGATCACTCACGCTGAGCGACCAGTCCTCTTTGGGAATAGCAACGCAAGCGATGTGGGCACCAAGTTGCTCCTGCAAGCACTCACCTTGCAGTACTTCCTTCTGAGGTTGCACAGCCTATTGGGATTGAAGGCACAGCGAGCAAACAACATCTGCCTTTGTAGAGTATAAGAGGCATTCTCCAGTGCACTGAATAGCTCAATCTCAGCATGCTACACGCCTGGGGTAGGTAGCACAAGACCGATCAGTGAAGCATCTACACGAAGAGAGGTGGCATGGTGTTGCCTGTTGGTGGCTTGCTGACGAAGCCGTTGAGCAACTTGAACGTTGCTTTCTTCAGAAGGTTGTGTGCTTCTATAATCAAGGTGCGGCTCTCCTTCTTAGCTTTAGCAGAGGCATGTTTATGTGCCTTCTTTGACTTCGTCGCCTGGAACTCCACAAGCTCTTGAGTCTGGTGGAAGTAGGTCGTGTGGCTGTACTTGAAGATTGCCACTAGGGGCAATATCCCAAACTGAACCATCAAAACTTCCTCGTCTGTGTGAGCAAGTTTGTTGAGGAAGGACTCACCTGCAAAAAGGGGTTCCTCGATCAACTTATGCATCATCACATGTACTATGCAAGCACTCCATAGACAAGCAGCCATATGCATGATGGATGGAAGACAGAGGGCATGCAGAAGAGAATCAGACAACCATCGAAACACAACAAATATGAGAGGAGAACCATGTCCCACCAGGTGTGCCATTTTGTTTCGCCAAGAAGATCTCTCTTCTAGGAAATTGACCCCATTTTTGTGTTGCGGGCATGCCAGTATACATAAGTATAAAAATAAAAGGTAGAGAATGTATAATCTTAGGAAACACTGTACTTTATTAATTCTGAAAAGAATTACAAGCTACAAGTCCCTTTGGGATTTACAATCACTCATTGCACCAAAGGAAAGTACATCTTGGCTTCAGGAGATTTTATGATTCATGGTTCCTTAGGTATTTTGAAAAGCACCTAGTTAATTACCTCTGCAGAACAAGTCCACAGTAAATCTCTGATTAAGCTGTGCTGATGGTTGTTGTATTCAAGCTTCAAAACAACTTTGCCCTTTGATGAATGTATGCAATGTGTATGCCATGCATCAAGTATGCAAATCCATAGCCTCGTCAGTCTATGGTGCTATCACAAAATGTGGCCTTTGTCTTGTCGGTGCCTGGCTAGGGGGTTGTTCAGCCTCGTCAGTCGCGAACAAATGAATGTCTTCGCCTCATCAGTACCCAACATGAATGGAATTTGACTTCGTCAGTCATGGACACAAAAAAGGCATGTTACCTTCGCTTCATCAGTACCAGCGACATGGAAAAGTGGATGGAATGACTTGTGATACCATCTTCGACTTCTTTAGCTTTAGGAAAATTGCATGGTAGGCAGCCCAATCCATCAAGGACTTAGTAGTATTTTGACCTTTCTTGACAACTTCAGACATAATTGATCATTGCACTGGCTCCTCTTCAACTAACTGGATGAGAGCCTTTCTAGCCACTGATTGGCTTGAAAACATGGAGGAATAGTTTTTGGACAGATCCTCGATTGTTCATCAAAATTTGAGATCAATCGGACCATCGGATTAGAAACTATCTTCATTGCATTGCTCATACGTCAAGTTGGAATTTAGCGAGACAGAGCTATTTGGAATGGTCTTGATGATTTCCTAGTCCTCTGATTGAGGTGAAACTTGGTGAAATTACTTCAACATGAACCTGCTATTCTCCATAAAAAATTTGGGGTCGATCGAACTTCTGGATCAGAAGCTATCATCGATCTTCTCCTATGGGACAAGCTGAATTTTCTTCTGAATAGAGCCTCTCCTCTAGTCTAATTGAACCTTACAGATCTCTGATTGACTTCAAACATGGTGGACAAGTTTTGCATAGAGTATTCTATTCACCACAAAAATTTGGGGTCGATCGGACTTCTAGATTAGAAGTTATCATCGATCTTCTCCCGTAGGGCAAAGTGAACAAGCTTCTGGACAAAGCATTTCTTTTGGTCGAATTGCACTTTAAAGATCTCTGATTGACATGAAAATTGGTGGACATGCTCCACTTCAAGTCTTCTATTCACCATAAAATTTGCGGTCGATCGGACTTCTGGATGAGAAGTTATCATCGATCTATCTCCCGTGGGACAAGTTGATTTGTTGATCGAATTGATCTTCGAAGTATATCAGAGCAACTTTTGATCTTTTGATCGAAGTGGAGACCTCGAATCGATTGATTGAAGTGGCAAATTCAGATCATTTGATCTAAGTGCATCCGAGCAACTTTTGATCTTTTTATCAAAGTGGAGACCTCTGATCGAATTGATCGAGGTGGCGACTTCTGATTGTTTGATCTAAATGCATCCGAGCAACTTTTGATCTTTTGATTGAAGTGGAGACCTCAGATCGATTGATGGACGTGGCAACTTCAGATCGTTTGATCTAAGTGCATCTGAGCAACATTTGATCTTCTGATCGAAGTAGAGACCTCGCATCGATTGATCAAAGTGGTGACTTCAGATCGTTTGATCTAAGTGCATCCAAGCAACTTTTGACCTTCTGATTGAAGTGGAGACCTCACATCGATTGATCGAAGTGGAGACTTCAGATCGTTTGATCTAAGTGCATTAAAGAAACTATGCAGTGCAAGCATCTGTGCAACTTTTGATCTTTTGATTGAAGTGGAGACCTCAGATCAATTGATCAAGGTGGCGACTTCTAATCGATCGATCAAAGTGCATCGAAGCAACTATGCAATGCATGATACATACTTATGAAAGGGAGCAAAAGTCACCCATGATCTTCTTTAGTTGCTCGTGGTCGAACAGAGAGGTCTTCTCTTTGCGTTGTCTTTGTTGCCTAGCCTTTCACCTCCTTTTGTCTACCTTGCACCTCTTCTGTCCACCTTCTTCTCCTCTGCCCTACACATGCCCAAAAAGGCTAGCACCCCCTCTCTATTTATGGAGGCTCTAGGTTGGTTGCAACCATCCAACAACCAGAGATATTTAGGGGATTTGAATTTGAATAGGAGATATATTTTCTTATTTAAATAAACAAAAGGAAAAGATAAAGATTATCCCCTTTGGAGCTTTGAATTTGAATATGATATAGAGTTTGGTTATTTAAATTTGAATAGGATAAAGAATTTTTAGCCACAAGGCAGGTTGAAATACAAGAAGTGTTTGAACTGAAATCGACCAGATACAAATCTCCATAACGAAAACCTTTGAAAACAAGAGATTTGTCTTTGATACTTTCAACGATAACTCTATTTGGTTCAAATATGCAGCGAAAATCCAAATCACAAATTTTTGCAGCCGAAAGAATATTAAAGTTTAGGAATTCTACAAGCAACACATTTGAAATGGAAAGGTCATTTGTAATTGCAACTTTACCTACTCCAATTACCTTTCCTTTGTTGTTATCACCAAAAGTGATCTTGTCTACATTTCCACTATCTTGGTTGAATGAGGTGAATCTTTTTCCATCACCATTCATATGTTGGGTACATCCACTGTCGAGCACCCAGGGTCTTCCACCGATTCTGTAGTTCACCTACATCAAAGATTTTAGGCATGTTTAGGTCCTTGGGTGTTAGTGATGAGTGTCTTGGGCACCCATATTTTCTTCTTGCAATCATCCAAGAATGGTGTCCCAACAAATTTAGCAACAGTTCGACCATTCCTAGACTTTCTAAGTATGTAATGAGCATTATAATCTATGGTCGTGGCTTTTATAGAAAGTGGACATGATTCGGGCAGATGTCCTATATCATGGCATTTATAACAGAATGAATTGCAAGCCTTAACAAATACAGTTTTGACTGTTGCTTTCTTTCTTTTATGAGAATTATAGCCTAATCCTTCTTTTCTAAAGGAACATTTTTGCTCACATAGGAGTTGATCAAGGGTTTCTTTACTTTTAAAGCATTTTATCAAACCCTTGTTTAGCTTTTCAACTTGAGCTTTTAAATCTAAATTTTCTAGAATGACATCAGAGATATCACAAGCATTTGATAATTCAGCAATCTTATCATCTAGATTCAAATCATCACAGGAGGTCAAAACAGAGTGTGAGATGTCATAAGAAGACTTTTTTAAGATATCACAAGTGATGCCTATATCGATCTTGGACTCTGAACTAGTAAGATTTTTAAACAGTAAGGTTTCATGAGAGTCCTTTAATTCATCATACGAATTATTTAGTGAGGAATTTTCTTTTCTTAGCACTTTTTTTTTTTTGCTAATCTGCTAAGAACTTCATTTTGTTCCATCACCATTTCAATAAGCTCATCGTAGGAGGGTTCATAGTTTGATACCTTTGTATCATCACTTGCCATAAGGTAGAGAGATGATTGGTCGATTATGATTGCCACTCCTGCCATCGTCTTGGAGCTGGAAGGTGCTTCATTGTCGGAATCAGAATCCTCAGATCCTGAGTACCATTCTCCAATGCATGCTTCGCCCTTCCCTTTCTTGTTGTAGAGCTTTTTAAAGAGCAGTTTCTTGCCCTTTGATTTTTTCTGGTCATCTCTCTTCTGATTATCACTTTTCTTGTTCGGGCAACTGGAAGCATAATGCCCTTTCTCATGACATTCATAACAAATGATATTCTTGAAGGACGTCTTCTTGCGCGATCCTTCCTTGTTGAATTTGTTGAGAAGTTTTCTTTTTCTTCTCACTAGTAGAGTCAGATCATCATCAGAAGCTTCATCTGAGCTGGATTTTTGGTCGTGGATCTCTTCGGCCTTGGCCTTAAAAGCCAGATTCTTCTTCTTTGAGCCAGAAGCTTCTTCGACATCTTTTCTTTCCACCTTCTGCATCTCATGAGTGATAAGAGTACCCAACAACTCAGTGGGAGTAGTAGATGATAGGTCCCCATTGATTAGCACAGTCACAATGGTGTCAAATCGTGATGGCAAAACCATAAGCATTTTGCGCACAATATCAATATCTTCGAACTTGGTACCTAATCCTTTAAGATCATTAATCAAAAGGTTTAGAAGAGTGAACATGTCACTCACATTTTCAGAATCAAGCCTAGCAAAAGAATTATATTTTCTATTTATTTTAATGAGTCTAGCTTCTTTAACTTTTGAGGTTCCCTCATGAATAACTTCTAAGGTTTTCCACATTTCATGAGAGGTGTCAAGATTACTAATTCTATTAAACTCATTTACATCTAAACCATTAAATATAGCATTTTTTGCTTGAGCAATAGCTTGGAGGTTTTTTGTTTCTAAGGGAGTGAGATTTTCCATGTCAAGAGGGGCCCTAAAACCATCTTTAGTTACTCTCCAAGCATCTAAGGATGTCGACTAGAGGGAGGGTGAATAAGAGATATTAAAATTTTAACCCCAAAAGACAGATTCTAATTTAATCAGCACAATTTGACCACAGAAGAGAGTTAAGTACAACAATCAAAATACAAGTTCTGTTCAACAACTAAATAGTACAAAGAAATGATCGAAGATAGTTTAGTAGCGAAAATACAACTTAATATAAAACAGAGAAGGAAAGAGACAACCGATGACAAAAGAATTTTTCCCGAGGTATCAGAAGCTTGTCGACTTCCATTAGTCCTCGTTGAACCACTCTACACAAGAGTATTGCCTCAATACTATTGGTTGCTTTTCTTCTTCCCGGATAGGCTTAGCACCAAACCTTCACAACCGAATACCACGCCTCTTTGACAAGTCCGTCTGTGAGAAGGTCGCTGGTCTCTATTCGGTCGTCTAGGTGACGGCAATCACCAAGAGTAATAAGTATAGTAAAATCCCTTGATCTACTTCTACACAAGAAGCTCAAGATGCTATGCAGATGTACTCTCTCTCTCTCTCTCTCAATGTTCTTTACTACACTCTCTGGATAGGCTCCTCAAGACAACACATGAATTGAGTACAGTTACGCCAACTCTAGATACCAGAGTAAATGTAAGAGACTTGAATGCTCTAGGTCTTTTGCTTTCAGATAGCAACAACTAGTGGCAACAAGACTAGTTTGATCTCCCTGCCCTCTGCTAGCAACAACTAGCGACAGAAGAATGGAATGAATGATCAGAGTGAATGCAACTCAGCACTTGAATGCAACAATGATTTTCTTTTAATTCAATGGCATCAGCACTCTTGGTGAAAGCCACACAAGCTGCATTTATAACCCTCAGCTGGAGACTAGCCGTTTGCCCCACACAGGCACAACGTCTACTAGCTGTTTTGTCCACCTGACAAGACGTCCACCAGCCGCTAGCATTAAATGCGCTTGTCAGTGACCGTTTGAACACAAGCTTGCAGGAGAAGCTTGGTGTAAACTCTGACGAACTACGGTCAGCACAAAGAATGTTCTCTGATCATACACTTGTTGAACTGAATGCTACCCAGAACCCATCTGGAGCGAACACGGCAGAGTTCAGTAAGGCAGGACCAGAAACTAAACCGATCTTATTTGACCGCACGCAGTTCTTAGTACAAGTGTGACCATAACCAGTATAAGCTGATACAACCTCGATCAAGTTCACAATTGTTATGACATGCTTAGTATACTACAAACATGATTGAGTCTTGATTCGACCATGGACACAATGACCAAAAGTAATGAGACCACACCAGCCTCAAGATTGACACCAAGGCCACTCTAGCCGCACACAATCACTGTGACCGCAACAATCAAAGACTCAGCCATGAGACCACGAACTTCGCATACACAGTCATTCGACCACGAAGGCCATTCACATAGTTCGACCACTAAGGTCGCAACAGGTCACTAAGACCATCTCTATCACACACAGCTATTGAGACCACACAGGTCACCGCATTGGTCGCTCAGACCACCTATTGTGCGATCATATACATAAAGACTGTGCAACTATGGACAGTGAAACGCACAGACTTTGTAGCAGATATTCAAAGCTATGCAAATAAGTTAAACAAGTACCTTAGCTATATGACATGCATTTTGAGCTTCAAGGATATAAGATAAATCAGGGAACTATACCCCTCTTGATAGTACGACCATAAAATCTAAAACTGAAAAGATTAAACAAGGTCGACTATACCATGAATAGCCTTCAGAAGATACTACAGAAGAATGATAGACAAGCCTCAGTCTTTTATCACAGATGACCGTTAGTAGAGCTTCATTCTTTATTACCGGTCATCACTTATGAATACTTTGATTTGAGAGGTCGTCATACTTGAGACCATAGATACTGCGACCAGGGATACTTCGATCATACATGTTGCAGTCACCGACTTTGGTTATATTTCTTGTTTCTCAAGGGTTCTTAGCATTTTGCTTCATCAAGCCTAATCTGAAAAGCTGACAATACTTATGATAAGTAGGTTAGTTTTTTCAATTGTCGTTAATCATTGAAACTCTAAAGCTTTATTTAAACTCCCTCAAATCCTTAAGTGGGCATGTATTCGACAATCTTCTTGGAGAGTTTGTACTCGACCATCTCCTCTAACCTTGACCGGTTTGTGTTCAAATGATTTTCTCGTGATTTGTCTTTGGTTTCCAGTTTGCGGCCCTTGTCATAAATTCCATCATGCTTTTATCTGCAACTTGACAATACTTAATGGTAAACATGTTAGTTCAGATTATTGTCATAAAGTTAATTTTTACCTCTTTCATTAATTCTATTCTTTGTCATTAATCACCGAAACAAATAAACCTTAATCGGGTTTATATTTAACAGTCTGCTCTTCCACTCATGCGAGATTACTACTCGACTACTTCTCTACTACCCGTACTCACGAACCATCGGTTCATAATGAATATCAATCGCAGTGCGACCACCTCTTTCTCTTTCTCTTTATTTCTTCCGACATTTTCTTTCTTTCTTTCGTCCATTTTATTTTCATTTGCCAATGATTTACTTTAGTTTTATGTGTTTTGTTTCTCTAGTCTCTGAGGAAAGAATGACAGAATATTTGCCTCTACTGCACCAATCTCGTCCTCTTGCGAGACAGTTTAGGCTAGTATCAGAGTGTTAATGGTATGTTGAAAAGCTTACTTCAAGTTTGATTTGACAAATTTGATTGTGTAAACTCAGTAACTTTCTTGGATCTCAAATTCCATCGTTTTCATGATGTTTGGGATCCTGCAAGTTTTAGCAACCGCAGTTTCAACCTACCGATTGTTGTTAATTTATTTTTCTGTGTTTTCCTTCTTCCCAAGTTGATGAGGACATCACGACCACACACTCACAAGTATTAACACGAGCGCATGCGCATCGCCTTGAACATCAGGTGAATTTGTTTCTTGGGAAAATTAATTATTTAATTACAGAAAAAATGATATTGCCTAATGATTGTTCTTTGCTTGCTGTTACATGTGAGGGAGTTCTGGACGAAGTTAACTGCTCAACAACTTCGCAACACTACTTAAGGTCGCAGCCCATGATCAGCACATGGCCGCAACTGACCAAGCCTGAGGACCCATCGTTGCAGCCCATGATCAGAAGCACCTGGTCACAGTCTAAGGACACATGGTCGCAGCCTGAGGACCATACAGTCTGCTGACCAAGCTTGATTGTTGAGTGAATTCAACCAAATTCCAATTTCAGCACATATTTCCAAGTAGGTCGTGTGAGCACTTTTTTTTTGGAAAGATAATCAAAAGAGCTTTCCAATGCATCAAGAATCATCAAAATTAGACATCATAAGCAACTAGGAGACCCGAAAGAATGGCAAGTGCATGAGAGGAAAGAGTCATGTTCGAATCCGCAAAAATTAGCTCTGGATTTTCTTTTTATAGTTTGTTAGGATTCTATTCTATTTCAAATTAGTTTAGAATTATGGTTTTAGACCTTCTATCTTTTGTAGACACCATTCTCTATTAAAGAGAAGGCATAGTCTTAGCTTTAGGTAGACTTTGTTGATATACAGATTGTATGCTCGTGCTTTTGCCGTACAATTTGGAGTCTCAATGTTCAACTCATAATTCAGATTATTGAGTGTTATCCTTCCGTTGTTGCTCTTGCTTTTCTTTGTTGATTTGCTTGAGTTGTTCTTCGTGAACAGGTCAACCAAGCTTTGCTCGGTTGATAACCAATTGAGGAGTGGTTTAGCGATTGTGAGGTTTTTGGTCACGTGTTTGATCGTGGTTAGCCGCCCCTTCGTCAAGATCACAACTCGCATTTATCCATGGATTTCTCCTACGATAGAAGATTGGGACCAAACTACATGCACGCATCTTAAGGCAAGGCATGTGCATATCACAAGTTGTGTATTTCCACTTTTGATCCTTTGTTTAGTGTCTGGAAAGTTCAAACAAAAATTAAAAATTAAAAATATAATCAAAAAAAGAGGGAAAAAAAAGAGAAAGAAGGGAGAACGTAAAGTGAACTTGCTCTTTTGGGCTTTTGTGGAGCAATTGTTGGTTATCATCCTTTGACATAATTTACCTAGTTGCATAATATCGTGCTATTCTTATATATAATTATCAACAACTTAGGACTATTATTACCATTGAATTGTTATTCAATTTTTGCATTATTAAGTTTCACATTATACTCATTGTTTGTTTTCTCTAACCAAACTCCATAGAGAACCATTGGTTAGTGCAAGCGTCATTGTGTAATCACCACACCAGCACCTATTATACCACCACTAACACCACAAGTTTGCACAACAGCATCCTGCAAGGAAGCATAAGAGCTTCGATTGGTAAGAGAAGGTGAGGTTATGAGAATTCCACATAATTTGTCCTATCTACATACATTGTTTTCTTTGCTTCACTAACCATGGCAGGTAAGGGAAAACAAAATGTATCTACATTAGACGAGGGTAACTCCAACGAGTGTGTCACTTCGAAAGACTTGCGATCTATGCATGATTTCTTTATGCAAGAGCTCACTATGAACATGGAGCGGCTTCATGATCCGATTGAGTGATAGATCAGATTCGGCTATACTCGATCAGATGTGAAATACGGGATCTTACTCGAAATTACTGAAACCCAGTGCTCGAACACAGAAATAAAAAGGAACAAGACCCTTTTATTAAAAAGAACTAGTACACGTCGAACGTTGATCGCACTCGATCTATGTCGATCTCTGGTTATGAATTATATATCTGATTCGATACTAAATTAGAACTATTACAAGGTATTTATAGTCCGATCGCTTGAAAACGTATCAGACTTGACAACCGAGTAAATCTAGTCGTATCATACTCGGCTATCTAATTTGTATTGGACTTCAATTGATCAAATATGGTTCAAATCTGTTACGCATTCGATCTGAGATCCTCCGGATCATGACTCCCCTCTTGAAAAGAAGCCAACTCCCGTTGGTGACCGATTCAATCAAAACTAAAGATGTGGAAATTGGGAATAACCATCTTCATGGGTGTACCACTTTGCCACGCGTGCTCGTTGATCTTTTCAAACTACCCGAAAAGTCTCAACTGGGCCGCTTCGAGTGGTCGTCACCTTCTTCTCCAAGATCATACTTTTAGAAAGAGGTGTTTCTCGATGATAGACCAAATCTTCAACAAATGGGACGATGGTACCAGACTCATCATCTAGCATCGAAGGCTCGAAGAGTTTAAGGTGCTCAACATTGACAACCGAGTAAATATCCATATACGGAGGTAACTCGAGCCGACAAGCATTATTACCAATTTTTCACAAAACTTGAGAAGGACCATAACGAATGGGTTTAAGCTTTTTACCTTCACCTTTGAGCCTCTCCTTGCTCAAATGTAACCAAACTAGATCACCTTCTTTGAATTGAGCATCTACTCTATGTCAATCATGTCGTGCCTTATACTTGAGCTAAGTCTTAAGCTGTTTTGTTTGACTTCACCATGTAATCGTCGAATACCTTCTAGGAACCGTTGTGCTTGATCCTGATCAGATTCCTCCTTGTTGTTTTGTGTTGAGGTAGGAATCACAAACTCTATGTCGAATTGACTTTGTGGCAAGAATCCCAAACATACCTCAAAAGGTGATTTCCTAGTCAAACCATGCACTGCTCGATTAAAAGCAAACTGCAGGCATTGTATACTTTCTTTCCAAGTCTTCAGATGCTTGGAGTTATAATCCCTCAAGAGATGAACAACTGTTCGATTTACCACCTCGGTTTGACCGTCAATTTGAGGATGAAACGTAGTACTCCTCTTCAGCTTTGTATCCATGATTGACCAAATCGATCGCCAAAAATGACTAAGGAATCGAGTATCACAATCAGACACAATGGAATTTGGCAACCCAAAATGGGTCCAAAAGTGCTGAAAAAATACCCGAGCCACTTCTTCTCCCTTGATAGTCTTTCAACAAGGTATAAGCACCACCATCTTTGAGAACCGATCAACGACCACAAAGAGATAGTCGTTGCCACGTCGGGGTCTTGGGAAATCCTCCCAAGAAATCCATGGATATACTTTCCCGCAGTCGTGTTGGAACTAGCAAAGGAGTATACAACAACAATTTTTGGTTTGCTGGTTCGGAGATGCTATAGAGACTGCAACCCCAAACAAAACTAGCCACATCCTACTGCATTCACAGCTAGAACACATGTCGATGAAGATTTTGCAAGGTCTTCATTACCCCGAAGTGACCAGCAACCTTCAATGTATCCGCCTCCCGTAGTCACTATACTCGAGGTGCTCCTCATGGTATACAAAGAAAATTGCCCTTATACAGGAGTCCTCGAAACTCAAACTCAGATGGTCATCCTGTTTCGAGCTCATACAGTGCTAATCAAAAATTAGGATTCTCTGTGTACATTGTGGCATAGTCCTCGTGGCATGAAGGCACAATCTGCATAAATACTGATAAGCAAAGGATAGTAACTGGTGGTCATGACAACATGTCATCTAGTTTATTGTGTACGCCCTTTCTATATTTAATCACCAGATTGAATTGTTGCAGATTTGACATCCACTTCATGTGCCGGACTTGCTATAGCTTGGATTGAGTTTGCAAATATTGCAATGGTTGGTGGTCGGTGTGTACAACGGTCTCTTTACCCAAAAGATAACACCGCCAATGTTTCACAACCTGATGCAGTGCACATAATTCCTTCTCATAGGTCGGATAGTTCTTCTGAGTTCCCTGAAATAGCTCAGAGTGATATGCTACTAGTTGACCTTCTTGCATGAGCACTGCACACAATGCATAACCTGAAGCATCGGTTTCTAGCTCGAATGGCTTTTGTAGATTCGGTGAAGCTAAGACAGGAGCTTCACTAATCTTCTTCTTTAGCAAGAGGAAGGTATCCTCGTGCTTTCCATTCTACTCGAACTTCTGGTCGATCCTGGTTAGTGCATGTAACGGAGAAGCCAATATCGAGAAGTGTTGAATAAACTTCTGAAAGTACTGTCATGCTCCCATAAAACTATGCACTTTCATTACTGTTTGTGGTCATGGCCACTCCCGGATCACCTTTAACTTATCGGGGTCGATTTGCAATGTACCTTTGCCGACCACGAATCCCAGGTAAAGTAAAATTTGTTGCCCAAACTCGCATTTTTTATTGTTGAGGTGGAGCTGATGCTGCCGCAACTGCTCGAACACCTTTTCCACAAGACCTAGGTGCTCATCCCTTCAATGACTATAGACTAGTATGTCGTCAATGAATGGTCATAGCACATCATTCATGAGACGCATGAACGTGGCCTGGGCATTACAGAGCCCAAACGGCATGCCCATCCATTCGAACAGACCTTGTCTAGTTTTGAACGCAGTCTTCCAAATATCCTCTCCTCGGATACTAACTTGATGATACCCTGATTTTAGATCTAATTTTGAGAAGACAGCAGCATGCTTCAGCTGATCTAACAGGTCGTCAATACGAGGAAGAGGGTATCAGTTCTTGATGGTGATCTTATTCAACGCTCGATAGTCAATGCACATTCGCCAAGACCCATCTTTCTTCGGTACCAACACCACAGGAGATCCACAAGGCGAATTACTTGGTTAAATTACACCATCATTCAACAAGTCACCAAGTGTCTTTTGATCTCTTTGATCACGCCCGAAACGGCAAGCGCGATGCGATGTAATAAACCGCAAGTGGACAGTTGAACGTTAAGAACTTGAGGGTCGAATTCCACGAGAAACAAGCGTATTCATCTTTCTAGCGTAATGGATCACTTATTAAGTCTAAACGAGTTGGGAGTTTGTGTTTCTACAACTAATTCTACAACTAAAGCTATCAATCTAGGGTTTTAAAGCAGTAAAGAGCAAGTATGAAATCTAGGGTTCATAAGCTAGAATGAAAATCTATGGTTTACTCGATCAGATGTGAAATGCGGGATCTTATTCGGAATTATCGAAACCCAGTGCTCGAACATAGAAATAAAAAGGAACAAGACCCTTTTATTAAAAAGAACTTGTACACGTCGAACATTGATCACACTTGATCTATGTCGATCTCTATCTATGAATTCTATATCTGATTCGATACTAAACTAGAACTATTACAGGGTATTTATAGTCCGATCGCTTGAAAATGTATCAGACTTGACAACTGACTAAATCTAGTTGTATTAGACTCGACTATCTAATTTGTATTGGACTTCAACCGATCAAATAGAGTTTGAATCTGTTACGCATTCGACCTGAGATCCTCTCGGATCACTACCCGCATGTACATGAAAATCATATCTGACGAATCTATACAACTTATCATGGATTATCTCTTTGCCTCATGGTACCAAATCGAACTCAAGGTGAGAAATGTTTCATCCTTGAATAGCTTGGTCATTTCTCGATCTTGTAATGGACTAACCCTTTGTCATAGTTGACTCTCAACAATATTTGGCACGACCATGCGCTTTCTTAGTCCAATTACATTAAGGGGCCCAAAGATATGTCTCTCAAGATATGAGAGGAAAATTTCATCTTGACCATTCACTTTCAACCACATTGTTCATAACATATCTGTATGTCACATTTATGACTACTCGTTTAAAAGCAGTGGTTGATGACACCAAGGTATGCTATTACGCATGTATGAAACCGTGATGATCTTAGGTCTAAAGATAAACCAAAATAACTGTAAGAAACAAAATGATGACATACAATAATCTCAATAGTGTGTCAAGATGGGTCAATCCAACCAACATGTTATCCAACATGTGTCCACGACATTGACTTGATATCTCATATCCATGGCCCGTGAAACTTGACTATCAATCAATGATCGTGCTAACTTATCTTGCATTATTATTCCATATAATGTCAAAAATCAGGGATGTTTAGAATAAGTATCATTGATAATGCTGTAAGCAAATTGAGATAATTCATATATCATTATAAAGAGTTCCAAGAACAAGTCACATACTTGTAGATCGATAAAAGTGATACTTTATTCAGGGAATACAATAAGAATTCATAAACATGTCATGATACAATCATCTCTATGATTGCCTCTAGGGCATATCTCTATCAATCTCCCACTTACACTAGAGTCAATCATATAGGTATCGAATATATATTGCTCTAGTGTGCACCTCATGCTTTGGTTGCAGGAGAGGCTGTGTCAAAGAATCTGCCACATTTAAGTCTTTATTCACTTTACATATTTTTACATGACCTCTATTGATAAACTCTTATATAAGGTGATATTGCCGAAGTATATGCTTGGACTTTTGATGTGATCTTGGTTCCATAATTTGAGCGATGGCTCTACTATTATCACAATAGAGATCCACCGAACTAACAATGCTAGGAACTGTTGCATCTAGGCCCTTTTAGGTTGATTTTGATTATTGATGACATTAAGTATTTTGTACTAACCTTGTCTTTGAGCTATTTCTATGCAAAGCGATTTCTGTAAAGTCTGCAAGTGATCCAAGAAGATTTGCAGGTCACGAATCCAAAGTCACAAGCGCAAGGTCGCAATGTTGGCTGTGGTCGCAGTTCAAGGTTGGGAGTCAAGGTCGCAAGTGCAAGGTCGCCAAAAAGGAAGTCGCAAGATTGAAGATGCAAACGACCTAAGGCAAAATGAGTTTTTATTTTGTCCCGATCTCGGTGTTTGGAGTTTGACCGATTTATAGGAATTTTTTTTAGTTTAATAGTACTATTAAGAGGGGTTACAAACTTTCTCTATATTTCCAACATAAACCGAGAAACTCTTAGGACATCGCATTCATTCACATCTTGGTCGAATCTGTTTCAAAATGAATTGTTTCTTTCTGATATTTCAGCAATAGGAACTTTATAGATTCATCTAGGCCGATCTAGGTCTTGCTCTTGTTGACAAACTTATAGCCCTTTAAGTTATCTTTCAAAAAAGCTATAAAACACTTATATCGAACCTCTGGATCAAGAATTATGACTATTTTTATCCACGCTGACAGTCAGCATGGTAATGCTGATCGACCATCAGCATGAATGTTAGCTTATTTGCTGCCATTTGTCCAGAAAGCATGTTTTTTTGAGCTGAATTGTTTTGACTAACACTGACTGTCAGCATATGTTTCAACCAAAAATTGTTTGCTTTCTGAGTTTGTTTTATTGGTCGTTTTGTGGTTGATACTGACTGTCAAGATGAGTTGATTTGTTTCCATATTCGACCACAAAAGGCTAGCTAAGTTTTATCCGTGATTTTTGTCGATCTGTTAAGCTAGATGCTGATTGTCAGTATGTGCATTTTTGCTTCCATATTCGACCACAACGGCTAGCTGAGTTTTCTCCAAGATTTGCTTTTAACCACTCGTGGTCTATGCTAACTGTCAGCATGCTATGCTGACTGTCAGCGTGTGCTATTTCTTTCCTGTTCGAGCACAACGGCTAGTTGAGTCTTTTGGGCTATAAATAAGAGCTTTGAGCAGGTGTTTTACATAACAAGTAGTCCCATTCTCTCATATACATCTGAGCATTGGTTTCAGAGCTAAAATCTTGATCTTTTGATCAAATCTTGAGTTTTGTGATCCACCTAGTGTTTTATTCGCATCATTTGCATACTTAGAGTTCCTCGGTGCTTGTTGGAGGTCTAGAAAGGACCTTGCAACTCATTACTCTTGGTGAATGCCCTCACCTAGACGGTTTGGTGGCGTAGCCGTTGATCTTTTCATTTTGGAGGTTGTCGGAGAGGTTCGGCGTGATTGTAAAAGATATCGGTGCTCGCCTTTCCGTAGTGGACAAGGAGCAACCATTAGTGAGAAATATCCTTTGTGGATATTGAAGCAAGACTCATTCATTTGAGTGCTTCAATGAGGGGTAGGGGAGACTGGGCGAGTCTCTGAAACCTCGGGATAAATCTTCGAGTTTGTTTTCTCTTCCTCTTTATTCAATTATTTTAGTTCTTGTTCTCTTTCTTTGCAAAAGTTGTTTCATTTAAAAAGTTTTAAAGCCTCCTATTCACCCTCCCTCTAGTCGGCATCCTTGATCCTACACGTGGTATCTGAGTGTGGTCTCTCTTTTGAGTAGGCTTCACCGCCTAGAGAGAGGATGACGTCAAATGAGGGTTTTCATCTCGGTCATATAGGACGTGCGCCTATCTTTGATGGGACTAACTATCCCTATTGGAAAGTGTGCATGTCGGTGTTTCTAGAGGCCATGGGGCTTGATGTTTGGGACATAGTTAAGCTTGAGTTTTCTTCCCCAATTGATCCGGCAAGTCATTCTGATGATGATAGGAGAAAACTCCACTTAAACGTCCGTGCCAAAAAATGCTCTCTTTGCCAGCTTGTCCTTAAATAAGTTCAACCGTGTGAGCAACCTTACCATCGCTCACAAGGTTTGGACCACCCTCGAGGAAATATACGAGGGCACTACTAAAGTCAAAGAGGCAAAGTTGCTCATAATAAGGCAACGATACGGGACATTCACCATGTCATCAACTAAGTCCGTGGATTCCATGTTTACTCGGTTGAACAACATTGTGAATGAGCTCAAGGGGCTAGGAGTTGTTTTTACTAACATCGAAATTGTGAGAAAAATGCTCAGGGCTCTTCCGAAGAGTTTTGACTCACTAGTGACGGTTCTCACCAACTCTGACCTGTCGACCACCACACCGACCGACCTCTACAAAAATCTCATCACCCATGAGATGCACCAAAAGGACAAAAAGGAAGTGATCAAATCTTTGGAGACAAAGAAGAAAACTGGCTTTCAAAGCCGGCTCCAAAGATGACTCAAGCGATGGCTCCTCTGATGAGGATCTAGCCCTTATGATAAAGAATACTCAAAAGTTTCTTCGCAGGTTGCATAAGAAAGGAGTCAACATCGACACAAGACCAAAGGGGTCAAAGAAAGCAAACTTCAAGGACATCATATGCTATGGATGTCATGAAAAGGGACATATAACATCAAGATGTCCAAACAAGAACAAATCTTGGGGTAAGAAGAAGAAATTCTTCAAGAAAAACGATGGTGCAAACAAAGAAGCATGTTTCGGAGAATGGATGTCTGGAGGAGAGAGCTCCAATTCCAACTCCGATGATGAAGGAGGTTGTTCCAAGAAGCTAGCCGGATTAGCTCTTGGCAACAACAAAATATCGACAAATTCATCCCTTTGTCTTATGGATAAAGATGATGAAAAGGTACATTCTCTTGACCCTTCATATGATGAACTAGTGGAAATGATTAATGAATTAAATGAGGTCTTTGGAATCACAAAAAGGAAGTATAGAGCACTTAAAGAAGAGCATTCTTCTTTATGCACTCAATACTCAGAGTTAAAATATTCATATGAAAGTCTTCTCATTAAAGATATCACTAATGCACCATCTAAGGTAGATGCAGCCATTTCTTGTGACCTAGCTGATAATCCTTCTAATGTTATCCCTTAGAATAATATGACTACTAGTTGTCATAATTCTCTTGATATACCATGTGCTTCTACTGAAATAATTTTAAATGAAAATAATGAGCTTAAGGCACAAATAAAGAATCTTGGAAAAGGATTAGAAAACTATTACAAAGGTAAAGTTTCTCTTGATCTTATTCTTAGCGAACAAAAATGCTCATTTAGAAAAGAAGGACTTGGCTACTTTCCGAAGAAAGGAAAGAAACTAAATGCAAAAACGGTCTTCGTAAAAGCATACAACAAATTTTGCTTTAGATGTCATGAAATAAGTCATTCACATGATGCTTGTCCTTTAATGACTTCAACTTATTTTGATGCTTGCTACATGATCAAAAGATCAAAGAAAGGATATACTATAGCAAAGTTTGTTGGTGCACCCATACTTAATAAAAAGAAGAAATCAATTTTGGTGCCCAAAACTTTGATTGCTAACATCGAAGGACCCAAAAGAGTTTGGGCACCTAAAAAGACTTAATTCTCTTGTTTTTTAGGTGAACTACAAGACCGGTGGAAAACATTGGGTGCTAGATAGTGGATGCTCCGAACACATGACCGGTAACAAAAAGTTATTCACCTCATTAGAAGATAACTCAAGTGAAAATCAAAATATCACCTTTGGCGAAAATCATCAAGGAAATGTGGTAGGCTTGGGTAAAATTGCTATATCCAATGATCTTTCAATTTCAAATGTTCTACTTGTTGAATCTCTGAACTTTAATTTGTTATCCGTTGTGCAAATTTGTGATCTTGGATTTCGTTGCATTTTTTATCCTAAAGAAGTTTTAGTTGAAAGTTTAAAAGATAATTCTTTGATCTTCAAATACTTTCATTTTGGAAATCTCTATCTTGTTGATTTTAACTCTAATGGTGCATCTCTTTCAACGTGTCTTGTCTCTCAAATCTCAAAAGGTTGGCTATGGTATAGGAGACTCGCACATGTTGGAATGCATCAACTTAAAAAGCTCTTAAAACATGGTTTAGTTGTTGGTTTAATGGATGTGAATTTTGAAAAGGATAAACCTTGTAGTGCTTGTCAAGCGGGCAAGCAAGTTGCTACTTCACATTTGATCAAACGTGTTCTTTCAACTAGCAAACCTTTGGAACCGTTGCATATGGATTTATTTGGATCTTCCGAGTTCCAAAGTATCGGGGGAAATAATTATGGTTTTATAATTGTTGATGATTTTACACGTTATACTTGGGTCTTTTTCATTTCTCAAAAATCTGAAACCCCCGATGTTTTTAAAAGTTTTGCAAAACATGTTTCCACCAAATTTAAACTTTCCATCAAGAAAATCCGTAGTGATCATGGTGGAGAGTTTGTGAATTCAACCTTAGTTGATTTTTGTGACTCTTTGGGCATTAAACACGAATTTTCAACTTCCTACACTCCACAACAAAATGGGGTGGTAAAAAAAATTCGGATACTAATAGAAATGGCAAGAACAATGCTAAGTGAGTATGACACTCCTACTCACTTTTGGACCGAAGCCGTGCACACCGCTTGCCATTCTATTAATCGGCTTTATTTGCATCCTCTTCTAAATTTAACCCCCTATGAGTTTCTTATTGGGCGTAAGCCAAATGTTTCTTATTTCTGAGTTTTTGGATGTAAATGCTATATGCTTAGAAAAAGAACATTTGGTGGAAAATTTCAAAGAAGAGTTGATGAAGGCTTTCTAGTCGGATACTCCACCAAAAGCAAAGCCTATCGCGTTTTTAACAAAAATACAAGTTGCATTGAAGAATCTTGTGATTTAGAATTCAATGAAACTAATGGCTCTCAAAAGGAGCAAGTGTTTTGTGATGTTGTAGGTGAAGATCTTCAAGAAGCTATGAATAACATTACTATTGGAGACATCAAACCAAGAGATGATGATCAAGAAGATGATGACAATATAGAGTATGATGAACAACATACATCATCACCTCTTATTGTTAATCCAATGGAGTAAAATCAAGTAGAAGCAACACAAGTTGAAGCACCAAGACAACATCAAGCCATTGTCAAAGATCACCCTTTAGATCAAGTATTGGGTGATGTTAGTAAGGGTGTTCAAACTCGCTCTCGTATTGCTTCTTTTTGTGAACATTACTCCTTTGTATCTTCTTTAGATCCTAAACTTGTAGATGAAGCTCTTAGTGATCCGGATTGGGTAAATGCCATGCATGAAGAACTAAATAACTTCTCTAGAAATAAAGTATGGACATTAGTAGAAAGACCAAAGGATCATAACATAATCGTAATAAAATGGGTTTTTAGAAATAAACAAGATGAGAATGAAGTAGTAATACGAAACAAAACTCGTCTTGTTGCGAAAGGATATTCTCAAGTTGAAGGTTTGGATTTGGTGAAACTTTTGCTCCCGTAGCAAGATTGGAAGCTATTCGCATACTTCTTACATTTGCATCAAATTTTAACATCAAATTATTTCAAATGGATGTGAAAAGTGCTTTCTTAAATGGAGAAATATCTGAATTAGTTTTTGTGGAACAACCTCCCGGTTTTGAAGATTCAAATATTCCAAATCATGTGTACAAACTCTCTAAGGGTCTTTATGGACTCAAATGAGCTCCTCGAGCTTGGTATGAACGTCTTAGATATTTTCTTTTATCAAAAGGTTTTAAAATTGGGAAGGTGGACACAACGCTCTTTACAAAAGTGGTTGAAAAGATCTTTTTGTGTGTCAAATATACGTTGATGATATTATATTTGGTTCTACTAATGAATCCTTTTGCTATGAGTTTGGAGAAATGATCTCTAGAGAATTTGAGATGTTGATGATTGGAGAGCTAAGCTTTTTCCTTGGACTACAAATCAAGCAACTCAAGAACGGAACGTTCGTGAGCCAACCAAGTATGTGAAGGACTTGCTCAAGCGCTTTGGGATAGAAGATGCTAAAGCCGTCAAAACTCCTTTGGCCACTAATGGACATCTCGATATGGAGAACGACGGAAAAGTGGTTGATTCTAAACTCTATCAATCTATGATTGGTAGCTTGCTTTATCTTACCGCATCTAGGCCCGACATCATGTTTAGTGTTTGCTTATGTGCTAGATTTCAATCTTCTCCTAAGGAATGTCATTTGATTTCTACTAAAAGAATCCTAGGTACTTGAAATGCTATCCTAACATAGGCCTTTGGTATCCGAAAAATGCAAACTTTGAATTAATTGGATATTCAGATTCAGATTATGCGGGTTGCAAAATTGATAGAAAAAGTACATCCGGTAGTTGTCAACTTTTGAGGAGATCACTAGTCTCTTGGTCATCTAAGAAACAAAATTCCGTAGCTCTCTCCACTGCTGAAGCAGAAGATGTTTCAGCGAGTAGTTGTTGTGCTCAAATTTTGTGGATGAAGCAAACCCTTTTGGATTATGGAGTTTCATTTGAAATGGTGCCACTCCTGTGTGATAATGAAAGTGCCATAAAAATTACAAATAATCCTGTTCAACATTCTAGAACCAAGCATATTGATATTAGGCACCATTTTATAAGAGATCATGTGGCAAAATGTGACATAGATGTGAATCATATAAGAACAGACTTGCAGCTAGCGGGCATCTTCACCAAACCTTTAGATGAGACTAGTTTTTACTTTCTTAGAAGTGATTTGAATATTATTGATATATTAAATGCAAGTTAACTGTCTATTTTGCTATCCTCCCACCTTTTTGTGCTTGATGTCAAAGGGGGAGAGGTTAGGGAGAGATTAGGGAGAGCTTAGGGAGAGATTAGGGCGAGATTTTTGTAAGACATTATTGATAGTTTATATGCTCATTGTTTATTCATTGTGCACTCTCAAATGACTCATATGTGTATCTATATATGCATGCATTCAGGGGGAGTTCTTGTATATCTAATGCTCATGCATATACTTAGGGAGAGTCATTAAAATTTTATTTGCTTTCAACACTTCTTATCAATCATCAAAAAGGGGGAGATTGTTGCATCTAGGCCCTTTTAGGTTGATTTTGATTATTGATGACATTAAGTGTTTTGGACTAACCTTGTCTTTGAGCTATTTCTATGCAGAGCGATTTCTGTAAGTCTGCAAGTGATCCAGGAAGATCTGCAGGTCACGAGTGCAAAGTCGCAAGCACAAGGTCGCAATGTTGACTGTGGTCGCAGTTCAAGGTTGAGAGTCAAGGTCACAAGTGCAAGGTCGCCAAAACGGAAGTCGAAAGATTGAAGATGCAAAGGACCTAAGGTAAAATGAGTTTTTATTTTGTATCGGTCTCCGTGTTTGGAGTCTGACTGGTTTATAGGAATTGATTTTAGTTTAACCATACTATTAAGAGGTGTTACAAACTTTCTCTATATTTCCAACATAAACCAAGAAACTCTTAGGACATTGCATTCACTCACATCTGGTCGAATCTGTTTCGAAATGAATTGTTTCTTTTCTGATATTTCGGCAATAGGAACTTTATTTGATGTTTATTGATTCATCTAGGCCGATCTAGGTCTTGCTCTTGTTGACAAACTTATAGCCCTTTAAGTTATCTTTCGAACAAGCTATAAAACACTTATATCAGACCTCTGGATCAAGAATTATGACTATTTTTATCCACACTGACAGTCAGCATGGTGATGCTGACCGTCAGCATGAATGTCAGCTTCTTTGCTGCCATTTGTCCAGAGAGCATGTCTTTTCGAGCTAAATTGTTTTGACTGACGCTGACTGTCAGCATGAGTTTCGATTGAAAATTGTTTACTTTCTGAGTTTATTTTACTGGTTGTTTTGTGGTCGATACTGATTGTTAGCATGTGATGCTGACTGTCAGCATGAGTTGATTTGTTTCCATATTCGACCACAAATGCCTAACTAAGTTTTATCCGTCATTTTTGTCGAGCCGTTGAGGTAGATGCTGACTGTCAGCATGTGTTGCTGCCTATCAGTATGTGCATTTTTGTTTCCATATTTGACCACAACGGCTAGCTGAGTTTTCTCTGAGATTTGCTTTTAACCGCTCGTGGTCTGTGCTAACTGTCAGCATGCTATGCTGACTGTCAGCGTGTGCTGTTTCTTTCCTGTTCGAGCACAACAACTAGTTGAGTCTTTTGGGCTATAAATAAGAGCTTTGAGCAGTGTTTTACATAACAAGCACTCCCATTCTCTCATATACAGTGAGCATTGGTTTTAGAGCTAAAATCTTGATCTTTTGATCAAGTCTTGAGTTTTGTGATCCACTAAGTGTTTTATTCACATCATTTGCATACTTAGAGTTCCTCGATACTTGTTGGAGGTCTAGAAAAGAGCTTGCAACTCATTACTCTTGGTGAACGCCCTCACTTAGACGGTTTGGTGGCGTGGCCGTTGATCTCCACATTTTAGAGGTTGTCGGAGAGGCTCGGCGTGATTTTAAAAGGCATCGGTGCTCGCCTTTCCGGAGTGGAATGCACCGAAGTCTTCGGCAGAGCGGCTAATGAGCAGCTCTGCTTCATCCACAAAATTTGAGCACAACAACTTCCTGCAGGCACATATTCTGCTTCAGCGATAGAGAGAGCTACATAATTTTGCTTTTTAGATGACCACGACACTAATGATCTCCCCAATAATTGACAACTTCCAGATGTGCTTTTTCTATCAATCTTACAACCAGCATAATCTGAATCCGAATAACCAATTAATTCAAAGTTTGCATTTTTCGGATACCAAAGCCCTAAGTTGGGGTAGTATTTTAAGTACCTAAAGATTCTTTTAATAGCAATCAAATGGCATTCCTTAGGGGCTGACTGAAATCTGGCACATAAGCAAACGCTAAACATGATATCAGGCCTAGATGTAGTAAGATATAGCAAGCTACCAATAATAGACCTATAAAGTTTAGAGTTGACCGATTTCCCATTGTTGTCCATGTCGAGATGTCCATTTGTGGCTATGGGAGTTTTGATTGCTTTAGCATCTTCCATCCCAAAACGCTTGAGCAAGTCCTTCACGTACTTCGTTTGACTCACGAACGTACCGTTCTTAAGTTGCTTGATTTGAAATCCAAGGAAGAAGCTTAGCTTACCGATCATTGACATCTCAAATTCCCTAGACATCATTTTTCCAATCTCATGACAAAAATGTTCATTAGTAGATCCAAAGATAATATCATCAACATATATCTGACAAATGAACAAATCTTTTTCAATCATTTTTGTAAAGAGAGTTGTATCAACCTTCCCAATTTTAAAACCTTTTGATAAAAGAAAGTCTCTAAGTTGTTCATACCAAGCTCGAGGAGCTTGCTTGAGACCATAGAGAGCTTTAGACAGTTTAAACACATGGTTTGGGAATTTAGAATCTTCAAAACCAGGAGGTTGTTCAACAAAAACTAATTCAGAGATCTCACCATTTAAAAAGGCACTTTTTACATCCATTTGAAATAACTTAATATTAAAGCTAGATGCATAAGCAAGAAATATATGAATAACTTCAAATCTTGCTACAGGTGCAAAGGTTTCACCAAAGTCTAACCCTTCGACTTAAGAAAAACCTTGTGCAACAAGACGAGCTTTGTTTTTAATTACTACACCAATTTCATTTTGCTTATTTCTGAAAACTCATTTTGTTCCAACTACATTATGATCCTTGGGTCTTTCTACTAAAGTCCAAACTTCATTTCTAGAAAAATTATTAAGTTCATCATGCATAGCATTAACCTAATCAGGATTACTAAGAGCTTCATCTACATGTTTAGGTTCTAGAGATGATACAAAAGAATAATGTTCACAAAAAGAAGCAATACAAGATCGAGTTTGAACACACTTACTGACATCACCCAATATCTGATCTAGAGGATGATCTTTGGTGATGGTTTGATGTTGCCTTGGTGCTTCTTCTTGTGCTGCTTCTTCTTGATCTTGCTCTGGTGGATCAATATGAGGTGATGATACATGTTGATCATCATCCTCTATATTTTCATCTTCTTGATCATCTTTTCTTGGTTTGATATCTCCAATGGTAATATTCTTCACAGCTTCTTGAAGATCTTCACCTAAAACTTCACAAGAGACTTGCTCCTTTTGAGAGCCATTAGTTTCATCGAATTCTATGTCACATGATTCTTCAATACAACTAATATTTTTGTTAAAAACACGATAAGCTTTGCTAGTGGTGGAGTATCCGACTAGAAAGCATTCATCTACTCTTCTTTGAAATTTACCACCAAAGTTTCTTTTCTTAAGGATGTAGCATTTGAAACCAAAAACTCGAAAATAAGAAACGTTTGACTTACACCCAATAAGAAGCTCGTAGGGAGTTAAATTCAGAAGAGGATGCAAATAAAGCCGATAGAATAGCAAGTGGTATGCACGGCTTCAGCCCAAAAGCGAGTAGGAGTGTCATACTCACTTAGCATTGTTCTTGCCATTTCTATTAGTGTTCGATTTTTCCTTTCTACAACTTCATTTTTCTGTGGAGTGTAAAAAGTAGAAAATTCGTGTTTAATGCCCAAAGAGTCACAAAAATCAACTAGGGTTGAATTAATGAATTCTCCATCATGATCACTATGGATTTTCTTGATGGAAAGTTTGAATTAAGTGGAAACACGTTTTGCAAAACTTTTGAAAACATCAGGGGTTTCAGATTTTTGAGAAATAAAGAAACCCAAGTATAGCGAGTAAAATCATCAACAATAACAAACCATAATTGTTACCCACGATACTTTGGAACTCAAAAAGTCTGAATAAATCCATATGCAGAAGTTCCAAAGGTTTGCAAGTTGAAAGAATACGCTTAATTGGATGTGAAGTAGCTATTTGCTTGCCAGCTTGACAAGCGCTATAGGGTTTATCCTTTCAAAATTCACATCTTTTAAGCCAACAACCAAATCGCGTTTCAAAAGCTTTTTCAGATGATGCATTCCAACATGTGCGAGTCTCCTATGCCATAGCCTTTTGAGGTTTGAGAGATAAGACATGTTGAAAGAGATGCATCTTTTGAATTAAAATCAACCAAAAAAAGATTTCCAAAATGAAAGCCTTTAAAGAATCAAGGAATTATCTTTTAAACTTTCAACTAAAACTTCTTTAGGATAAAAAATACAACGAAATCCAAGATCACAAATTTTTTTTTGAAAGAGATAAAAGATTGACATCCAATTTGACTGAAAATTTTCTTAAACACTATAGCTTCACAAGTTTCAAAAATAAATTCTGGAGTTAAATGAGATAAAGAGGAACTAGTTAGTCTTTTACAATGAAGCCAAAATCGGAGCCAACAACAAGATATGAAAAAGACAAATGTTGACCAGATTGAAAGTTTCAGATTTCAGGTTTTAGGAAAATAATTTTACACATGTAAAGGCACCTGAAAACCACGCAAATGACTTCCAAAAATTTTGAAATGAGTTAATAGTAAAGACTAATCAAAGAAAATATCATGTATAAACTTTCTTCAAATAGCCAACCAATTAAAAAAATGAAAAAATCAGTCAAAAACCACAAGAAGTCTGAAGATGCAGATTTCAGATTTGATTTGTGAAAAATCAAATCCAATTGAAATGAAAATTTGCAGAAATGATTTTTAATGTATGACACATATTTTGCAAAAAGAATTTTCCAAAAGGATTTTGCAATTAAGAGTCAAGCCTTTTTAGGTACCGAGATCTTACGAGGTCCTCTGGCATTGTCGCACAAATCTTTTGATACCCAAATGGCTCTATCTTTAGGTTTTTGAAAATGGAAATCAACAAGTTTTGCAATTAAACCCCTTCTAGAACAAGAAATCAAATAAGAGTCAAAAGAACCAATTTTGAAACGGTTAGATACACACTCATACGAATGTTGCCCTATTAAGTGACATGCGGAACATGAAGTTCAAGAGGGCTTTACAAAAGAAATGGTATAAGTGCGGTGAAATATGCGATACCTCTTACTAAATGAGTGAGCATGATTTAATTTTCCCTTTTTAAATGAATATCTATGATCTAAAAGGGGTTTAACAAGCATAGCACTACTCATATGATATCTAGTAGGGTCATGACTCAATATATTTATTTTAGTCTTAAGTTCATCATTTTCAACTTTATGTACATGAGATGATACCGTGTTAACACATAAAGCATGATGCGAATGAGAACATGACGGCATATAATCACAAGTAGATGAACTAGAAGGCATAATAATAGAATCACTAGATGAGCTAGACATATCAAATGAGGAGCAACTAGTACTAACACCATGGCATAAAGATGAGTCACTAGATAAATCATGGTATGAGTTACTAGTAACAACCGTACAAGCATGTGAATCAATAAATGAATCGATAGACAAATTATCACATGAAGTACTAGTGTCCACAAAGCTAGCATTTGAGTCTAAACTTGAATTAACACTTAAGTCATTACAAGAGGTGCTAGCATGTGAAGTGGAAGTATGTGACTCTAAGGATAGATCAATAAGCAAGTCATAAGCAACTCTATCATCTAAGGTAATTGTGGAGCTAATAGCTTCCTTGGCAAGCAAAGAATCATAAGAACTTTTCAACTCTTGAAATTCCATTTTCAAGGATGAGAAGTTATTATTTAAAGTGTTAAAACTTTTATTCATATTGCCAAGCAAGTCATTTAACTCTACAATCATATCCATAAGTTTATCATTAGAGAAGTTAGTATTTGATACCGTCGAGTCACATGCAATAAGGCATATAAATTTGTCATGAGATGAAGACTTTGATCTTGATGCTTTCTTTCTAGCTTTCTTTGAGCTCTTCTCGCAAGAGTTCGCCTTTGTCTTTCTTAGGCGAAACAAGTCGATGACGTCTTTGAGCTTGCTAGAAAGCTCTCGATCCTCCACAATGAAATCATCATTCTTAATATGCTCGGAGGTGGAATGTATGTCCTTCTCCTTGGACATAGCCTCATTTGACATAAGCATGTCAATGAGCTTGCTCGGTGAAGTGTCGGAGAGGTCACCATTTGCAAGAGTGGTAATGAAGTCTCCGTAGCGATCTTCCGGTAACACCTTAAGCAATTTTCTACAAATGTCTAGATTGGAAATATTAGCGTCGTGGGCTTTGAGTTCATTTGTGATGTTGATCAAGCAATCATATATGGTGGAGAGTGTATCATGCTCCAACATCACAAATGCCTCATAATATTGCATCAAGAAGCGCACCTTAGCATGCTCAAAACTAGATGTGCCCTCAAAGATAGACTCAAGGGTGGTCCAAACATCGTGAGCGGTTGAACGATCACTCACTAGTTCGAGCACATCATTGCTAAAGGATCTAAGAAGCACATATTTAGCATTTGTAATTAAGAGGAGAATATCCTTATCCGAAATCAACAGATAAGTCACACCCTTCTCCACTAAGCTCCATAAATCCAAACTCAATGCCTCAAAATAAGTGTCCATAATAATCTTCCAACGAAAGTAATGTGAGCCATCAAAGTGAGGAGCAATCAATCAAAATCCTCTACCGAGTCCATCCTTTCTCTCTAGGTGGTAAAGCCCATAAATGAGAGACTCTGCTTTGATACCACATCTAGGATCGAGGATGCCGACTAGAGGGGGTGAATATGAGGCTTTAAAAACTTCAAATCTAAAACAATTTTTTGCAAAGAAAGAACAAATCAATATATATTGCAAAATAGAAGAGAGTAGAAGACAAACACAGGATTTTTCCCGAGGTCTCGGAGACTCGCCCGGTCTCCCATAATCCTCGTTGAAGCACTCAAAAGAATGAGTTTTGCTTCAATATCCACGAAGGATATTACTCACTAGTGGTTGCTCCTTGTCCACTCCGGAAAGGCAAGCACTGATGCCTTTTACAAACACGCCGAGCCTCTCCAACAAACTCCAAACTGGAGAGGTCAACGGCCACGCCACCAAACTGTCTAGGTGAGGGCGTTCACCAAGAGTAACAGGTTGCAAAGTTTCTTCAAGACCTCCAACACACACCAAGAAACTGTAGATATGCAGAGATGATGCGAACAGAACACTCGGTAGATCACAAAAGCTCTCGACTTGATCAACAGATCAAGATTTTAAACTCCAAAACAAATACTCAAGTGCATGTATGAGAAGAGGGCTGCTTGGTGTGTAAAACATCTGCTCAAAGCCTCTATTTATAGCCCAAAACATCAAAAGAGCCGTTGTGCACGAGCTGTAAAATCAACAGTGCAAACTGACAGTCAGTATGACAAACTGACAGTCAGTTTGGGTCATGACCAGAAAGAAGTAAAATCCGGAGAAAACTTAGCTAGCCGTTTGAGGTCGTATATGGAAATAAAATAGCACAAACTGACAGTCAATTTCTACCTCAACAGCTGACAAAAATTACGGATAAAACTTTGCTAGTCGTTTGTGGTCGTATATGGAAACTAACACATCATACTGATAGTCAGTTTCGACCACAAAAACGACCAGTTAAAACAGAATATCAAAAACAACAGTTCGAGGTCGAACCTCATACTGACAGTCAGTTTGAAAAACTGACAGTTAATTTAGTTCAAAAAATTTTGGCTCAAAAAGCACCTTTTCTAGACAACTGTCAGTTAACAAAATTGACAATTCAAACTGACAGTCAGCATAGCAAACTGACATTCAATATAGATAAAAATAGTTATAACTTTTAATCCAGAGATCTGATTTAAGAGTTTAATAGCTTGTTTGAAAGATAATTAAAAGGGCTATCTTTTTGTCAATAGAAGCAAAAGCCATATCTATCTAGATCTTTTTAGAAAATGTAAAAGCTATTCTGCTATCAAAAACTTATCTGAAAACCAAATCTTTTCAAAACAAATCCAACCGAAAAGAATGCAATGCAGTGATCTAAGAGTTTCTCGGTTTATGTTGGAAATGTAGAGAGGACTTACAACCCCTCTTTATAGTACGGTTAAAACTAAAAAATAATTTCCTAAACCGATAAACCTCTGAACACCGAGATCGGTAAAAATTAATACGCATTTTACCTTAAGTCTTTTGTAGCTTCATTCTTGGCGACCTTGCACTTGCGACCATAGCTCGCGACCTTGGACTTGCAACCTCGGACGACACTGCGATCTTGTGCTTTCGACCTCAGCTTGCGACCTTTTGCTTGCGACTTGCAGATCCTCCAGATAGCTTAGGTCTCTGCGGCTTTCTACTTGGCGACCTTGTTCTTGCGACTTTGGCAATACTACGACCTTAGGCGAAATAGCTCTTAGGTCTCTGCATACATATAACTCAAAGACATGATTAGATGAAAAACACTGAATGTCATCAATAATCAAAATCCACAATAATAAGGGCCTAGATGCAACAGAAACTTGGCAACATTATTTCTAGCCTAAAGAATTTGTTATCCACTCTGATCATGAATCTTTGAAACATTTAAAAAGTCAGAGTAAGCTGAACTGTAGACATGTTAAGTGGGTTGAATTCATTGAAAATTTTCCCTCTGTTGTCAATCATAAGCGAGGCAAAGATAATTTAGTCATTGATGCATTGTTCGAAGACATGCTTTGCTCTAACTAGATGTTACAGTGCCTAGATTAGATATTTTGAAAGAATTGTATGTGACTGATCATGACTTTTCTAAACCATATGATAAGTGTAGTGATGGAAAAGGTTAGGATAAGTATCATGTCGATGTTGGATTTCTTTTTGAACAAACAAATTATGTGTTCCAGATTTTTCTGTTTGTCTTCGTTTGTTATAGGAGGCACATGCAGGTGGGTTAATGGGGCACTTTCGTCTGAAGAAGACACTTGCAATTCTGGCTGACCACTTTTATTGGCCAAAAATGTGACATGATGTGGAGAGTTTTGTGACCTCCCTCACCTCCCGTTGGCCCATCCCAACTTGTATGGCGGTAACAACTAAAGCTCTTCCTCTAGTGAACTCCCCTCCTTAATATACCTAACAACAATAAAGGTAGAAGATTTAGGTAGCAGCACATTCTCATATAAATCAAGAGAAAACTCAATAAGAAGAGAATTCACATGTGTTTGGAGTTTCTTAGCATGGTTCTTTGTAATTGGACCCTTATAATCTAACCGTGGCAGAGAAGTGCTAAAGCTAGGGATGTCCTCATTAGAATACTCTAGTCCAAACATTCTGGCCAAGAGCACCAAAAAGTTGGAGAATAATAAAAAAAGAGAAAAAAAATAAATATGTGTTTCTTCTTGTCATAAAGGGGGCAATTAAGTAGATTTAGTATATTTGGTGGTTTTGTGATTGTTTGGCTTAGTGATTGTTTACTTTTAACTCTTCATGTTGATTTAGCTAAAATTGTTTAAAAAGATCAAGTTTCTTCTTTTCTAAGTTTGAAAATTGATGCACCATACACTTGCATTTAGATTTAAATTGCTTTTATCAACTCCCTCTGATTTGTTGGGAATCGCCATATTAATTTGTTGTTTGATTTCTCGATACTATGTTATTCTCAATTAATGATCGCCATTATTCTACTCTCATTTTTTGCTGGAGAACAAGCAAATTGCTAGCTTGGGGGATTTTTATAAGTGTTATATTCGTATACATTTTACCTTAAGTTTGTAGCTGTTTCGGCACTAAATTTGCATTCGACTTGCAATTTTTTGTGCGTTTTTTCAAGATATCAATAATCTTCTTTGACGAGTGTGTTTATTATGTTTCAAGGTTGAGTGTATCAAATTTGAAACAATTCCGACAAAGGATGAAGGTAGAACAAACTCCGAGAAGTGAAGAAGGAAAAAAATCAGCATGAGCACCAACCAGAGGGGAGCAAGGGTGCGAGCACGCTTGTGCTTGCTGCAAGCACACCCATGCCCCTAGGCGTGCTCACTGTTGTCCCAAGTTGCATCATGTTATTTTATGTGGTTTCAAACTCGTTTTTGGCAAGTTTCTTTTCTAGGAGTTGTATCAAACTTTTTAGGCGTAAATAGAAAAGCAATTGGGTTAGTTTATCCTCCACCACCAATCCACAATTAGTTTTACGGTTCGTTTAGAGCCTCTCTCTCTGATTAGATTTAGTTTTAGTTGAGTTCTTATTGTTCTTCGTCAATTATAAAGCCAATGTGGACGACATTTATTTTTTTGTTAATCAATTTGATATGATTTCTCTAATTCTCTGTATCTTTATTGTTTTGATGGCTATTAGTAAGTAGTTTTCCCTCTATAGGTAGGTTAACCTAATTTCTAGGGCGTGATTTTGGTTTTGGTTTTGTTTGCAAGTTTACCATCTTAATTGCTTGAAATTTATTCTCTAAACCCTGGATTATGTTGTTCATTTACAATATTGTTCGTACTCTATGAGACGATTGATATTTATACGTTAGAGCAACCTGTGATTGTTGTATTTTAACACTAAATCTAGGGTTTGGAAGAGATTTTTCACCTTACCGAGTTAGAGCAGCAGGTGTGGTCCTCTTTGATTGTTATTGGGATTTGGAGCCAATAATGTAATTTGTTTCCTTTAAAATCTTTGATATTAATTGGCATTCAATTGATCTTTACTACAAATTACGTCTGATGGTTATAGAATTCCCGAAACTCTAGGTTTCTCTCTCCATTCGAAAACCCTAATTTTTGTAGATTCTAAATTCTAAATCCTAGTTTAGTTGTAGTTTCTAGATTTGCTGTCACAACAATTTTCGCTCTGGCTTAATTAGCAATCTTAATATAAAGGATGATAACATTTGTTTCCTATGGAAATCGACTATCAAGTGTTCAAGAAACAACTGTTTACTTGCAATTATTATTAAGCGCACCCTTTAGGAGCGTTTTAGCTAGTTCAGATATATCAGTTGAAAAAATATTATCTACAGTTTTTAATATTTTATTGTACCTAAATAACTCTTAATTTACCTTAATAATCTTTATCTAACTTAATCTATCTTAAAAATCCTTAATATATATTAATCACTCTTCTAATAATATTATTAAGCAGACATGGTCTAGTGGGAAGCTCAATTTGAGCTTCTCTGTGAGTTAGTTCTATACCACCATTTTTGTATTCCCTAGTCTGACCCTATGATGAAATCCAGTCCACCAAACAACTCATCTTTCAAAGATCATGTGTAGGTGAACCAGAATGGGTTTGGTACATGCAACCAAACAACTCCATTTATTGTCTCTAAAATATCCCCTCCACCCGAGAGTTTTGAGACTGTCAGGTGGGCTTGAGTGCCAAACTCAGGCCTGAAATAACTAACCACTCGGTCCGAAATAGATTAGGCCTACTTCTCCCAGCCCAGCCCAGCCCAGCCCAACCACCTTGTCTCTCGTGTCTTATAGAATAAGACTAAGTCCAATGCGGGCGCCCGACCCAACACTCGCATTGGAAAAATATATTTTTGTAAACGTATGTGAGAAGACATCTGGAGAGGCTGCAGGCGCCTGAAAATTTTTTATCTCGATTTTCCTGTGATCAAATTGTATACAATTTTTGTTTCTTGATTTATGCATTGATCTAGTTTAAATTAGATCTTAATTATATTTAGAAAATTGTAGCTCTTTCATTTATCTTCATATAGAAACTAAATATCACTTAAGTTCGATTTTGAAATTAAAAATTATTTATGTTTTATTAAACCACTTAAATTCTAATAACTATTTAATTTACTCGTGAGCCCATGCGAGAAGTCTCCTCAAACGCCTTTGTATTAGAGTAGTGATTGTTTCGGGTGATGCTTCGTACATATGACACAAAATATATGAAGAATATTCCTCTAGAGAGCCTGTCCATGTGTTGATGCATTGGAGTCAGTATAAGGCAAAGTTCAACACGCGCGCCCGAGTTGGCGCCCGCGATAAAAAATTATTTTTTTTGTTAATAGGATAGAGAAGACGCCTTCCGAGGCAGCATGTGTCGGATTTTTTTTATTTTTTTCTTCGATTTTGGTGCGAGTAAATTATATACAATTTTTATTTCTTAATTTATGTATTATTCTAATTTAAATTAGATCTTGATTATATTTAGAAAGTTGTAAATTTTCTAATTATTTTTATATAAAGACTAAATATCATATATATTCAATTTTGAAATTAAAAATTATTTATGTTTTATTAAAATCGTCTCAATTCTAATAAATATCTAATTTATTCTTGAGTTCATATAAGAAGTCTTACTAGACACCTTTATAAGAAGTCTTACTAGACACCTTTGTATGGGAGAGATGATGTTTCAGTTTTGGCACAAATGATAGTGCAGTTGACTGTGGGCAAGGAAGCGGCCGCAAGAGTACACCCAAATAACCCTTGTCGTCGTCTTTACATTTCATCGTCTCGAGGCGGAAGGGGAGGCTCTAGGGTTTGCCAATTCAAAAGGAGAGAGAAATAGAGATGTCGCGGACGCTGGTGCAGCCGGTGGGGCAGAAGCGGCTGACGAACGTGGCGGTGGTGCGGCTGAAGAAGCACGGCCTCCGCTTCGAGATCGCCTGCTTCAAGAACAAGGTGCTCTCATGGCGCTCGCGCGTCGAGAAGGACCTGGACGAGGTGCTCCAGTCCCACACGGTCTACTCTAACGTCTCAAAGGGTGTCCTCGCCAAGTCCAAGGACCTCGTCAGGGCCTTCGGCACCGACGACCAGACACAAATCTGCCTCGAGGTAAAACCTTGTTCCTGCGCACTTGCATATCTTACTAGTACTAAATGGTGCCAGGTGGATTTGGAATCTTTGGATAGCGGGAATTGATAGGTGGAATCGTCAATTGTTGAAGTGGAGGCATTTGCTCCCATGACTGGCAATTGATGGGAAGCGTGGGCATTGTTTGGATTGATGGGTAAAATCTTGTTCCTAAATGCCACTAGGTGGGTTTGGATAGCGGGAATTGATAAGTAGGATTGGCAATTGTTGGGTGGGAAGTATTTGCTCCCTCCCATGCTTGGATTATGGGAATTGATTGGGAATGGGATTCTCACCAACTCTCACCAAATTAATACTGGGGGAGGGGTGGGAAGTGGAGGTGCGATTGGGACTTGGTAGGATAGCAACTCGCATGCCCCTATCTGCAACCAAACAGCACTGCAGCCAGGCCATGTGGTCCTGTGATTTCATTTTCAGAAACTTGATTTCACATTTTGACTGTATGCTTTGATCTGAACTTGATTTTGCTCTAAATATATGGCCATAAATCTATGCCTAGATGGTAGGTTATTTTGATGACTGGTTAAAAGGTGTAAGTGGGGTGGTTGTCTAAAGTGTAACTTTCCTTGTTGGTTCTAGATATTGGAGAAAGGAGAGCTCCAAGTCTCTGGGAAGGAAAGAGAGGCCCAGCTCTCCAGTCAGTTCCGGGATATTGCGACTATTGTGATGGAGAAGACTATTAATCCCGAAACCCGGAGCCCGTACACCATCACTATGATTGAGCGTCTTCTGCATGAGATACATTTCGCTGTGGATCCAAATCTCAGCTCCAAAGAACAGGTAACTACCTTTTTGGACATGCTGTGTTAAAATAACTCTAGTTTTTCTTTTCTTCTTCCTTTTACATATCCAGTCATAAACCATAAGTTTTTTACATCTGTTTTTTTTATCTGCCTTTTGGACTTTACAGGGGAAGTGTACTTAACTAAATGGAAAGTGTTTTTTGTTTTCAATCTTCCTTGGTTCACTCTTTTTCCCTCCTCGCATCGTGTTGGGTTTTGCAGGCATTAAGGGTTATCAAGAAGCTGACAGAGCATTTCCCCATAAAGCGGGCACCATTGAGAGTGCGGTTCAGCACACCTAAGTCCAAATTTGCCAGTCTTATGGAGAAGCTTGATGAGTGGAATGCTACTGTTATTTCAAAGGTCGAGTCTGGCAGTCAGCCTTCTGTGGTTAGTCCATACGTCATGTTGTCTCTTGTTATTACTATGTCACTTAACTATTAATATATTATTGACTGTTGCTCATTGTCAGTGTCTCCATCTAACTTAAATTATATTACTAACTAGGGAGAATCCCGCGAGTCACTGTGGGCTATAATTAACATGTTGTTTCAAACTTGCAGTGTTAGAATAGGGTGGCATGTTATTTTATTACTTACAGCTGTACAGTTATTTTTGGCAACATATGTAATGTGCATATACTTACAACTTTTTCTTTGATCAAGTCTTGCATTGTTCGTTGCAAACTTCCAGTTACACAGTTCCTTATAGTTCCATCTCTAAAAGTTACATCAGTGCATCTACTTACAATTTTTTCTTTGACAAGTCTTACATTATTCCTTACAATTACATCATTCCTTACAATTACATCATTCCTTATAGTTCCATCTCCAAAAGCTTCAGTAAAGTGTTGCACGTTGTGGAAGCCAGTCACAAACAACGATCCTACTCAAAATAGTCCGCCACAATAGTCTTTGATGCTCTCTTCACCTTTTTTCCCGTAATCTTTCCACGTACTGCTGTCTTGGCCTCGTTGACAGAGACATTGCCCGCTCCTGAAGTGATATCATCAAATCTCATATATGCTAGACCTTAATAAAATACCAGCATCTAAAAAATATATGTACTTGCATCTTGTAAAGTAAATTGCATAGAAAAACCTACCAAAACATTTAGTACTCCACCAAGAATAAAAAGACTTCAAGATTGCTGCACCTATTTCCTGAATGGGGAAGTTCATAACTAAGCCCACCCCAACAGAATTATCTCAATTCTCAGATATCCCCAAGAAGAAATTTAAGATACTTGCATACCTATGTATTAAAAACCTCCCATTATTTTACTTTTAAATATAGCAACTGTTTATTAAAATATTATTGAAATACAGTTACGGACATGTGGGTCCCATGTGTTAATGACGGAGATTTTTTATTCTTTTTCCTCTTCCTCCCCCCACACCCCCCCCCCTCATTTCATGTCCTTCTTTGCTTCTCTCGGCGGCGGTGGCGGTGCTGGGTGTGTGCATTGGCAGCGAGGCCCGATGGGACACATATTGTGATCCGGTGAGGGGAAATCTTGGTGTGTTAGACGAGTTGAAATCCCTGTTGGGTCGCTGTAATGATTTCTCGGAGGAAAGCTCAAATTGTCTTTTTATGTGAATTTTTTGGTATGGTTCCTTGTGTAGTTCACCCAGTATTGGGCTTTGCTTCAAATTGGGCCTCTCTTGGTAGTGGCGGTAGCGATGAGGCTTGACAGTGGCTTTGGGCGCGGCCATGAGGCCCAGCAGCAGTGGTGCACATGGAGGAGGCGAAGGGGATCATCATGAAGAGGTTGTTGTGGAAAGACAACTGCTATCGAAATAAACTAAATCGGTTGCTTTTCTTCGAAAGACTCCTGAAGAGGTTGTCAAGGAAAGACAGTAAGGGTCGTGCTCAAACAACCATTGATTAATGTACAAGGAGCCAGAAAGAAAAAGAGGATGCATATGCACATAGCCAATTTTTCTACGAGTGTGGTGTACCATTCAATGCCGCCAACTCAAAGTTTTGAGATTATGATCGAGTCCATCGGTCAATTTGGACCTGGGTTAAAGCCTCCTAGTTTTCACAAGTTACATGTGCCTCTCTTTAAGAAGTCAAAAAAGCAGATAATAAGTTGAGGGAGAAGCATGAGTTGGCCTAGAAGCTGTATGTTGCACTCTCATGTCAGATGTCATATGGATGGACAGATAGGAGTAATTGGCACGATTAATTTCCTTGTCAATAGTCCGGAAAGGACTTTCTTGGAGTCTATTGATGCATCAAATCTATCACATGATGTAGTGATGTTAGCAAACTTACTAGAGAAAAGAATTGAAGACATTGATAGGGAGAAAGTCGTTCACGTAGTCACCGATAATGGTGCTAACTATAAGGCAGTGGGACTTGTGCTTCACATTGTTTGGACCTCATGTTGGAGGACATTGGGAAGTTGAAAGAGTGTAAGAAACATATTGAGCATTCAAAGCGTGTCACCACATTTATTTACAGGTATGAGAGGTTTCTTGACGTAAGAAGAGAGAAGACAGGTGAGAGGGATCTTGTGAGACCCCGAGCTACTCCATTTGCTATAACATTCCTCACTTTGCAAAGTTCGTACAAGCATAGAGATACTTTGGGACGCATCTTTGTTAGTGAGGATTGGAGTAGTCTGTGACATTGTGCTTTCTTCTAGATTTTGGAATTCCACTGAAGATTGTATAAGAGCATCAAACGCTTATTGTCATGGGGATGGTTGATGTTGTTGCCAGCAATGGCGGAGGTTTCTGGAGGTATGGATCTTGTGAAGAAGAAAATCAATGACTCTCGCAAGAAAGCCCGGACTACTCAAGAAAGTGATGGATATTGTTGAAAGGCGGTGTGTGAACCAAATGGTGCAAAAATTATATAGGGGTGCATTGTTTTTTAATCTAAGCAAGTTTTTTGACATCCAAGGCAAATGATTGTGCATATGCTTCCAAGCTACAAATAATTTTCAATGATGTGCTTGAAATAATGGTCCTTGTTGATGATTTACTTGCAAGGATAAGTGACCTAGCTAATGAATATGAGAACATGGGAGGTAGCTTTGGAAAGCAATTAGCGATCAAACAACAAAAACAATCCCCGTAAGTAGTACTAACTTTTGTGTATTCAAGCTAATTTTCTTTTTAAGCTTCTAAAACCTAAGTTTGATTCTTGACATTTTAGTTGATCGGTGGGGTGCCTTTGGTGGGCATGCTATCGAGCTCCAAACCTTTGAGTTCATAACTAAGCAACATTATGTATTAGTAGATGATTATATGTTGTTAGGAAGCAACATCTTATTTATATTGTTTTTGTTTTGTTTGCTATTTATGGATCCATACGAAAAAAAGGAATAAGTTAGAGCACAAGAGATTAAATGATTTGGTTTACATTTAATATAACCGGAAGATTTCAAGTAGATTTCAAAAGTGAGCGTGTAGAAGGAACCAACGTTAACACATTGATCCTAGAAGACTTTCAGCGGGACAATGATTGGTTGACAGTGGTGCTGAAGTTCATGCCAGGGATGATCTTTACTGGGCTTCATGTTGATGAAGCGACTGGTGCATCAAACATGCTTGAGGGTTGTAATGTTTCTAGGAGAGCTCATGGTGATGTGATAGGCTATTCTCGACGTGGAAGCCGGATTCAGACTGATGAGCCAGATTCAGACAATAAAGAAGCCAGACTTTTGTGATTGATGATGAAGATGTTGAAGGTGCTTATGGCTAGGTTCCACTTACTACTCATGAGAGTGGTGGACCGAGTGGTAACGAGGGTCATATGGATGATTTAAGGTTGGATGATATTTGAGACGTGGGTGGTGTAATAATTACTTTTGGTGGCTTTGATATTAGACTTGGTGGTGTCTTTGAGATTATACTTGTCGTTGTTATTAGACTCATTGTGGGGGCCCACCCATGAACAGGCCCTTATACACGCAACTCTTGCAGAAGTACATAATTAATTTACAACAATAAGTTTGCAAACACCGTGATTGGACTACTGCCTTAATTTATAATCCTGGTCGACAGGGCCCAAATAGTATTTAGGAGTAATTTTCCAAAACACGCACGGTGCACCTTGCTCACAGTTGAGCCAAACTACATTACGCGGCTTTAGAAGACCTGGTCGAATTTGTCATGGTGCTGAGCTAGCTCAGCCTCAAGTGATTCTAGATTGGCTTCATTTTCCTCTACTGAATAATAACTTCGGAGTGAGTACAGTGTACTCATCAAGCCAATTGTAGTTGAATGCATTTACAGTTATATAAAGGGTAAACCTAATGGAAGGTCCGTGGAGATAATCATAACACAATAGATCATGAAATACTACAGTAGTGTATGTTGTTGCAGTAAATTAGTTAATCATTCAAATAAATGGAAGCTTACTGTCATTAAATTCTTAAGAAGGTAAATTCAACATAACCATATTCAAAACATTAACTGCAAAGCTACTTGTGTCATACCACATGATAAACTCATTTGACCAGCACATACCCTGAATTTGAGGGTACAGAGTACTCGAATATATTTCTAAAACTCTACAGAGGCGTACTACTTCCCCACAAATTACTTCAACTGCTACTGTCAGGGCATATGCATGCAACTTAACCCATGGCCATGCAATTTCACTAAAGACTAAGGTATCAAAATGCTGCATGCAATAATCTGACAGTAACTATGAGTTTAGATTTGAATTGAGTAGAGTTAGAAACAGGCTTAGCAACAAATGGCTGCCAGAAGAATTCAGAAGGGCTGGAGCTGAAATTGGGATGTGACTCATGCTACAATTTAGGTTAATTTGCAATGGTACTATGTTATTTACTTATTTAATTGTTGGCTACAATATATAATCTGTCCCCTATTGTTGCCTAGGTGGGCACCTAGGCATCCAGGTTGTCCTGAGGTGCCACACCTCACTGGGGTGCCGTGATAATGTTGGACTGTGCGTGTACTCGCAAATCGACTTGTGTGCTGAGAAAAGTGTCATCCTGGGGGCGGCGATACTTGGTTAGAAGGATTACAACCTAGTAGAATATACTGACGGTTACACTTTAAAGATGTTCAAATGGTCAATTATGTTTTTAATGACGTGGCTTAATCAGGAGACATGTTTGTAAGCCAGAAATAAGAAAAAAAAGGATAAACCTAGGATGGATGTTTTCTGTGATTTTTCTTCACTGTCTTGGTTAGCCCATCAAACATTACATGGCAAGTAAACACTTAATCTCATCTTTCATAGATTTGGTGAACTAATTTTGATTTTTTTTCTCACATTTCAATGCCATTTCACAAATTTGCAATCGCTTGGAATTTTGAATGCCATAAATGATGGTATAGCCAGGAAATAATCCTTATGGCATTATGTGCTCCATGATGTATTCAAGATATGAACTCCACTTAGGCCCACTGCTCCTTGGTGTCTACTTTGCAAAACCAATGTCATTGTTTCAGATGTTACAATACCGTTCTCTTGTGCTTAACCTTAGTATTGGTGTTCTGTTCCACCTTTGATTATGTGAAGAATGTTTTGCAGGTCTGCGAGATTGAGCCATCTGTCCTTCACTCATGTGAGGAGCCATTGAAGAATGTGCAAGGGAGGGTGGAAGTTCTTTCTGTCTCAACGCATGCTGAAGGTAGTTCATCTGTTGACCAATACGATGATGGAGAAGAGTCCCAATCAATGCCTGTGAAGGAATCCAATACTGTTGTTCAGCTAAGTGAGGCAATGCAGAAACAGAGCATTTCTAATGAGGCAGAAAGGCAGAGTCAAGGGCAAGGCAAGCAGAGAAGATGCAGAGAATGTGATGTACTTGTGGAAGACAATTTGTACAGGGAGCACTGCAAAACTGGGTGGCACAAACACAACTACACACGTCATAACAATGGGCTTCCTCCTCTTACCCAAGAGGAATGTTTGGTAGAATTTGAACTGGCTAATTCCAAGAAGGATCTGAAGGACTACGATTTTTGAGGTGAGTTGGAAGTTACCCTGAGATCTTGTATCATGCCTTTCAGTGAATTTGGAGACATCAAGAACTTGCATTTTAACGTAGAATGCCACCCTGGATATGCCAAGGTAAATTTGATAAGTCTGCTCTTTGCATTGTATATTCCTGATTACGATCTAACACACTTAAAAGTTCTATTACAAAAACTATTGGTTCTCTGTACATCTGTGAAATGTTTTTGTCTAAGCTTAACAGACAGGACACCCTCATGTACAGGTGATTTGTGGTGCTAATTCGTAGTCCGGAACATTTGATAATGGCATCCAAAAGTTATCTGAGGTTTATGGTTTTACTGTTTATTTTTGCAAGATTGTGCCAGACTGCCAGCAGCTGAGAATAACTGTTTTACCTTTTGTTTACTTGATTAATTATCCATCTTCCATATTCTCTGCTTTAAATTATCCCTACTAAGGCTTTCGTCTATAATGTAATGACATGTTTTTCTGTACTGATCTATATAGAGATTTCATTTTTACTGAAATATATTCCTTGAATAATGTGGATAGCATGTGCGTGCTAAGTGCTTACTGGTGTATCTAGCATCAAAGTACAATGATGCTGCATTGGATAAATACATTGCTATTTATGAGAAGCTACTTTTCAAAAATTATTGCCTTATATTTTTAATGTTATCTGGTCCTCGTTGTCTAGTGAATTTTAACTCTTTTCTTTACCATGTTTTCCAGGCATATGATGTGCTTGTGACATGACGTGGTCTTCTTTTTGTTTCCAAGGACATACATGGTCAAATAGCTGATGGGTGCTCTCTGCTGCTGAATGCTGTATAGTGAACAGGAAACAACAGTTGTGATGTGCTTGCTAGATGTTAAAATGGGATGGTTCCATTACAATGTCTAACGTCAAAGCTGTTTCGTAAGCTGAACCTGGCTGCTGTATAGTTTGGCTAAGTAAACTTGATGGCACTGTTAGATGTCTGGCACTATTAGTTGTTTGTTTGTTCTGTAATAGCATGGTATGATATACTATTCACTATGCCAAACTTCGGCTTGTTCCAAATTTGGTCATCAATTTCTTATCTCCAATTTTAGCTGGTTTTGGTAAGAAAATGAACTAGGACCTGGGCAACATTTGTGAGCATTTCAAACTTTTGGGAACTATTTAAATACCAGCCAAAGTTGGTTATCAATTTTTGGTGAGGCAAATTGGGCTATAAACACAATGTCTTGGAACAGGGGTGCTCTGAATTTGTGTTGCATAATCAAATCGTATTGTTTAGCAACCGAAGTTTAACCTGCAGGTTACATGTATTTGCTAATATTAAAAGGACATTTGGCACCTACTACTATCCTCACCGTCCATTTGCATTCAGATTTGTGCATTTTATTTTGTAAAAAAATTGACTTGAAAGATCAAATCATGTAGTTGCAGAATAAAAAAAAGTCCATTTGCAACTCCACTAATACTATCTCCAATGGGAAGGCACCAGTCAGCATGTGTTGGCATGGCTCGGCTAGTGCTCACCGCTATCTTGGTGCTATCTTGGTGCAATTCGACGGCACTCGCATGGGGTAGAGCTGCAGGTGGCCGTCGATCGTGCAGTAAGCAAAATTGCACCTTTGGAGCAAGGAGCGGTGTGGTGTGACGCGGTTCGTGGGTTTCACAAGATTTTTGTTCATGTTCACTGTTCCTCTCGAAAATAATATACTGACATTTGTGGCCAAAAATTAGAGGTCCACTTGTTTGTCTGATAGATGTTGTCACATTGGTTGTGCATAAAAAGATGCGCATTGGCCCCACAAATCGCTTGAGTAGTGTGGGTGCGCCCCTTGCTTCGCACACCTACCTATCAGTGCTCGACGCGTAATCAATGATTGGTGGATCCCCTATTGTACAACCTTGTATGTTAGTGACACAAAAAAGTAGCTATCAGTTTTTGTTGAAAAAGTTTTTTTTTTGTTCAAGGTGGTGTGATTCACAGTCGTAGACAGATAGGTCCAGTGTTTTGTTGGCTCACCAATCAACTAAATTTTTTTTGTTTCCTAAGAAAACTAGTCACTGTTAGTGGTACAAAGAAATTGCTATGAGAATAGTCATTGGATAATTTTTGTTAGTTTTTGTTGAAATATTTTTCTAGTAGGCCCACAGTTAGTGGTACAAAGAAATTGCTATGAAAATATAGTTGTTGGTGTCGACGATTGGGACTCGGGATTTTTAGTCGATCTTACACAGATTTATAAGTCGAAAGTGGAGACCTTTTAGAATGTTTATCAGGTAAGTTAAGATAAGTATGAAATGGAGACACAAAGAATTATACAGGTTCGGGCCCTCAATAGATTGAGTAACAACTCTACGTCCTGTGGTGGTTTCATTATGTATGAGAATGTTTACAGAGGAAGAGAGATTACTACAGAAGTTGGCACTCTCTCAATACTTTTGCCTATTGTCTATTGCTTGAGTTGTTCAAGTCTTCGATTTCTTCTGCTCCTGTACATCTGTCACTCTTTTATACTAATCGAAAGGATGCCAATGTAGAGCAATTCTGGAGGTTTAGATGGTTGCTAATATGCAGTTGCATAATTGCACTTTAATCTTTATCTCCTCGTCGGTTAACATGTATAGTTATAGATAACCGCACATCCTAACCTCTTGATGGTTGTCTTCAAACGTGGGAGAGGAAGTTATCTTATGCTTGAATCGTGACTGGAAGACTCAGTTACTACTTAACCTCTAGTGATATCCTGATCGCGCATAGCCTGCGACCATAATCTGGTCTTGAGTCCGCATCCTTCTGGTCACGGGAAGATAGTCCCCGCGGTCAGAGTATTTTGCTAGAATTCAAGCCCCCATATCATATCCGAAATATCTTAGATACGATGTAAATAAATAAATGACTAGTTCGAGTAATAATTCTCGTCAGCTAGCCCCCAAATTTGAAGTGGTAAAAATATTATTACTTCGAATTTAAAAACTCTTGGATACAGTACCCGACGCTTCGCCTTCTCTTGTTGTACTGTACACCGTATGACGGTTAGTTTCCCAAGAAGAACTTTGGGTTTATCTTGACAGGAAATCACGAAGTCTTTTCCCACATAATCGAGGCAAAATGTGAGTGCGTTTAGGAGTTCGAGGCCTCTGTGAACACGAACCGTCTCCTCTGGCCCTTATAAATATTTGAGCTCTTTGGTTTCTAAAACTCACAAGTTTTCACTCGCTAAGTCCTTAGAACTTCCTTTCATCTTCCAACTCCAAATCTTCTCCTTTGTTCTCGTCTTCAATGGCGAACCAAAGCTCAAAACAAGTTGTTGAGAGTGATGGAGAGGATTTGGATATTGAAGGCACCATTGCAGAGATGATCCAAAAGGTAATCTTCTTTCGAAACATCTATTTGAATCTTCATTCTTTTTAGCAGTATTCTTCAGAGTAATGCATTCTAAAATTCTTTAGGTGTTCGATGATTCTTCATCTTCGAAGAAGTGTTTCGGGGTTGATGCTGGATCGTCAAGTGGAATTTCATTGGAAATACTGATGAAGATTGAAGACTGGGTTGTCTCATTACCCCAATCTTTTGATCTGCACCCATCTGCGGGTGTGTCAACTGCCATTGTGCCCACAGTGTCTTTGACACCAAGTTCTTTGGGACCAAGGTTTTAAGATTTTTGATATTTCCTCTTAACTGAATTGCATAGTTAAGTATGGCTCAATTTCATTTTGAAAATGCAGGAATGTTGGTACCATTCTCGAGCCAATTCCTTCAGTATCCCAACCAACAGCTGCCTCCAAGGTAAATACTCTCTTATCTTTGACCTTGTTGGATACATCCTGTGATTAACTCATGGTCTTACAGGATGAGAAGGCTTTGTGGGTCCTCAACGAACAGCTTGCTGGATCCAGGTTCTTCTTAGGGAGAAGACTGCTTTATGCAAATCCTCCCAAGAAGAACAAGAGATCATGGAGGCACGCCTCGCCAGTCGACAATGCTGTCTCAGAACTACCCTGACAGTCATTGAGCTCCTGACAGAAAGCCTTCAGAGAGCTCGTGAAGAAATAAGATTAACTCGCGAAGAGAAAGACTTTGTACAAGATCAAAGGGACCTCTCTGACGCGATCATGGCTCACTGCTTCATTTCAGTAAGAGGCTACGTTGACAGACTAAGGGACGTCACAAGCTCCCTTGGGGCAATTAGTGTTGATCCCTCCAACATTAACTTATCCCTAGGAGAACTTTGTAATTTACTTTCAGGTCAGGTCGATGCTTTGGTCGCCTGCATCCCTTTTCTATGTAAAGAATGCAAGAAATAAAATTCCTTTTCTTTACATCTTGACTCCTTTTTTAATGATTACGTATAATATATAATCATCAGTTAGAGTTCTTATATTCTCTGTGTGAAAAATGGTTACAGGTAAATGCTTCTGCGACCAAAACATACACAGGTAATAAGTATTGACGAGGATTGATACCCGAGCTAGATCAAATAAATACACGACTGGTTCAGGACAGATTCGAACCAGACAGGTGTCTGTTGATGCGAACTCAAGTTACTACGAAAAGCACAGACGTGTGGTCGCAAGCTTTACGCGATCAGACCATAGACAGTGCGTGGTCAAGAGTTCGTATGCCATATGCGAACAGAAGACTGCAGATAGTGCGCGGTCAGGAGTTCGTATGCCATACGCGAACAGAAGACTGCAGATGGTGCGTGGTCAGGTAACAACAAGCAACGCGCGGTCAAAACACCTTCGACCAGGGGACGTGGGATTGTTCTGTCCCTACAACAGGGATATCCCGAGTATCCCGAAGATCCTTCCACACATGGAGACAACCATCAGGAGGTTAATATGTGCGGTTATCCATGAATAACACGTGTTAAACTTGCGTGGGGGTTAAAGGCAGTTGCCAAAACTGCATCCGAGCAACTGTTCAATGCCGTTATGCCTTGGCACCCTTTCGACCAGTATAAAGGGGTAATCCAATGCATCAAACAGGGCATCAGATGATCAGATCGAGAGATCAAGTAATCAAAACACTCAAAGGATCAGAAGACAGTAGTCTAAGTTTGCTAGATTTCCTAAGCCTTTCTAGCATTGTCTTGTACAAATATATAGGAAAAATCTTCGCCTGTGAAGATCTTTTTCATTACTTTGTAACTCTTTCTACTATACATAGTGAAATCCCAACAGGACGTAGGGCTATTACTCCCACCATCGAGGGCTCGAACCTGTATAAACTTCTCTGTGCTCTAGTTATCGTTGATTCATCATACCTTCCCGGAGGAACACCCTGAAAGGTCTCACAACCTACAAATTATGCATAAGTTTGACTAAGGACCCCGAGTCCGAATCGTCGACAGCTGGCGCCCACCGTGGGGCCTTTCTCAAGGCGTTCTAATTTCCATCCGGAGGTTCGCTGAATCATGGCTAGAGTATATGATTCCGAGAACGATTTCGATCTTGAGGATTATGCTCACATTCCGATGCCTTCTCCTAGCGATCCTGTCCCGATGGAGGAAACTGGAGGTGAGGACGTCCCAGAGGTCGATTCGACCATTCAGATCATGTCTATCAACCAGGAGGTGACCAACGCAGAATCAGAACCCAATGAGGTTCTTAATGCGTTAGAGGTTGGATCCGGTCCATCATACGACCCTGCTGAGGGGAAGAATGATGTCGACCAGGAAATCAGTCCGGGGAGGTTTGATCCTGATAACCTCCATCGTCTCTTTGATTTTGAGTTTGACTCGGAACAAACGGAGATGTTTTCTCCCTCGGCAACCTCTCTCCCTAGACAGTTCGCTGCCTTATCAGAAGAAACTCCTGATCAACAGGCTGCTAGGGAAGAACAGGAACGCAAACAAAAGGAGGATCAAGATCTCGAGCAACAAGACAACGAACTACGCAGAACTGCCCTAGAGGCTCTTCAAGATGCGCAGGCTCGTTACGATGCTGCTCCGAGTTCTTCCCAACGATCGCGTGGTCACAAACGTGACCAGACACCCTCTTTGCCTCCAGAGCGTTTCCCGGTGGACGAAGAAACGGTGACACCTGGTGCCCCTAGGAGAAGTATGCATGGCCGGCTCCGATCTATCGCGGAGGTCATGCGTAATTTTCCTCCTACGGTCCCGGATGCGCAGAAACCGGCCTTCACCAGAATCCTGGCGGAGAGGTTGGATGAGGTCGCATCTGAGGCGACCCCTACGGCTTCTTCCCGGTCGGCGATACGTTCCCACAACCGAGAGCACTCTTACTCTGGTTCTGGTCGACGGAGTCACCCGCCGCCTGTACCATCCCGGCAGGACAAGTCCAGGTGGGTGCAAGATCCTCGTAATAGGGATCGAGTCCCTGTCCACTCTCGGTTGGGGCCACGCGTGGCCTCTCCATTGCGTGAGGTTTCCCGCGATCCGATCGAGAGTCGCAGGGCAGTTCACGGTCCCTATGTTGGTTGTAAAGCTTTCTCGCCCGGCCTTCGTGTGGTCGTTTGGCCAGACAAGTTCAGACCAGGAGCCATAGAAATGTTTGATGGAACTCAGAACCCGTCTGAGCTCCTCCAAATCTACATTACTGCCATCCAAGTGGCAGGTGGTGATGACCGGGTCATGGCCAACTACCTGCCAACAGTCCTCGAAGGACCGGCCAGAACCTGGTTGTTTAACCAACCCGAAGGTTCGATCTATAAATGGGAAATGCTGTGTGATGCTATCCTCAGCAATTTCCAAAATTGTTATCAGAAGCCGGGTAAAGAGGACGACCTCCATCGACTACGGCAAACTTCGACCGAAACCCTTCGTCAGTTTGTCAAGAGATTTTTCAGGGTGAGGAATACCATCCCAAACATATCTGATAGCTCCGTTCTTAGGGCATTCAAACATGCCGTTCGATATCGGAGATTCACCGAAGACTTGCTCATCCATCCTCCTCGATCAGTGGCCGATCTCTTTGATATGGCTGATCGATATTCCGACGCAGCCGAGGCTGTCGAGTGGAACCGGATGGTTGATAAAGGAAACCTACCACCTCAACCAGGTCTTAAGGATGCTAGGAAGGAAGATTCAAGCAAGAAGCCGGAGTCTTCAACAGGCGGGAAATCGAAGAAGTCGAAAAGGAATCGCTCTGAACAGTACCGGGAGGTCGCAGTCGTAGAGAAGCCTCCTTCGACCAAAGGTAACAAGCCTTCTTTCAAAAATAAAAATGCTTCTGGTGGTCGTAGGTCGACCAGCCAGAGAAGTCGACTAACCAGCAGGAAGGCAAGAAATGGTGTCCACTCCACAACTCCGCAGGCCACGACCTCAAGAACTGCAGGAGTTGGTTGAAGCAGTTATGTTGGGGGAAATCTCCGCGAGACTAAGTCCAGGTAAGAAGCTGTGCCAGCCATTTGCCCAGCGATAGGCCTGGTGCCTGGGCATTGCCGTCCTTCCAGAGACAGGAGTCTCTGGTCCCGGGTCACGTGCAGGTCACGCGAGGAGCGCCTCGGGAATCAGCGGACACCTGTCAAGCATCGAAGGTGCCTGACCGGGAGAAGGACGTTGCTACCCCTCGATCCAACGGTGGTAGGCGGGGTAGTTTAGTCTTTTTGCTTCTTTTGGGGCTATATAAGCCCTTGTAACACCTCATGTAAGGGGATATTGCTCATTATTGCTTAGAATAGACAATCTCACAGGTGTGCTCCGAAGCATCTCTCCCCGAGAGAGCTCCCCTAGCCGACTCCGGTCGGGAGCACGCCGACGAGACTAGGGCCGGGACCAGTCTCCCCCCGACGGCTTCCCCGGCTCCCCGGGACGCCTTGCTTGAGGCTTTAGTGGAGGGCCAGCTCTGCGCCCAGCCCTCTATGGACGAGTTGCTCCGTTTCTTGGCGCGGCCACCGGCCCCCACATACCCGTAGTACCCATTCCCGGGGGTTATGCCCCCGTTTATGGGTCAGCCGGTGCCCCCGATCTCCGGAGGCTAGGCTGCCCCGTATGACCCCTCCGGGGGGAACCCTCCCCCGGCGGGTCATCAGTCCGGAGCCTTCCCGGCGCCGGGAGCCTTCCCGATGCCAGGGGGTTACTTCCCGATGCCGGGAGCCCTTCGCGGCACCGGGGGGATACCCTATTTTGGGCCCATTCTCGGGGCTGGGGGCCCATTACATGTCGGGGGTTTTCCCTGCGCCGGGAGCCAGTCCCGCCCCACAGGTCGCGTTTACCGCACCGGGGGCAGTCGACAGAGCAGCTCCCATGCCGCAACGGACCTCCCCCTGCAACGGCGCCCCGGTTTCGGATGTCACCGTGGGGGCTCCCCCTTCGCCGGCTCAGGATAATACAGGGGTTTCCCCCTTTCCGGTTCCGGTCGTCGCCGCGGGGGTTCCCCCCTCTTCGGTTCTGGATAACACTGGGGTTCCCCCTTTCCGGTTCCGAACGTCGCCGTGGGGGCCCCCTCCTCGGTTCCAGATAATACAGGGGCTTCCCCCTTTCCGGTTCTGGAGGTTGCCACAGGGGCTCCCCCCAGCTGGCCCCGGTTGCGCCTGGGCCGGTAGCTACAGTACATGATCTCCCTCCTCCCCCGAGGCCACCCCCGAGGGTGCCTCCGGCGGACCAGGTCCGTTTCTCCCGGGAGGAGGTCAAGCGAATGCGTACGGCTAAGTCTGGGAAAGAGCTTCCCCCTGGTAGCGGGCGCAGAGAGAGCTCCCGCACCGGCCGGGGGAAGAGACCCTCCGAAGAGCCAACCTCTCCGGGGGAGAGCCCGGACGTCTTGGAACTCAGCCCCGGCCAGGAAGAAAAGCGTCATTACCGCCACGTCGGCGGACCTCTTGGGCCACTTCCCGACTCTGACGATGAGGGCGCATCCCCTGTCAAAGGAGACAGCGACTGGGACTCCCCTCGGGAAGTGCAGGGGGCTAATCAGCTGCTATGCCACAGACTTCGGTGCATTCGATGGCCGTGGCGTTACCGCCCGCCGCACATCGAGCACTACAATGGTGAGGCCGACCCCTATGAATTTGTGTAGGTATATTCCACGGCCATCTCGGTGGCTGGGGGGGACGAGACGGTGCAATGCAACGTCTTCCCCCTCTACCTCACGGGATCGCCCGCTCCTGGTTCTACAATTTGAAGGCCGGCTCCATCAAGTCCTTTGCGCAGCTCAAGCGCGAGTTCTGCGCGAACTTCCAGGGAACTACGTGCGTCCCCTGGATTCTTCTCAGCTGTACACCATCCGGCAGAAGACGGGGGAGACCATCCGCAGCTTCTTCAAGCGCTTCGCTCAAGTCAAGAGCAAAGTGGCTCACGTCCCCGACTCCACGGTCATCGAGGCGTGCAAGAGCGGGATCCTCCTGGGAGAGCTCCACCGGAGGCTCTCCCGAAGCTGCCCCTCCTCCGCCGACGAGCTCTTCAACGTACTTGAGAAGTACGCTCGGGCGGAGGAGGACGATCTCTGGAAGAAAAACCAGGGGGCTCCCACCCCCGCCGACCGGGGGGCCAGGGACCCCCTCAAATGCCTCAAGCAGGGGGGTCGTAGTGAGCCATGGCCTCGGGACACTTTTGTCCTCGAGGGCGGAGGCGGCTCGTTTGACGCCCCAAAGGGCAATCGCCCCTTCTTGGAGCCGAAAGGCCGTAGGGGAGGACAGTCGTCCCGCAGTGGGGACACCCTCGCGGGGGGAAGCAAGGAAGGACCATGGTGCACCTTCCACAGGTCCAGTACCCATGCCACCCGGGAATGCCATCAGCTGCTACAGCAGTTCTCCGCGTTCCTCCACTAGCATGGGCAGGGGGGGACTCTGGCCTCCTTGCCCCCTCAGCCGGCTTTACCGGCCCTTTCTGCTCCCGCGGGGGGACAGCAAGGACGAACACAAGAGGGGGAGCCGTCAGAAACTCTCCCCTTCCAAACTTCTCAGAGACGTGTCAACGTCATCATGGGAGGGTCCGCCTCCGGGCGGGAGTCCAAACGTCAGCGCAAGGAGTACGCGCGCGAGGTAAAGGTGGTGGGGGTACTGCACACGGCTCCGCCACCCAAGTGGTCGGACGTCCCCCTCACCTTCACGGTGGAAGACGGGCGCGGGGTTCGCTTCCCCCATGACGACGCGCTAATCGTCTCCGCCACCATTTACAACTGCCACCTGGCCCGCATCCTCGTGGATAGCGGGAGCTCCGCCTATGTCCTCTACCTAAAAGCCTTCAGGGAGATGAAGGTGGACAAGAAGCTCTTGCAGCACGCAGCAGGGCCTTTGCAAGGATTCATCCCGGGGAAGGCGATCCACCCCGTGGGGAAGGTGGATCTCCCCATGACGTTCGGCACCCCGGAAAACTACCGGACTGAGATGGTCCAGTTTGATGTGGTAGACCTCCCCTCCTCCTACAACGTAATTATGGGGAGGACCACGATCAACCGCCTGGGAGCCACGATCCACCAAAACTACCTCTGCGTGAAAATCCCCGGGCCTCATGGCTTGATCACAGCCCGGGGAGACCAAGACGTGGCCCGCGCTCTATACAAGCGCGCCGCCGCAATGATCGGGAGCGTCAACATCATCAAGACCCCGGGGGGGGAGGCCTCTCCCCCGAAGTCAAACGTCGCCGTGATACCTTCCGGGAGGCCCCTCCCCAAGCTGCGTCCGGAAGGGGGCCTCCAGAAGATCCCACTGTCCCCAGATGGCGGGGACAAAATCATCAAAATAGGGGCGGAGCTCCCCGAGGAGCATGCAGAGCAACTCGCGGCTTTCCTGCGAGAAAACTCCGATGTTTTTGCGTGGAAGCCCTCTGACATGCGGGGCGTCACCCGGGATGTCATTGAGCACAAGCTCGCGGTGACCCCCGGTCACCCCCCAATCAAGCAGAAGCTGAGGAAACTCTCTCTTGAACGCCAGGAGGCGATCAAGATATAGATTGCTCGACTCCGAGAGGCGGGGTTCATTCGGGAGGTCTTGCACCCTGAGTGGCTTGTGAACCCCGTCCTCGTGAAGAAATTGAACGGCAAGTGGCGGATGTGCGTGGACTTCACCGACCTCAACCGTGCCTGCCCCAAGGACAACTCCTCGCTCCCGTGGATTGACCAACTAGTACACTCTACCGCGGGGTGCGAGTTGATGAGCTTCCTGGACGCATACTCGGGCTATCACCAAGTCCGGATGGCGGAAGGGGACGAGGAAAAGATGAGTTTCATAACTCCCCTCGGAACCTTCTGCTACGTCCACATGCCCTTCGGGTTGAAGAACGTTGGAGCGACCTTCTAGCGGCTCATGACACTGGTCTTCAAGGACCAAATCGGTCACAACGTCGAAGTCTACGTTGACGACGTGGTCGTCAAAAGTCCCCGTGCGACCGGCCACGTCGACGACCTAGCAGAGACCTTCCGCAACCTCCGCGCGTATGTGTGGAAGCTCAACCTGGAGAAGTGCGCCTTCGGCGTGTGCGGGGGGAAGCTCCTGGGTTTCCTTGTGTCCCAGCAGGGCATAGAGGCAAACCCCGAGAAGATCCGAGCGCTCCTAGACATGCCCCCACCGCGCTCGGTCAAGGACGTTCAGCGACTCGCCGGCCGCTTAGCCGTGCTCAGCCGCTTCGTCTCGCGGTCGGGGGAACGCGGCCTTCAATTCTTCAAGATCCTCCGGGGGCTCGAGGGATTCTGGTGGACCCCCGAGGAGCAGGAGGCCTTCGACGACCTAAAGAAGTACCTCACGAGTCCCCCAATGCTCGTGAGCCCATCTCCGAAAGAGCCCTTGCTCCTCTACCTTGCCGCGACCCCGGTCGCCGTAAGCGCGGTAGTGGTAAAGGAGCATGATGGGCAGCAACGTCCCGTGTACTACGTGAGTGAAGCCCTCCAAGGGGCCAAAACTCGGTACACAGAGATGGAGAAGATCTGCTACGCCCTCCTGATGGCGTCCCGGAAGCTTCATCATTACTTCTTGGGGCACCCCATCACCGTCCCGTCATCTCTCCCACTGGGGGAGGTGCTTCGAAACAAAGAGGTCACCGGTCGGATCGGGAAGTGGGGGGCTGAGCTCGCCCCCTTTTCCCTTTCCCTCACGGGGCGCTCCGCCATCAAGTCACAGGTCCTCGCTGACTTCGTGGCGGAGTGGACTCCTGCCTCCGGGCCCGGGGACGAAGACCTCCCCGCACCACCCCGATGCAGCGACCACTGGACACTCATGTTCGATGGGTCCCTGTGTCTCGCCGGGGCTGGTGCGGGAGTAGTCCTCCGGAGCCTCGAGGGGAAGGAACTTGAGTACGCGGCGCGGCTCGAGTTCCCCGCAACCAACAAAGTCGCCGAATACGAGGCTTTGCTCCTCGGGTTGCGTCTTGCACGCTCCCTGGGGATTCGACGCCTCCTAGTAAAGGGAGACTCCCAGCTCGTGGTTTGCCAAATGGACAAGTCTTACTTGTGCCATGACGCAAACCTGAGCCTTTACTTGTAGGAGGTGCGCAAGATAGAGAGGCACTTCGATGGCCTCGAAGCCCGGCATATCCCACGAAGGGACAATGACCGGGCCGACGCCCTAGCCCGGGCGGCCAGCGCCCGGGAACCGCTCCCCAAAGGGGCATTCCTGGAGATCATCGCGAAGCCCTCGGTGGCCTCCTCGGGCACAGGCGACGAGCCTCGTGTCCCGGAGGTCACCGGGATCACCCGGACTCTGTCATGGATGGACCCCCTCATCTTCTTCATCAAGTGGGAGGGGGACCCTCCCAACGAGACCGAGGCTAAGCGCCTCCTGGCCAAAGCCCGGGCATACCTCCTATTGGAGGGGAAGCTCTACAAGTAGGGGGCTTCCACCCTCCTCCGTTGCCTCCCACGGCCGGAGGGACTCCAGCTTCTCGAAGACATCCATGCGGGGAGCTGCGGCTCTCACCTAGCCCCGCGCGCCATCACAGCCAAGGCTCTTCGCCAGGGCTTTTATTGGCCCACGGTGATGCGAGGCTTGCTAGAAGATGGCCTAGGATTCAAACCTCCCCCCCGTAGTGCTGCAGACTATCCCCATCACTTGGCCCTTCGCGCGCTGGGGGATGGACCTCCTAGGGCCCTTCCCCCCAGCGCCCGGGGATACAAGTATGCGGTGGTCGCAGTCGACTACTTTACCAAGTGGGTAGAGGCTGAACCCTTGGCCAGCATCGCGTCCTGGGTGGTACAGCGGTTTTTCTGGAAAAACGTTGTTTTTCATTTTGGCGTCCCCCCGGAAATCACTGTAGATAACGGGACCCAATTCGACTCGGCGTATTTCCAGGAATTCTACGAAGGCCTGGGGCTCACCATCCATGACAGAGTATGGGGGAAGAAAGCCGAAAGCAGAGAATGCTTCAGCAAACACGACCACAGCCAAATCCAATCAGAGAAAGAGTTCCTATCACTCCCAATTTTCGACCATCTTATCAGAATCCCAGACCAGCAATGACATTGTGCCCCAACTGCAGAGGGAATCATCTTCAGAAGGATTGTCCTCATCCCCGTGTTGAGTGCTATCATTGTGGACAACGTGGGCATCGTAAAGAATTCTGTCCTTGGATACAACTTCCACCATCCATTGCCAGATCTCAGGCAGGAACACAGCCAGTAGTAACCAGAGCATCACCATCACAGAATTTTAGAGGAAATTCAGCAGGAAGAGGAGGAAACATGGCTAATCGGGGAAGAGGAAGGGGTAGAGCACCAGCTACAACCCAAGGAGGAAGGTTAAACTATACTTCAATTCAAGAAGCAGGCAACGCCACCGACATTCTTCTAGGTAGATTTCTGATTCAATCTGCATCTGCCTTAATATTGTTTGATCCTGGTGCTACAAATTCATTCATGTCAAAAGCATTTGCATCTGAAGTTGAAATGCATATAGAGCAAGTACCATTAGAATACTCTATGGTTATACAAACTCCAGGGGCTAGATTATATGTCTACTCGATCTGCCCAAATGTAATCTTCAATATAGAAGGGGTAGAATTTGAGGCAAATCTACTAGTTCTAGAATTGCAAGGTCTAGACATTATTTTGGGAATGGATTGGTTGTCCCAACATAAAGGTCTAGTATACTGTGAAGAGAAAACCCTTAGTCTTGTCAGTAGCCAAGGGGAGAGAGTTCTATTCTATGCAGAAAGATCATCAGTCAGGAAACCACTAAGATCTGTTCAAACATTGCAAAAATTATGCCTGGAACAAGTGCCTGTAGTGCAACAATATTCTGATGTGTTTCCAGAAGAACTTCCAGGAATGCCACCTGACAGAGAAATAGAATTCACTATTGAGCTTAAACCAGGAGCAGCACCTATAGCAAAACGTTCCTATAGGATGCCAGTTACAGATTTGGAGGAGCTCAAGCATCAACTCGAAGACTTGGAAAACAAGGGATTTATGAAACCCAGTGCTTCGCCATGGGGAGCCCCAGTTTTGTTTGTGAGGAAGAAAGACGAAACTCTACGAATGTGTGTAGATTATCGGGCTTTGAATGAAGTCACTATTAAAAACAAGTATCCATTACCAAGAATTGATGACTTGTTCGATCAACTTCGAGGAGCCAAAGTATTTTCCAAGATAGATTTGAAATCTGGATATCATCAGCTAAAGATCAAGAAGGAAGATATACCAAAGACTGCTTTCACTACCAGATATGGTTTATATGAGTTTACAGTAGTACCTTTTGGCTTGACCAATGCTCCGGCAGCTTTCATGAATGTCATGAACAGTACATTTATGGATTTTCTTGACAAGTTTGTCATAGTATTCATATATGACATACTGATATATTCCAAGAGTACGGAAGAACATGAGCAACATTTACACCTAATCTTGGAAAGGCTACGAGAGAGGCAATTTTATGCCAAGTTTGACAAATGTGAATTTTGGATGTCAAGAATTGCATTTCTTGGACATGTGTTGACAGCAGAAGGAATTTCAGTGGATTCAGCAAAAATTTCTGCTATCAAAGAGTGGAAACAACCTACCTCAGTTTCAAAGATTAGAAGTTTCTTGGGATTAGCAGGTTATTATAGGAGATTCATTGAAGGATTTTCCCAGATTGCCAAACCTCTTACAAACCTGCTAAAGAAGGATGTTGCATTTGAATGGACCATCAAGTGTGAAGAAAGTTTTTAGAAGCTGAAGCAGAAATTGACAACAACACCAGTCCTCACTTTACCAGACAGCAAGGAAGACTTCGTAGTTTATTGTGATGCTTCAAAGCAAGGAATAGGATGTGTGTTAATGTAGCAAGGTCGAGTAGTAGCTTATGCTTCACGCCAATGGAGACCACATGAGGAAAATTATCCGACCCATGATTTGGAGTTGGCTTTTATGATCTGTAAAGATCTCACACTTATGTCCAATGAGATAATGCCGCCATAGTATATTTTCACACAGACGGAGCTCAACATGCGTCAACGACGATGGCTAGAATTGATCAAAGATTATGATCTTAGTATTCAGTACCATCCAGGGAAAGCTAATGTAGTGGCCGATGCCTTAAGCAGAAAAATTTACAACCTACAAGGAATGGTTATGTTGAAGAACCCTTACCTACAACAAGAGTTGCAGAATCATCAAGTGGAAATAGTACCGCAGGGAACGGTAGCTACTTTAACAGTAAAACCTCAACTTGAAGAACAGATAGGAAATGCCCAGAAGGAAGATGAGAAAATTTGTAAGATCAAGAGTCGAATCAAGTTAGGAAAGGCTCAAGGCTTTACTGAACATAACCAAGGGATTGTATGGTATCAAGGAAGAATCTGTGTACCTCAAAACGCAGACCTTAAGGAAATAATTCTCCATGAAGCTCATAAAACTCCATACTCAATACACCCTGGTAACACAAAGATGTATCAAGATTTGAAGACCCGATTCTGGTGGGATAATATGAAGAGAGGGATTGCAGAGTACATTGCAAGCTGTGATACATGTCAGCGAGTTAAAGCAGAACACCAGAAAGTAGCAGGAAAGCTACAACCTCTACCAATACCATTATGGAAATGGGAAGAAATTGGTATGGATTTCATCACAGGATTACCTAAAACTCAAGGATGTTATGATTCCATATGGGTTATTGTGGACAGACTTACTAAAGTAGCTCATTTCATACCGGTTAAAAAGATTTATGATGGCAGTAAATTAGCAGAGTTATACATGCAAAGAATAGTGGCATTGCATGGTATTCCTAAGAAGATAGTTTCAGATCGTGGAACACAGTTTACCTCCAAATTTTGGAATAGATTGCATGAAACCCTAGGAACCCAATTGGATTTCAGTACTGCATATCATCCGCAAACTGGAGGACAGACAGAAAGAGTCAACCAAATCCTAGAAGATCTTCTAAGAGCTTGTATACTAGATTATGGAACATCATGGGACAAATGTTTACCATTTGCAGAGTTTACATATAATAACAGTTATCAAGCTAGTTTACAGATGGCACCATTTGAAGCTTTATATGGACATAAATGCAGAACTCCATTGCATTGGAATGAGCCAGGAGAACGAAAGGTCATAGGACCAGAGATAGTAGAAGAGGCAGAAGCTCATGTCAGACTGATCAGAGAAAGGTTGAGAACAGCACAATCATGACAAAAGAGTTATGCAGATAAACGACGGAGAGAATTATCATTTGAACCAGGAGATTTTGTGTATCTCAAGGTCACACCATTCAAGGGATTACAAAGATTCCAAGTGAAAGGAAAGTTATCTCCAAGATATATTGGACTATTCAAAATAATAAAGAGAAAGGGAGAAGTATCCTATAAATTGGAATTACCTGTGGGATTAACGGGAATACATGATGTGTTTCATGTCTCTCAGCTCCGGAAATGTTTGAAGGAACCTACTGATCAGATAGATGTTCAAGATGTGCCATTACAAAAGAATCTCACTTACCTTGAGCACCCAATCAGGATCCTAGCCACTGATGAACGTCAGCTCAGAAGGAAGAAAATCAAATTGTGTAAAGTTCAATGGAAAAATCATTCAGAGCAAGAGGCTACTTGGGAGAAGGAAGAAGATCTTAAGTAAGCCTATCCTTATCTTTTTCTGTCTTAGGTAAATCTCGGGGCGAGATTTCTTTAAGGAGGGTAGATCTGTAACACCCTGAGTTTAGGGGTGAAAACTTCCTTTTTCATAAATAGCATGCATGCATGTATCAGTAGTAGTAGCCAGATCAGTATCTATCTTAAACCCTAAAATCTCCAAATCTAACCTGCGACCCCAAATCAAGATCAGATTGTTCAGATGTGATCTATTAGTTATCCTGAATCTAAAAGCCTTCAAAACCCAGATTCAATTCCAGCTCTAAATCCCAGAATTATCAACTCCATTCTATTTCGAAAACAGAAATATTTTATATTACTCTAAATACTCTGAATTCAAATTTAACCAAAATCTTGACCAAGTTCAGATCAGATTATTCTTGAAATATGATCATGGGTATGCCAATACCTTAAACCAGAAAGTTGGCAGCCAGATTTTATCATCTAGACTCTTTTCACAAATCAGTCCAAGAGTTATTGCAAATTAGTCCTTTATCTGATATCTGGAAACCCAAAAAGGCTAAAATCTCCAGATTAACTTCAAACTCAAAATCTCTTCAGCAAATCTTTTCTAAATGCTATTTGTCACAAGTTTCTCTTCTGTTCAAATTCCAAAATCTCATCCTAAGTGCCAGAATTTGAAATCAATTGAAATTCAGATTTCAATTACCCTAAAATACCCTATTTTCAGTTCATATCAAAAACTATTCAGATGTGCCAGATTTTATCAAACATCTTTGCCAAATATCTTGTTGAATATATCTACCAGATTAGTGAAAGAAAATTCAGTTTAAACCTTCCAGAATTCCAGATTTACATTTCAGTCCAAATCAAAAATCTGAAACTGCAGTTCAGTCCATTTTCGACCAGGCTATCTACTGTGTGCACGACCAGAGCTCACCGTGCCTGTGCGCCGTGGCTGTTCGTCGCCGGTGAGGCTTCGCTCGCGCTCGTGATCGTGCATGTTGTGTGTACGTGTCTTCGCCTCAGCCATTGCCGTGGCAACGTCGTTGCAACGTCGACGACCAGCGCCTGCTCCCGCGCGCGACCTGCAGTTTTTGTTAGCAACTCCCCGCCACGTTGCTTTTCCGCGCCAGTAGTTGTCGCCACCGCTTGCAACAGCATTGCCAAGTCCCGATGGAATGACACTGTGATCAGTTGCAAACTTGTCGCCGTCGCATCACCGGTTAATGCTGTGTCTTCGCCGCTGATGCTCAGCACGCAACCCATCTCATCACAGCAGCCAATTACTTCGCTGTTCCCCCTTGCAGTCTTCGCCTGGCCTATATAAGCACTCCTGTGCTCAGCAGCTCCCTCCACACATCACTGGAAATTAGCCAAGTCCCAGAATTGCTGTTTTCGTTTTCTTCTTCGGCGAGCCGTCGAGGAGGCTCACGGTGCCAGCTTCATCCGCTGCATCAAACTTTGAATTAAGGCCATCAGTGAGTTCCTCTTCTCATTCTCTTTGTGTGGTATCATCTAATTGCTCTCCGGTGGACCCTAACGCCGGTGATCGCCAGGATTGCAAAATGCCCTGTTCCGGCAATGCAGCCCGATTCAATTCATTTTAGCTTTTGATTCTGTAATCAAAATTGATCAGTGAACCTTTGTAAGCAAACCTGTGTATTAAAATTTCCAGATTGAGCTTGAATTGAGGGTTTCCCCAAATCCAGATTTCACCAGTCGCCGGCGATCGTCGCCAGGCTTCTCCGGTGATTCTCTGACCAAACTAACCGTTCCAGTAACTTTCTCATACCCTTCTATCACTCCTAGAGCAAGGAATCGAGTTCAATCGGCTTATGTTGAAAATGCCCAAATCCAGAGCTTCTTCTCCGGCGCCGATCACCGGAAAGCTTGTTCCAGCCATTTCAGCCCTCGAAACCTTGTCCAGTGTGTGTGCTTTGACCTCCTGAGCATTTTTGTCTTCTAGCTCAACACCTAGATCGGCCTAGATTGAAAGTTACAGCTTTGCCAAGATTTTGTCCAGAACTGCTCCAGTGCAGCTAGTTCACCTCAGTTCATCACTGAATTTCTTGCTTTCCAGCCATTTCTTGCCCTAGATCCAGTTGGCTTAATTGTTCCTGTTATAAATTCCTATCTCCCAGACAAAGTCGTGCATCATTTGGAGCTCTAGATCAAAAGTTATGCCAAGCCCTAGTTTTTGGCATTGTCAACTCTATGCCAGAGCTTGTCAGCCAGTGGCATTGGCCTTGTTTACCCACTTCTGATTGTGCATTTTGAAAACCACTTTGTCCACTGAATTTGTAGAGTTGTGATCTACATTTTCTTCTACTACCACAAGTTGAGATAACCCCTCTATCATTCATCGACCCTATGTCGATGCTTTGAACCTAATGTCGACCTAAAGACGTTCGCTGTTTTTGAGCGAACCAGTCGCAACCTTGATATCATTCTGATACTTTGAGACATTTGGAACCTTGTAAACCTTTGACAGCTAATCTTAACATTGGTTTCCTTAACTTAACCCTAATCAGCCTCTAAACCCAATCATTTCAGAATCATCAAGACTTCATCTTTGCATTATTGCATATAGTATAATAATGTATTGAAAAGATTGTGATTATTGGTTGTTTGTTTGATTGGGGAGCAGATCAAGAGCCCGAGTTTGAGGACTTTGCTGTTGATCCGTCATCAACTGCTGTTCCTTACGACGCGGAAGGCAAGTCATATCCTTGGTCATCTTGAACCTATATTTTAAATGTTGCTAAAACATAACCTTGAATATAGATAATATTGCATGAGAAAGATTGAGAATGATTGATTTATGAATTGGCAGTACTAGACTGGTTATCTGTGAAATGTGAAATAAACAAGTTTTGAGCCATGAACTATTATATATGTATGTATATATTTATATTCATGAAATAAAACCCCTAGCCGTGACCAGAAAAATGGTATGGATGGTGGAAGCACTGGAGGTGCTAGACTGCAAAGGATATGCAGGCACTGAAGGTGCAGGGTTGTGGATGGTCTGGTCACTGGCATATAAGGACTAGAACCTTGTGTTGTGCGTCTAGTGGCATGAACAACGTGCTAACCGCAAGCCTGGTATGGGACAGGCCTGAACAAGTAATTATGTGGATTGCACATGAAACCCCTGCATGAGATGTGTAGTGATGCACGATAAGCACAGAGAATGGCTCCCACACATATCACTGAAGGTGATCAAGCACGCTGACCCAGTAATGGGAATAAGCAAAGGGGTGGAGGTTAGGATACAGCCTACCACAACTGTGTCTCGCAGAGAGCCACAGGGTCAGGGGTGAATTGTAAGTGATACATAACAAAAGTTCTTGTTATCTCCACCTTGCCACTCACACATGGTTGTGAGGAGGGGTCTAATCATTTTGATAGGATGGGCTTGAAAGTGGAGTATCTTGCGGGTAAATTGGTACCTCTCTACAGAGTTAAAAACATATTCGAATACTCCAAGCTCCCGGGTTTATAGGAGTCTGCTGCGGTGGATTAAATCCACGGGGTGTGACACAAGTATATTTTCTAAATAAAATGTGTTAAATCAAGATTACCCAAATGACATGTGTTGTCATGATAAGGGGTGCTGTCGTGGGCTGTCGTGTGTCGACGTGTCGCGGTAGTGCTATAATCTAGTGAACATGAATGATGATGTTATATTTTGAAAAGTGCTGCCATGAGATGAGGTATGGAAGTAAAAGATTATTTTATAAACAACCATAATTCTTGACTAGTCTAGGTTCATACCATCACTACTATATGTATCTATTCTTACCTATGACTTGCTGAGTACGTAAGTGCTCACCCTTGCAACATTCAACTCAATAGATGGAGCCTACCTTGATCAAGATGATGGCATGGAGTACTTCGTGGATCCAGAAGGAGGAGAATCAGTTCCGCCAGAGCCCTGCAGTGTGTTGTTCTGCCGTCAACTTCTTTTGTGGGAGGGTCACCTATCTTCTGCTGTGTAGTTAAATATTTTGCTAAACCCTGAATGCCTTGTAGGTATTGTAATCCTCTTTATGTAATATTAAGGCCAGTAGGCCACACTGCTTAATATTTTGTTAGTACTCTGTTGCAATGTAATATGCTCCTGTGTTTGACTCATCCTGGGAAGTCAAAGGTTTGTGAGAATGGGACTAGCTGCAGCGAGCTAGGTCTCTACAGGAGTAGTCGTAGTCCTAGTTTCAGGGCGCGACAACGCCCGAGCCCTCGAGCTCCCGGAGGGCATCCTCCTTCGCCTTGGCCTCCAGCCAGAGACGGTCGTTGGTGGTCTCGGAGGCGTGAATTTGGGCCCGGACCCAGGCCAACTCCCGGAGGGCATCATCCCACTGCTCCTGGAAAGCGGCGGCCCTCTCCTCCGCCTCCTTCGGCGCCCGGCCGAAGCGCTGCTCCGGCCCCCAGGTAATGGCGGCCCCCTACAAGTCCAAGTGTTAGGAAAAATTTCAAAGAGGGGGGCCGAAGGAAAGCCCACCGGCTCGGGGACGTACCTGGATTTGGAGAGATTGAAGCTCCCCAAATCGCTCGCGGATCATCCCTTCCGAGACGTAGGCCTAGACCTTCTGGGTCTACAGGCCCTCCGCGTAACGGTCGACCTCCCCCGCGGAAAGCAGGGGGGTCTCCCTCCTGGTACCGGTCTCGTCACGGCCGATGATGGGCCCTCAGACTTGAGTGCTCGGGGTAATGTGGGCCGGGGTGCCGGTGGCTGGCGTCTTCGTCGCCGAGGAGGTGGCCTCCGATGAGGTGGCCGAGGAGCTCTCGGAGGGGGTCCCCCCCGGGGGGGGGGGGATCAAGAGCCCCTTTCCCTTCCCGGGCCGCGGGGCCCCCAGGTCCTCCGTCTCCGGAGGGGCCTCATAGATCGAGGGGCTCCCCCCCTCGTCTACCGGCCACTCCACTCGCGGGGTTGAAGCCTCCGCGAACCTAACCTTCGGCCTCTCTGGCTCCAAAGGTGCCGGGGCTGCCGGGAGGGCTATCGCCGAAGGTGGCGAGGGGGCGTAGTTCGCCGAATCGGACGCCCCCCCGTTCGCGGCCGGTCCCTTCCCCCGACCCTTGGCGGGGCTCTCCGGGTGAGGGGGAGTTGCTTCCTTCCGGGACGGAGTCCGCGTGCGCCCGGTCCCGGGGGTCTCGTCCCGGGCCTTCACCGGCGTAGAGGCCGGCGTCGTCGATGGACCGGGGGCTTTCTGAGCCTTGGACTTCTTTGGCTCAGAGCCCCCGGCAGCCTCCCTTCACCGCTTGTGGGAGCCGGGGGTAGGGAGCGGCTTCCTTTCCGGTAGCCTTAGCCTGAAGGCCTCGGCTACCAGGTTTCGGGGAGGGCCCTCCCCCACGACACGCATGATGCCCTCGTGCTCGTCGGCGAAGTACCTCTCGAGGAGGTTCTCCGCCCTCTCTCGGTCCGCCGGTACGGCCGGATTGCGAAAGGTAAGAGTTAGAAAAAATTTATAAATCAAATGAATTGTCATCAGGAACTTACGTCGGGTCACCGGCCTCTGCGGGGGCCATTGGGCCGGACACATCCCGATCCCCCTCCTCTCGTGCGAGAAGGGGGAGATCTTCAGGAGCGCCAGCTCCTCGGCGGCGTCCCGCATAGAGCGGACACCCCGTGAAGCGACAACCTTCCCGAGGAGCCTTAGCTCCTCCTCCGTCCACACCAGGGCTTGAGGGCGGACGACCGGCTGTAGGTGGGGGCCTCCGGGGAGTACACCACCTCGTCGTCCCGAACCCGGAGGTAAAATCACTTCCGGATCCAGTCGCCCCAGAGGTCCCGGGAGGCTGCCACCGGGTACTCGGCTACCCGGGATGGTAGCAGCTGGATCATCACCGAGCCGAAGGGGGACTTGGGCCCACCCTTCACTAGGTGGGAGCTCCTTGCTGCCGGCTCGTAGAAGTACCGGAAGACTCGGAGCGTGGGCTCCCATCCGGTCGCCGTCTCGAAGAGCTAGATAAATAGGCCCATCCAGACGATGGCATTCGGTGTGAGGTGGTTCAGAGCCACCCCATACTCCTTCAAGAACTCCCGGAGCAATGGATGCACCGGGAGCCGGAGCCCCACATCGAGGAAGGCCTCGAAGGCCACGACCTCTCCGGGCCTGGGGCGGTTGTAGCTTCTAGGCCCCTAGAGTGTTTTAATAATTAATGACAACTACAAATGCTATACTAACGTTACCTGCCTAGTTGCGTCAAGACGATACTTAAAAGACAGGTTAATGAAAGGCAAAGAAAGAGTCTCATGATGAAGAAAGGGCATTGATCAAAAGGGCAAAGGTACGAAATAGGATCTTTTCCATTTTTACCGGTCTAAGGTGATTAGAGAAGAATTTTGACCGGATTTTAGGATAGTTGCCGTACTATTAAGAGGAGCATGTGGTGTATCACAAAATACTTCATCTATCTGCCACAAAAACATAAAATCAACTTGCATTGCATGCTAGAAGGTCACATCCTTGAGAATGCTTATTTTAGCTCATTTTTGTCTCAGTCGGTCTGACCGTTGGTTAGGCCGGTCTGACCGTTTGGCCGGTCTGTCCGTAGTAGAGACCAAGGTCAGACTCCTGGAACCTCTTGTTTTATCCTTCTGGTGTTTTGAGCTATTACGGTCTGACCGTTTGTTAGACCGGTCTGACCGCGAAATCGGTCTGACCGTGTTTTTGAACTGCGGTCTGACCGTTTGGCCGGTCTGTCCGTATATATCGGCCTGACCGTATAAGGTGTCCAGAAACTATGTCGTCTCTGGACAGTTTCACGGTCTGACCGAAATAGTATCCGGTCTGACCGTATGTGTGCCTGACAAGGGCAGTTGAGCATTTATTGCGCCTGTTTAATGCCGTTGCAATTGCGGCGGTCTGACCGAGCTTGTGCCTGCGGTCTGACCGCCAGGTGATCTTTTTCTCCCAACGGCCTGTAACGGCTATATTAATTGTGGGGGGTATATATACTCCCATGCACGGCCCTGTTCAGCACTTTTGGCATAATCTTGAGCATTGTCATCATCCTTGAGAGCCTAAGCTAGTTTCATACACTCTAGGTTTCAAATTCTCAAATTTGTGAGAGTGTGCATTTGAGATCTTCTAGTGCATTGCATTTAGATCATTGAATCAATCGTGTGGCACTAGAAGAAGGCAAAGTGATCATCACCGGCTTGTTACTCTTGGAGTTTGCCGGCTCCTAGACGGCTAGGAGAAAGGTTTTGAAGAGCTCTTCAAGGAAGATTGTGAAGAAGCTTCAAAACGTCTTGTGAAAGGTTGAGCACGCCTTGCCGGAGTGGTAAAGTGCATCCTTAGTGAAATCGAGGTTTGGATAACTCATCACACTAGTCTGGCTCAAGATCTAGGTCACTTCTCGAGAGAAGGTTGACTAGATAGAGGAGCGGTTAGAGATTTGAGTTTGCCTCAACGTGGATTAGGGGTGATCGGCAAATCACCGAGACCACGGGATATATCCTTGTGTTGAAATTGTTCATTGTTCATCTTGTGTTACTTAAATTGCTCTCATTTACTAAAAATTGTTTGATTTATTGTAATTTGCTAAAATCGCCTATTCACCCCCCTCTAGTCGATATCCTAGATCCTTTTCAGCGGGGGGCTCCGTCTTTCTTCACGGGGACCCGGACGTCCTCGTCCGTGACCACTCCCCGGTCGACCAGGGACTCCAAGTCCCCGGTCGTAAACTCGGAGGCCCAGAGGAAGTCCGCGGTGACTTCCTCCGGGGGTACCTCCGCGGCCTTGGCTCGGCCCTTGGGTCCCATCGGGTATTTTCCGGTGGCTAAGGCTTCGAAAACTGGGGGGACCTAAGGGTTCCGGAGGCTAAGCTTCCGGGAACTAACTACTGGGAGAGGGCTACCGGGAGAGCTAAGAGCGCTGGAGTTTTGAAAGTTTGGAATGAGCTCTCCAGGCCCCCCGAGGCCCTATTTATAGAGGCAAAACGTGGCCCCGATGGGCGCCACGTGGCCCCTTGTGGTACATCCGCGCCGTTGGAATTTAAACAGCACGTGGGAAACAACGGGACGGGCGCGCAAAACGAGGCGTCGGTTTGAACCGCGAGTGGTCATTATGGCCGAACGGCGCGGTCATAAGCGCGCGGCACGGGAATCGAAGCGTTGCGATCCCAATAGCTTGTCCCGGAGATTTTCCCGGTGACGTGAACCATACCCCTCGGGGACTCAAGCTTTGTCCCCGGAGGGCATGGGGGGCTGCTGTTGGGGGAAATCTCCGTGAGACTAAGTCCAGGTAAGAAGTTGTGCCATTTACCTAGGGACAAGGCCCCCGGTGGCTGTCCCGGGCGCCGCCTTTTGCCCCGGGACAAGGCCCCCGGTGCCTATCCCAGGCGCCGCCTTTTGCCCGGGGCTGTCCCGGGCGCACAAGGTCCCCGGTGCCTATCCCAGGCGCCGCCTTTTGCCCGGGGACAAGGCCCCCGGTGTCTGTCCCGGGCGTCGTCGTCCTTTTGGGGATAGGAGCCCTCGGCCCTGAGTCACGTACAGGCCATGCGAGGAGTGCCTCGGGAATTAGCGGACACCTATCAAGCATCCGAGGGGCCCTGCTGGGAGAAGGACGTTGCTACCCTTCGATCCAACGGTAGCAGGCGGGGTAGTTTAGTCTTTTTGCTTCTTTTGGGGCTATAAAAGCCCTTGTACACCTCTTGTAAACGACAACTGACTCATTATTGCTAGAATAGACAATCTCACAGGTGTGTTCCGGAACCCCTCCCCCGGGAGAGCTTCCCCAGCCGACTCCGGTCGGGAGCACGCCAACAGGACTAGGGCCCCCACCGGGACCCGAACCTGTATAAACCCTCGTGTCATTTGTTGTGCTTGTCCGGCGGGGGAGGACCGGCCACCCGGTCAGCCCGCGTCGTATTTTCTTCGCTAGGATCGTCCACAAAACCTGTCGGGGTGTTCGTAACACCACGACACTTCACAAGTTTTACGTCTAGCCTACACGGGCTCGTCCCCTCCCCCGAAGCGATTACGCCGGAGGGGGAGGGGGGACATTGTAATCACTGTTCCCTCCCCCGTCGCGATTTCGCGGGGGGAGGCGTTGTATTTTGGTTCATTGTCAATACAACTGGTTTTTTCTTCAGCTCTCTCAATGCAAGTTTTTTACATTACCGTCTCTCACGGAGATGCCCTCTCAATGAGGATGCCCTCTCAACGAGGATGCCCTCCCCGTGAGGAAGTGGGCTATCACGACCCAACAAGTCCCTACAACGGGAGTTCCACTCCCGTAGGGCGGCTTACGATCACCCCTCGTGGACTGAGGGTGTAAGCGGCAACCCAGTCCTCAAGGACTGCGGTAACGACTCAATTTGGGAGACTAGTCCCCTACCCAAACACTCAGACCCGTCATCGGGCGCATCCTCCTCCGGGAGTCGATTGTCTCAGTGAGACGGAGTTCTCGTATATTCTTTCCAGAGATATTATTCCCGGCTCCCCGTTTTCATGGAGACCGGACGGTTGCCTTCCGGAAAAATTACCTCTGGAGATTTCGTCTCGGATTCTCTTGGATGTCTTTCCCCGGAGACCTTATTCTCGGCTCTCCGTTTTCACGGTGACTGGGGGGTTCTCTCCCGGAAAATTTCTCGGAGATATTGGACTTCCCGGCAACCCGGTTCCCTGTTTTAACGGTGACCGGCAGGTTTTCCCCCCTGGCAAAATTCATTGGAATTTCAAGATTCTGGTATTTTCTCCCGGAGACCTCGCTCCCAGCTCCCCGTTTTCACGGAGACTGGAGAGTTCTCCCGGAAAAATTTGTTTCTCCCAGAAACCTCGCTCCCGGCTCCCTATTTTCACAGTGACCAGAGAGTTCCCTCCGTGAGTTTCGTCTTGGATTTTCTCGGACGTCTTTTCCGGAGACCTCATTCCCAGCCCTCCGTTCTCACGGAGACTGGAGAGTTATCCCAGAAAAATCCGCTTTTTTCTCGGAGACTTTGTTCCCGGCTCCCTGTTTTCACGGCGACCGGAGAGCTCCCCCGGGAAAGTTGAAGTTTTTACAAGAAAACTTGGAAAAATTCTTGAGCAACGGGTCTTCAGCCCGGGAGCTTTGTCACCCCACAGCGCGCGGAACTACCCTTCGGCTCGCTATGGAGGGGGGGATAAGGAGCACCCGGGAATCACAATGTTCTGGACCTTCGAAGATAAACGGGCAAACTTAGCTCTATCAAAGAAATCTCAAAGCAAACACTCAACTTTATTGATCATTCAACCGGAGGACATCTTCCCCCTCCGGTGGGCATCACTACATCGGAGACGATACAACCCGGATTATAACCGGGAAAGTCAACATCCTAAAGCACCTACGTCTAATAATCCTGGAGACCTTCCGATAGCTCCTGGGCCAGGTCCCGGTACAAGCCGCGTATGCGGCGCCGGGTTTCCCGGAGCAGGTCCTCGGGCCAATACTCGTAGCCCACCGGTGGAAGTATCCGAAGAGGGGGGATCATCCGGGACCCCAGACGCGGAGGGGGTAGTTTAGCGTGATGATTATCGAAGTTGTCTAGGTGCCACTCCGGATGCCATCGCAACCGGATTGGCTCCCGGACAACGCCCCCGCTGCGTTCCCCGGAGAAGAGACTTTGCAAGATTAAAGCGGCCTGGGCGTCCCCCGGGCGACACCCGTCGGGGCTCAAAGGCCTCGCCCCCGGGGAATCTCTCCAAGACCTTTGCCCGGGAGCAACCTCCCGGAAAACCTGGTACATTGCATTCATAGACTTAGAAAAATTTCAATTTCTATTGCATTCAAAATATTTTCGTACAAGTGTCCGGGGCTTCCTCTAAGAAGCTACCGGGAGCAAAAACCTAAAAAACAAAAAAGGGGTCCTATCTAGACCCGGGGGGAGGCTCATACTAGGTGATTGGCATCCTCCCCCCGGGGGGCTCCCGCCGGAGCCGGTGTATCCGCTCCCGGAGGCGCCGGTGCCGGGAACCTCGCCCGGCTGATCCGGTCGTAGAAGCCCCCGGCAAGCTGCTCCACCTCCCGGCGCGAGGGCTCGAAAAACTCCGGAAAGCTCCGCGGGATGCAGCCCCCGATTGCCCGGGCGCCCACCGCCCGGTGCTCTACGAGCCCGGCCGCGGCCACCACCACGGGGATTTCCCGGCCTCGCGCCCGGGCATCAGCGGCCTCCGGGATCACGGAGACTTGTGCATTGAGAAATCGCAAAGCCTCCGTGAGAGTCGCCGGGGCCGCCTTGGAGCTGCTCCCGGAGCCTAGGCTCACGCCAAGCCCCTCGAGGGCTGAGCGGACGAAGCGGCCCGCGTCCATTACCGCCCGGACACTCGGGCCCTCGAGCTCCCGGAGGGCGTCCTCCTTCGCCTTGTCCTCCCTCCAGAGCAAGTCGCTGGCAGTCTCGGAGGCGTGGATTTGGGCCCAGGCCCGAGCAAGCTCCCGGAGGGCATCGTCCCGCTGCTCCGGGTAGGCGGCGGCCTTCTCCTCCGCTTCCTTGAGCGCCGGACTGAAGCGCCTCTCGAGGCCCCCAGGTAATGGCCGCCCCCTACAAGCTCAAGAGTTAGGAAAAATTCGAGTTGGGGGGGCCAAAGGAAAACACCCACCGGCTCGGGGAAATACCTGGATTTAGAGAGATTGAAGCTCCCCAAAATGTTCGCAGAGTGTCCCTTCTGAGACGTAGTCCTGGACCTTTCGGGTCTACAGGCTCTCCGCGTAATGATCGACCTCCCCCGCAGAAAGCAAGGGGGTCTCCCTCTCGGCGATGGACCCGTCGCGGCCAACGAGGGGCCCCCGGACATGAGTCACCTGGGTAATGTAGACCGGGGTGGCGGTGGCCGGCGTCTTCGCCGCCGAGGATGTGGCCGCCGAAGAGGTGGCCGAGGAGCTCTCGGAGGGGGTCCCCCCCCGGGGAGGGATCAGGAGCCCCTTCCCTTTCCCAAGCCGCGGGGCTCCCGGGACCTCCGTCTCAGGGGGAACCTCATAGACTGAGGGGCTCCCCCCTCGTCTACCGGCCACTCCACACGCGGGGGCAAGGCCTCCGCGAACCGGACCTCCGGCGTCTCCGGCTCCAGAAGCTCCAGGGTCGCCGGGAGGGCTATCGCCGAAGGTGGCAAGGGGGCGTAGTCCGCCAAATCGGACGCCCCCCCGTCGATGGCTGGTCCCTTCCCCCGAGCCTCTGTGGGGCTCTCCGGGGGAGGGGGCGTCGCTTGCTTCTGGGGCGGCGCATACGCGCGCCCCGACCCGGGAGTTGTGTCCCGAGCCTTCACCGATGTGGAGCCTGGTGTCATCGATGGACCGGGGGCTCTCTGAGTCTTGGCCTTCTTCGGCTCAGAGCCCCCCGCGGTCTCCCTCCCCCTCTTGTGGGAGGGGCTTTCTTGCTGGTAGCCTTAGCCCAAAGGCTTCAGCCACCAGATTCCGGGGAGGGCCCTCCCCCACGACGCGCACGATGCGCTCATGCTCGTTGGCGTAGTACCTCCCAAGGAGGTTCTCCGCCTTCTCCCGGGCCGCAGGGTACGACCGGACTGTGAACCAGGTAACCGGAAACTTACGTCGGGTCACCAGCTTCTGCGGGGTCGCTGGGCCGGACACATCCCGATCCCCCTCCTCCCGTGCGAGAAGGGAGAGATCTTCGGAAGCGTTAGCTCCTCGGCGGTGTCCCGCATAGAGTGGACGCCTCGGGAGCCAACGACCATGCTGAGGAGCTTCAGCTCCTCCTCCGTCCACACTGGGGGCTTCGGCACGAACGACCGGCTGTAGGTGGGGGCCACCAGGGAGTACACCACCTCGTCGTCCCGGACTCGGAGGTAGAACCACATCCGGATCCAGTCCCCCCAGTGGTCCCGGGAGGCCGCCACCGGGTACTCCGCTACTCGAGATGGCAGCAGCTGAATCATGACAGAGCCAAACGGGGACTTTGGTCCTCCCTTGACCAGGTGGGAGCTCCTCGCCACCGGCTCGTAAAAGTACCGGAAGACTCGAAGCGTGGGCTCCCGTCCGGTAGCCGTCTCAAAGAGCCATATGAAGAGGTCCATTCGGATGATGGCATTCGGTGTGAGGTGGTTGAGTGCCACCCCATACTCCTTCAGAAACTCTCGGAGCAAGGGATGCACAGGGAGCCGGAGCCCCGCCTCGAGGAAAGCCTCGAAGGCCACTACTTCCCCGGGCCTGGGGCGGGGGGCTCCGTCTTTCTTCGCGGGGATCTGGACGTCCCCGTCCGTGACGATCCCCTGGTCAACCAGGGACTCCAAGTCCCCAGTCGTTAACTCGGAGGCCCAGAGGAAGTCCACGGTGACTTCCTCCGGGGGCACCTCCGCAGCCTTGGCACGGCCCTTGGGTCCCATCAGATTTCACTGGTGGCTTAGGCTTCAGAAACTGGGGGGGACCTAAGGGTTCTGGGGGCTAAACATCCGGGAACTAGCTTCCGGGGGAGAGCTAAAGACGCTAGAGTTCTGACAGCTCGAAGTTTGGAATGAGCTCTCCGGGCCCCCCGAGGCCATATTTATAGGGGCCAAGCGTGGCCCTTCTGGGAGCCACGTGGCCCTTTGTGGTACATCCACGCCGTTGGAATTCAAACAACATGTGGGAAACAAAGGGATGGGTGCGTCAAACGAGGCGTCAGTTCGAACCGCGGGCGGCCATTATGGCCGAACGGCGCGCTCCCACCGAGACAACGGCACAAAAATCGAAGTGTCACGGCTCCGATAGCTTGTCCTAGAGATTTTCTCGGTAACATGAACCATTCCCTCCGGGAACTCGAGCATCGTCCCCGGAGGGCATGGGGGGCTGCTGTTGGGGGAAATCTCCGCGAGACTATGTCCAGGTAAGAAGCTGTGCCATTTGCCCGAGGACAAGGCCCCCGATGCCTGCCCGGGTGCCGCCATTTGCCCGGGGACAAGGCTCCCGGTGCCTGGCCGAGGACAGGGCCCCCGGTGCCTGTCCCAGGCGCCGCCATTTTCCCGGGGACAGGGCCCCTGGTGCCTGTCCTGGGCGCCGCCTTATGCCCGGGGACAGGGCCCCCGGTGCCTGTCCCGGGTGCCGCCTGTTGCCCCGGGACAACGCCCCTGGTGCCTATCCTGGGCGCCGCCATTTGACTGGGGACAGGGCCCCTGGTGCCCTAGGGCCCCCGGTGCCTGTCCTGGGTGCTGCCATTTGCCCGGGGACAAGGCCCTCGGTGCCTGTCCCGGGCGCCGCCTTTTGCCCAGGGATAGGGCCCCCGGTGCCTTTCCAAGGCGCTGCCATTTGCACGGGGACAGGGCCCCCGGTTCCTATCCCGGGTGCCGCCATTTGCACGGGGACAAGGCCCTTGGTGCCTATCCCGGGTGCCGCCTTTTGCCAGGGGACAAGGCCCCCGGTGCCTGTCCCGGGCATTGCCGTCCTTCCGGAGACAGGAGTCTCCGGTCCCGGGTCACGTGTAGGTCACGCGAGGAGCGCCTCGGGAATCAGCGGACACCTGTCAAGCATCCAAGGTGCCTGACCGGGAGAAGGACGTTGCTACCCCTCGATCCAACGGCGGCAGGCGGGGTAGTTTAGTCTTTTTGCTTCTTTTGGGGATATATAAGCCCTTGTAACACCCCATGTAAGGGGATATTGCTCATTATTGCTTAGAATAGACAATTTCACAGGTGTGCTCTGGAGCATCTCTCCCCGAGAGAGCTCCCCTAGCCGACTCCGGTCGGGAGCACGTCGACAGGACTAGGGCCCGCACTGGGACCCGAAGCTGTATAAACCCTCGTGTCATTTGTTGTGCTTGCCTGACGGGGGAGGACCGGTCACCCGGTCAGCCCGCGTCAAATTTTCTTCGCTAGGATCGTCCACAAAACCTGCCGGGGTATTCGCAATACCACGACAAGATAGATGACTTCTACCAGGGGGTTGGACCGATGCCGAGCTTACCGACTAAGGAACAAGCATGCGGGCTAAGAGACACCGACAGGGACGAAGAGATGTCTTACCAAGTACCTCGTAATCATGTTAATGTTATTTTCGGAGGTTCCTCCTCTTTTGTTTCCAAAAGGCAATTTAAGGCCTTTTATTGAGAGGTTAACCAAACGGAGACATCCCTTGGTGAACCTCAGTACCCCTGTTGGTCGGATACACCTTTGACGTTTGATCGCTCTGATTGTGTCGACGATTCGGACTTGGAGTCCTCAGCCGAACTTATGCAAAATTTGTAATAGTGAGACCTTTCAAGATGACCCTTCGGGAAGGTATGTAGAAAAATGGAGAACAGGAGCACAGAGAGGTTTATACAGGTTCGGGCCCTCGATGGTGGGAGTAATAGCCCTACGTCCTATTGGGATTTCACTATGTGTGATAAAGGTTTACAAACTAGCGGGAAAAACCCTTCACAGGCGAAGGTTTTTCCTATGTAAGTGTACAAAAAGAAGCCCCAGGAGGCTTGCAAATATTATCTAGTCTGGCCGTAGACTTGGCTGTTTGAGCGGTTGAGATGTGTTGTATCTCACTTGTATCAGAGATGTTGATCTCCTCAATAGATGGTTCGATCCCCCTGTTTGATGCACCTTGCCATCCTTTTATACTGGTCAAAAGGGTGCCATGTCGTAACTGCATCAAACAGTTGCTTGGATGGTTGGATGCGGTTTTTAGAGAACCGCTCTTAACCTCCACGTAGGTTAAACACGTGTTATTCATGGATAACTGCACAAATTAACCTCCTGATGGTTGGTCTTCCACGTGGAGGAATCTTTGGGATACTTGGAATATTCCCGCTATAGGGACAGCCGGACAGATGAACTCCAAGTACCCTGGTCGAGAACGTTCTGACCGCTGGATGTTGGCTGACCGCGCAACATCTCGGACATTCTGTTCGCGTATAGCACACGAAGTCCTGACCGCGCGAAGTCTGCGGCTTGATCGCGCAAAGCCTACGACCTGATCGCGCAAAGCATGCGACCTCGGGCTGATGCTTCTCAGAATGACTTGAGTCCGCACCGCTAGGCACGTGTCTGGCTCGAATCTGTCTTGAACCAACAGTGCATTTATTTGAACTGACCAGGGTGTCAATCCTCGTCAGCTAGCCCCCAAATTCGAAGAAAATGAAGGGACGTGTTTATTTCGAATTTAAAGTCATGCATCGGATTTTTAACCCAATTCTTCAAATCCCCCACTTAGTGGCGCACTAAGTGAGACGATTGGTTCCCCGAGACGGGTTCTGGGTATTACATGATAGGTAATGATGGCGTTGTTGAAATATTTTTTAACCCGAGGTGAAATTGTAAATGCTTTTAAAAACCCGAGGTGCTTAGAATGTGAACCGTCACCTTGGCGGCTATAAATACCAGGTCTTTGAATTTGTAGAGCTTCGCAATTTCTTCTCACGGTTAAGTTCTTTCTAAAGTCACCTTCATCCTGCTTCATACACTTCCCGATGGCAGATCTCAACATCATCGAGATTGAAAGTGATGAAGAGGAAGTTCTCAAGCAGGAGCTTCAAATGCCTGAAGATCCATCTCCTTCAAAGAAGAAACCCAAGGTTGACGAAGGATCCTCCAGCAGAGCAAAGGTAGAAGATGAGCCATCATCTTTTCTTCCTTCAGCTTTCTACTCCAACACCCCCTGCTTTTGTTTGGGTGATCGATTTTCTGGTCAGCAAGCGGTGACTGTACGACCAGAAGATCATCAACTCGTGTTGGAGAAGCAATCTTCTGGTGGGAAGGTTGCACTTCCACCATCTGATGATCATCCAATTTTATCAGATGATCTTCTTCCTAGGATGGTTACATCAACGTGTCACGAGCAGGGACAGGTAATAATCCTCCTCTCCTTTTGCTGATAGTTATAGTTAGCTTAACTAAATTTTGCAAATGTAGGAGATTGGGGGCCCTAGTGATCAGCCTTCTGCTATTCCGCCTCTTCCCCTCATACAGATCCTTCCAGAGGAGAAGAATGCCCTGGAGAAGAAGACCGAAGAAATGTCTTCGGCGATTCTGCATCTGGCAGAATGTTTTGAACGATCCCAGGAAGAGGCGCTCCAGTTCCGTCGAGAGAGGGACCACGCTCAGCAACAGCAAGAACTCTCCGATTTAATTAGGAACAGTAGTGTATCTCTTGTTAGGGATGATGTAGATAGGCTTAGATTAGTTGCTAGTTCTCTGGGGGTTGTCAGTGTAGATCCTACTTACAACAACAAATCCCTAGGAGAACTTTGCAAACTTCTTTCGGATCAGGTTGACGCTCTGGTCGCCGGTATCCCTTTTGTATGTAAAGAATGCAAGATATAAAACTTTCTTCTTTATATAAATATTCTTTACATCTTCTGTGCGAAAATATGGCCATGAGTAATGCCTTCGCAACCATTCATACACAGGGAACCTTCAGTTCTGCGACAAAAATCACGCTTTTTTATGAAAGTACTGCGACCAGCCCTGATACCGCGATCAGGCTTAAAGCCGCGGTTAGAACTGAAGTTTACTGTGACCGGAATTGAAGCTTGGTCAGACCGTCACTTCGATCAGAATCGGAGCTTAATCGAAAGTATGGTCTCGATCACACCACAACCCGGTCAAAATATATCCATACGTCCAAAAATTGAGTCGTAGGATTTTTTCATGAAAATGTCCAAAACACATAAAGGAAAAACGTCCTCTAAAAAGCACTGAAAACTTTTCAGGCCTTTTGCACTTTCAGATCCGATGCCTGAACACTTTAACGGGTCCGCCAGAGATAGTATCCATTATGGGAAATGAATAAAATACTCAGTGGAACGTTTAAATGGAACGTTACTCACATTAATGCGTCTCCTCGGGTCTATAAAAGAAGCATGTGTCTTCTTGAGGAAGCTACACAGCCAAAAACCCTCCACATTTCCGCCGCACAAAACCCTCGTTCTTCTCAGCCTCCGTCTTCCCCAAAAGTCGCCAACTTTTCCTTTGACTCTCCACCAAAAAATGGCGTCCTGGAGCCGATCAATCCACCATTCTGAGGAGAGTTTAGTGGCGTTGGAGAAGGAGGAGATCCTTCCTCCGCGGCTGCTAATCAACTGGCGGCCCGCGGAGAAGGACCAAGAAACCCCGATCGTCCAAGAGGGCGAGTTGGTGGTTTTCGAAGAATATTTGCGCTGCGGGTTCCGATTTCCTGAGAGTCGGTTCTTGAAGGACGTCCTCGAGCACTACGGGTTGGAGCTAATCAACCTCCACCCAAATGCAGTGTTGATACTGGCAGTGTTTCAACACTTGTGCGAGGCGTTTGTCGGAGTATATCCCAGCGTGGATCTTTTCCGACAATTCTATTTTTCGGCGTGCTTGAAGAGCGCCAACGCCGCCGGATGCATTTACTTCCAGCTAAGGGATAAGAAAGAGTATCCCTTCCCACCCCTGCGAGACTCAGTGCACAGGTGGCACCAGAAATGGTTTTACTGCACCCCGCCGACCGAGAGCGGGCTGTGGTTTGAGAACTCGCGGTCGGAGAAGCCGAGCGAGTTGGATACTCTCCCGGCGATGAACGCGGAGTTCATCAAGCACGCCGAGGTGATCCTTCACTTAGTCGAACAAGGGTTGACGCCACGTGACGTCATCCGAGACTTTGTGAAGAACCGGGTGAGCCCCCTGCGTGAAAGGGCTCATCCGTCTTGGGAGATCAAGTCCATGGCGGACAGCACCTTGGACTATAATGAAGGTATTCATTTCTGGCACTGAAATCACTTTATGTCATTTCTGAAATGCATCAATTTAACTCGTATTTGGGAACAGTCCTGCCCTCAGCCGAGATTGAGAGGCGGACTAACTACCTTCTCAGGGCGTACAACGCCGAGGTAGAGGGCCCTAGAGGATCGCCTCGCCCCCAAAGCTTGATTCACGCCGGCGACGACCTTAAACAGGAGCGCCGAAAGGTACATTTTCCACTTGGCCTCTGTTTTGCAGGTCTCATGTATGTCCAGCACTAATCAATCCCATTGGAATGAGAATAGCTCCTAGGGAGATTCGCCGAGGCGACGTTTCCCAGCGAGAACGTCGGTTCCCTGGGAAAGCCGACGACAAAACTCGTGAAGACGGTTTCCTCGAAACCCAGGACGAGGAATCCTGCCCCCAAGAAAGCTAGGCTAAATCTTGGGGAAGGGTCTTCACGAAGCGTTCCTCCTACCGCCAGAAAAACTGCAGTAAGATATCACATCCCTCCGATCTTTCCAAGTGCGAACTGGAATTACTTCTTCGTCGTACGGGGAGAGGGGAGCGAGGAGGAGGAAGATGATGATGTCCCCTTGATTCGCCGGAGGAGGAGGATTGCGGGTTCTCCATCTGGCGACGCTCCAACCCATTCCGCAAAAACAACTGCTACTGCAGAGGCGGCTGTAGCGGACCCCGCGGCCACCAAAAGCCACGTGGCCGCATACAACATCCCAGCCCCTGAAGCCCCCGAGGCTTCAGGGCTAGTTGCCTCTACTTCCCTGGTCGGAGGGACGACCGTGGTAAGATTCTCTTACAGTCTTGTTTTCTTCTATTCCCTATGTGCATTCGATAAGTTAATGCTCATGCAGGGAAAAGAGCTTCCCCCTGCGACTCCTGCGAGTCCCAGGGAGGAAAATCCTCCACCCCCGCAGACAGGAGTGGAGGTGGTCGGACAAGACCCTACTGCGGTTGCAGATGAGGCACCGGCCCCAGTAGTCCGGGAGTCATTAAGGCCCTCGGATGCAGCCCTGCCAACCGGTCCTGTTGCCCAGGTAAAGATTCTTCTCATTTGTCTTTATCTCTCCCTAGAAAAGTGCTCACAGAGGAACACACCCACGGGGGAGATGCCTTGTTTTCCAAGAGGAAGATCAGGTCGGACGACAGTTGTCCCCTTTCTCGAGGAGAACCTTCCCTAAAATCTCAAAAGCTAATGGGATTTCAAATAAGGTAAAAACCTTTATCCTGATTGTATTAGAATGATGATCACGAATTGTGATTGTTTGATTCTTCTTCCCTTTGTCAGGCGAAAAGAAACAGCATCCAGTCCTTCAACCACTTCGGGGAGGATTGAAGTCGCTACTGGTGCAGGAGCCTCCAGTGAGGAGCGCTCCGCCCCCTTGGTCCAGGAAATCGTCCGGGCCGTGAGGGGAGAAATAGGCGCGGGAACCCAGTCGCAACCAATGGAGACTGGGGGCAGTGCCCAGCAGGCACTCCCACCAACTGCCCCTACTGTAGTCGCATCCGGGCCTTCAACAAGTCTTCCCATTAGTCCGGAAGATGCCTCCTTACGAGAGTTTATGAAGGTATGATGAACCTCTCTCTCGGTGCCTGAATTATACATAGGACACCTTTAACTTTCTTTTTTGCATCACAGGAACTATCCCGGATGATGGCCCAATTGCGTGCTACAATGGCAAGCATGGAGGCCATACAAAAAGAACGAGACAGCTTGCGCAGGTAAGGATCATTACTCTTCAACTTGTATAGATACAAATTGGTTATGACCACTCCTTCTGTTCTACTGCAGAGAGGTGGCATTGCTGAACAAAGAAGTAGCCACAGTCAAGCTCCATTCAATCTCAGTGACTAGGAACCAAGAGATTGAAAATAACAAGATGCGGTCACAACTTGCTGGTAAGTCGATTCCTGATTAGGAAGACTTAGCTTCATAATACGCTTCAGAAGGATGCAATTACTATTTCCAAAAACACTGAGGGCCTTTTTGCAAAACCACCAAAATCACTAAAAACCCTTAGCCGCCATTGTTGTTCGTGACACACACCAAAAAAAAAAAAGCCCCCCACTTCTTCTCTCCTAACTCCGACGAACTTGCCACCGACGGCCAGGTCCACGCCGACAGTAAGCCGCCAGTCTCCTCTCCCTTTCTTCCTCTTCTCCCCTCCGGTGAGCCGTCGGTCTTCTCCCCTTCATCCTCTCTCACATTTCATCTCCTCCTCTCCCGTTCATCTTCACCGCCGGCTGCTCCCCTTTTCTTTTCCTCCTCCTTCCTTCCTTCCTTCCCCTTTCTTTTTCCTCCCTTTTCTTCTTCTTTCTGGTTCCTCATCACTTCCTCCAGTATCCTTCTTCTCCTCTCCTCTTCCTCCTTCTCCCTCTTTCTTCTTCTTCTTTTCCTACCTTCTTCTTCCTCTCCGTTCCTCCCTCTCTCCACTGCTCCACTCCCACACCCGATCCGTGCCATCCCATGCCGCCGGATCTGAGCCCTCCAACCTCCACGTCACCAGATCCGCTGGCTTCCGCGCAGATCTAGCCGATCCCGCCTATGCCGTCCGTGCTCCACAACCCGACGCTTCCTTCACCACACACGGATCCGCCGGTCCGTCAGCCGCTGCCCTTCACCGGATCTCCACGCCACCGAGCCGGATCCGTCGCTAATCGCCCAGCGCCCACACCGCCGGAGCCGCCCCCACTTTGCCCCGCGTGCGCCTCCTCTGCACCTCCCGCTCCGCGCCGCCACCGAACGCTGCCTCGAGCCCACCGGCGCCGCCTCCGCCACACCCGAGCGGCCGCCAATCTGCGCACTCATCGCCGCCTTCCTCGCACCACAACCACGCCGCCGGAGTTGAGTCTGCGCCGCCGGCCGCACCTCCCGCGCTGCGCCACCGGATCCGCCGATCTCACAACTCGCCATCCCATCTCCACGCCGCCGGCCACGTGCCGTGGGCCAGCGACGGACGCCTCTCCATTGACCACTTCGATGTCTTCCTCGACACGGCTGCAGCTTCCTCGACCGTGGCCATCTTCTTCGACAAGCTTCTTCGACTACCACGTCGAGCTCGACGACCTCGACAGCTTCTTCCTCAACATCGACAAACACATAGCTGCCACGAGCTCCAGCAACAAGGGTTTAGGTCCATTCCTTTTGCTCTCTTGTTTTCTGTTACCTTGTTTTGCAATGCATAGAGTATCTGAGATGACCGATTGTAGATGTTTGATATGGCATTTTCTGTAATTGCAAAGAATGAAGCACAATTCTCTGAAATCAATGTAAATCATTGATGGTTTGAATCGAATTTGGACAAGTGCTCTGCTGTAATGATCTGTGAACTGATTTCAGGAGTCATTTGAATCTGGTAGAATTCCAGTGATTGACTGTGTAGAAACTCTGCTTCAGATCTGTCTTGTTACTTGAGTTGAGCTATACCTCTGTTTGGGAGCTGAGTTGACTTGATTGAAATCGAATTGGATCACTTCAATTGCATAGCTGTTCTTGTTTTATTTGATCACTTGATGTACAGAAAGTTGAATTCAAATGCTGTTTGAACTGAATTGATGCATGTTGGTTCTATTTTTGTGTGTTGGTGTTCTCATTGTTTGATCTTCTGAATTGAATCTCTCTTTAAATGAATGTTGGGAATTCAACTGATTTTGTTTGGGGATTTGTGATGATCATGCAATATTCAATTCCAGTACTCCTACAATCTTGTGAATGCAATGTCTACTATTTGTGAGCTTTATTTAAATCTCAGCCTTCTCAATTGATGGCACTTTATGTTTTGAATGCATTTGTTAATTGCCATGCTTTATTGTTTCTCTGAGCTGATGCTTGGAAATCTAGTATGTTATTGAAGAAGTGTTGTAGGGGATTGTAGTCTCCAGTGAGGTGCAGTTGTCTTTGTTGTTGAGCTGTGGTCATGAGGAATTGAGGACTAATTAGTGTTTGTTTGGTACTTGTCGATCAAAGATACTTGTTGTAGGTTGTGATCGATGTTAGTTATTTGCGCTGCCTCGCGTGCTACTACTACACGATTCCTCTCTACTGCTTGATCTATGAAATACTAGTCCAGATCAACACTAGTTAGGTCGCGAGCCCTTCTCTTTCTTTTTATTTCTTCCAACATTTTCTCCCTCTTTCTTTCTTCTAGTTTATTTTCTTTTGTCATTCGATTTTAGTTTAGTTTACACGTTTTGCTTCTGCTTCTCTAGTCCCTGTGGAAAGAACGACTAGAATACTCACATACTGCATCGTCCTCGTTCTCTTGCGAGACAGTCTAGGCCGGTATCAGTAACTAAGATCGCTCCAGCCCCCGAGTTTGAAAAACTATGAGAGCCATCAAAATACAACGTTCAATGGTCGGTATTCTCCAAATCTATAATTTCTTGTTCGTGTGGTTTGGGATTAGTCCACTCTACCACAAAATCTGCAAGAATTTGTGATTTGATCGCTACTTGAGCAGTGAAATGGAGATTGAATGCTCCTAGTTCTACTGCCCACTTCGCAATTCGACCAGTTGTCTCCAGGTTACGAAGTATGTTTTCTAGAGGAAAGGACGATGGCATAGTAATCTTGTGTGCTTGAAAGTAGTGTCGTAACTTTCTTGAAGCCATTAAGAGGGCATAAAGTAACTTTTGGACCTCAGGGTAATGCTGCTTTGGTCCATTAAGTACTTCTCTTATGTAATAGACTGGTTGTTGCATACCTTCTCTTTCTGCGACTAGAACAATGTTGGTTGCATGAGGGGTTGTAGCTAAGTAGATGAGTAATGATTCTCCCTCAATAGGGGTAACTAGCACCAGAGCATTGGTGAGATATGCTTTTAACGCTTGAAAAGCTTTATCAGCTTCAACCGACCACTGGAAACCATTGCTCTTTTGAAGAACCTTAAATAAAGGTAATCATCGTTCACCTAACCTTGAAATGAAACGACTCAAAGTCGCCGTTCAATTGGTTAGTCTTTGCACTTCTTTCGTGGTCGAAGGAGGTTGCATTTGCTCAATGGCCCAATTTTTTTGGGATTAACCTCAAGGCCTCTCAAACAAACAAGAAAACCCAAGAGCTTACCCGAAGAAACTCCAAAAGAGCATCTTTCAGGATTCAACTTGATTCCATGTTTATTCAAGTTACAGAAAGTTTCAGATAAATCATCTACATGACTAGACCATTTCAAGATTTTTACAACCAAATCATCAACATAAGCTTCTAGATTATGCCCTAACTGAGGCTAAAAGGTCTTTTGCATCAATCGTTGGTATGTGGAACCAACATTATTGAGCCCAAATGGCATTCTATCGTAGCAGTAGGTGCCAAATGGTGTGATGAAGGCAGTTTTCTCTTCATCTATTTCTGCCATGCTAATTTGATGGCACCCTAAGTAAGCATCCAGGAAGCTCATCAGTTCACACCCCTCTGTGGAATCGACTAATTGATCGATGCGGGGAAGGGAAAAATAATCCTTCAGGCAAGTACTGTTAAGATTGGTGTAATCCACGCACATACGCCACTTACCATTAGATTTCAAGACCATGACCAGGTTTGCGAGCCATTATGGATGGTTAACCTCGTGAATGAAGCCAGGTTCTTGAAGTTTATTCAACTCTGCACAGATAGCTTCTTGCCGATTAGGAGCAAAGCGTCTAAGATTTTTCTTGATTGGTTGCTGTCCAGGCCAAATTGCTAGCCTGTGCTCAATCACTTCCCTTGGAACTCCGGGCATGTCGGATGGTTTCCACGCAAACACACCTGCATTAGCTCGAAGGAAAGTAATGAGTGCAAGTTCCTATTTGTCATTCAGTCCTGACCCAATCCGAACAGTTCTGGATTGGTTGTCTGTGAATAAAGGAACATGTTTAAGTTTTTCATCTAGTCATGGATTTACCTTGACTGAATATGGTTCTTTGGTCGTAGTCCTGTCGTCCCAAAGGAGAAGCTGATCGATCAATTCCAGGGATATGCAATCACAAGTTGGGGTGGTGCTTTGATTGCCTCTAACCATGATCACACCTTTTGGTCCCAGTACCTTCACGTACTTATAAGCATAATGTGTTGCTGCCATGAATTTGGCAAGCGAAGGTCGACCAAGTATTGCATTATACGCCGAATCACAATCGATCACATCAAAAGTGATCAATTCTGTTCGGAAATTCTCTGGCTATCCGAGCATTACCGGTAGCACCACTTGACTGATAGGAGACATCAAAGTACTAGGAATAATTCCAAAAAATGGGTGCACCACAGGTTTTATTCTTGAGCGAGGGATTTGCATGGAGTCAAGAGCTCTTACCCGGAGCAGGTCGAGAGAACTTCCTCCATCGACCAGCACTCGTCCCACTTTTCCATTGCTAATCATGGGCGATATCACCAAAGGAAGTCGTCGTGGTCGTGAAAGTCCTTCGGGGCAGTCATCTCGACTGAAGGTAAGGGAAATCTCCGACTAGCGGGGGAATTGAGGCTTTTAGGATCGAGGATGCCGACTAGAGGAAGGTGAATAGGAGGCTTTTAAAAATTCTTTCTCGACTAAATAATTTTTGCAAAATGTTTAGGATAACCTAGAATTCGCAAAGGGTTTACAAACAATCTAACATCTAGTTGCAATTAATTGATATGGAATACACAATACAACATGCAACAAGATAAATTTAAACAATTGTGTCAAGGTAAATACAAAATGTATAAGAGAGAAACAATTGACACAATAATTTTTACTGAGGTCTCAGAGACTCGGCCGGTCTCCCCTACTCCTCGTTGAAGCGCTCATGCATGAGCCTCGCTTCTTTATCCATGAAGGATATCTCCACTCGGGATGCTCCTTCTCCACTTTGGATAGGTGAGTACCAATACCTTTCACAAGCTCTTGCCGGCCTCTCCAACAAACTTCAATAGAGAGATCGCGCCTCTCCTCCTCGAACCATCTAGGCGATGGCGATCGCCAAGAGTAACAGATCAAACACACTCACTTGAATGAATCAAGTGCTAGAAGCTCAAATGATGCAAATGCATGCCCAACACTCTAGCACTAGCTTGTAAATTGTGGATGAAGTGCACTAAGCAATCTTAGCCTCTCACAAATGCTTCTCCTCTAATTCACTCAAGAATTTTGGCTCAAATATAGCCTCTAGATGCAAGAGATTGAATGCAATGAACTTGACTAGCATATACATAGTGTTTTCAACTTCTTGAGTAGCCACAAATGCTGGCCAACACGAGGTATATATAACCCTCTCAAAAACTAGCCGTTTGCAACCATCTGACAAAATTTTGTATAGGCCGGACATTGTACGCCCATGCTAGACACGTCCAGCCAGTGCAAGTCAACATGACCGTTGCAAATGTGTCAGTTACCGTTGGGCTACTTTTGTGAAGGCCAGACAAATAATCTTTTGTCCGGATAAAAAGCTCGGATAGATGCATTTGTCTCTGGTTCACGCTTAAATTAAGGCTCACACGAATTTATACAGGCCGGACAATGTCTGGCCCGTCCCGGAGAAAAGCCCCAGGACGAAAGTATATGCCCCCGGACATATCTATCTGTCTCTGTTTACGATTTGCAATTGCCACTAGAGATTTGTACTGCCCGGACAATGTCTGGCCTGTGCAAACCGAAAATAAGACTTCACCTATTTTACTCTAATTCAGATTCTGGGTTATGTGCATATGCAAATTGTCTGTTTTCTCGTGGAATGTCTGCTGACACTCAGCAAACACCACGACCAATTTGATTTAGGAAGTGATAATTATCATATTTGTGCATAATTTTTATATGTTTAAACCCCCGATCACGCACATTTTAGTCATATACCTCGGCATTTACATAGATTATTCCAGATTTGCTGCCAAATCGACCGGATTATTTGTTTTGCAATTTTTACCACAGGTCAGCGCGAATCGGATGGATTTCTGGCTATCGGTCGCGCCTCATCGACTTATTCCGACCTTCGGTCAATTCTGGATGGAAGTGCGCGTTTCCGCGGACGCGTAGGAACCAACCGCGCCGAAATCGGAGTCTCCGGGGCCCCGGAATCACAACCCTAGCAGCCAAGGAGCTTTCTGTAATTCTCTAAAATCCCGAGGGCCATTTTGCAAAGTGACCTTCTTCCTTTAACCCCAGCCAACCACCATTGTTTCACCTCGAGCCTGGTTTTTTGTTTGTTACCTTCTTCTTCTTCTGCCCCCCTCCTTGCGATCCACGCCTCCTACCACCACACCAGCGACGACCAGACCGTACGCCGCTGGCGGAGCTTCTTTTCTGCCTCCGCCCTCGGTTTTTCCACACCTCCGTCCATCTCTGGCCCAAAGCCGGCTTCCCCTTCCTCCTTTCTTCTTCCTGCATCCTCAGCCCAAATTTTCCACTCCCCATTTCTCATCCTCCTATGGCAGATCTGCAACCATCCCGCCACTGGAGCCGCCCTCCACCATGGCGAGCTCAAAGCCCCCACATCTGCACCTCCCTCGGCGCCACCATCGCAGATCCGTGTCGGCGCCTCCCCGGTCTCCACATCGCACCGCCTCACCCACGACCTGCGCCGCCGAGTTCCCTGCGCCTCCATCCTCGGCGCCGCTTCACAACCCGGAGCCAAGCCACCGCGGCCGCCGTGCGCCGGAGTTGCCGCGCCGCCGCAAGATATACCCGGATCTGCGCTGCCGATCCCATGGCCGCGCCAGATCTGCCGCCGAAGGCGCCTCCACAACCTCCCCTGCGCCACTGCCGCAGATCCCGCCGGAGCAGCCATCTTCTTCGCGCGACCGGTCATCCTCCACGGCGCTGCCTTCTTCACCAACTCCGGCGCCTTCTTCGTTCTCGGCCTCCTCTGCCCCAAGCCGGCTTCATCTTCTTCAACACCACAACCGGGCTGTTTCTTCAACCACGGCCACGTAGGACGACGGCTTGATCTTCTTCTTCCTCGGCCCCTTCTTCGTCCTCAGTCGCGCCGGCGACTTCCTCGACAGCCACTTCGACCAGCAAACTCCAGCAGCGAGCACGTCAACTGTAGCCCCTCTCTCCCCTCTCTGTTTTTTTTTCAGTTCTAAGTGAATTGCATGTATGTATGAGATGGTAGATGTCTGTAGTTCACAAGTGAATCAGATTGCCAATTGATCCTTGAAGTTCATTTGGATTGATCACAATTACTATTTCTGTTATTCTTGTTTTGGAGCCTTGATTTGCCATCTACTAGATGTCAGTAACCCTGAGGAGTCAGATTTGTTGTATTCTGTGTTGTGTTACTGCATCTAGGGGTTATATGTTGAAATATGGTATCTTGTGTGATCTGTTTGTGATTCAATTGCCTTCTGATTTGATGTGTTACTTCTTTGATGTCATCGTTGATTTGGAATGATACCCTCACTGCTTGGATGTCTTAAACTTCATCTGTCTCCAATGAATACAAGTCTATGAGTTAATTCACTTTTGAGTATTCTTCCCAGACTTATTGATAATGTGGAATTTTGAAGGGGTATAGTTGTTCTGTGTGAATCATTTAATTACTGTATTGGTGCATCCTGCTTGCATTGAACAGAGATGTGATTGCAATTCTGATTCGACTGAGTTGTTTGTGCTATGTTCATTCACTGTTGGGAGTGTTCTGTGTTATTTCTCAACGTGTTCGTTCGTTGATACCGGCGATAAGCGTGTTCGTTTAGTTGTTTTCGCATCCTCTCGTGAGATCACTGAATGTTAATGATGCTATCGCATGTATTCACGACAACGCGTACAGATCTAGCACAAACTAATGGTCGTGAGTTTTTACCTCTTTCTCTCTTATTTTCTGTGGATACCTTCTCTTTCTCTTGCCTATTTTATCTTCATTTTCCATTGATTTAGTTTAGTTTACACGTTGCGCTTCTCTAGTCCCTGTGGAAAGAACGACATAATACTCGCCTGTATTGCACCGATCTCGTCCTCTTGCGAGACAGTCTAAGCCAGTATCAATTTTTTGGCGCCGTTGCCGAGGAATAGAGGAAAGTGAATGTGTTTAACTAGATTAAATCATTTTGTTTTTGTTTTTCTTTTCGGTTTTTGTTTGCATATTTTCCCGCCCCTTTTTCCCTCCCAGCTCTTTTATTTCTCACACTTCCTCGTGTCCTTTTCTCGTTGATTGATTTTCTCTGATTGATGTTATGGATGGTTCCCAGTCTTTTTGTGATGCATGTGATAATCTTAGTGCTAAATTAGATGATTTGCCTCGTCAGATGGATATAGCCCTTCGTGGATTATTTGCTCATATTAGTGGTTCTCCTATATGTTGTATTTGTGGTGTTCGAGGTCATTTGCCCGTTGCTTGTCAGCGTGGTCATGCATCCACTATATATCATCCTGGATGGCCTGTATACCCAAATTCACCGTATAGGAACAACCACCCTGTTATCTCATCGTCTTCTCCTAGTTATCCTTTTCAGGGTTTTAGGTACGGAGAGCAGCTCCCATGCACATCATATCAGCCTCTGTACTTGTCACATCAGCAGTACTCACAGCAGCCTCCTACATATGAGGATATACCATCTAGACTTGAGGTGCTGTTTGAGTGCCATTTGAAAAAGATGAATGAGTTTCTACATCCGTCCCCACAGTCGCCTCCTAAAGTTGAGGATACATCTAGACTTGAGGCACTGATGGAGGGTTTGATTAAGCAATCCGAGCGCCTCATGACCCAGCATTCAGAAGATGTGAAATTATTGCGGGCTGAGACGCAGTGTGTGTGATCTTGCATAGCTGAGTTCAGAGGATACCTAGATCCAATCCACATCCTGCCATCCCAAGTACCCGCATTTGAGGCCATCACACCTTCATTGAGTGTCCTGGAGCCCACCCATGACATGTATCTTGGAGACCCTCACGGAGAGACCACAGTATTGAGCGATGAGCTTCGACCCGATCTTCTTTCTTCGACGTCGCATCAATCACCTCCGCCTCCTGTTGATTTGATCATGTTTGATGATGATGATGGAGAGCTTATTTTCCAGACACCTGTGCGTCCATTTGGACCATTTTCTTTTGATGATCCATTGATAGATGGACCAGAGATGGAGAGCATCAGTTTTGAGGTTGCAGACCCCCCAGATCACACCTATGATCCTCTTACTGATGACACTGAGCTTGAGACAGTTTTGTTTGATGATGCGGATTTGAGCTATTTGGTTGATGATCCGCAGCTTCAAGAGTCTGAATTGGAGAGCTTCACTTTTGATCCTACGGACTTCCTGGACGATTCCTTGAGCCACGAGATCGAGAGGGAGATGTTCATATTTGATTCTACAGGACTTCCTTCTGACATAGGGGTGCCGGTTCATCCTGATCTACCAGACCCGACCCCCGTGGAGGTCCATCCTACCCCAGACTTCACGCCATCCACTATTCAGGTAGACTCGAAATCCCTCTCGTATTATTATGAGTTGTCTAGTTCTGACGAGGTTATTCATATTCCTTTGAGTTGTCATTCATCTTGCATCAATATATGCCATTCTCATGATATGTATAGTCAGTCGATCTACGGGAAAGGATTTTCGTCAGCTGACCTTCTGGAGGGCTTTGTCCCTATCATACACACGTGCTTGTTTGTTCTTGATCTTATTTGCAGGTTAGCATGTGTGGCTTCTCGACTGCGAGTAGACTTGCTCCGAGTCGACATTCCTTGGGATCCTGGTGGATTCCCAGGTATGCTGCTTTCGACAGGAGGGTGGACGTGGAGCTTCTACCACGTCCCATACTTGCCTCTCCTTCCCACTCGCGCTTCAACGCCATATCTTTTGAGGGTCGAGCTTCCGACCTAAAAGAAGTGCTTCTCAGGAGGCAACCTGAGTGTTTTCTCCTTTTCTTTCTTTTCGTTATTTATTTTCCTTTGTTTTATAGAATTGTTTTTAGTTCTTTTGTTCTTTTCTTTTTCCAGGCTGCTGCTATGTCTTCATCCATACATGTGCGTGGAACTTCGACATGCTCCACCGTGACAACATTGACTTCATCCATACCCGGTGAGTTGTCTCGGACCCCATGTGACTTATTTATGCAAAACTTTACTTTGTGCTTCCACCTCATTCATTTTATCACATCTTGTATGCATCATGGACTATGCATCATTTAAGCTTGGGGGTATGGGAGTCACCTTGGGCCTTCATTATTTTCATTTTTGGGTCAAATTTTTTCGAAAATATGGATGAATTGATAGCATTTGTGATTCATGTGGCCATACTTCTGCTTAAATTCTATATCTGTGTGATTGTTGAGTTGTATGACTATTGTGCTTACTCATGTTGTGATTGTCTTATATCCAGCCTTGTGGGCTTTGTTGTGCATATTGATATGACCTGCTTTGTTTTGAACTGTTGTACCGTAAGGTCATTCTAGAGAGGTCATGTCAAAATTTTCAAAAAAATTCATAGACTTGTGCACTATTGTTGATATTTGGCTTCTAAGAGCCCTTTGCATGTCGTGTTGAGTTTTTTATTGCATGTTGTAGTGGCTCGACAATCTATTGTAGGTTGAATTGTGATTAACCATCTTCTAATGATACTAAAATTGCTTGTACTTAGTTTCGTTGTGGATATCGTGGGAATTTGAATGTTTATTGATATTTATAGTGCCGCATTCTATCATGTATATTGAATTATCAATTGTGAGCCTAATCTTTACACACATGCTTAGAACACGAGTCTCCTAAACAATCATTTAACCCTTATAAACCAGATTTGAAAAAAAAAATTTGCTAATAAGGTCGTAATGTTCGTTCTCTACCTTGTAGACACTGCCAATTTTTCTTTTCATTGGAATAAAAACTCTTCTACTTCGTTGCTCCGTTGAGTCTTCGATGTAAAAGCATGGTTCGCACATTTTTAAATCTAATAAGTGCATAAGCCCTCTCGCTACATCTTTTGACTCATGAGCATGTTTATGAAACACTCTAGTGGACTAGCTACCCTAGAGCGAAGTATGGAGAGATCCGCCTAAATAAGTCGAAGGGTAGAGATTTGCATGAGCACCAGATTTCGTTTTTAAATAAAGAGAGCTCAAAAGTTAATAAGGTTGAAATTGCTTATTTGATGTTTATGGAGACCGTAGTTCTCTCATGCCTGTGCATTGTTTACGCTCATCTTGAAATTCTATGTACATGCATGGATGTAGGTGGTATGAATAGACATAATCATTCTTATTTCCACTGTACCCAGAACTAAGCTAGTCACTTGCAATTTCTGTGCAATTATTAGATGCTTGAGCGCTTGAAACATATCTTAGTTTGCCGAGCTTACTATATGATGCATTTTACTCTTTCATGTCATCTATACTCATGCTTGTCTGTCTGGATTTACATCTTATTGCATTGCTTGATGACAAGCAAAGACTTAAGCTTGGGGGTGTTGATAATTATCAAATTTTTGCATAATTTCTATATGTTTAAACCCCTGATCATGCACATTTTAGTCATATACCTCGGCATTTACATAGATTATTCCAGATTTGCTGCCAAATCGACCGAATATTTGTTTTGCAATTTTTATCACTGGTCAGCACAAATCAGATGGATTTCTGGCTAGTGGTCGCCCCTCATCGACTTATTCCGACCTTCGGTCGATTCCGGATGCAAGTGCGCGTTTCCGCGGACGCGTAGGAACCAACCGCGCCGAAATCAGTGTCTCGGGGGGCCCGGAATCTCAAACCCTAGCAGCCAATGAGCTTTCTATAATTCTCTAAAATCCCGATGGCCATTTTGCAAAGTGACCTTCTTCCTTTAACCCCAGCCAGCCACCATTGTTTCACCTCTAGCCTGATTTTTTGTTTGTTACCTTCTTCTTCTGCCTCCCTCCTTGCGATCCACACCTCCTACCACCACGCCGGCGACGACCAGGCCGTACACCGCCGGCGGAGCTTTTTTTCTGCCTCCACCCTCAGTTTTTCCACACCTCCGTCCATCTCTAGCCCATAGCCGGCTTCCCCTTCCTCCTTTCTTCTTCCTGCATCCTCGGCCCAAATTTTCCACTCCCGATTTCTCATCCTCCTGTGGCAGATCTGCAACCATCCCGCCACTGGAGCCGCCCTCCACCATGGCGAGCTCAAAGCCCCCACATCCGCACCTCCCTCGGCGCCACCGTCACAGATCCGTGCCAGCGCCTCCCCGGTCTCCACATCGCGCCGCCTCACCCACGACCTGCGCCGCCGAGTTCCTTGCGCCTCCATCCTCGGCGTTGCATCACAACCCGGAGCCAAGCCACCACGGCCGCCGTGCGCCGGAGTTGCCGCACCGCCGTGAGATCTACCGGAATCTGCGTTGCCGATCCCATGGCCGCGCCAGATCTGCCGCCGAAGGCGCCTCCACAACCTCCCCTGCGCCACTGCTGCAGATCCCGCCGGAGCAGCCATCTTCTTCGCGCCACCGGTCATCCTCCACGGCGCTGCCTTCTTCACCAACTCCGGCGCCTTCTTCGTTCTCGGCCTCCTCTGCCCCAAGCCGGCTTCATCTTCTTCAACAGCGCAACCGGGCTGTTTCTTCAACCACGGCCACGTAGGATGACGGCTTGATCTTCTTCTTCCTCAGCCCCTTCTTCGTCCTCAGTTGCGCCGGCGACTTCCTCGACAGCCACTTCGACCAGGAAACTCCAGCAGCGAGCACATCAAATGTAGCCCCTCTCTCTCCCCTCTGTTTTTTTTCTGTTCTAAGTGAATTGCATGTATGTATGAGATGGTAGATGTCTGTAGTTGACAAGTGAATCAGATTGCCAATTGATCCTTGAAGTTCATTTGGATTGATCACAATTACTATTTCTGTTATTCTTGTTTTGGAGCCTTGATTTGCCATCTACTAGATGTCAGTAACCCTGAGGAGTCAGATTTGTTCTATTCTGTGTTGTGTTACTGCATCTAGGGGTTATATGTTGAAATATGCATGGTATCTTGTGTGATCTGTTTGTGATTCAATTGCCTTCTGATTTGATGTGTTACTTCTTTGATGTCATCATTGATTTGGAATGATACCCTCACTGCTTGGATGTCTTAAACTTCATCTGTCTCCAATGAATACAAGTCTATGAGTTAATTCACTTTTGAGTATTCTTCCCAGACTCATTGATAATGTGGAATTTTGAAGGGGTATAGTTGTTCTCTGTGAATCATTTAATTGCTGTATTGGTGCTTCCTGCTTGCATTGAACAGAGATGTGATTGCAATTCTGATTCGACTGAGTTGTTTGTGCTGTGTTCATTCACTGTTGGGAGTGGTCTATGTTATTTCTCAATGTGTTCGTTCCTTGATACCGATGATAAACGTGTCCGTTTAGTTGTTTTCTCATCCTCTCGCGAGATCACTGAATGTTAATGATGCTATCGCATGTATTCACGACAACACGTACAGATCTAGCACAAACTAATGGTCGTGAGTTTTTACCTCTTTCTCTCGTATTTTCTGCGGACACCTTCTCTTTCTCTTGCCTATTTTATCTTCATTTTCCATTGATTTAGTTTAGTTTACACGTTTCACTTCTTTAGTCCCTGTGGAAAGAACGACAGAATACTCGCCTGTATTGCACCGATGTCGTCCTCTTGCGAGATGATCTAAGCCGGTATCAGGAAGTTAAACCCACAAGTCGAATATCAGGTCAAAAACAAGTGGTCGAATGGATATGGTCGAAAGTCGGCAATCGAGTACGAAGAGCCTGAACGCCTACGACCATGACCAGTCTCCAGAAAGTGATACAGCCAAACTGGCAAACACGACCACCACTAGTTCTATTATAGAAACATATTGCTTTAGCTGGCGACCACGACTAAGTGCAGTTTTTAAAAAATTATCTTTAATGCAAACAAACAACACTTTGATTTTCTTAGCAATGCAAGAGGTGATTAAGCACTAGTGCTCAATGATATGAATGCATTTAAGCTTCCACACTAGATCGACTCAAGTTACTAGTATTTGACCCCTCTTAATAGTACGGTCAAATTAGTAAAAAGATTTCCTATCAAACCGGTCTATCTCCAAACACCAAGACCGATCAAATCCTAAGAAAGTGATCCTTAATCTTGGATCTTACCTTCAGTGAAGCTTGACCTCGTGAAGCTTGACCTCGCTGAAGATGACTCATATCGACATCATCCTCCATACGCCTTTGCTTGCTTTCATCTCGTAATAACCTTGAGACTACAACACATACGCTCATTGAACAACATTATTCTCATAGTTAGGTTGTCATTAATGACCAAAGAAATTACTCCACAAAAGAGTTAACTCAACAATTGCTCTTTTCGGTGTTTAATGACAGAACCATTTTCAACAAACCACAAATGAGTAAGAGATGAATCATAAAATCATATAGTTCCATATATGATAACAAATAAGCACAACGATCTATACTCTTCATGTCATGATAATGATAAGCATAAGCTTGATGTAAGCACAGATGACATACATGATGAGCTCCCCCTCAAGACATGCATCGATCTTAAACCACGACAAGGGAGACATCAACTTTGCACAAGCATAGATAACTAACATTATGAGCCCCCCCTCAATATATGTATCGATATCAAGACCACAACACATCAACTTCAGGATTTAACACATTACATTTCAATTAACAATTAGCACAAGCTTGATACAAGCATAAATGACTTATATGATGAGCTCCCCCCAACATATGCATTGATATTAAAACCATAACAAAGGAGTCATCAACTTCAAGGTTTAACAAATATCCTTTCAATTTACTTGTGCTAAAATAGGGTTTATCCAAATTGTCATTGATCCTCATAGGGTTTATCCAAATAGTCATTAATCATCATAGGGTTTATCCAAATAGTCATTAATCATCAAAACCTAGATCCAACAATCTCCCCCATTTTGACGATTGATGACAACAACCTCCATAAAACCCGAAATAGATTCTTCAGCTCCCCATTAATATATGCAATAATATTTCGAAACTGAGCAAAGTATTTAATCAATTAAGTTTAGAGATCAATCTGGATGAGAAATTATCATCGATCTATCTCCCATGGGACAAAGTGAACATGCTTCTGGATATAGCAGTTCCTCTGGTCAAATTGGACATTTAGAGGTCTTTGATTGACATGAAATTTTGTGGAGAGATTACCCATAGAGTCCTCTATTCACCATACAATTTAGGGGGCGATCGGACTTCTGGATGAGAAGTTATCATTGATCTATGTTCCATGGAACAAAGTGAACATACTGCTAGATAGAGCACGTTCTCTGGTTGAATTGGACATTTAGAGGTCTCTGATTGACATGAAATTTTGTGGAGGCATTTCCCATAGAGTCCTCTGCTCACCATAAAATGTTGGAGTCGATCAGACTTCTGGATGAGATGTTATCATCGATCTATCTCCCATGGGACAAAGTGAGCAAGTTGTTGGACAGAACAGCTCTTCTGGTCAAATTTCACATTTAGAGGTCTTTGATTGACATGAAATTTGGTGGAGAGATTTACATAGAGTCCTCTGTTCACCATAAAAATTTGGGGTTGATCGGACTTCTGGATGAAAAGTTATCATTGATCTACTTCTCATTGCACAAGCGGAATTTACTTCTGGACAGAGCATCTCTTTTTGTCAAATTGCACCTTAGAGATATTTGATTGACATGAAATTTGGTGGAGAGGTTGTACATAGAGTCTTCTATTCAACATAAATATTTGGCATCGATCAGACTTCTGGATGAGAACTTATCATCAATCTATCTCCCATGGGACAAGGAACAAGATTCTGGACAGAGCAACTCATCTGGTCGAATTTGACATCTAGAGGTCTTTGATTGACATGAAATTTGGTGGACCGGTTTCTCATAGAGTCCTCTATTTAACATAAACATTTGGAGTCGATCGGACTTCTAGATAAGAAGTTATCATCGATCTACTTCCCATGGCACAGGCTGAATTTCCTTCTGGACGGAGAATCTCTTTTGGTCAAATTGGACTTTAGAGGTCTCTGATTGACTTGAAAATTGATGGAGAGATTCTTCTTCAAGTCTTCTATTCTCCATAAACATTTGGGGTCAATCGGACTTATGGATGAGAAGTTATCATCGATCTTCTCCCGGGAATCTTAGATCTTTGATCAATCGAAACCTTGGTGGCGTCTTGATCTTTGATCGAAAGTAAACAACTTTCAGATCTTTGATCTGTTAGATCTAGATTGATCTAGGTTTTGATAATTAATGATGATTTGGATAAACCCTTGATGATTAATGTTGATTTGGATAATGACAGCTTTGATGATTAAATAACAACTTGTATAAATCCTGGTTTAGCACAAGTACATTGAATTGTTATTTGTTAAACCCTAAAAGTCGATGACTTCCTGTTGTGGTTTAATATCGATGCATATGTTGAGGGGGAGTTCTGTGGTTGCATCAATCTTGTGCTAATTGTCAATCGAAATATTATGTGTTAAATCCTGAAATTGATGACATCTTTGGTGTGGTTTTGATATCGATACATATGTTGAGGGGGAGCTCATCATATTAGTCATATGTGTTGATTGCTATCATGACATGAGTAGTGTAGTTCGTATGTTCATTTCTTATCATATACGAACCTATATGATTGTATGTTTAATCTCATACTCATTTGTTGTTTGTTGAAAATGGTTTTGTCATTTCACCGAAAAGAGAAATTGTTGAGTTAACCCCTCTGTGGAGTAATTTCTCTGCTGATTAATGACAACCTGACTATGAGACTAACGATGTGCGCTGACTGTATATGTTCTAGTTTCAAGGTGTATTACGAGATGAAAGCAAGCAAGGGTGTGTAGAGGATGATGTCGATATGTCGAGCCTCACCGAATGTAAGATACAAGATTAAGGATTGTTTTCTTAGGATTTTATCGGTCTCGGTGTTTGGAAATAGACTGGTTTGATAGGACTTCTTTTTACTAGTTTGACCGTACTGTTAAGAGGGGTCGAAACTAGTAGCTTGAGTCTATCTAGTGTGGAAGCTCAAATGCATTCATATCATCTTGCACTAGTACTTAATCACCTCTTGCATTGCTAAAAAAATCTAAGTGTAGTTTTGTGTTGCATTAAAGTAAATATTTTGAAAACTGCACTTAGTCATGGTCGCCAGCTAGAGCAATTTGGTTCTTTACTAGAGCTAGTCGTGGTCGTATTTGCACATTTTGATTGTATCCTTGTTTGGAGTTTGGTCGTGGTCGTGTTTGCCGGATTGGTTGTATCCTTGTTGGAGTTTGGTCGTGGTCGTAGGAGTTCAAGCTGGTCGTACCAGTTTTCATCTCGATTGCGTACGCTCGACCAAATCCACTCGACCACCTGTTTTCGACCGGATATTCAACCTGTGGCTTTAAGTTCCTAAATCACATTGGTTGTGGTCATTGCTGAGTGTCAGCAGACTTATCTGCAAGAAAATAGAAGAATCTGCATGTGCAAATAACCCAGATCTATTTTTGAGTAAAATTGTAAAGCCCTGTTTTCAGTTTGCACAGGTCGGACATTATTTGTGGTGGCCAGATATTGTCCGACCTGTACAAAACTCATGCGGCTTATTGCAAATCGTAAACAGAAACAAATGGTTACATCCGGGGTTTTTGTCCGGGGAAGGCTGGACATTGTCCGTGATGGTCGGACATTGTCCGACCTGTATAAAACTTGAGAGTTTTTATTGAGTTGTAACCAGAGACATATATAATTGTCCGGGGGATTTTGTCCGGGGTAGGCCGGATGTTGTCCGGCCTATACATTTCATGTGATCCTCATATTTGAGAGTAAAACAGAGACAGATACATTTTATCTTCTATCCGGCCTTCACAAAAATAGCCCAATGGTAATTGACACGTTTGCAACGGTCATATTGACTTATATTAGCCGGATAGTGTCCGGCATGGCCGGACAATGTTCGGCCTGTACAAAATTGGCTTGGTTTGTTGCAAACGGCTAGTTTCTTTGAGGGACTATAAATACTTTGTGTTGGCCAACATTTGAGGTTGCTCAAGAAGTTGAAAACACAGTGTATAAGCTAGTCAAATTCATTGCATTTGATATATTGCATCTAGAGGCTAGATTTGAGCCATATCTTGAGTGGATTAGAGGAGAAGCATTTGAGAGAGGTTAAGAGTGCGTAGTGCACTTCATTCTTCATTTGTAAGCTAGTGTGATATGCACACGCCTCGCCTTAAGATGCGTGCATGTAGTTTGGTCCCGATCTTCCGTCGTAGGAGAAATCCGTGGATAAATGCGAGTTGTGATCTTGACGAAGGGGTAGCTAACCACAATCAAACACGCGACTAGAAACCTCACAATTGCTAAACCACTCCTCAATTGGTTATCAACCGAGCAAAGCTTGGTTGACCTATTCATGAAGAACAACTCAAGTAAATCAATAAAGAAAAGGAAGAGCAACAGTGGAAGGATAATACTCAATAATCTGAATTATGAGTTGAACATTGAGACTCCGAATTGTACAAGTCGGCAAAAGTACGAGGATACAATCTATATATCAACGAAGTCTTCCTAAAACTAAGACCATGCCTTCTCTTTTATAGAGGATGGTGTCTACAAAGATAGAAGGTTTTAAAACTAAAATTCTAAACGAATTTGAAACATAATAGAATCCTAACAAACTATAAAAAGAAAATCCCGAGGTACTGTTCACGGATCCGAACAGGACTCGTCCCCCTCATGCACTTGTCATTATTTTGGGTCTCCTGGTTGCATACGATTTCAGAATTCGATGATTCTTGATGCGTTGAAAAGTTATTTCGAATATATTTCCAACAAGTACTCGCACAACTATGTTGGACATCTATGCTGAAATTGACTCTTGATTGAATTTGCTGAATAGTCAAGCTTGATCGGCAGACTGGATGGTCCTCAGGTTGCGACCATGGGTCCTCAAGTCTGGTCGGCTGCAACCATGTGCCGATCATGGGCTGTGACCTTGAGCCTTTCTGACCGAACACAGAGTTCTTCTGATCAATGAAGTCGAAGGAATCATTGGTCGAAGTTGCTAGGAAAGTGTTCATTCTTTCTTGGCTAAGAATTGGATCAACAACTTCGTCCAGAACTCCACATGTAACAACAAGCAAAGAACAATCATTAGGCAATATCATTTGTTCTGTAATTAAATAATTAATTTGCCCAAGAAATGAATTCACTTGTTGTACAAGGCGACGCGCATGTGCTCGAGTTAAAATATGTGGATGTGTGGTCGCGATGTCCTCATCATACTCCCCTTCTTGAAAAAAGAGTCATCCTCGACTCTTGCCCATCGTTCTCTCCCAAGTATGGAGATAAATCAGCAACATTGAATGTATCACTCACTCCATAATCCTCAGGTAGCTCCAATTGATAAGCATTATCATTGATCATGGAAAGAATCTTGAATGGACCATCACCTCGTGGCATAAGTTTGGACTTGCGCTGTTCTGGAAAATGATCATAACACAAATGCAACCAAACAAGATCTCCCTCTTTGAACACAACTTCTTTTCTGCCTTTATCCGCATGCTTCTTATATTGAAATTGCATCTTCCCAATATTTTCTTTGGTCATCTCATGTATCTTACGAATCATGTCAACACGCTGTTCGGCATCAAGATTAACTCGTTTGAAAAGCGGTAGAGGTAACAAATCAATTGGCGCAGTAGGTTTAAATCCATAGATGACCTCGAACGAACAAAACTTGGTAGTAGAGTGTACAACACGGTTGTATGCGAATTCAATGTGTGGTAAACACTCCTCCTAAAGTTTCAAATTTTGCTTCAGAACTGCCCATAGCATGGTACCAAGTGTTCGGTTGACGACCTCAGTTTGGCCATCAGTCTGGGGATGACAAGTCGTTGAAAACAACAACTTCGTTCCATGCTTTCCCCAAAGCGTTCTCCAAAAGTGACTCAAAAATTTGGTATTACGATCAGAAACAATTGTCTTCGGCACTCCATGGAGACGAACGACCTCGCTGAAAAACAAATCAGCAATGTGGGTAGCATCATCGCTCTTATGACAAGGTATAAAATGAGCCATTTTAGAAATCCTATCAACGACAACAAAGATACTATCCCTCCCCTTCTTAGTCCTTCGTAATCCCAGCACAAAATCCATAGAAATATCCTCCCAAGGTACTTTCGGAATAGAAAGAGGCATATATAATCAATGTTGGTTTAAGCGAGACTTAGCTGTTTGAGAAATAGTGCATCGCCTTACGTAGCGCTTGACATCTCGCCTCATCTTCGGCCAATAGAAGTGGGTGGCCAAAACATCTTCAGTTTTGCATATCCCAAAATGTCCCATCAATCCTCCGCCATGAGCCTCCTGTAACAACAAAAGACGAACGGAACTCGCAAGAACACACAGCCTGTTAGCCCTAAACAAATAACCATCATGTAGTACATATCGAGCCCAACATCTTCCTTCTTTACAATTAATGTAAATGTCTTTGAAATCCAAATTAGTTGAATATAATTCTTTCGAACTCTCTAACCCAAGAATTTTGCAATGGAGTAGTTAGTGTTGGTCCTCCCAACATTAACTTAACTCTAGGGGAGCTTTGTAGTTTGCTCAAGGGTTAGGTCGACACTTTGGTAGCTTGCATCCCTTTTCAATGTAAAGAATGCAAGACATAAAATTCCTTTTCTTCACATCCTAACTCCCTGTCTTTAATGAGTACGTACAGTCTGTAATCATCAGTGGAGTTTTTAAATTCTTTGTGTGAAAAATGGTTACAGGTAAATACTTCTGCGACAAAAATATATATAGGTAATATGTATTTTGCCCATAATCGAACAGAGACAGCACTGAGGTCACATAATATTATTACAACCACAAAAAGCACTGAGGTCATAGAATAGCATTGCGACCATGCATAGTACTGAGATCATGAATAGTATTGAGATCACAAAATTTACTTTGAGACCACAACAATACTGGAATTACGAAATTACCCTGAAATCATAGGATATTTAAATTGCAAAAAATTCCATATAATCACTCGTACCGTAGCCCCCAAATTTAAAATAATGACGTTTGGATTTCTGAAAAAGATGCATTTTGTTTCGAATTCCAATAGGGAAACGATGCGCATTTCGGGTGCAATTCATGAGAAAAACCCGTTGTCGTGGTATTACGAATACCCCGGTAGGTTTAGTGGAGGTTCCCAGCTAAGCAAAGACGACGTGAGCTGACCGTGCTACCGGTGCTCTCCCGTCGGGCAAACACAGCAAGTGAGACGAGGATTTATACAGGTTCAGATCTCAGTGGAGACCTTAGTCCTGTCGACGTGCTCCCAACAAGGGTTGGCTAGGGGAGCTCTCTCGTGGGGAGAGTGCTCCTAAGCACGCCTATTCGTTTTTGTGTATGATGCAAATGGATTGTTCCCCGTTACAATAGAGGGGTACAAGGGCATATATAGGCCCAAAAGACAAAATAAGACTAGACTACCCCGGCAACGGCCGTTGGATCGAGGGGCATCAACGTCCTTCTCCCAGTTGAGGGGGCTGGATGCTTGACAAGTGTCCTCGCCGATTCCCGAGGCGTCCCTCACTTGATCCCCACGTGAACCTGCTCTCAAGAGGGGATGACTGGGTGTCTTGTCCCCGGGCAAATGGCAGCACCCGAGACAGGGGTCATCGGTGCCGTTGTCCCCGGGTAAAAGGCGGCGCCTGGGACGGGGTCACCAAGGGCCTTGTCCCCGGGCAAAAGGCAGTGCCCAGCATAGGGGTCACCGGGGGCCTTATCCCCGGCCGAAAGGCGGCGCCCGGGATAGGGGTCACTGGGGGCCTTGTCCCTGGGTGAAAGGCGGCGCCCGGGACAGCGGTCACTGAGGCCATTGTCCCGAGGTCAAAAGCGGCACCCGGGACGGGGTCACTGGGGGCCCTGTCCCCGGGCGAAAGGCGGCTCCCGGGATAGGGGTCATCGGGGCCGTTGTCCTCGGGTCAAAGGCGGCGCCTGGAACGGGGTCACCGGGGGCCTTGTCCTCGGTCGAAAGGCGGCGCTGGGACAGGGGTCACCGAGGCCGTTGTCCCCAGGTCAAAGGCGGCGCCTGGGACCGGGTCACTGGGGACCTTGTCCCTGGGCGAAAGGCGGCTCCCGGGATAGGGGTCACTGGGGCCCTTGTGCCCGGGCAAAAGACCGAGGCCGTTGTCCCCAGGTTGAAGGCGGGTCCCGGGACAGGGGTCACCGAGGCCGTTGCCCCTAGGTCAAAGGCGGCGCCTGGGACGGAGTCTCCGTGGCCCTTGTCCCCGGGCTAATCATCGGGTTTGATTTGGCGGAGATTTCCCCCAACAGCAGCCCCCCATGTCCTCCGGAGACGTTCCTTAAGTCCCCGCAGGGGATGATCCACATTACCGGGAACATCTCCTCCAGAAAGGACTATCGGTGCCTCGCCGACGCCTCGGTCCTTGCACCAAGCACTTATGGTGGCGCCGCCGATCATCATGATGTCGCTGGCCTCGATTGTCATGCATCATCAGCCATAATGGCCTCGCGAGGTTCGAACCGCCGTTGCATCATTTCCCGTGCGCGCCCCTTCAATTTACGTGCGTCGTTTGAAATGGGCGGCTTGGATTAACCTTAGGGCCCACGTGGTGCCCATAGGGGCTGCGATCGGGCTCTATATATAGGGCCTCGAGGGGCCCGAAGAGGACACATTCAGAACTTCAAACCTTAAAATTTCCCACCGGCACTCTAATCCTCTCCCGGTAGCTATGCCACCGGAAACTTATCTCCTGGAAATTTAGGTCCCCGGAATCCTAGACACCAGAGCCACCGGAACTAAGATGGCTCCCAAGGGCCGCGCCAAAGCCGCCGATGTGCCACCAGAGGAAGTCACTGCGGACTTCCTCTAGGCCTTCGAGTTCACTTCGGGGGACCTGGAGTCCCTCGTGGACCGGGGATTGTCGCGAACGGGGGTGTCCAGATACCCCTGGGGAAGGAGACTACCCCCCACCCCCGGTCCGGAGAGGTGGTCATCTTCGAGGCGTTCCTCGAAGCCGGTCTCTGGCTCCCGTGCACCCGCTGCTTCGGGAGTTCCTCCGGGAGTATGGGGTGGCGATCAACCACCTAACACCCAACGCCCTCGTCCGGATGAGCCTTTTCATCTGGCTATACGAGACAGCCACCGGGCGGGAGCCGACACTTTGATTGCTCTGGTACTTCTACGGGTCCGCGGTGTGGAGCTTGTATATTGTCAAGGGGGGCCCAAAGTCTACCTTCGGGTCCATAATGATGCAGCTGCTGCCGTCTTGGGTGGACGAATACCCAGTGGTGGCCTGCCGCGATCACTGGGGGGACTGGCTCCGGAGGTGGATCTACCTCCGAGTCTGGGACACCGGGGTGACCTACTCCCCGGAGCCCCCCTCTTACTGCTGGTCATCAGCCCCCGAGCCCCCGGTTTGGATCGAAGAGGAGCTGAAGCTCCTCAGCAAGATGGTGGCTGCCCGGGCCGTCCGGTCCATGAGGGACACCGCGGAAGAGTTGGCGCTCCTGAAGCTCTCCCCCTTCTCACACCGGAGGAGGGGGATCGGGATGTGCCCGGCGCAGCGTCCCCCGCAAACGCCGGTGACCTGACGTAAGTATCCGATGACCTACTTCGGTTTTTGGGATTTTTGCTAACTCCTTTTATCTTTGTAGTCCGGCCATACCCAGCTGCCCGGGAGAAGGCAGAGAACCTCCACGGGAGGTACTACGCCGATGAGCACGAGCGCATCGTGCGCGTCATCGGGGAGGGTCCTTGGTGGCTGAAGCTTTCGAGCTAAGGCTACCGGAGAGGGCGCCTCTCCCAACCCGGCTCCCATAAGCGGGGGAAGGAGACCACCGGGGGCACCAAGCGGAAGCGCGCCAAGGTGCAAAAGGCCCCCAGTCCGGTGGTGACATTGGACCCTATGCCCGTGAAGGCCCATAATGCAGCCTCCGGGCCGGGGCATCTACAAGCGCCCCCTAGGCGCGGGGCAACGCCGCCCCTCTCGGAGGAGTCCTCCAGGGGGGCGGTAGGGACCGGAGAGTTCATGCGCCTCCTCGAGGCCTCCGGTGAGGCCGGGGAGAAGGAGGCGGCCGGCGATGAGGGGGCGTCCGACTCGGCGAACTACGCCCCCTCGCTGCCCCCGGTGGTGGCACCTCAGTGGCCCCGGAGCTACCAGAACCCGGAGGTGTGCTTCGCAGAGGCTTCCCCCCCGCGCATTGAGTGGCCAATGGACGAGGGGGCGAGCCCCTTGGCTTGCATGGTCCCTGCTGCCGCGGGCCCCTCGGGGGCTCCGAGGTATGGGAAAGGGAAAGGGCTCCTGATCCCCCCCAGGATGGCGTTCCTTCGGGGAGCTCGGCCTCCAACTCTTCTCCGGAGACCCGGTCTTCGATGGCAAGGACTACGGCCGGTGCCACACCGGTCCACATCACCCCCGCGACCGTCGTAAAGGGGCCCGCCGGCGGGGACGGGTCCGGAGCCGTCGGGAGGGAGACCCCCTTGCTGTCCGCAGGTGAGGCCTTCCGGTTCGCCGAGGGGCTCCCGACCCGGAAGGTGCTGGAGTACGTCTCGCAAGGGACGCTCGGCCATCGGTGCCATGAGATGCAGTCGCTCCAAATCCGGGTTCGTTCCCAGAGCGTCCGGCCGCTTTCTTACGAGAATTTCACTAACTCTTTTTGGCTTCGAATAACCTTCGCGTTTATAGGGGGCGGCCCTCGCTCGGGGCATAGAGGCGTGCTTCGAGAAGGCACTGAAAGAGGCGGAGGGGAAGGCCGCCGCCTTTTCCTAGGAGCGGGACGAGGCGCTCCAAGACTTGGCCCGGGTCTTGGCTCAACTTCACGCCTCGGAGGACGCCAACGACTGGCTCCGGAGGGAGGCGAAGGCGAAGGAGGACGCTCTCTGGGAGCTCGAGGGCTCCAGCACATGGGCGGTGGTGGAGGTGGGTCGCTTCGTCTGTTTGGCCCTCAAGGAGCTCGGGGTGAGCCTTGGCCGGTTGGTCCGAGGGGCGGCTCCAACGCGGTGCCGGCGCCATTCGCGGAGGCCGTGCGTTTTCTCAACGCACAAGTCTCCGTGATCTCGGATGCCGCCGACGCTCGGGCCTGGGGCCGAGCGATCCCAGTGGTGGCCCCCGCCGCGGGACTCGTGGAACTCCAGGGAACTAGCGCATGGGCGATCGGAGGCCAGATCCTCGAGGCTTCTGTGAGTTCCTCGAGCTGCTGCGGCGGGAGGTGGAGCAGCTCGTGGGGGGCTTCTAGCACCAGATCATGCGAGTGCGGTTCCTGGCTCCAACGCCCCCAAGGGCAGACACCGCGGCTCTGGCAAAGGAGACCTCACGGGGGGAGTAGAACAACAATCAAGTATGAGCCTGCCCCCGGGCCTTTAGATAGGTCCTTTTTTGCTTTTTAGAATTTTTGTTCCTGGTAGCTTCTTAGAGGAAGCCCCGGAGACTTGTACAAAACTTTTGCTTCAATGAAATGAAATGGATTTTTTGCTAAGTCTTGGATTGATTTTATCAGGCACCCCGGGAGGTTGCTCCCGGGGGAGGGCTCCCCGGAGTCGCGCGCTTTGACTTTAGAGGTTCCCCAGTGGGGCAAGGGCCCGCTCCAGAGATGGGGCCCCCGGGCTCCGGAGGGTATCACCCGGGGGACACCCAAGCGGCCTTAGTTTTGCTAAGCCCCCTCTCTGGAGGGCACGGCGGGCGTGCCTCCCAGGAGCCGATCCGGTTGCGGTGGCTCCCGGAGTGGCACCTTGACAACTTCGACAACCACCGCACCGAGTTGTCTCCTCCGTGACCAGGATCCCGGAGTGTTCCGCCGCTTCGGATACTCCCACTGGCGGGCTATGAGTATTGGCCCGAGGACTTGCTCCGGGAAGCCCACTAGCGCATAAGTTGTTTGTATCGAGACCTCGCCCGGGAGCTGTCGGAGGGCTGATGACCGGCAGTATGAGGGGGGCTCCGGGCAATAGGTCACCCCGGTGTGCCGGACCCAGAGGTAGAACCACCTCTGGAGCCAGTCCCCCCAGTGATCGCGGGAGGCCGCCACCAGGTACTCCTCCACCCGGGACGGCAGCAGCTGCATCATTATGGACCCGAAGGCTGACTTCAGGCCCCCCTTGACAATATACGAGCTCCTCGCCGCAGGCTCATAGAAGTACCCGAGCAATTGGAGCGTCGGCTCCCTCCCGGTGGCTGTCTCGCACAACCAGATGAAAAAGCCCATCCGGACGAGGGCTTTAGGTGTTAGGTGGTTGATCTCCACCCCGTACTCCCGGAGGAACTCCCAGAGTAGCGGGTGCATCGGGAGCCGGAGGTTGGCTTCGAGGAACGCCTCGATGACGACCACCTCTCCAGGCCGGGGGCGGGGGGTAGTCTCCTTCCTCGGGGGGATTCGGACGTCCTCGTCCGCGACGACCCCCCGGTCCATGAGGGAGTCCAGGTCCCCAGAAGTGAACTCGAAGGCCTAGAGGAAGTCCACGGTGACTTCCTCCGGAGGCACGTCAGCGGCTTTGGTGCGGCCCTTGGGAGCCATCTCAGTTCTGGTGGCTCTGGTGTCTAGGTTTTCGGGGACCAAAATTTCGGGGAGCTAAGTTTTTGGTGGCCTAGCTACCAGGAGAGGATTAGAGCGCCGGTGGGAAATTTGAAGGTTTGAAGTTTCAAATGTGTCCTCTCCGGGCCCCTCGAGGCCCTATATATAGAGCCCGATCGCAGCCCCAATGGGCACCACATGCGCCCTAAGGATAAATCGAAGCAGTGCGCACGGGAAACAATGCACCGACGGTTCGAACCGCGCGAGGCCATTATTGCCAACGGCACACGACAACCGAGGCCAGCGACATCATGATGATCGGTAGCGCCACCATAAGTGCTTGGTGCAAGGATTGAGGTGTCGGCGAGGCGCCGAAAGTCCTTTCCGTGGGAAATATCCCTTGGTTAAATGTATCAATAAAGCATGAGTTATCCCCCCCCCCCCCGCAGCGGGTTGCAGCTTGGCTCCGCGTGCTGTGGGGAAGGAATAAAGGGGGCCCGGATGTTAATGATTACCGGGGTCACGTCCATTGCTGACTTGGGAGCCCCATGCGAAGTTCCCCGGTCACCGTGAAAACGGGGAGCCGGGTAAATTCTTCAAGAGTTAACTTTCCTGGAGGTCCCAATTAGTAGTCGAGATTTCCGAAACAACCCGATGAGGAATTCATCGGTCAGCGTGAGAACGGGGAGCCAGGTAAAAGTTCTTCGGAAAGAAAATTTTCCGACGCCTGGTAAGAAATCCTCCGGTCGCCGTTAGAACGGGAAACCGGGTAAAAACACTGGGAAGAAACTTTTCCGAGACTCCCGATAAGAAATCCTCCGGTCGCCATGACAATGGGGAGCCGGATAAAAACACCGAGAAGAAAATTTTTTGGGACTCCCAATAAGAAATCCTCCGGTTGCCGTGACAACGGGGAGCCGGGTAAAAACTATCCGGACAGGTCATCGTGAGAATGGGGAGCCGGGTAAACTATTTTTGGGACTGAGAATTCCATCTCGCTGGGGAGACAATTTGCTCCCGGAGGAGGGTAAGTCCGATGACGGGTCTGAGTGTTTGAGGGGGGACTAGTGTCTCAAATTGACTCGTTACCACAGTCCTTGAGAACTGGGTTGCCGCTTAGCTCCTCAGTCCACGAGGGGTGATTGTATGCCCCCTACGGGAGCGGGGCTCCCGTCGTAGGGACTTTTAGGTTGCGGTAGCCTACGTCCTCACGGAGAGGGCATCCTCAATAGGAGGGCATCGTCTTAAGGGACAGTAAGTCAAGGACCTGCAATAAACTCGGGTTGGAGAAAAAACCACTTGTATTGATAGAAATTGAGATACAAAGCCTCCCCCCGTAGAACCGTGGCGGGGGAGGGAAAAGTGAATACAACACCTCCCCCGGCGTAGTCGCCACGGGGGAGGGAGAAGTGAATACAATGTCTCCCCCCGCGTAACCGTGGCGGGGGATACAGCGCCTCCCCCTGCGAAGTCGCAACGAGGGAGGGAGTAGGCCCAGAGGCTAGATATAGAACTTGCGAAGCAAGCCTATATTCCATGTATGCTTCAGCTCTTGATCTTGAAGGTTGGAGAGCTTGTAAGCCCCCAAGCCCAGGACTGCAGAGACCATGTAGGGGCCTTCCCACTTTGGGGAGAGTTTGCCCTGGGCTTGGGGGTCGGTCACGCGCTTGAGGACAAGGTCCCCAAGGTGGAAAGCTTTCGCGCGGACGCGCCGATTGTATGCGCGCGCCATTTTGCGCTCGTTGATGGCATGGCGGAGAAGCGCTCGGTCGCGTTCTTCTTTGACGAGGTCGACTTCTAGCCGCTGGTTGGCTTCATTGGCTTGGTACGTTGTAGTCGTAGCTCCATCTAGGAGCTCGACCCGCAGCGACCGGAAGCCAATCTCCGAGGAGAGAACTGCTTCAGCCCCGTACATGAGCGAGAAAGGCGTGCACCCCGTCGCTCGGCTCGGTGTCGTGCGCATGGAACAGAGGATGCTCAGAAGCTCGTCAGCCCACGCACCCTGTCTGGAGGCGGCTTGATCGAGTCATCAGCGTAACCCCTGCAGGATCACAGAGTTGACCCTTTCGACGGCTCCGTTGCTCTGGGGGTGAGCCACACAGGCGAAATGGAGGGTAGCCCCCAAGCCTTCGCAGAATTCCCGGAAATACGTGGAGTCGAATTGGGTCCCATTATCGATAGTGATTTCCCGGGGGACCCCGAAACAACACACGATATTCTTCCAAAAAAACTGCTGTACTGCTCGGGAGGTGATGCTGGCCAAGGGTTCAGCATCCACCCACTTGGAGAAATAATCGACTGCGACCACTGCATACGTGTAGCCCTCGGGTACTGGGGGGAAGGGACCTAGGAGGTCCATCCCCCAGCGTGCGAAAGGCCAAGTGAGGGGAATGGTCTGCAGCACTGTGGAGGGCAAATTGAAACCCTTGGCCATCTTCTGATAGGTCTCGCACGGGGAGACAAGGTCTCACGCATCGCGGACCACTGTGGGCCAATAGAAGCCCTGGCGAAGAACCTTTGCCACGACGGCGCGTGGAGCCACGTGAGACCCACAGCTCCTCGAGTGGATATCCTCGAGGAGTGGAAGTCCTTCCGCCCGTGGGAGGCAGCGGAGCAGGGTGGAGGCCCCCCGCTTGTAGTGCTTCCCTTCTAGCAGAAGATATGCCCGTGCTTTGGCGCGAAGCCGTTTCGCCTCGGTCTCGCTGGGAGGGTCCCCTTGACCCTTATGAAGGAGATGAGGGGATCCATCCAGGACGCCACCCAGGCGATCTCGGAGACCTCCGGGATATAGGACTCAGGGTCCGTGTCCGGGGGGGTCACCGAGGGCTTCGCGATGATCTCCAGGAAGGCAGCTCCGAGGAGAGGTTCCCGAGCACTGGCTGCCCGGGCTAGGGTGTCGACCCGGTCGTTATCCCTCCGGGGGATGTGCCGGGCCTCTAGGCCCTCAAAGTATATTTTCATCTTGCGCACCTGCCCCAAGTACAGGCTTAGGTTCACGTCATGGCACAAGTAAGACTTGTCCATTTGGCAAACTACGAGCTGGGAATCTCCTTTGACAAGGAGACGACGGATCCCCAGGGAGCGCGTGAGGCGCAGTCGGAGGAGAAGGGCCTCATATTCGGTGATGTTATTCGTGGCGGGGAACTCAAGCGTTGCTGCGTACTCCAGTGCCCTCCCTTCGGGGCTCCGGAGGACCACCCCCGCGCCGGCCCCCGTGAGACACAAGGAGCCATCGAACATGAGTGTCCAATGGTCATCGCTCCGGGGTGGCTCGCGGAGACTCTCCCCCTCCATCCCGGGAGCGGGGGTCCATTCCGCCACGAAGTCAGCAAGGACTTGTGATTTGATGGCGGAACGGCCTGTGAGGGAGAGGGAGAAGGTAGCAAGCTCAGCTCCCCACTTCCCGATCCAGCCAGTGGCCTCTTTGTTCCGCAGCACCTCCCCCAAAGGGAGAGATGACATGTCGATGATTAGGTGTCCCATGAAGTAGTGGTGAAGCTTCCAGGACGCCATAAGGAGGGCGTAGCAAATTTTCTCCATCTCAGTGTACCGAGTCTTAGCCCCGTGAAGGGCTTCACTCACGTAATACACGGGGAGCTGCTGTCCATCCTGCTCCTTTACCAGCACCGCACTTACAGCGACTGAGGTCGTGGCAAGGTAAAGGAGCAGGGGTTCTTTAGGAGACAGGCTCATAAGCATTGGAGGGCTCGTGAGATACTTCTTCAGGTCATCAAAGGCCTCCTGGGCCTCAGGAGTCCACCGAGGCCCCAGAGGATTTTGAAGAACTGAAGGCTACGTTCCCCTGACCGCGAGACGAAGCGGCTCAGCGCGGCCAAACGGCCGGTGAGCTGCTGTACGTCTTTGATGGAACGTGGAGGGGGCATGTCCAGGAAGGCTCAAAATTTTTCGGCGTTGGCCTCTATGCCTTGCTGGGACACAAAGAAGCAGAGCAGCTTCCCCCCTCGTACGCCGAAGGTGCACTTTTCTGGGTTGAGCTCTAACCCGTATTCACGGAGGCTGCGGAAGGTCTCCGCTAGGTCGTCAACGTGAGCGGCCGCACGGGAGCTTTTGACAACCGCGTCATCAACATAGACTTCGACGCTGCGGCCGATTTGGTCCTTAAAGACCAGTGACATGAGTCGCTGGAAGGTTGCTGCAGCGTTCTTCAGCCCGAAGGGCATATGGACGTAGCAGAAGGTCCCGAGGGGAGTTATAAAACTAGTCTTTTCCTCGTCCCCTTCTGCCATCCGGACTTGGTGATAGCCCGAATACGCGTCCAAGAAGCTCATCTGCTCGCACCCCACGATCGAGTCGACTAGTTGGTCAATTCGCAAGAGTGGGAAATTGTCTTTTGGGCAAGCGCGGTTAAGGTCGGTGAAGTCTACGCACATCCACCACTTGCCGCTCGACTTCTTCACAAGGACAGGGTTTGCCAGCCACTCGGGGTGCAAGAACTCCCGAATGAACCCTACTACTCGGCGCTTGGTAATCTCAACCTTGATAGCCTCTTGGCGTTCAAGGGAGAGCTTTCTCAACTTCTGTTTGACCGGGGGGTGACCGGGGGTCACAATGAGCTTATGCTCGATGACCTCCCGGGCAACGCCCTGCATGTCGGCGGGCTTCCACGCAAAGACGTCAAAGTTTTTGCATAGGAAGGCCGCAAGTTGCTCCGCGTGTTCTTCTGAGAGGTCCGCCCTGATCTTGACAGTCTTGCCCCCGTCATCCGGGGACAGCGGGACCTTCCAGAGGTCCCCCTCTGGACGCGGCTTGGGGGGAGACCTACCGGAGGGGATGCCTGTGGGGAACCCCGCCCCGTACTGAACACCACGATACGGAACAGCGCTCCCCTGTCACAACTTCCCAGGATTCAGTTGCAAACCAGGAATGAATATCACAAAAACCAGCAGATTGTAAGATCGAGGATGCCGACTAGAGAGGGGGGTGATTAGGAGGCTTTTAAATTTTCTTCCCCACTAAGCTATTTCAACAAGATAATTGTTTGAGTTAGATTATACAATAAGGCTTAAAACAATTCAATCAACAAGTTGCATTCAACCATATAAACAATTCAACAAATCATGTAACAAAAGCAAATTTAGTAATTGTGTCAAGATGAATATAAAGCAAGAATGAAATACGCAATTGACACAATATTTTTACCGAGGTCTCGGAGACTCGCCCGGTCTCCCCTACTCCTCGTTGAAGCGCTCTCTCGGAGCCTCGCTTCTATATCCACAAAGGATATCTCACTAGGGTTGCTCCTTCTCCACACCGGATAGGCGAGCACCACACCTTTCACAATCTTTTGCCGGCCTCTCCGACAAACTTCAATTGGAGAGATTGCGACTCTCCTCTGGCACCTTCTAGGCGAAGGCGATCGCCAAGAGTAACAAGCCGGACACGCTCACTTGAACAAATCGAGTGCTAGAAACTCAAGAATGCAAACGAGATGCTTAACACTCTAGCACTAGCAAGAAAATGGTGATTCAAATGCACTAAGCACTCTTAACTTCACACACTTTGCTTTCTCTCACAAGTCACTCTAGATTTGGGCTCAATTCTAGTCTCTAAATGCAATAACACATATACAACTCAATTGGCTAGGTTTTCAGCTGAAGAATGAAGTCTTTGAGCACCCCCAAATGAAGGCATACACGAAGTATTTATAGTCCTCAAAGAAAACTAGCCGTTTGCAAAGAAATGTGCTGAAATTGTACAGGCCGGACATTGTCCGGCCACTTCCGACACTGTCCGGCCAGTACAAAAATTTCAGCCATTGCAAATGTGTCAATGACCGTTGGGGGCAATTTTGTGAAGGACGGACGAAAGGTATTTGTTCGGACAAAAACCCCAGACAGATGGATATGTCTCTGTTAACACTCACATTAAACAGCTCACAGAAAATCTACAAGCCGCACATTGTCCGGCACGTCTCGGAAAAAAGCCCTCGGACGGTTTAAACGTCTGTGTTTCATTGAAAAACCAAACCTCACAACTTTTACACAGCCCGAACATTGTCCGGCCACATCGGACAATGTCCGGCCTACCCCGGACAAAAGCTCCAGACAAAAGAATTTGTCTCTGTTTTCGATTTGCCTAAGCCACAGGAGATGTGTACTGGCCGGACAATGTCCGGCCACCACAGACACTGTCTGGTCTGTGCAAACCAAAAACAGGTACTTAGCAATGTTACTCTGAGTTTGATCTAGGTATTTGCACATACGTATTTCATGTTTTCTCGCGGATGCGCCAGCTGACTCTCAGCAGCGACCATGACCACACAGGTCGAACATTCGATCAAAAATAGGTGGTCGATAGGGTTTGGTCGAGCATACGCAAGCGACCCGAAGATTGGTACGACCAGTCCGAACTCCTACGACCACGCCCAAACCCTAAACAGAAAGCCGCCAAACAAGTGACACGACCACGACCACGTATCAACACTGATATGATCAGAATATGCAAATACAACCACGACCAGCTCTAGATAAATAAACCAATTTAAACAGCTGGCGATCACGACTAAGTGCAGTTTTCAAAACATTTTCTCTAATGCCCCACAAACTAAACTTAGACTCTCTAACAATGCAAGAGACGATGAAATGCTAGTGCAAGATGATATGGATGCAATTGAGCTTCCGCACTAGATAGATTCAAGCTACTAGCTTCCGACCCCTCTTAATAGTACGGTCAAACTAGTAACAAGAATCCTATCAATCCGGTCTGTCTCCAAACACCGAGACCGGTAAAACCCTAAGAAAACAATCCTTAATCTTGGATTTTACCTTAGGTGGAGTTTGACCTCGTGAAGCTCAATCACTCGACGCTCGTCATCGCAAAGCTCGATCTCGTTAAGCTCGACCACACGAAGCTCGACCGCTTGACGCTTGTCTTCGCAAAGCTCATCCTTGCTAAGCTTGACCTTGCTCGGGATGTCTCATATCATTTTCATCCTCTTCACGCCCTTGCCTACTTTTATCCTACAATCAAACTGAGACTACAATACGTACACTCAATGCACAACATTAGTCTCATATATAAGTCATCATTAATCATCTCCAGAGAAACTACTCCACACAGGAGTTAGCTCAACGGTTTCTCTTTCAAATGACATGACAAACTACATTCAACGAGTAGCAAATGAATACGAGATGATTATACAATCATATAGATGGTAGATGATAAACACATACGCACACGATCTATACTACTCATATCATGATATTAATCAACCTAGATGATCAAAGTGATGAGCTCCCCCTCAACATGTGTATCGATATCAAATCCACAACTGGAGTCATCAACTTCAAGATTTATCATATAACATCTTGATCAATCAATCAGCATAAGCATGATACATCCACCGAGCTCCCCCTCTACATATGCATCAATATCAAATCCGCAACCGAGGAAACATCCAATTCAGGGTTTACCAATAATCAACTCAACTTACTTGTGCCAAATCAGGATTTATCTAATTTGTCATTTGATCATCAAGTCTGACATTCTCCAGATTAACTTTAATCATCATGGATTTATCCAAATCGTCATTAATCATCAAACCTAGATACTTAGATCTACCTAGATCCAACACAGATTATATAAGTAGTTCACACAACATTATAGGCTCACATCAACGGCACTAGGGCCTTACATAAATAGCACAACGAAGTACAAAATAACCTTTCAACTTTTCACAAAACGCGGGAGGAGCGGAGACCTAATCTTCTCCCATAGTGGCTCGACCGGGGTACGCGACGCCTAGAAGCTTGGATCGAACCCGAAGAAGTCTTTAGCTTCTGATGGAACAATTTAGTCACGAGTGAGTACAGAGTACTCAGCAAATCACCACTTAACAAATGCAAGTATACATATCATGCAGGGAATTCAAGAAAGTGATTGAGGCTCTTTTCCAAACCTTTTTCTCAACCTAGCAGATGATGATCATGAAAAGCATTTAAACATTCCTTGAAAACTTATATATATATATATATATATATATATATATATATATAACAGTTCAAGAGTGCAGAATTTAAAGCAGTTGATAAAACAGTTCATGAAAACTACTTGTGCCTCACAACATGGATGAAATCCATTGACCATAACACACTCCAAAATCCGGGAGCACAGAGTATTTAAATACATTTTAAACTCTGCAGAGGGGTACCGCTTTACCCACAAGACTTCTCAACTACCACTGTTGACCACGAGCATAGGCCTTTTTCCCAACACGCTACTTTAAGCATATGAGTCTCCTATGCCAGGTTCGATCACGCTGCTTTTCATCCTGCCTTGCCATTATACTAGCTCTGTCCCGTAAAAGGTTCACCACCGGTCAGTGATCCGGAACTCTGACCTCCGGTTGGGGTTCTTAATACAGTTGTGAAGCATTGTAGGGATCTTCCCTCTCATACCTTCACCCTACCCCTCACTCAGTATTGGGCCGCGGTGGGAGACCCTCTCCACCAATAGTGAGCGGACACATGAGGGGTTTGTGCTGGGAAACCACATCCAGCACTGGTGCCCTGGAACCACATCAGTTGCACGATCTTTCACTCAGACGAATCGGCTGGGCTCGTCCCAGCCGTCAGTGTAAGTGGGCTAAGAGGGATCTTCCCTCCCTGACCAATGAACAGTATTAGTGCACATTATTATTTAGGTTATAGACTCGATGCAGAGCTAGGGCAATAGTTCAGCAAGGATACTTGGTCGTGCCCGTCCCATACTAGGTTTGTGGAGGTACGTTAACATGTTATTAGATGTTTAGCACAAATTGGTTGGTCCTTAAGCTATTCTAGAGAGGAGTTTCCCTAATCACATTTTTTACAATTCACAACATTTCATGTTTCCAACATTATCATGTTATCACATCATCATCATAAGCATCACAATATTTTTCATGTTTTGACTGACACACCTCTCCTCCCTAGGATAGACATTTTAAAAAGGCATTTTTAGTTTTGAAAAACCATTTTTGCTCATTTATGTGAATAACCCATATTACCAATGTTATTCTTTAGCATTAACCTAGGGCATCAAGAATATTATACACATGGCTTGAGAATCAAGAATGGCTATTCAATGTAGGACAATAGCTAAACAGGTATATTTGAACATACACAGTTTACTTAATTAGCATGCATAATACTCAAATAACAAAATACTTAGCTACCTGGAAAACATGGGGTCAACATGATCAAGGTGGTGGTGACTTGCCTTGACTTCCCGCGACAAAGTCTTCGGTGACGTCTTCAATCGGCTGCTCCTCGATATCCGAATGAGCGGTTTCTAAACGCGATAAGCACACCGATCAACCAAACATGCATAAATATGAGATTATCAAATGCAGATCTAAAACCTAATAAGTCTAGGTAATGCAGCCCGGGAATTAGGTTCGAGAAAGATTGGAAACTGAAAATTTTTTAAAACAGGGTAAAACAGTTAAGAAGCGGACCTGGAAAAAGGTGAAAAAGAGGTCTGGGACTCGAATATGAAAGAAAACTATAGATCTGGAAGGTTTGAGATGAAGCGAATCTGATGGCACAGGCGGATCTTCGATCGGAGGCTTTTGCGAAGGAGTCGACAAAATCAAGGGGAGAGTACAAAGAAGCCCAAAACAGCGAAACTGAAATCTGGGCAGCGGATCGAAGAACAAAAGATAGATCTAGAAGGGAAACGACAAGGCGGACGAAGTGACGTGATCGGATTTTGATCGGAAATCTCTAGGACAGAGAACGACAAAGAATGTCAGTGAGGCTGACATTCGGACAAGCTCATGACACTATAGCAGTGTCAACCCTAGACACTGGCCACGGCCACGGCCAGAAGTTCACCGACGGCGATCTAGACATCGACCGGAGCTGAGACTTGAGGGGTGGAGGAGTCACGGCAAGGGGAGAGCAAAGGGCAAGGTGGTACGGCCAGAGGAGGCTTCTACGGCGAGGTGGCGCGCACGGACACAGCCACGGGTGCATGCACGGCGGGAGCTCGCCAGAGAGGGCGGGGAGGCCAAAGAAGTGTGGGGATCAGAGGAGGAAAAACAAGAAGCGCCGGTGGAGGGAGCTCCGGCCACCATTTCTCCGAGCTCCAGTTGAGAGAAAGATGAAAGAGGGTAAGGCACACCTGAAAGACAAATCTGGACAAGCTGCAAAGGTCGGAGCTGAGCGGACGACGGCTAGGAAGGCGACGACCGGCGCTAGAGCGCGCTCTGGCTCACGGCTGGGCGACAGAGAAAATGCCTAATGACATTTTATGCACAAAAATTAATCCAAATGCAAATTTTCCAAAAGCTCTGAGTGCTTAAGTGAGTTTCCTACCTTCTCACAGCAGGGTTTGAAGAAATATGCAAGTTTGTACTGATTTTCAGCTATGCCAATGTTTATATGGAGGGTGGCATTGAAGGTAGCTTGTTGTAGAATCCACCTCTTGACATGTAATGCATCGAGCAGGGTCAAATTGGTCCTTACACTGTGTTTGCAGTGCAATGGGTGAGGGTAGAAGGGTAATTGTGCATAAAATCTTGTTTTTGTCAATTCTAAGGGCTTGTTTGAAATTCTGAAAAACCTAGGGGCTGACTTGCAAAGTGGCAGTGCATGGGAAGTTGTGGAACCTGGTTACTTATGTAAATAAAATATATTAAGAATTTTTTCTGAATTTTCTATGCATTATTGAAATCAAAACAAACCTTTTATGTATATTTTTAAATAGAAATTAAGCTATCATTTCATGTGGAAAATGGATTTTTTTTATGCATAAAATCATGATGCGATAAATTTAAAAATATGCATGCATGAGGAAAAGATAGGGCGGATGATTTAGGGTTTGACAGATGAAAGAAATCAGCTGATTGGAAAAAGATAAAAAGAATTGATTTGAGAGAAAAATCTGAGAAAAAGGGGGGTGAAAAGGGGGATTTTTGGGCTGTTACAATGCACGTGGCGTCCGGCGCTGGGGAAGAGGTCTCTCCCCCCGGGGCCTTGATCACATTGACGCTCCTAATTGCTGTAGTGGCGCACTCATAAAGGGCTCGAGCCATGTCTTGGTCGCCTCGAGTGGTGATCACTCCGCGAGGCCTGGGGATCTTCACGCAGAGGTAGTTTTGGTGGATTGCGGCCTGCAGACGGTTGATGGTGGTCCACATCGTCAAACCGGACCAGCTCTGTCTGGTAGTTCTCCGAGGAGCCGATGGTCGTGGGGAGATCGACCTTCCCCACCGGGTGGATCGTCTTCCTGGGGACGAAGCCTTGGAAGGGCCCGGCCGCGGGTTGCAGCAGGTTTTCGTCGACCTGCATTTCCCTGAATGCCTTCGAGTACAGGACGTCAACAGAACTCCCGCCGTCGATGAGTATACGCGCCAGCTGGCAATTGTAGACGGTGGCAGAGAGGATAAGCACGTCGTCATGGGGGAAGCGAACTGACGAGGATTAACACCCGAGCCAGTTCAAATAAGTGCACGACTGGTTCAAGATAGATTTGAGCCAGACATGTGCCTGGCGGTGCGAACTCAAGACATTTCGAGAAGTACCAGCCCAAGGTCGCAGGTTATATGCGATCAGATCACAGTCTTTACGCGATCAGAATGTAGCTAGTGCGCGGTCAGAAGTTCGTGTGCTGTGCGCGGACAGAAGGCTGAAGGTGTTGCGCGGTCAGCCAACATCGCGCGGTCAGAGCACTTTCGACCAGGGGACGTGGGAGTATTCTTTTCTTATAACAGGAATATCCCAAGTATCCCGAAGATTCTTCCACGTGGGGATCAATCGTCAGGAGGTTAATACGTGTAGTTATCCACAAATAACATGTGTTAAACCTGCGTGGGAGTTAAGAGCGGTTCTCCAAACCGCATTCAAACAACTGTTTGATGCAGTTACGATTTGGCGCCCTTTCGACCCGTATAAAAGGGCGGCATGATGTATCAAACAAAAAGGGCGGATCGATCAGGAGATCAAGACACAACTTAAATAGCCAAGGCCATGGTTTAGACTAGATAGTTTCCATAAACCTTCTAGGCTTCATTTTGTACACTCGTATAGGGAAAACCTTCGCCTGTGAAGGTCTTTTCCTGCCACTTTGTAACTCTTTACTACATATAGTGCAATCCCAACAGGACGTAGGGCTTTTACTCCCACCATCGAGGGCCTGAACCTGTATAAATTTCTCTGTGCTCCAGTTCTCCATAATTCTACATACCTACCTAGAGGGTCACCCTAAAAGGTCTCACTATTATAAATTTTGCATAAGTTCGACTGAGGACGCCAAGTCCGAATCGTCGACAGCTGGCGCCCACTGTGGGGCCTTTCTCAAGGCGTCCTAATTTTCATCCGGAGGTTCGCTGAAATATGGCTGGAGTATATGATTCCGAGAACGATTTCGATCTCGAGGATTATGCTCACATTCCAATGCCTTTTCCAAGCGATCCTGTTCCGATGGAGGAGGTTGGAGGCGAAAATCTCCCAGAAGTTGAATCATCTCTCTAGGTCATGTCCATCGACCAGGTAGCAACTAGCGCAGGGTCAGGACCCACCGAGGTTCTTAATGCGCTAGAGGGTGAGTCTGGTCCGTCATACGACCCCGCTGAGGGGAAGGATGATATCGATCTGGAAATTAGCCCGGGGAGATTCGACCCTGATAACCTCCACCGTCTCTTTGATTTCGAGTCCGACTCGGAACAAACTGAGATGTTTTCCCCATCGGCGACCTCTCTCCCTAGACAGTTTGCTGCCTTATCGGAGGAAACTCCTGATCAACAGGTTGCTAGGGAAGAACAAGATCGCAAACAGAAGGAGGATCAAGATCTCGAGCAACAAAACAACGAACTGCGCAGAACTGCCCTAGAGGCTCTTCAAGATGCGCAGGCTCGTTACGATGCTGCTCCGAGTTCTTCTCGATGATGATGTGGTCGCAGACGCGACCAGACCCCTTCTTTGCCTCCGGAGCGTTTCCCGGTGGACGAAGAAACGGTAACACCTGGTGCCCCTAGGAGAAGTACCCATGGTCGACTGCGATCTATCGCGGAAGTGATGCGTAACTTCCCTCCTACGGTCACGGATGCGCAGAAACCAGCCTTCACCAGGATCCTAGCGGAAAGACTGGATGAGGTCGCATCTGAGGCGACCCCAACGGCCTCTTCCCGGTCGGTAACACGTTCCCGCGAAAGAGAGTGTTCTCACTCTAGTTCTGGTCGACGAAGTTACCCGCCGCCTGTACCATCCCGCCAGGACAAGTACAGGCGGACACAGGATTCTTGTGGTAGGGATCGAGTCCCTGTCCACTCTCATTTGGGACCACGGATAACTCCACCATTGCGTGAAGTCGCCCGTGACCCGGTCGAGAGTCACAGGGCAGTTCACAGTCCCTACGTCGGTTGTAAAGCTTTCTCGCCTGGCCTTCGTGCGGTCGTTTGGCCTGATAAGTTTCGACCAGGGGCCATTGAAAGGTTCGACAGAACTCAGAACCCATCCGAGTTCCTTCAAATCTATATCACTGCCATCCAAGCGGCAGGAGGCGATGACCGGGTCATGGCCAACTACCTGCCTACAGTTCTCGAAGGACCGGCTAGAACCTGGCTGTTTAATCAGCCTGAGGGTTCCATCTACAATTGGGAAATACTGTGCGACGCCATCCTCAGCAATTTCCAAAACTGTTATCAAAAGCCGGGTAAAGAGGACGATGTTCATCGACTACGACAAACTTTGACCGAAACCCTTCGTCAGTTTGTCAAGAGATTTGTCGGGGTGAGGAATACCATCCTGAACATATCTGACGGCTCTATTATCAGGGCATTTAAACATGCCATTCGATACCGTAGATTCACCGAAGACTTGCTCATCCACCCTCCTCGATCAGTGGCCGATCTTTTCGACATGGCCGATCGATACTCCGATGCAGTCGAAGCGGTCGAATGGAACCGGATGGTCGATAAGTTCCTCTTTTCTTGGCAGGCGAAAAGAGGTAGCACCGAGCCCTTCAGCCGCCTCGGGGAGGGTTGAAGTTGCTACTGGTGCCAGAGCCTCCAGTGAGGAGCGCTCTGTCCCTCTGGTCTAGGAAGCCGTCCGAACCGTCGGGGATGAGTCGGGCGCGGATACCCAGTTGCTGGCGACAGCAACTGCGACTGATGCCCAGCAGGCACATCCGCCTGCTGCTTCTGCCGAGGTCACAACGAGTCCCTCGACCAGACCTCCCGCCATCCCGGAGGATGTTTCGTTTTGGGAGTATACACAGGTATGATGAACACGTCTTTTGGTACCTGAATTGTGCATAGGGCACCTTTGACTTCTCTTTGTTTCACAGGAATTATCCCGGATGACAGCCAGATCGATCGGTATGGTAGCGAGCTTCGAGGCCATACAGAAAGAAAGAGATAGCTTGCGCAGGTAAGGATAAATGCCCCCCAATTTGTATAGATACAAATTTGTTATGACAACCATTTTTCCTGTTACAGGGAGGTTGCTTCTCTGAAACGGGAGCTGGCCGCGAACAAGCTCATGTCGATCTCTTTTGTTTCAAAGCAAGAGGTCGAGCTTAATAAGCTGTGGTCAGAACTCTCTGGTAAGTCGATTCCCAACTAGGAAGACTTGAATTCATAATTTGTGAGTAACACTCTTCTTACTGCAGTGCAAGCAAGTCAAATAAAACGACTTGGTCAGGACAAGGCGATCCTCCAGCGCTCCATTAACTCCACCCAAAAGGCGAACAGAGAGCTGAGCCAATCCATCTTTGAAAAGCTAAAGATGGTGGCCCATCTCCTGAGGGCTGATGTGGTTGAGACCACCAAGGACGACCTCAGTTGGAGCGACTGGTCTTCACTGGTCATGGCCCAAGCGGAGTCACTTCTCGAGTATCTTCCTGAAGAAACAAGGTGACGGGAGGAGGAGATCAGAACCAGAGTTCGATCAGCAGCCTCTGCCATTCTCTGCTGGTTTCGTCTCCACCATGGCCCAGATAGAGATCTGAATCCACTGGTGGGATCGGTAGAGATCGAGAGTGAAGAACAACTGGGGGCGATTATGGAGGAGATCACCCCCTTGTAGACAAACTCCTGACAGAGCTCGGGATTGTATAATTCCTACAACTATACATATATAACATATGCAATGCATGTACAAATTGATTTTTGAAAGAGAGTAAATATATTCTTGTTTTTTGTTGTTTCATATTATAAGCATATCCCCCTAGCCCCCACCTGTGATTATAGATATTGAAGGCTTAGTATTATAAACACAGGAGAAATACAAATGTAACGACCAGGGGTGTGCGATCGGACCAGCAATTATGATCAATGTAACGCCTAACCTTGTTGCAAACCGGCAGCCACTCAGGTGACCAAGGACTTACCAGAAAGCCCCGTATGCGTTGAGAAACGGCTTATTTAGGAGTGACTTAATTATCTGGAAGTGGTCATGAGATTGGCCAGCGAATCCGACTAGAACGTTGTAGTGATCTAACCGCCGGCGACCAGCCCCCGGGTCGAGTTCGTAACACATGGGCATGAAGGGAAATATTCATCGTATGAAATCAAAAGACTTTTTGTTTTATGAAAAAAATGCTAATTGAACAGGAAAATGGATTGAGTACTTACACGTAGAACTTGCGTAGTTGATCGATGTTCCATGTATTGGACAGAATCCGACTATCCTCCATGGCTAATCGCACTGACCCTGGTCGCGGCACTGAGACAACAGTGTAAGGGCCTTCCCACTTTGGGGAGAATTTGTTGTGATTAGACTGGTCTTGAATTTTTCGTAAACCCAGATTGCCCACGTGAAGACTATGTGGTCGCACCCTTTTGTTATGGTACATGCGCAAAGCTTGCAAGTATGCCGCGGACTTGATCAAAGCGCGATCACGCCTTTCTTCTAAGAGGATGAGATCCTGTGATCGCTGTTCGGCGTGATCAACTCGATCGAATTGTTCTATCTGAACAGATCCAATACTAACTTCCATAGGCAGTACAACCTCGGCCCTATAGACTAGATGGAAGGGCGTCTCACTGGTGCTCGACTAGAGGTAGTTCGTAGTGCCCATAGAACGGTGTAGAGCTCGTCTGCCCAAGCCCACGAGCGAGTCTTAAGGCGATCAAAAACATGTTTTTTGATGCCTTGCAGTATCTGCCCGTTGGCCCGTTCCACGGCACCATTGCTCTGTGGATGTGCCACAGAAGCAAAGCACACCTTGGTCCCAATTTGATCGCAGTAGTCTAGAAAAAGACCACTGGCGAACTGAGAACCATTGTCTGTGATGAGACGATTTGGAACACCAAATCGAGCAACAATGTTCTTATGGAAGAACTTTTGTGCTGCTGATGTGGTAATATTTCATACCGGTTCGGCCTTAATCCACTTTGTAAACGTGTCAATGGCTACGAACAGAAACTTGTATCCATTGACCACTTGTGGCATAGGACCAACAATATCCATCCCCCAGACCGCAAAAGGCCATGCAAGGGGAATGGTTTGTAGCGCGTAGGCAGGTTGATGAACCTATCTCGTGTGGAACTGACACTAAGGATACATTTTGACCATGTGCTTGGCATCATCGAGTGCCGAAGGCCAGTAGAATCCTTGTGGAAAAGCTTTTCCGACCAGTGTCCGATACGAAGCGTGCGCACCGCATACACCATCATGAATTTCTTTCAAGAGGGATTTTCCTTCCTCCTGAGATATGCAGCGCATGAATACTCCTTGAGTACCTTTTCTATACAAAACTCCCTCTATGAGCTTGTACAGACGCGCTTTTCGAATCAACCGATCGTTTTTGATTTCATCCTCAGGTAGGGTCCCATGTTCAAGATAGACTCTCAATGGATGAGTCCAATCTTGTTCCTGACCGAGGTTGGTAACGCAGGCTGTTACCAGATCATCCTCGACCGAAGTCATGATCGAAGGACGGTCGAAGTGTTCAATGAACACTCCTGCCGGAGCAGATGTGCGTGAGGACCCAATTTTGGATAATTGGTCTGCGAGAATGTTGTCCTTTCATGGGATGTATTGGACTTCGAAATGACTGAAGTGTTTTTTCCAATCTCCTCACTTCCCCCAGGTAATGAGCCATTGTCTCATCGGAGGTGCTGTACTCCTTATTTACCTGGTTTACGACCAGCTGTGAGTCTCCCCTCACCACTAATCGACGGACTCCGAGGAATTTTGCTGCCCGGAGCCCTACAAGAAGACCTTCATACTCTGCTGCGTTGTTGGTCGCAACAAAGTGTAATTGGATGACATACTTAAGCTGTTCGCCCTGAGGCGTAACTAAGACCACTCTAGCCCCCGAGTGTTGAAAACTACGGGAGCCGTCAAAGTACATTGTCCAGTGATCGGGGCATTCCAATTCCTCAGGAACCTACACGGGTGGCTCAGGGTTGTCCCATTCGACCACAAAGTCGGCCAAAACCTGAGACATCAAAAGCGCCGAGTTCGACCGCCCATTTGGCGATTCGACCAGATTTCTCTGGATTTAGGACAATATCCCCCAAAGGAAAGGAGGAGGGTACTGTGATCTTGTGAGCTTGGAAGTAATGTCGTAGCTTACGGGAAGACATCATTAGTGCGTAAAGTATCTTCTGGACCATAGGGTAACGCTCCTTAGGACCATGAAGTACCTCGCTCACATAGTAGATGGGTCTGTGTATTCCTTCCCTATCCGCGATCAGGACAGCGCTGACCGCGTGCGGTGTGGCCGCCAGATAAAGAAGTAATGGTTCTCCTTTGTCGGGAGACACCAACACTGGCGGACTGGATAGATATGTGTTTACCTCCTAAAATGCTTTTTCGGCCTCATCGGACCATGTGAAATTGTGATGCTTCCGCAAGGCTTTGAAGAAAGGTAACCCCCTTTCACCTAGTCGCGATATGAAACGACTTAAGGCCGCCATGCGACCAGCCAGGCGTTGAACATCTTTCATGGTCGAGGGCGACCTCATTTGTTCGATGGCCCTGATTTTCTCAGGATTGACCTCAATGCCTCTGGAACAAACAAGGAAACCAAGAAGTTTTCCTAAAGAAACCCCAAAAGAGCATTTCTCCAGATTCAACTTTATTCCAAAGCGATTTAAATTACAGAAGGTTTCAGCAAGATCGTCCAAATGAGACAATGTCGCGCCCTGAAACTGGGACAACGACTACTCCTGTAGAGACCTAGCTCGCTGCAGCTAGTCTCAAATCACAACCCTTTGACTTCCCAGGATAAGTCAAACACAGGAGTATATTACAATGCAACAGAGTACTTACAAAATATTAAGCAGTGTGGCCTGCTGGCCTTAATATTACATAAAGAGGATTACAATACCTACAAGGCATTCAGGGTTTAGCAAAATATTTAACTATGCAGCAGAAGATAGGTGACCCTCCCACAAAAGAAGTTGACGGCAGAACAACACACTTCAGGGTTCTGGCGGAACTGATTCTCCTCCTTCTGGATCCATGTAGTACTCCGTGCCATCATCTTGATCAAAGTAGGCTCCATCTATTGAGTTGAATGTTGCAAGGGTGAGCACTTACGTACTCAGCAAGTCATAGGTAAGAGTAGATACATATAGTAGTGATGATATGAACCTAGACTAGTCAAGAATTATGGATATTTGTAAAATAATCTTTTCCTTTCTCATCTCATCTTATGGCAGCACTTTTTATAATATAACATCATCATTCATGTTCACTAGATTATAGCACTACCACGACACGTCGACACACGACAGCCCACGGCAGCACTCCTTATCATGACAACACATGTCATTTGGGTAATCTTGATTTAAACATATTTTATTTAGAAAATAGTACTTGTGTCACACCCCGTGGATTTAATCCACCGCAGCAGACTCCTATAAACCCGGGAGCTCGGAGTATTCGAATACGTTTTTAACTCTGCAGAGAGGTACCAATTTACCCGCAAGATATTCCACTTTCAAACCTTTCCTATCATAACAAAATGATTGGACCCCTGACTCACTTCATACTGTGAGCGGCAAGGTGGAAATAACAAGAACTTTTGTTATGTTTTACTCACAATTCACCCCCGACCCTGTGGCTCTCAGCGAGGCACAGTTGTGGCAGGTTGTATCCAAACCTCCACCCCTTTGCTTATTCCCATTACTGGGTCAGCGTGCTTGATCACCTTCAGTGATATGTGTGGGAGCCGCGCTCCGTGTTTATCGTGCATCACTACACATCTCATGCAGGGGTTTCATGTGCGATCCACATAATTACTTGTTCAGGCCTGTCCCATACCAGGCTTGCGGTTAGCACGTTGTTCATGCCACTAGACGCACAACACAAGGTTCTAGTCCTTATAAGCCAATGACCAGACCATCCACAACCCTGCACCTTCAGTGCCTGCATTCCTTTGCAGTCTAGCACCTCCAGTGCTACAGCCATCCATACCATTTTTCTGGTCACGGCTAGGGGTTTTATTTCATGAATATAAGTATATAAATACATATAATAGTTCATGGCTCAAAACTTGTTTATTTCACATTTCACAGATAACCAGTCCAGTACTGCCAATTGATAAATCAACCATTCTCAATCATTCACATGCAATATTGCCTATATTCAAGGTTATATTATAGCAACATTTAAAATATAGGTTCAAGATGACCAAGGATATGACTTGCCTTCCGCGTCGTAAAATACAGCAGTCGATGACGGGTCAACAGCAAATCTTCAAAGTCAGCTTCTGAATCTGCTTGACGACAAACAATCACACAATAATTACTTATAATATTTAAAATGTTTTATGACTTATATGCAGAAATGCACAACAAGCATGATTGAACTAAACTGGTGATAATTTGAACTGCAAACTGAACTGAGTCGAGATTCTAGGGTTTCAAGGAATTTGGGCTAAGGATGGTGATTAGATAATCTTAGGGTTTCAGGATTTCAATAGGGATAACAATTTTGTGGCTGGTTTAATCAAAACAGCGAATGTCAACAGATCGACATTCGGATCAAAGCTTGGACATAGCTTTAAGAAAAGCTAGGATGCTTATCTCAAGTTGTGGTAGTAGAAGAAAATGTAGATCACAACTCTACAAATTCAGTGGACAAAGTGGATTTCAAATTACACAACCAGAAGTGGGTAAATAAGGTCAATGCCACTGGCTGACAAGCTCTGGCATAGAGCTGACAATGCCAAAAACTAGGGCTTAGCATAACTTTTGATCTGGAGCTCCAATTGATGCACCACTTTGTCTGGGAGGTAGGCTTGAGTAACAGGAACAATTAAGTCAACAGAATCTAGGGCAAGAAATGGCTGGAAAGCAAGAAATTTGATGATGAACAGAGATGAACTGGCTGCACTAGATCAGTTCTGGACAAGATCTTGGCATGGCTGTAACTTCCAATCTAGGCCGATCTAGGTGTCGGGCTAGAAGACAAAAGTGTTCAGGAGATCAAAGCACACACACTAGACAAAGTTTCGAGGGCTAAAATGGCTGGAACAAGCTTTCCGGTCATCGGCGCCGGAGAAGAAGCACTGCTGATTGGGGTTTCCTGCTACAGGCAACAAGAACTTAATTCATTGCTTGGAGAGCATCTAGGAGGTATAGGGAAGCTTCTGGTACAATTGTATTGGCCGGAGGATCACTGGAGAAGCCTGGCGACGATCGCCGGTTTTCTGGTGAAGCTCGGTTTAGGGAAAAGGTTCGATTCTTGCTTAAATCTGAAATCCAACTTCACAGGCTTGCTTGATTTGGCTTACTGATAAATTTTGATTACAGATACGAAAGCTAATTTGGAGTAATTCGAGCTACATTGCCGGAACAGGGCATTTAGCAATCCCAGCGATCACCGGCGACTGGATGCAAGATAACTCAATTAGATGGTACAGCACAATGAGGGAGATTAAGGAAACTTACTGATGCGGTTAATTTGACAGAAGGTGCTGCGTAGTGTGCTGGCACCGTGAAGCTCTTCGACAGCTCGCCGGAGAAGACGACAACAGTGAAGAAGTTTGAGAATTTGGTTAAGTCCTGGGGAAGGGGAGATGACACAGGGTACTGGTGGCTTAAATAGAGCAGTGGGCGAAGCTTGCAAGGATTGAACAGCATTGAATTGGTGTCAGTTGACATGAGTTGCCGGGCGCAGATGCAACAACGGCAAGCGGTGACACGACTGTGCACGGGCGAGACAAAGCTGTGCTACATTGGGACTCAACCATGTCGGGCGGTGCAAGGTGGTGGCGACAACGGCTGGCAAGGCAAGCTACGTGGCAAGAAGATGCTGACAACAGTCACTGCTGGTCGCGCACAGGGCAAGCTTTAGTCGTCGACGCCGCCACGGTGTTGCCACGGCGATGGCTGAGACACTAACGCGTGCGCAACAGGAAGAGCAAGCATGCACGAGCACAAATGCAAGCGGAACTTGGCCGGCGGCGAGCGTGCACGGCGCATGGCAACCACGGCAATCTCTGGTCGTGCGCACAGTAGCTAGCCTGGTCGAAAATGGACTGAACTGCAGTTTCAAATCTTTGAGTTTTGGACTGAAATGCAAATCTAGAATTCTAGAAGGTTTAAACTGAAATTGATTTCACTAATCTGGTAGATTATATTCAACAGGATATTTGGCAAAGGCAAATGATAAAATTTGATACATTTGAATAGTTTTCGATACAAACTGAAAATAGGGTAATTTAGGGTAAAACAAGATTTAAGTTTTGTTGATTTCGAATTCTGGCATTTAGGGTTAGATTTTGATATCTGCACAGAAGAGAGACTTGTGGTAAATAGCATTTTGAGAAGATTTGCCGAAGAAATTCTCAATTTGGAGTTAATCTGGAGATTTTAGCCTTTCTGGGTTTTCAAATAACAGATAAGGACTAATTTGCGATAACTCTTGGACTGATTTGTGAAAAGAGTCTAGATGATGAAATCTGGCTATCAACTTTTTAGATTAAGGTATTGACATACCCATGATCATATTCCAGGAATAATCTGGTCTGAACTTGGTCAAGATTTGGATTAAATCTGTATTTCTGAAACTTAGGGTATTTGGGTAATATAAGGTATTTCTGTTTTCAAAAACAGAAGAAGTTGATAAATCTGGAATTTAGAGATAAAATTGGATCTGGGTTCTGAAGGCTTTTAAGTTCAAAGTAACTGATAGATCATATCTGAACAATCTGATCTTGATTTGAGGTCACAGGATAGATTTTGGAGATTTTAGGGCTTAGAATAGATACTGATCTGGCTCATACTACAGATACATGCATGCATGCTATTGATGAAAAAGGAAATTTTCACCCCTAACTCAGGGTGTTACAGACAATCTCTTGGTACTTTTTACAACCAAGTCGTCTACATATGCTTCGAGATTACACCCTATCTAGGAAAGAAAGGTCTTTTGCATCAAGCGCTGGTACGTGGAACCTGTGTTCTTGAGACCGAACAGCATTCTGACGTAGCAGTAGGTGCCGAACGGGGTGATGAAGGCAGTTTTCTCTTCATCTTCTTCTGCCATGCTAATTTGATGATATCCTGAGTAAGCGTCCAGGAAGCTCATCAGTTTGCAACCCACAGTTGAGTCGACCAGCTGGTCAATGCGGGGAAGGGGGAAGTCATCCTTCAGACAGGCACTGTTGAGGCTAGTGTAATCGACGCACATGCGCCACTTGCCATTTGACTTGCGGACCATGACCGGATTAGCGAGCCACTCCGGGTGATCGACCTCACGAATAAACCGGCCTTTAGGAGTTTGTCCAACTCCTCTCGGATGGCTTCCTGTCGGTCAACAGCAAAACGCCTGAGCTTTCGCTTAATTGGTCGCTGTCCAGGTCGAATTGCTAACCTGTGCTCGATTACTTCCCTTGGGACACCGGGCATGTCGGACGGTTTCCACGCAAACACATCTATGTTAGCCCAGAGGAAAGTAATGAGCTCGAGTTCCTATTTGTCATCCAGACTTGATCCGACCCGAATTATCATGGATGGATCATCTAGGTACAATGGAACTAGTTTGAGTTTCTCATCTGGTCGAGGAGCAGCTTTGATCGCGTCGGTGGCGACAGTGGCGACCTGAGCGTCCCGGAGGGGAAGTTGGTAGACCATCTCCAGAGATAGCCGGTCGTACGTGAGCGCCACGTTGCGACTGCCTCGGACCGAGATGACACGTTTGGGGCTAGGCAATTTGCCGCACTGATAAGCATAGTGCGTTGCCATCATGAACTTAGCAAGAGTTGGCCTACCAAAGATTGCATTGTAAGCCGAATCACAATCAATTACGTCAAAAGTAACCAATTCTGTTCAGAAGTTAACCGGTTCTCCCAGTGTGACCGAGAGGACCACCTGTCCCAACGGCATCATGGAGGGGCCAGGGATTATCCCATAAAACTGATGGATTATGGGCTTAATCTTCGAACGAGGAATTTGCATCTCGTCGAGCGCCTTGACCAGTAAAATGTCAAGGGAGCTCCCTCCATCGATCAGGACTCTTTTGACTCTCGCATTACTGATGATTGGGGTAATGACCAGAGGGAGCCTCAATGGTCGAGTAAGCCCCGCGGGACAATCAGCGCGATAAAATGTCAAAGGTGTATCCGACCAACGGGGGTACTGAGGTTCACCAAGGGATGTCTCTGTTTGGTTAACCTCTCGATAAAAAGTTTTAAACTGCCTTTTGGAAACAAAAGAGGAGGAACCTCCAAAAATAACATTAATATGATTGTGAGATACCTGGTAAGACATCTCTTCATCCCCGTCAGCGTCTCTAAGTCTGCATGCTTGTTCCTTAGTCGGTAAGGTCGGCATTGGTCCAACTCCCTGGTAGAAGTCATCCAACTGCTTCAACCAACTCCTGCAGTTCTTGAGGTCGTGGCCTGCGGAGTTGTGGAGTGGACACCACTTCTTGCCTTCCTGCGGATTAGTCGACTTTTCTGGCTGGTCGGCACTACGACCACCAGAAGCAGTTTTATTCTTAAATGAAGGCTTGTTACCTTTGGTCGAAGAAGGCTTCTGTGCAACTACGACCTCGCAGTATTGTCCAGAGCGGTTCCTCTTCGACTTTTTCGACTTCCCGCCCGATGAAGATTCCGGCTTCTTGCTCGAATCTTCTTTCCTAGCGTCCTTGAAACCTGGTTGAGGTGGTAGGTCACCCTTATCGACCATCCGGTTCCATTCGACCGCTTCGGCCCCGTCGGAGTATCGATCGGCCATATCAAAAAGATCGGCCACTGATCGAGGAGGATGGATGAGCAAGTCTTCGGTGAATCTCCGATACCGAACGGCATGTTTAAATGCCCTGATAACGGAGCTGTTAGATATGTTTGGGATGGTATTTCTCATCCCGACAAATCTCTTGACAAATTGACGAAGGGTTTCGGTCAAAGTTTGCCGTAGTCGATGGAGGTTGTCCTCTTTACCCGGCTTTTCATAACAATTTTGGAAATTGCTGAGGATAGCGTCGCACAGCATTTCCCAATTGTAAATAGAACCCTCGGGCTGATTAAACAGCCAAGTTCTAGCCGGTCCTTCAAGGACTGTAGGCAGGTAGTTGGCCATAACCCGGTCATCGCCTCCTGCCGCTTGGATGGCAGTGATATAGATCTGAAGGAACTCGGATGGGTTCTGAGTTCCGTCGAACATTTCTATGGCCCCTGGTCGAAACTTATCAGGCCAAACGACCGCACGAAGGCCGGGTGAGAAAGCTTTACAGCCAATGTAGGGACCGTGAATTGTCTTGTGACTTTCGACCAGATCACGAGCGACTTCATGCAATGGTGAAGTTATTCGCGGTCCTGAGCGAGAGTGGATAGGGACTCGATCCCTACCACGAGAATCCTGCGCCCGCCTGTATTGGCGGGATGGTACAGGCGGCGGGTAACTTCGTCGACCAGAACCAGAGTGAGAACACTCTCGTTCGCGAGAATGTGTTACCGACCGGGAAGAGGCCGTTGGGGTCGCCTCAAATGCAACCTCATCCAACCTTTCCGCTAGGATTCTGGTGAAGGTCGGTTTCTGCGCATCCATGACCGTAGGAGGGAAATTACGCATGACTTCTGCGATAGATCGCAGTCGACCATGTGTACTTCTCCTAGGGGCACCAGGTGTTACCATTTCTTCGTCCAGCGGGAAACGCTTTGGAAGCAAAAAAGGGGTCTGGTCGCGTCTACGACCACGTGATCGTCGGGAAGAACTCGGAGCAGCATCGTAACAAGCCTGTGCATCTTGAAGAGCCTCGAGGGCCGTTCTGTGTAGTTCGTTGTTTTGTTGCTCGAGATCTTGATCCTCCTTCTGTTTGCGTTCCTGTTCTTCCCTAGCGGCCCGTTGATTAGGAGTTTCCTCTGACAAGGTAGCGAACTGTCTAGGGAGAGAAGTCACTGAGGGGGAGAACATCTCGCTTTGTTCCAAGTCAGACTCGAAATCAAAGAGACGGTGGAGGTTATCAGGGTCGAATCTCCCCGGGCTGATTTCTAGGTCGATATCATCCTTCCCCTCAGCGGGGTCGTATGATGGACTGGACTCACCCTCTAGCGCATTAAGAACCTCGGTGGGTTCTGACCTTGCACTAGTCGCTCCCTGGTCGATGGACATAACCTGGAGAGACGATTCGACCGCTGGAAGATTTTCGCCTCCAACTTCCTCCATCGGAACAGGATTCCTTGGAGAAGGCATTGGAATGTGAGCATAATCCTCGAGATCGAAGTCGTTCTCGGAATCATATACTCCAGCCATATTTCAACGAACCTCCAGATGAGAATTAGGACGCCTTGAGAAAGGCCCCACGGTAGGCGCCAACTGTCGACGATTCGGACTCGGGGAACTTATGCAGAATTTGTAAATAGTGAGACCTTTCAGGGTGACCCTCCGGGAAGGTATGTAGAATTATGGAGAACTGGAGCACAGAGAAGTTTATACAGGTTTGGGCCCTCGATGGTGGGAGTAATAGCCCTACGTCCTGTGGGATTGCACTATGTGTAGTAAAGAGTTACAAAGTGACGGGAAAAGACCTTCACAGGCGAAGGTTTTCCTTGTATGAGTATACAAAACGAAGCCTGGAAGGCTTGTGGAAGCTATCAAATCTAAGCCGTAGTCTTGGCTATTTGATTCCTCAAGTGAGATGTGTTGTATCTTGTGATCCGTTGATCTCTCGATCCGCTGTTTGATACACCATGCCGCCCTTTTATACTGGTCGAAAGGGCGCCAAGTCGTAACAGCAACAAACGGTTGCTTGGATGCGGTTTAGAGAACCGCTCTTAACTCCCACGCAGGTTTAACACGTGTTACTTTGTGGATAACTACACGTATTAACCTCCTGACGGTTGTTCCTTTACATGGAAGAATCTTCGAGATACTTGGGATATTCCTGTTACAGGGACAGAATATTCCCACGTTCCCCGGTCAAAAGAGTTCTGACCGCGTGATGTTGTCTGACCGCGCAACATCTTCAGCCTTCTGTCCGCGCACAACATACGGACTCCTGACAGCACACTAGCTGCGGTCTGATCGCATAAGGACTGCGACCTCGGGCTGATACTCCTCAGAATGACTTGAGTTCGCACCGCCAGGCACTTGTCTGGTTCGAATCTATCCTGAACCAGTTTGTGCATTCATTTGAACTGACTCGGGTGTCAATCCTCGTCAAATCTGACTTCGATCTCAGCAGTAAAGTTGTAGAGAACGATTTGATGTTTCAAACAAGTATAAGAACACAAAAATCCGAGTTTGTATGAAGAAGATATGATGAAAACAACAAACTGGACAGTAGCAGATTAGAATTGAACGCGACTACGAGGAGATTGACGTGCAATTCATGTCGGGGGAAATCTCCGCGGGACTAAGTCTAGGTAAGATATGTCACGATTTCCCGGGGACCTGGCCTCCGGTCCCTCCCCGGGCGCTGCCTTTTGGCTCCCGGGACGCGGCCTCCGGTGCCCTCCCGGGCGCCGCCATTTGCCCGGGGACGTGGCCTCCGGGACCTCCCCGGGCGCCGCCTTTTGGCTCTCGGGACGCGGCCCCCGGTGCCCTCCTGGGCGCCGCCATGTGCCCGGGGACGTGGCCTCCGGGGCCTCCCCGGGCGCCGCCTTTTGGCTCCCGGGACGCGGCCTCCGGTGCCCTCCCGGGCGTCGCCATTTGCCCGGAGACGTGGCCTCCGGGGCCTCCCCGGGCGCCGCCTTTTGGCTCTCGGGACGCGGCCTCCGGTGCCCTCCCGGGCGCCGCCATTTGCCCGGGGACGGGGCCTCCGGGGCCTCCCCGGGCGCCGCCTTTTGGCTCCTGGGACGCGGCCTCCGGGGCCTCCCCAGGCGCCGCCTTTTGGCTCCCGGGACCTGGCCTCCGGCGCCGTCCCGGGCCTCATCGCCCTCCTAAAGGTAAAGTCTCGAACTGTTTATCACGTGCAGGTCACGCGAGGAGTGCCTCGGGAACTAGCGACCACCTGTCAAGCATCCAAGGCGTTTGACCGGGAGAAGGACGGTCCTGCCCTTCAATCCGACTGTGGCTTCCGGGGTAGTTTAGGTTTTTTGCTGCTTTTTGGGGCTATAAATAGCCCTTGTACCCCTCTGTTGTAAGGGATCGGTTCATTTATTGGAATAGCTAAACTCACAGGCGTGCTCCGGAAGCCTCTCCCCCGGAGAGAGCCTCCCCAGCCGACTCCGGTTGGGAGCGCGTCGATAGGACTAGGGCCCCCACCGGGACCCGAACCTGTATAAACCCGTGTGTTATTCTTTGTGCTTGTCCGGCGGGGGAGGACCGGTCATCCGGTCAACCCGCGCCGCGTAATCTTCGCTAGGATCACTCTCAAAACCTGCCGGGGTATTCGCAATACCACGACAATTCAACTCCGTGACGCGATGCAAGACTAAAACTAGACCAAGACTAAAACTAAAAACCAGCACTTGACAACTATGGACGAAAATTCAAAGATGCAAATTAACAAGAATGATGCAAGGCTAATGACGATGGTTTGGACAGCGGAAAACAAATCTTTTTGTAGGGCAATTTTCTGGACTCCCTATGTTAACTCCTCATCTTCAGGACTTAGCCATTTTTTGCGTTCTCGCTACTTTCACCTTCTTCTCCGGCGAGCCAGTGAGAGAGCCCACGGTGCTAGCCCATTTCACTGCACCTCTCTCCAAACCAAAGCCACCAGTGAGTTCCCCTCTTCCCTCTCTCTGTGTCATAGCAACCAATTGCATCCCGGTGATCCCTAACGCCGGCGATCATCGGAAAAGCCCAGAACCCTTGTTTCCCCAATGCTGCCTGATTCAATCCAAATCAGCTCTCGTTCCAGTAGTAGAAATTGATCCTTAGCCACTTCTTAGCAAGCCTGTTCAACCAGTTTTCAATTTGATGCAGCACCGCGTGATTTTCCAATTTTCGTGCGCCACCGTGGACGTCGCACGTCGCCGGCGTGCCTCGCTACAGCTCTCCCCAAATTGAAGCCACCTACACCTTCCTTGTATCCCCTAGATGGTGTAGTCCAGAGCATTTGACTAGAATCGTTGTGTAGCGCCCGTTCGTCGTTCACCGTCTTCTCCAGGTCCGGCGCCAACGCCGACGAGCTCAAATGCTCAACCCCAGCCAAATTAACTTCACTAGTAGTTTCCACACTTCACCCTCTCACTCCCTGAGCAAGGAATCAAGTTCAAACCCTCTGTATCGAAAACCCCCCATGTCCAGTGTCATCTTCTCCAGCGCCGGTCGCCGGAACTCTTCTCCGGCCGATCTAGCCCCAGAAACCTTGTCCATTAGATAGATTCCAGTACCCTGAGCAATATTGTCCACTAGCTCGACCTCTGAATCAACCTGAATCAAGAGATATTCCAATGCCAAGATCACTGTCTAGTAGCTAAGTTTATGTCCAGGCCACCGTGTTTACTCGCTAGATTTGGCCGCCCTCCGGCCACTTTCTGCCCTTGATCCTGTTAAGTATTTTGTTCCTGTTATCAAGGCCTAACTCCCAGACAAAGTTGTGCATCGATTGGAGCCTTGGATCAAAAGTTATGTCAAGCCCTAGATTTTGGCAATGTCTGCACTATGTCAGTGCATGTCAGCCACTGGCATTAGCCTTGTTTGACCTCTTCTGGTTGAGAAATTGAAATGCCACTTTGTCTCCCAGATTCCTGGAGTTGTGTTCTACATCTTTCTCTTCTGCCACTTCTCCAGAAAACCTACCTAAGACCAACTTAAGGCTATGTCTAGCCGTGGACCGAATGTCGGCCTTTCGACATTCAACTCCTTTTGAGCCCATCTCTTCGACCAGCACCCAAGTGACTTTGCCCAAATCTTTCCCCTTGCATGCATGATATATTTACTTATTATTTTCTATTACAACTATTTTATGTATGCTTATGTAGCGTATGTGTTGTATTGCTTGTGTCCGCCGCAGTACCCGAAGTTGAAGGAGCGGAAGAAGGCTTTAAAGTTTCGTCCGAGTAACTAGACCCAGCAGTGCAAGGCAAGTCTCAACCCGTTGATCATGTCTCACCTAATATTTTCAAATGAAGTATGTTAGTTTTTTTCAAAGTATATGCATGCCTTAAATTCAAATGAGAGTATGTTCAAATAATGTGGTTAGATATAACCTAATGATTGTGAAGCCCCTCTTGTGATTGAATATCCATGCACCCTTGTCACCCAAGGATGCTATGCTTAAACTCTACTCTTATTTAAATGTACATGTTGGGTGTGAAATGGCTAATATGTGAGAAATGAATTTGAAACCCCTTTTATGAAAGAAAATGTGAAATTAAGGATTGATAGTGAGGATGGTTTGTATGGTGAGGGTGCGGTGCGCACCAGGGAATGTGAAAGGCTCCTCACTATTAATTCATAAGGACAAGAACCTTGTGTTGTGCCTCTATGCGGCATGAAAAACGTACCAACCACTTGCCTTGTATGGGACAGGCACGACTTAGTAGCTTTTTGGTATTAGCAGTTCCCTGCATGGTTTGTCGGTCTGGTTTCTTGCGTGGAAACTGGTTGGGCGCAGTTCATCCGTGAGTGATGTGAGTTCAGAAAAATTATGAGAGAAAAAGGTGGAAAGAAGGAAGTCGCCCTACGCCTGATTAAGTCATGCGCGACTATAATCAAGAAAGGCTATGTGTCCTGCGGGAACATAGGCCAAGGCTAGGAAGTAAGGCAGTGGGGAGGACCCACAACGGTACTTGAGACTTAATTGTCTATTTACTGGGCGGGGATACTGTTAATAATAGACTGCAAAAGCGTTGTGTGATCTCGGCCTTGTCACATGCGTAAAAGTCGCATGGAGCTGATCCGACTTGAAAGCCGAGTGAAGAAGTGGATTTAAAAAGAGGTACACCTTTGCAAAGTGTAAGAAAAGTATCAGATACTCTGTACTCCCAAGTCATGGAGTATGTTCGCGGTGGATTTATCCATGTGGTTCAGCACAAGTAATATTTGGAATATTTTCATAATATGAGTTGATAAAAGTGATGACTCATGGGAGACCATCACACATAACAATTTCTAAAGTATAACTTAAGATTTTAAAGTATTGCTTTTGAAACTAAAAGCTTTTCTTTATAACTTCAGAGTGAAAATCTATTCTATTCTTACATATAAAACCAAGACCTCATTCCTTGAGAACCCCTCATCTATATACCTGCATTCTCATAATGAGACTTGCTGAGCATTGTGTAAAAACATGCTCACCCTTGAATTTGCACACAAATTCAGAAGAAAGGATCCGTGGATCCCGATACCTTTGACTGTGAGCACCAAGAAGAGGAAGGAACCTTTCCCAGGCGATTCGAGTTTCTAGGAGGGTCATGAGCCAAGTTGAGTCTGATGTGGTGGAAGCCCTTCCAGAGCCACTGCAGAAGGAAGTGAAGACCTTTGTGGTTGCTTTTTGTGTTGTTTTTCTGTGTTCAATACTTCGATACCGATTCTTGATTTTGAAAAAATCTCTACTTTTGTATTAACTTTAATTAGTGCCACCCTTGGCATTATGATATTGTAATAGTGGTCCTCGTGACCTTGTACTTGTTTTATCTATCAGCTTTATTGTTTAAAGTAAATCCTGTTGTTGTGAGCTTGTGATGTACCTTTCTGAGTGCAACCCACCTAGGCGATTGCCACCGGATTCCTCAAATGAGGGTCCCACACCAAAGATTCATGGAGGATTCAAGTATCCATCCACCACGATTAGTGTCAAAACTTTTCGACATGGATGATCGATATTCTGGTGCGGCTGAGGCTGTGGTGTGGAATAGGATGGTGGACAATGGTAACTTACCTCCTCAACCTAGTCTCAAGTCTGAGAAAAAGGATGATTTGAACAAGAAGTCAGGATCATCTACGGGTGAAAAGTCCAAAAAGCCTAAAAAGAAGGATGGAGCAAGCCAATTCCAAGATGTCGCAATCATGGAAAAGCAGCCACCAGGAAAAGGTAAAAAAGTTCCATTCAAAAACAATAAATCATCTTCTGGTGGTTGCAATTGGTAAAAAAGTTCTATTAAAAAATGGTGTCTATTGCACAATGTCCCCGGATACGTCCTCCAGAATTGTCGCAACTGGTTGAAGTGCATGGACAACTTCTACCAAGGTAAAGCACCTATGACAACGATACCAGAACAGGGACAATCCTATGGGATTCAGGCATAGATGGAGACAAGGACATACCGTACTATGTACCAAATAATCATGTTAATATCATATTTGGTGGTTCTTCGTCTTATTTCCCTAAGCGTCACTTTATGTCTGTTTACTGAGAGGTAAATAATATTGAAGCTCCCCCTGGCGAGCCTCAATTCCCTCGCTAGTCGGAGACTTCCCTGACCTTCAGCTGGGATGATTTCCTAAGGGACTATCGTGACCACGACGACTCCCTTTGGTCCTTTCCCCATTATTAGCAATGCTATGGTGGGAAGAGTATTGGTTGCTGGAGGGAGTTCTCTCGACCTAGTTTTTGTGAAAGCACTTGACGAGATGCATATACCTCGTTCCAAGATTAAACCAGTGGTTCACCCATTCTTTGGGATAATACTTGGTCCTTCGATGATGCCTATCGGCCAGATTGTACTGCCCGTGACACTTGGGGGACCAGAGAACTTTCAAACAGAGTTAATTACTTTTCATGTAATTGATATTGATTTAGCATATAACGCTATTTTTGGTAGGCCCTCTCTCACCAAGTTCATGGCGGTGACGGATTATGCTTATCAATGCGTCAGGGTGCCAGTACCAAAAGATGTGATCACTATTAGAGCCAGCAAAATACGGCACTAACATGTTATCGAATATCCCTGGAATTGGTCAATCAGCATCCCCTTAGGGATGTCAAGGCTTCGACTAACGAACCAGATGCGGTCAAGGTAACTCCACGACCAGATGAAAAGCTAAAGCAGGTTCCTTTATTCCCAGATGACCCATCCAGAACGATTCGGATGGGGTCAGGACTGGATGATAAATACGAACTTGCGCTCGTTATTTTCCTCCAAACTAATGCAGATGTGTTTGCTTGGAAATCATCCGACATGCCTGGAGTCCCAAGGGAAGTAATCGAGCACAAACCAGCAATTCGGCCTGGACAGAGACCAATAAAGCAAAAGCACAGACGCTTTGCTCCTGATTGACAATAAGCCATCCGTTCGGAGTTAGATAAACTCCAGGAGACTGGTTTCATTCGTGAAGTGGACCATCCAGAATGGCTTGCGAACCCGATCATGGTCCTGAAATCTAATGGTAAGTGGCGCATGCACATCGATTACACCAGTCTTAATAATGCCTACCTGAAAGATGATTTTCCCCTTCCCCGCATGGATCAGTTGGTGGATTCAACAATGGGTTGCGAACTAATGAGTTTCCTGGATGCCTACTCAGGGTACCATCAAATTAGCATTGCAGAAGTAGATGAAGAAAAAACTGCTCTCATCACACCATTTGGCACCTACTACTACATCAAAATGCCATTTGTGCTCAGGAATGCTGGTTCCACGTACTAGCGCTTGATGTAGAAGACCTTTCTTTCCCATCTTGGGCATAATCTAGAAGCTTATAATGATGATCTGGTTGTAAAAACATTGAAAAATTCTAGTCATATAGATGATCTCACTGAGACTTTATGTAACTTGAATAATCATGGAATCAGTTGAATCTTGAAAAGTGTTCTTTTGGAGTAACTTTATGTACCAGTGCTCTTAAGGTTAATTCTGAAAAAATCCGGGTCGTTGAGCAAATACATTCTTCTTCCACCATGAAGGAGGTACCAAGCCCAACCAGTTGATAGAGGCCTTGAGTCGGTTCATCTCATGGTTAGGCAAACGTGGATTACCTTTCTTTAAGGTTGTCGATGATTAGGACTTTCGTCCTTAGTCAAACATACGTAAATGTTAAGAGAGATTGTGAAGCCAATCTAAGGTGAAGCTCAGGTAAATTATGGTATCTATGCGAGAGGAAGAAAGGAATTTATACAGGTTCGGGTCCTCTGATGATGAGTAATAGCCCTACGTCCTGTTCGGATTTCACTACGTAAATTGAGGGTTACAAGAAGAGAACCAAGGATGTTCTTGGGTAAACTAAGAACAATCTTGTACTCTTTAGCTTACAATAAATGTAAATCCACTTTGGCTAGTCCTAAAGTATTGTGTCTTGAATCTCTTACTCATCCCCTGATCTCTCCCGGTGATCCTCCTTTTATAGCTCGTCACCAGCCGTTGGTTATGGGAATGAAGGGTCACTAAGAGGCAGATGTGCTTCAGCCATAATATGTAATTTTGCCAGTTCATGATTGCACTTTTATCTTCTTGTCAGTTACAAGGAATTAAGGAGCCAAAACATTTAGGCAGCTCAACTACTATATACGATTGAATGAGGCAACTACTATATACTATATACCATTTTCTTAATCAATGCAGCATCAATGCTCGATCACATTTTTCTTCGAGAAGAGGAAGTTCATCTTCTCAAGCATCACTTTGATTATCAATATCTAAGTGACTTAGGTGAGCTGAACTAAGTTGAAGTTCAACTAGTAAGACAGCTTTGGCACCAAAAACCAGTTGGAAAGGTGTTTCGCCTGTAGCTTGACTTGATGTGGTACGTAATGCCCATAAAACTGAGTAGAGCTCATCTACCCAAGCCCCCGAGAGTAACTTAAGGTGGTCAAAAACACGTTTCTTGACAGCCTGTATTATCTGCCCGTTGGCACGTTCTACTACACCATTGCTCTGCGAATGAGCTACGGATGCCAAACAGACCTTGGTTCCAATGTCGTCGCAATAATTTAAGAAAAGGCCACTGACAAATTGTGAACCTTGTCAGTAATGAGATGACTTGGAACCCCAAATCATGTCACTATGTTCTTATGAAAGAATTTCTTTGCAACGGAAGCAGTAATATTGCGAACTTGCTCAGCTTCAATCATTTAGTGAATGTATTAATGGCTACGAATAAAAACTTGTACCTATTGACAGCTTGAGGCATTGGCCCTACAATATCTATTCCCCAAACAGCAAATGGCCAAGTTAAAGGAATGGCTTGCAAAGCATATGCTGGCCGATGAACTTGCCGAGCATGGAATTGACATTGTGGGCATGTCTTGACCAATTGCATAGCATCATTAAGTGTCATAGGCCAATAATAACCCTGTCGAAAAGCTTTTCCAACCAATGTTCGATAAGAAGCATGTGTTCCACATATGCCTCCATCTATTTCTCTTAGAAGGGATTTTCCATCTTCGTGAGAAATACACCGCATAAGTACCCCTTGAGTGCCCTTTCTATATAAAGTTCCCTCAATGAGTCTATACATGCATGCTTTTCTAACTAACCGATCACTATCTGTTTCATCCTCAGGCAAGGTCCCATGCGCAAGATAGATTCTCAATAGATGAATCCAATCTGCTTCTTGCTCTAAGGTCGCGACGTCAGTTATCGCTTCTGACCCTTCTTTGCTATAAGGGGATTTTAAGTGCTCAATGAACACTCCTGCCAGAGTGGATCTACGTGAGGACCCAATTTTTGACAATTGGGCTGCAAGAATATTGTCTCTTCGCACAATGAATTGTACTTCAAAATTACTGAAGTAGTTTTCCAATTTCCTCACCTCGTCCAGGTAATGACCTATTATCTCATCAGAGATGCTGTACTCCTTGTTTACCTGGTTTACGACTAGCTGTGACTCCCCCCTCACCACTAATTGACGAACTCCAAGGGATTTGGCTGTTCGAAGCCCAGTAAGAAGACCTTCATACTCTGCTGCATTATTGGTAGCAGCAAAGTGTAATTGTATGACATACCGAAGTTTATGACCTTGAGGTGTTATTAAAAATACTCCAACCCCCAAGTGTTGATAACTGTGAGAGACATCAAAATACATCATCCAACAGTCGAAATTATCCAAATCCATTGTGTCTTGTTCCTGTGGTTCGGGATTAGACCATTTGACAACGAAATCTACAAGAACTTGGGATTTGATTGCTACTCGAGCAATAAAACCAAGATCGAATGCTCCAAGTTCAACTACCCACTACGCAATTCGAAAAGAAACTTCCGGGTTCCGGAGAATGTCCTCTAAAGGAAAAGACGATGGCACAGAAAATCGTGTGTGCTTGAAAGTAATGTCAAAGCTTTCTAGAAGCCATTAAAAGAGCATAAAGGAGCTTTTGGACTTCAGGGTAATGCTCCTTCGGTCCATTAAACACTTCACTTACGTAATAAACTAGTCATTGTACTCCCCCCCCCTCCCCCGTTCTGTGACATTGTGCTGACCACCTAAGGGGTGGTAGCCAAATAGATGATTAATGATTCTCCATTAATAGGGAAACCAACACCGGAGCACTAGTGAGGTATGCTTTCACTTCTTGAAATGTTTTTTCGGCTTCATCCGACCATCAAAAACCATTGTGCTTACGTAGAACATTAAAGAAAGGTAAATCACGTTCGCCTAACCTCGAAATGAAACGATTCATAGCCGCCATTTGACCAGTTAGACTTTGCAACTTCCTTCGTGGTCGAAGGGGATTGCATTTGCTCAATGGCCTGATTATTTTTGGGATTAACCTCAAGGAACACCAAAAGCTTATGCAAAGAAAGCCCAAAAGACCACTTTTCATGATTCAACTTTATTCCATGTTTATTCAAATTATGAAAATTTTCAATAAGACCATCTATATGACTAGAGCTCTTAAGAATCTTTACAACTAAATCATCAACGTAAGCTTCTGAATTACGCCACATCTGAGAAGGAAAGGTCTGTTGCATCAACCGGTGGTACGTGGAACCAGTATTCTTGAGCCCAAATGACATTCTGATGTAGCAATAAGTACCAAATAGGGTGATGAAATCAGCCTTCTCTTCATCTTCTTCTGCCATGCTAATTTGATGGTAGCCTGAGTAAGCATCCAGGAAGCTCATTATTTCACAACCCACTGTTGAATCAATTAACTGATCTATACGGGGAAGGGGAAAGTCATCCTTCGGGCAGGCATTGTTGAAACTGGTGTAATCGACACACATGCACCACTTACCATTTGATTTCAAGACTATGATCAGATTCGCGAGCCACTCTGGGTGATCAACTTCACGAATGCAACCAGCCTGCTAGAGTTTATCTAACTCCGAACGGATAGCTTCTTGCCGATCAGGAGCAAAACATCTGAGTTTTTTCTTTATTGGTCGTTGTCCAGGCCGAATGGCTCATCAGTGCTCAATTACTTCCCTTGGGACTCCAGGCATGTTTGAGGTTTTCCACACAAATACATTCAAGTTATCTTGGAGGAAAGCAATGAGCTCTAGTTGCTATTTGTCATCCAGGTTTGATCCAATCCGAATAGTTCTAGATGGATCATCTGAGAATAAAGGAACCTGCTTAGGTTTTTTTCTGGTCGCAGGCATCCCTTAACAGCATCTGGTGTTGAGGTCGCAACCTTAACAAATCGTAAAGGAAGTTGATCGACCAATTCCACAGAAATTCGATCACAAGTTAGGGCTGTATACTGACTGTCCCTCATTGTGATCACACCATGAGGACCTAGGACCTCGACGCATTCATAGGCATAATGCGTCGCCGCCATGAACTTAGCGAGAGAAGGCTATAAAAAATGGTGTTATAAGCTGAATCAAAATCAATTACATCAAAAGTAATTAATTCCATTCAACAATTCGTAGGCTCCCCAAGTGTTATTGGCAGCACAATCTGTCAAATTGTTAACATAGTAGAACCTGGAATTATCCAAAAAAATGGTTGAGCCATTGGCTTTGTCTTAGATTGAGGAATTTGCATCTCGCTGAGAACCTTGGCAAACAGGAGATCGAGCGAACTCACTCGATCAACCAATACTCACCCTACCTTAGCATTGCTAATGGTATGGGATATCAGCAAAGGGAGGTGCTGAGGTCGCATCAATTAATCCCTTAGGACAATCTTTTCGGCTAAAGGTCAGGGAAACTCCAACTGTCGGGAAAACTGAGGCTCTCCCAAAGGAACCTCAGTACTATTTACCTCATGGCAAACATTTTTATACTGACGCTTAGAAAAATAAGATGGAGAACCACCAAAAATGACATTAACGTGATTGTTAGGTACCTGATATGGTATGTCCTCATCCACATTAGTGCCTTTGTTTCCGCCGGTTTGTCCTGGACCTGGTACTGTAGGCATAGGAGTTTTGGCTTGATAAAAATCATCTAGCTTCTTTAACCAAGTCTGACAATTGTGAAGATCATGTGATGAAACGTTGTGGAACGGACACCATTTCTTCGATCCCCGCAGTTTTACTTACTTTTCTGCTTGGTAGCTGTGACCAGCAGGAGAAACCTTGTTAGTTTTAAAAGGAACCTTCTTATCTTTCCCTTGAGGCTGTTTGTCGATGACGGTGACCCCTTGGAATTGGCTGGTGCCACCTTTCTTCACCTTTTTTGATTTTCCGCTTGTGGATGACTTAGGTTTCTTACATGAATCATGCTTCTTGTCGGCTTCGAGACCTGGTTGAGGCGGCAAATTTCCCTTGCCTATCATCTTATTCCATTCAACGGCCTTGGCCATGTTGGAATAGCGATCAGCCATGTCGAAAAGATCTGCGACGGCAAATCTTCAGTAAACCTCCGATATCGAACTGCATGTTTAAATGCCCTAATGACGGAGCTGTCAGAAATGTTGGGAATAGTATTTGTCACTCCCACAAATCTTTTGACAAATTGGTGAAGAGTTTCGGTAGAAATCTAGCCCAAGCGATGAAGATCATCTTCCTTGCCAAGCTTTTGATAACAATTTTGAAAATTGTTGAGGATTGCATCACACAACATTTCCCAATTGTAAATGGATCCTTCAGGCTAATTAAATAGCCAGGTCCGTGCCGGACCTTCCATAACAATTGGCAAATAATTCACCATAACTTGTTCATCACCACCAGCTGCTTGGATGGCGGTAATGTAAATCTGTAGAAATTCGGAAGGATTCTTAGTCCCATCGAATCGCTCGATTGTTCCGAGTTTAAACTTATCTGGCTAGATTACTGCACATAGTCCTAGCGAGAAAGCCTTGCAACGTATGTATGAAGGACGTGGTTGCTATTCCTCATGACCTCCATCAAGGTCGTGGAATGAACTAACCTATGGCCCTAAGTGCGAACACACTAGTTCACGATTACGATCGCGAGAAGAATCTACTCGTGGTGCAAATCGTGAATGTACTGGCTCACGTCAAATGTCACTAGAATTACCTGTATGCTTGGTTTTGCAATACCGGGCCAATGGAGTGTGTCCACAGGAATGTCCCTGGCTTGAGTGATAACTGTCCCGCTCACGAGAGCAAGTTTCTGATCGCGAGGATGAAGTTGGAGTGACAACCGTTGCTACCTCATTGAGGTTGTTCGCTAAAATCCTTGCAAACAGAATTCTATCATCATTCACCAAATCAGAAGGAGGATTGCAAAACAATAGAAATTTCTTGCTCTTTCTTTCTAAAATTTCATATTGGTTGTAAGAGTATCTGCAATCACATGAATATTCTCCTGTGTGCTCCTTCGATGCGCCATGGGAGTTATTGTAGCTTCATCCATCGGAGGATAGGCTGGAGTTGTTGAGAGAGTTTGATCCCACCGGTGACCATGATGATGTCGCGGACGAGAGGTTGCAGGGGCCAGGTCGCAAGCTACGGTATCATGACAAGATTGTGCAAGTCGTAGAGCTTTCTTTGTAACCCTACGAACCTCAGTCTCACACTGCTCACGAGCTGCATCTTCTTCCTCCCTGGCAACACGTTGCACAAGGGTCTCCTCAGAAAGTACAGTGACCTCCCAGGGAACTGAGTTCACAGATGGGGAGAGCATCTCCTCATTAGATTCAGACTCGAAGTCAAAGATAGAATTCAAGTTTTTTGGAGCAAAGCCTTCCGGATTGAACTCAAGGTCATCACACTACTACAGAATTCATCATCACAGTCGGGTCAAAACAGACATCACAGACGGTTCTTACCCGTCAGTGATATTCGAGTCAGTGATAATCACGCACTTTCACAGACGGTTTTTGATGTTTTCAACCGTCTGTGATATATCCATTCACAGACTGATATAAGGTCAGAACCGTCTGTGATAAGGTCAGAACCGTCTGTGATACTCATATTTCACAGACAGTTATAAGGTAAGAACCGTCTGTGATAGTCACACTATCACAGACGGTTCTGTTCTCAGAGCCGTCTGTGATATTTGAGTATACACAGACGGTTTTGACATCAGAACCATCTGTGATATACAGACGGCTTTGACATCAGAACCGTCTGTGATAGTATGAGTATCACAGACGGCTTTGACATCAGAACCGTCTGTGATACTCATACTATCACAGACGTGAGAACAAAACCGTCTGTGATAGTATGAGTATCACAGACGGTTTTAACATCAGAACCGTCTGTGATAGTGTGACTATCACAGACGGTTCTGTTCTCGACCGTCTGTGATATTTGAGTATACACAGACGGCTTTGACATCAGAACCGTCTGTGTTTGTATGAGTATCACAGACGGCTTTGATGTTATAATAGACTGTGATAGTCATAATTCATAGACGGCTTTGATCTGACAACCGTCTGTGATACTCATATTATTACCGACGGCTTGGAGGTTAAACCAATCTGCGATATCAGCGACGGTGTTAATATTGAAACCGTCTGTGATAGTGTTATTATCTCAGAACCGTCTGTGATAGTCTGATATCACAGGTGCATCTGAGGTCAAAACCATCTGCGATGTGTTATTATCTGTGACTGTTATAATCTCAGACGGTTTGTAAGATCAAAACCGTCTGTGCATGCACAGACGGTTTTGATCTTACAAACCGTCTGAGATTATAACATTCACAGATGTCCTCTGTACAAATTGCATTTTCATATATACAGTTCATGAATTTCATACATGCATAGTACTCAAATATATACAGTCTCATGCATATATATTTGTACAATTGAACTCAGAATTATATTTGTACAGTACTCAAATATATACAGTTTCATATGCACATGCAGTACTCAAATATATTTGCACCCCTCTCTGTATATAGCATTTCATATACAGCACAGAACTCAGAAATATGTACAATTGAACAAATAAATGTAATCGACAATTAAAGTGTGTTAGATGTACAAATAAATGTAAGGCCGCACTAATACGAACCTTGCGGGTCCCTAAACTTCCCCTTGGGTGATATGACCTCCGAAAGGAAAAACTCAGCGAGCATCCCTCGGACATTACTAATCTGCCGAGGGTCAAGGCTTTCTGAAGGGAAGTCGACCCCCTGCAGCAAGAGTTGGTACATAAAAAATTAGCTGAATTAAGTTGTAAATTCTGTCAAATCGAGACAAATTAAGGGGAGCAGTTGTAATACCTCGGGGAAATCGGGCCGGTGAGGGGTGATGATCAGGTCATACATGTGGCGCATCACGTAGAACCCACATGTATTGTCGTCCGGCTGCTGATGGCACTGCCAATTTACAGACCGAGAGTTAGGTGGGGACAAGTTATAAAATAAAACAGATTCAGTTGAAATTTGTACCGAAAATTGTAACCACTGAAACTTATCGGCTCGCCGCTCGTTTTGTGTCCCTACCTCGGCAAAGTACTTCGTGAAAGCCCTGTAGATAGTCAAAATTGACAGTTTGAGGATAGCCGAAATTGACAATTTGAGGACAGTAAATCTAGATGCATGCAAGACAGGTCCAGATCACCTTCCGAATACATCTCGTGCGCCGGAATACGAGTACCCTTTCCTCTGCAATGAGTCAAGGTAGAACACCTTGTTGCTTTTCGGAATAAGTAGCAGCAGGATCCAGTGGTAGCTACATATTACACGTAGAGAATTAAAAATTTAATCTAAATTTGGGGGTGTGCACATGGAGACACTAATCTACGGGTGAAGTACTGATGAAAGCACTCACCTCTGGTTGTAGGGTACAAGTATATACTCCTTGTCGACCTGAGCAAGCAACCCTCTTTTGATGTAGTCGACAACGAAGTCTGTGTCAGTCCTAAACATCACCTCGGCTACCATCTGGGGGTCCAAAAAACCAACAGGTATGCCCTTGGATTTGGCATAGTTGGCCATGCAGCTGCACGGAAGTAACCAATTAATAAATGACATATATCCGTATATGCACGGATAGTAGGATACTTACAGCACCCAAGACCGTAGGATTGACAAGTCGAGCGCATCTTTGTTTAGCAAATTGTGCAGGTCTTCGAAGGTCACCGAGTAGGTCCCAACATCGTGATGGAACTCTGCCACGGTGTACTTGACCATGATGTGCGTCGGACGCTGCGTCCTGGTCTGGTTTGTCCTCCTCATGTACCATGCATGCAGGCTCTGGCATGCTAACCCCATGCTCGAAATTGCGGTATCGGAGGCCATGGGCATCCCCAGAGAGAACGGCATGAGAGCTGGAGCACTCTTCTCGCTCTCCTTCGACGGGCTCTTCTTTGCTTTTCCCCTCATAGCCAGCTTCTTGAATGGTTGCCTCTTACTCGGAGTCAGCTTCGTCGTCGAAGGGGTATGCTGGCTAGTAGGCCGCGTCTCGGTCTGTGATGTCTGCGATGTAAGAACCTACGTATTAGGACACTAACTCTGAGGGCTATTATTACAGTACAAATTATGAAACTGGTGGGGGAATTACCTCATACAGGACGATGTCTTTCTTGGGCCATTGCACGAACGTGTGCACCGCATCGCCGAGAGTGGTAATCTCGTCGTTTGGCGGCTTCTCCAATGGAAAACCCTTGCAATGGTCAAAGACACTGTCCACTTGGACACGTGCAAAACCCTCACATAGAGGGGCACCATGGATTGTGGCCCCGGCCGTGCATGGTTGTGCCATCCCACGGGCAGCCTCGATCGGGAAGACACCGGCCAGGACCATAAGCTTGCAGGAGGCGGGTTCCTACAAACAGTGCGCATTAACATGTTGAATTTCACCCCTTCTCACTTTCGAATGAATTAACATAGACAAACAGTGCGCATTAACGGTCATTACCTGCAGAGAGTCCACCGGATACTTTGGAGGAGAGGGCTCCGTCTGCGAAGACCCCGGCGCAGACGCGCAGCTACTACGGTGGCCAATGGGGGTCGGTACTTCCGCTGGGTCTGCGCCAGCTGCTAGAACAGGGGTGCCCTGGGTCGCCTTTCTTAGCTCTTCGTACATGGACCGCATCTCCGACAACTGCTGCAGGAGTGCTTTGTCCCGAACAGCGAACTCCGATCGCATCTCCTCCTTCAGCCGTTCATCGCGGGCTTGGTGGGATCTCTTTCTCCTCTTAGCCGCCTCCTCATCATCGGGGAAACCATGCCTCCAAGGCACAGTGGCGCTGAGGCCGCGCACGCGGCCTGGATGCTCCTTGTTTCCTAGCGCCGCTGTGAGGATATCCCTGTCCCTCCTCGGGTTGAACTCTCCGGATGCCGCCTGCGCACTCAGCGTCACCTGCAACAGGACAACTTAGCAATACAGCCCATTGCATGCGTGTTATGAGGATAGTACGTGATCGGACAATCTTACCAGTCGGTCGATCACTTCCCTGTCCGCAGGGTTATTCACGGAGACGCTTCCGGAGGAGTCCATCGTCAATCTAGCTCGGCACCAATTGCGGGCGCGCACGTCCGTTATGCCCGCATAAGGACTGCCGGCCGAAGACTGTGAAGCTTCCTCGTCCTGCTTCCTCCACAGCGCCTTCTTCCCCACATACCCACCGGTGCCTAGTCTGTGTGGGTGGGTGTTCTTGGCTTGGTTAGCCTGGGCCTTCGCACTAAGCTCCTGGAACTCAGGCTTGCCCTTCATCTCTACGAACTGCTGCCATGCCTCGGGAGTCACGAAAGGGTAGTCATTGAAGGGGGTCGTCGACTCCTTCACATAGTGCCTGACAAGTTCGCTCTTGAAGTTCCTCCACGCCTTGTTTATTGACATAAGTGTCCTCCGGCGGACGGTGAAGTGGCGATCCTCCGGAATGTGAAACGCCGCCTGCACTTCTTCCCACAGCGCATCCTTGCACTCTGGGGGCACTTGACCCCAGTCGGAGGTGGTGATGGGCACCCGCTCCCTTGCCACTTTGCCGCATAGTGAGCGGTACTGACCGACAAGTTTGGGCGGAGCTTCCGGCACACCATTGTCGTCGAACTGGACGTGCTGCTTTTCCCCCTTGTTCAGACCCGCGCATGTCGTCCGGCCTCGCCCCTTTCCCTTCTTCTGCGGGGTCACGGCGGACGAGGCGACCTCCGGCCCAGGCGTCTCATCGCCAGCGAGGTCACCCTGAGTCCCCGAGTGGTGCATTTCGTCACCAGACATAGTTCCTAACATAAGTGAAAGAGAGAACAGTTTAAGTAAATATGCAACTAATAATTCTATAACAAAACCCATACAAGAATGACAGAAACGGTGGGGAGGCGATGGAGGTGATCGCGTCGGAGGCGGGAGGGCGATGGAGGTGATCGCGCCTGACGGTGGAAAGGCGATGCAGGTGATCGCGACGGACGAAGAGGAGAAGGTGGGAGGCGATGGAGGTGATCGCGACGGACGGTGCGAGGGCGGAGAGAGCTAGGGCAAACAGAGCTAGGGCGAAGTAGAATGAGCGGGATAAAGCCCGCCTTGAACTATGTACCGCGTCGGTATTATCACAGTCGGTTCTCACATATGAACCGTCTATAATAGTATATATCACAGTCGGTTCTCACATCGCAACCGTCTATAATAATCGTAGTCACCAGAGAGATTATCACAGACGGTTTTGAGTTGAGAGCCGACTGTGCCTGAGATTATCACAGACGGTTTGGAATTGAGAACCGACGGTGCACGTTAAGAACTCGAAGAGTCGGACACTGTTGAAAATATCACAGACGGTTTTATATATATAACCGTCTGTGATAATATTATCACAGTCGGTTCTCAAATAAAGACCGTCTGTGGTAATCTACATAGTGAGAGATTATCACAGACGGTTGTGAGGTTAGAACCGACTGTGCACCGTCTGTGCTAGGTCAAAACCGTCCTTGATAATCTCTCTATTGAACGTTAGTTTTACAAATTGAAACTGATCTGTAGCTTTCAACTCTGAATGCTCGAAAACATGTTTTAAATGAACACTCAGATATTTCAAATGTAGTCCAAATACTCTGTAAATTGGTTACTATGTACGTATATCCGATAATTGGTTACAATGTAGTCCAAATGCTCTGTAACTTGAGCATTCTCCACGTAATATTGTATGTTAAATTTACAAATGGGAACTTTCACCGACAATTTGCACGTACACAGCCATGTTATCCTCAACTTTCCACTTGCCGCGGCCCTGCAAATACGAGAATTACAGGAGATATAAGCTATGCCGATGGAAACAGAGAGATAAGACGTACAGTTGATTACCTTTAAAGTATAACCCTTCCTGGTGATCCATACGCACGTAACTGGTTTCGTCGGTGTCTTCAGTATCGACCTGTACGCCATCTCCAAATGGAGGAATCTCATCAAATTGATTGTATTCCTCCTCGTCTACGACATTTTCAACTCCAACAATCCTTCTCTTGCCATGAAGGACGATGTGCCACTTCTTATTGGCCGGGTCAGTGACATAAATGACCTGAATGGCTTGATTTGCAAGTATGAATGGCTCATCTTTATAAGCAACGCGATCCAGGTCCACAGAAGTGAAACCGTAACTGTCAACCTTCACACCCTGTGGGATTTGGACCCATCGGCATCGAAACAGGGGAATCTTGAACAGTACGTAATCGAGCTCCCAAATTTCTTCAATGAACCCGTAGTACGAGTTCAATCCACGTACTACCCTTGTTGGGCCTGTCTTGGTGAACCCCTCATGGAAAGCTTCTACGCTCACTCCACTATTTTGCACAGTGCTCTTTCGATCTTGAGCTTTCGTGTAAAATGTGTACCCATTGATGTCGTATCCCTGCCAAGTCTGTACAGTAAACATGGGCCCTTTTGCCAACCATTTAAGGTTCTCACTTGCGGACTCTCCGGTGATTCGCACCTTCATCCACGCGTTGAATCGACTGTTATGTTGTCCCGTGATCCAAACCTCGGATCGGCGAGGATTGTCTTGTCGTAGCATCTCCTTGTGCTCGTCGATGTACGGAGACACCTCCGTCATGTGTTGCAAGACCCAAAAATGAGTTTTCGAGTACATATCGAAATCAGGAGTGATGGCTCTCCGTCCGATAGTGCCAACACCATCAAGCCTCCCCTCGTGACGAGACACAGGAACTCCTATTGCTTCTACCTCGGCCATGTAATCGACGCAGAACTCAACAACCTCTTCCGCTGCATAACCTTCGGCAATGCTACCCTCGGGCCGGGACCGATTCCTCACGTAGGCCTTAAGTACACCCATGTACCTCTCGAATGGATACATATAACGTAGGAACACGGGTCCACATATCTTGATTTCTCTGACAAGGTGGACGGTGAGATGGACCATGATATCAAAAAACGATGGAGGAAAATACATCTCAAGTTGACAGAGAGTTCGAACCACCTCGCTCTGCAAAGAATCCAGTCCATCGGGATCAATGACCTTGGAAGAAATTGCATTGAAGAAAAAACATAGCCTCGTGATCGTCTCTCTGACCTTATGCGGCAGAATACTCCGGATGGCAACAGGAAGCATTTGTGTCATCAACACATGACAATCATGAGACTTCATACCCAGCAATTTCAAATCGCCCATGGACACAAGCTTTTTCATATTTGCGGAGTAACCCGATGGAACTTTAACACCATGGAGACACTTACAGAGTTCTGTCCTCTCAGCCTTGCACAAAGTGTAGCATGCGGGGGGGAGGTATATACGGCCTTTATCGTCTTCTCTCGGTGCTAGCTCGGGCCTGATTCTCATTTCGATCATGTCACGCCGCACATTGATGCCATCCTTTGTCTTCCCTGGAATGTTCAGCAATAGGCCGATTAAACTGTCACAAACATTCTTCTCTACATGCATGACATCAATGCAATGACGAACCTCTAAATGCTCCCAATACGGTAAGTCCCAAAATATCGATCTCTTCTTCCAAGTGTTCTTCGTGCGGGGTTTCAATTTACCACCCTTTCCAAACACAACGTCTATGTCCTTCACCCGTGAGTAAACATCTTTCCCGCGCGTAGGCTTCGGGGCTGAACCATCTTCGTTGTGGCCGTCAAATTCCCTCTTCCTCTTACGGTACGCGTCATTCTTCGGAAGAAACCTACGGTGACGCATGTACACTGTTTTCCTGCAATTCTTCAGCCACACGCTCTCAGTGTCATCTTCGCAGTGGGGGCAGGCTTTGGCTCCTTTCGTAGTACGGCCCGACAAATTTCCAAGGGCTGGGAAATCGTTGATGGTGCAGAATATCATAGCACGTAGGATGAAGTTCTCTCGTTTGTATGCGTCCCATACCTGCACCCCTTCATTCCACATTGTTAGGAGATCCTCTATCAATGGTGCTAGGTACACATCAATATCGTTTCCGGGTTGTTTTGGTCCTGAGATAAGTAGAGACATCATGATGTACTTGCGCTTCATACACAACCAAGGAGGAAGGTTGTAGATACACAAAAGAACCGGCCAAGTGCTATGCCGACTGCTCATGTTACCAAAAGGATTAATTCCATCGGTACTCAACCCGAACCTTATATTCCTCAATTCTGCTCCGAAGTTAACAAATTCCCTGTCGATGTTTCTCCACTGCGAAGAATCAGCGGGGTGTCTCAACTTTCCATCCTTCTTCCGGTCTTCCAAGTGCCAACGCAGTAATTTTGCCTCTTTACGGTTTGCAAACAAACGCTGCAAGCGGGGAATGACTGGCAAATACCACAACACCTTAGCAGGAGGTCCTTCCTTTATCTCCGTGCAGTCGCCATCGTCTGTTCGGTCCTTAGTACGCTTATAGCGGGATGCGCCGCACACCGGACAAACATGCATATTTTTGTAGTCGTTACGGTAAAGGATGCAATCATTAGGGCATGCGTGTATCCTTTCTACTTCCATTCCCAAAGGACACAACAGCTTTTTCGCTTGGTAGGTGTTTTTTGGCAACTCGTTTCCTTCCGGGAGCATGTCCGCCAAAAGATCTAACAGTGCTGTGAAACTCTTGTCGGTCCAGCTGTTGCTTGCCTTCAATTTTAACAGTTCAAGCACAGAGGCCAACTTTGTGTATTTCGACTTGCAACCAGGGAACAACGGCCTCTCTGAGTCCTCAATCAAGCGCTTGAATTTGCCAAACCCCTTTTCACTGTAATTTCCTTCGACATCACGCAACATGTCATCTAAATGGTCATCCTCTGGCATATCCTCGTCGAAGTCGTTGTTTGGATCCGGCATGTCCTATTCCTCAACCTGAGTGGCAGTTGTTTCTGCAGTTGGCTCTTCTCCATGGTGGACCCAACACGTGTACCCCTTTTTGAAACCACGTCGGATCAAGTGGGCGACAATTTGAGATGAGTTGGTGAACATCTTAATATTCTGGCAGTCTACACAAGGACAGTACATATATGGTAAACCCTTCTTCGCCATGTCTTGCACAGCAACCTTTTCGAAATCAAAAACACCTTTCATGTATTCCTCACCCACTCGGTTGTCATTATACATCCAGTCTCGGACCATCTGCAATAAATCAAATTCATACACATGCTAATTAGTAAATCAATGGAGATCGATATTGATGATGAAATCAAGTAATGTGTACGCCTTGGGAGCAAGTAACCAACCTTGGTTCGATCCTCAAATTTTTGCCCCCAAATGCTCCCCCTGCCTTTCGAGATTTCACTCTTCCTTGCCCCAAATCTCTTCGAACTGGACAGTGTAGGTCGAGCAAGAGAGTACGACTAGCTCAAAACATCCGCCAAAAGACCTTTTATACCAGGTTCAGTACAGACGGTTCTATATAATACCGTCGGTAATATCGGTGCATTATTGAAGAAAAGAAATATCACAGACGCTTATGAACTCCAAACCGTCCGCTTTACATCAGAACCGTCTGTGTATTTGATTATGACAGTCGGTTCTCACATCTGAACCGTCTGTGTTATCACATCCGACCGTCTACGTTATTATCACAGTCGGTTTTTACCTCAGAACCGTCTGTGTATGTTGTTATCACAGTCGGTTTTTACCTCAGCACCGTCTGTGATAACACAGACGGTTTTAAAGTCCGAACCGTCTTTAATATCCCGGTTTTTTTGTTTGCATTCGACTACTGGTCATCAGTTGTTCCACATGTTTTTCATATTTGGTTCTATGTTATTTCAATGTTAGTATTTACAAAAATGAACTTTCAGACTGTTTGGTTTTATCTTGTTTTTCATATTTGTTTTATATATATGTCTGAAATTAAAACCGTCTGTAATCTTTCAAGCAGAGACGGTTTTCAGTTAAAAACCGTCTTGATCGCAGCAGTATTTTCTTGTTAACATTTTTACACAGAACATCATTTGGTGATTATCAGTTACATAATCAATCGAAAGCCAGATATATAAGGAAAAGAAATTTCTTATTTCTTACAATCTTTCCATACATAAGAGATACTATTAATTAAGCGACCAATTGATTAGTGTCGACCTGTTCCGAAAGTAATTTACAAAGTTCTCCTAGGGACGTATTGGCATCAGTAGGATCTACACTGGCCGCCCCAGGAGAACTACCAATGGCTCTAAGACTATCAACATCATCTCTCACCAAAGGAGTGGATTTGGCATCAGTAGGATCATCCAAGAAATTAAAGTTGATACAACCAAGGTGGAGATGAAGCTGCAACTCAAAGCATGCACTCTGCCAAGTGCAGAATGGCAAAAGACATCCCCTCGGAATGCTTCTCCAGCGCCTCTTTTTTTTTTTGGAGAGCTCTGCACAAGGCAGCTTTCTCCTCCTGCACATATATATGCTTCTCCAGCTTCGGAGTGGATTTGGACGTGGAAGTGTGAGCCTTACCCCAGAAAAGCTGATGATACAAAGGTGTTGGAGAGGGGATATTGGAAGGATTATTGTGGATCTCCAAAGGTGGAGTCGATGCAACTGGAGGGGTTGCAAGGGGCAATATGGCAACACAGGCCTCAGCACCCTCTAGAGTCTTCGCTGCAGCTCCACTGTACGATATTTCATCATTTCTAAGTCTCTTCTTTGGAGGGATCATTTCCTCAACCACCTGTGGATTTCGAAATGCATTTGTTTCAAGGTAATCAAGTCATAAAAGAAAGATCTGCATTAGAGTTTCAGAGAGGACTTATTTTCTGAAGATCCTGATCGAGTTCATTCCTTATCTCTTCCTCATCACTCTCAATTTCAATAACCTCACTGGAATCTCGGCTCGCCATCAAGGTGGGAGTTGAGGAGGGAATAAAGACAGGGATTTAGGAGCTTCGCTATTTATAGAAACAGAAGGTGACGGTTCATATGCGCGGGTGCCTCGAGTTCTAAAAAGCGCACTAGTACTGGTTTTCAAGGCCAATAAATTCATGATATACAACTTCTCGGGAGATAAACTGCAACACGGCAAAGGAAGTTGAAGAGTCAGATTACATAATTCGATGCAAAATAAATTTGAAGTAAATAATTAAGTCTCTTCATCTGCTCAGTTATTATGTGCGGTTATCAACAATTGCATGTAGAGAATTGCACTATTGGGACTATCACAGACGGTTGGGAGATCAAAACCGTCTGCTTTAATATTACAGACGGTTCTGATGTCCGAACCGTCTTTAATATGTCTTACTATCACAGACGGTTTGGAGTTAAAAACCGTCTGTGATATTGATAGAGGTCGAGAATTCGAGGAGAGGAAGTTGAAGAGTCAGATTACATAATTCGATGCAAAATAAATTTGAAGTAAATAATTAAGTCTCTTCATCTGCTCAGTTATTATGTGCGGTTATCAACAATTGCATATAGAGAATTGCACTGTTGGGACTATCACAGACGGTTGGGAGATCAAAACCGTCTGCTTTAATATTACAGACGGTTCTGATGTCCGAACCGTCTTTAATATGTCTTACTATCACAGACGGTTTGGAGTTAAAAACCGTCTGTGATATTGATAGAGGTCGAGAATTCGAGGAGAGGAAGTTGAAGAGTCAGATTACATAATTCGATGCAAATTAAATTTGAAGTAAATAATTAAGTCTCTTCATCTGCTCAGTTATTATGTGCGGTTATCGACAATTGCATGTACAGAATTGCACTGTTGGGACTATCACAGACGGTTGGGAGATCAAAACCGTCTGCTTTAATATTACAGACGGTTCTGATGTCCGAACCGTCTTTAATATGTCCGTTTACTATCACAGACGGTTTGGAGTTAAGAACCGTCTGTGATATTGATAGAGGTCGAGAATTCGAGGAGAGGAAGTTGAAGAGTCAGATTACATAATTCGATGCAAATTAAATTTGAAGTAAATAATTAAGTCTCTTCATCTGCTCAGTTATTATGTGCGGTTATCAACAATTGCTTGTAGAGAATTGCACTGTTGGGACTATCACAGACGGTTGGGAGATCAAAACCGTCTGCTTTAATATTACAGACGGTTCTGATGTCCGAACCGTCTTTAATATGTACTGTTGTTATCAAAACCGTCTCTAATGTGACTATCACAGATGTTTTTTACCTCAGAACCGTTTGTGATATTTCAAAGCACGTTGATATATAACTTCTATATTCTTTTTATATTATTTGCATGGGACCTGCGACCTCTATATTGTTTCTATATTATTTCAAGGGCTCCGATCACAAACCAAAGATCGCGATAGTCGTTCCTTGATCGCACACAGTGTACATACCTTTGTATGGTCGAATGTTCGACAAAAGCCAACGAAAGATAAAGAAAGAGGGAAGATTAATTGCATGCAGTCCAAGAATGTGCTGGAAAATTAGAAAGTTGACATAAGAACAAAGTTTTCAATAATTTGTTTCATCACTTACAAAAAAAAAGTAAAAATACAGAATGCTAGGTCAAGGAGTGGTCTTAGCCCTGGCTGCATCTAGAATAAAGTCAGTTTGACTTGCAGCCAGGACGCAGGACTCCTCCAGCGACAAGTTGTCCTTCTCAGGATCAACTACTTCAGCGTCGAGAAGGCCTGCGACCTCCCTCAGCTTCGCGATGGTATCCTTCATTGTCAAACCGCAGCCAGCGATGGTCATATCCGCGGCTTTCTTCTCCTCGCGAAGACGCCTCGTCCTCGCCCTAGCATTGTCACCATCCGTCTTCATGCGCTGAATGCGCTGGAAGAGATCGTCAAGGTCAAGCCGTAGCCGAGTGTGCTTCTCCGTGAGGAGCATGTGCTCCTCCTGGAGGGCCCTCAGCTCGGCCTTGACTTTGGCAGTGTCTTCCACGGCTCCCCTTCCCTGTGCAAATCAACAGGTCAAGAATGTATTGAACATGGATTAACAATACAGGGGTAAGTCCAAAAGATTGAGAGTTCATACCGGGGAGGGCGAGGCTGACGATGCCATCGAGGATGCCATTGGCGCAGAGAAGCTAAGGAGTCAAACAGTCTGAGAACTATAAAAACTTGTAAAGTAAATGACAATTTTTCCATTTGTCAATTTATAGAACTTCCAAAGCGATGCTTCGTGTTCTCCTAGGCGCCGCGCGCGAAGATCGGAGACAGAAATGATCACAGTTGAGAATTCGAAGCGCCGGTACTTTTCCAGTCGGTTAATACATCAGAACCGTCTGTGATAACTACACTATCACAGACGCTTCGTGGTTTACAACCGACTGTATAAATCACAGTCGGTTCTGAGTTCTGAACTGTCTGTGATAGTCTAATTATCACAGACGGTTCAGAACTCAGAACCGTCTGTATATATCACAGTCGGGTTTTAGGTTAGAACCGTCTGTGATAATTAGACTATCACAGACGGTTCTTAGCTGGGAACCGATTGTATATATCACAGTCGGTTTTTAGGTTAGAGCCGTCTGTGATAAGTATACTATCACAGACGGTTTTGTGTTTAGAACCGTTTGGTTTACTGTCACAGTTTTTTTTGACGTCAGAACCGTCTGTGATATCTGAACATATTCTCCCGACAGGCCTTCACAGACGGTTTTCCATTGAACAGTTCATAACCGTCTGTGATGTGCCGTCCAGGATGTCTGTTTCTGTGGTAGTGTCATCTCCCGCATCATCTGGGACGATGGGTTCTGGCTCGTACTCACCAATCAATGTGGTAGGACTCACAGGAGGTGAACGTATTTCTTGTTCAGGTTCTTGATCATGAATCAAGCCCTGAGGATACACTTCAGCAGCAGGCTCTGAGGGAACTTCATTTTCTTCCATGTAGAGAGTCTCATCCTCCATTTTAAGATCAGCATAATCTGCAAGATTAAAATCATTTTTGGAATGGTAAACTCCTGTCATGGCTTACAAAAATTCCTGATGAAGAAAGAACCTTGAAATAGGCCCCACCGAGGGTGCCAACTGTCGACGATTGGGACCTTCGTCCTTAATCGAACTTACATAAATGCTAAGGGAGAATGTGAAGCCAATCTACGGTGAATCTCAGGTAAATTACGGTATCTATGCGAGAGGAAGAAATGAGTTTATACAGGTTCGGGCCCTCTGATGACGAGTAATACCCCTATGTCCTGTTGAGATTTCATTATGTAAATTGAGGGTTATAAGAAGAGAACCAAGGATGTTCTTAGGTAAACTAAGAACAATCTTGTACTCTTTAGCTTATAATCAATGTAAATCCACTGTGGCTAGTCCTAAAGTATTGTGTCTTGAATCTCTTGCTCGTCCCATGATCTCTCCCGGTGATCCTCCATTTATAGCTCGTCACCAGCCGTCGGTTATGGGAATGAAGGGTCACTGAGAGGCAGACGTGATTTATCCATGATGTGTAATTATGCCCGTTCATGATTGCACTTTTATCTTCTTGTCAGTTACAAGGAATTAAGGAGCTGAAACATTCAGGCAGCTCAACTACTATATATGATTGAATGATGCAAATCATGTAACCGTTGGATGTTTTAACTCTTTAGTAAGCCAAGGTCGTGTATTAACTACAACAATACATGGCTATCTTTATGTCCTCCATGACCTAGGCCACCACAAGAAAAATATCTGCATGACCCCAGTATTCGTGGGTATGTGAGACCATGATCTATGCGACTTCGGTATTGTGGATATAGAAGAGACCACAATCACCGCGATTATACTGAACGAGACCAAGGAATAGTTTATGTATAGAATATCTTAGAATAGTCTATTGTCTCCCTCTTGGGCTCTTGAGACTATGGAGAGGTAAAAATCTTGTTCTGTAGTCCTTGCAACTACAGAATAGAAAAGATGACTAACTCGGGTTATAATTCTTGTCAAAGGTTCTACGTAAGCACAATGGTTTTCACTGGTCAGACGAAGCCGAAAAGACTTTCAGGAAGTCAAAGCATATTTAAGAAGTGCTCCAGTGTTGGTTTCCCCGATCACGGGAGAGCCATTATTCATTTATTTGGCTGCTACCCTTCATACAGTCAGTGCTATTCTGGTCACAGAGAGGGAAGGTGTGCAACAAGCAGTTTATTATGTAAGTGAAGTACTTAATGGATCTAAGAAGCGTTACCCAGAGGTCCAAAAGTTACTTTACACTTTCTTAATGGCTCCAGAAAGCTATGACATTACTTTCAAGCGCACAATATTTTGGTGCCCCTGTCCTTTCCCTTAGGGGACATCCTCCGGAATCTGGAAGTAACTCATCGAGTTGCGAAGTGGGTACTAGAACTTGGGGCATTTGATCTCCATTTCACTACTCGAGTAGCAATTAAATCTCAAATTTTTTTTGATTTTGTGGTCGAATGGACTAATCCTGAACCACCTACACAAGAACCAGAGGATTTATAAAATAACGACCACTGGACGATGTTTCTCAAACTCAGGGGCTGGAGTAGTCTTAATTACGTGTCAGGGTGACCAACTCCAGTATGTCATACAATTACACTTTGTTGCTACCAATAATAAAGCAGAGTATGAAGGTCTTCTAGTCGGGCTTCGAGCAGCTAAATTCCTCGGAGTTCATCGATTAGTGGTGAGGGGAGTGAGGAAATTGGAAAAACACTTCAGAAATTTTGAAGTTCAATTCGTTCCGCAAAGAGACAATATTCTCGTAGATCAATTGTCCAAAATTGGTTCCTCACATGCATACGCTCTAGCAGGAGTGTTCGTTGAGCACTTAAAACATCCCTCAATTATGACCATCGCAGAGGCACCAGAGGCGATGACTAATGTCGCTGCCCTCTAGCAGGAAGCAGATTGGATTTGACCATTGAGAATCTATCTTGCACATGGGACCTTGCCCAAGGATGAAACCGAAAGTGATCGATTAGTTAGAAAAGCGCGCATGTATAGACTGGTCGAAGGAACCCTATATAGAAGAGGTGCTCAAGGAGTCCTAATGTGCTGTATACCTCAAGAAGATGGAAAATACCTTCTGAGAGAAATTCATGGAGGTATGTGTGGTGTTCACGCATCCTATCAGACGCTGGTTGGAAAAGCTTTTCGACAGAGTTATTACATTCCTTCGGCACTTAATGATGCCATGGAATTGGTCAAAGCATGTTTACAGTGTCAATTTCATGCTCGGTAAGTTCACCAGCCAGCATATGTTCTTCAAACTATTCCCTTAACTTGGCCGTTCGCTGTATGGGGAATAGATATTGTGGGCCCTATGCCACAAGCGGTCAATGGATACAAGATTTCTATTCGTAGCCATTGATACGTTTACCACATGGATCGATGTTGAACTAGTCAGAACCACTACCGCCACTACAGCGAAGTTCTTCCATTAGAACATTGTCACATGATTTGGTGTTCCAAGTCATCTCATTACAGACAATGGATCCCAGTTCATTCGTGGTCTTTTTCTTGACAATTGTGACAACATTGGGACCAAGATCTACTTCGCATCCATTGCTCACCCGCAGAGCAATGGTGCAGTTGAATGCGCCAACAGGCAGATAATACAAGGGGTTGAGAAATGCGTTTTTGACTACATTAAGTTGCACTTGGGGGCTTGAGTCGACGAACTCTAGTCCATTCTATAGGCATTGCGCACTACGTCCAGTTGGGCTACAGGCGAAACACCTTTCCAATTGGTTTATAGTGCAAAAGCCATGTTGCCAATTGAAATTCAAATTGGATCTGCTTGTGTGGATCACTTAAATATCATCAATCAAAGTGAAAAATGCGAAGATGAGATTACTCTTCTTGAAGAGAGGCGTAATCGAGAAATAATTCTATCAGCGACAAATTTACAAGCTAGATAAATTTCATAGTGAAAGGGTGTGACCACGTAGCCTTCACGTGGGAGGCTTGGTTTTAAGAAAAATCGAAAACTAGTCTGGTCATAACAAGTTCTCCCCTTGGTGGGAAGGGCCCTACATTGTTGCGTAAATTGTGCAGGTCTTCGAAGGTCACCGGGTCGGTCCTGACGTCGTTACTGCCACAGTGTACTTGATCATGATGTGTGTCGGACACTGCATCCTGGTCTGGTTTGTCCTCTTCATGTACCGTCCATGCAGGCTCTGGCATGCTAACCCCATGCTAGAAATTGCGGCATCGGAGGCCATGGGCATCCCCAGAGCGAATGGCATGAGAGCTGGTGCACTCTTCTCACTCTCCTTCGTCGAGCTCTTCTTTGCTTTTCCCCTACTAGCCAGCTTCTTGAATGGTTGCCTCCTAGTCCGAGTCAGCTTCATCATCGGACCCGTTGGTTGGCTTCTCGGAGGGGTCAGTTGGCTAGTAGGCCGAGTATCGGTCTGTGATGTAAGAACCTACATATTAGGACACTAACTCTGAGGGCTATTATTACAGTATGAATTATGAAACTGGTGGGGGAATTACCTCATCCAGGACGATGTCTTTCTTGGGCCATTGCACGAACGTGTGCACCGCATCCCAGAGAGTGGTAATCTCGTCGTTTGGCGTCTTCTCCAACGGAAAACCCTTGCAATGGTCGGAGACACTGTCCACCTGGACCCGTGCAAAACACTCAGATAGAGGGACACCTTGGATTGTGGCCCCCGCCGTGCATGGTTGCGCCATTCAATAGAATATGCTAATGCCTTGCGATGCAATGTTAATGTATTGATCAATGTACTTGATGGTTTATCAGTTATATTGGCATCTACAAGCATAGGATTTTTTTTATATCTATCAAGAAGCATATATTTCACCGAGGAAGGAAGGGATGTGAGATTTGGTACCTTGTTCACCTAGGGATTGTCATGATTTCTTACCGTTAAGAGTTGATTGGGTAACAATGATATGTTTGTAGTGGCATGATCATCCTTTTTATTGCTCATCTCTGTGTTGTCATCTAGAGCATCATTTCCAATTTGTTTACCCTGCAATATAGTTTCAAGAGGGTCTATCCTACATGTGGTTTCCTCATACATAGAACAGTTATCAATTTCAGGCAATTTAAACAACATTTTCTCATTCCCCATATGAAAAGCAATTGTACCCTCACATATATCAATTTGAGCTTTTGTAAATCATCCAAATCCCTTTTATTTGTAAGAATTTATTTTAAGAATTTTACATATGAAGGAATTTCAGTGATAAGATCAGCAAAAGGCATAGTCACATTTGATTTCTTCGGGATATCAAAGGATTTGTCATTAGAATTAGACTCGAGGTAACCACTTGGAAAAGATGGAGTCGGTTTAGAAACATGTGTTGCCTCATTATTACCTAATTCTGTTTCTTTTGATTGTTCATCCTTACCAAGGTCATTTGCTGGCGTAGGTGGATCATCATTCTAAGTTCGATCATCGGTGTCAAATGCTCGTTAGGCATCTTTGTTGGTTCTGGTTGCACCTTCTCTTTTTGGAAAGTACCTGCACCTCTCAAATCAATAGTATCAACACAAGATATAACATTAATATGTTCAGAATTACGATTGTTGATAAGTTGAGAAGTTAGATGGTTAGAAATCTTTGGTGCGGGATTGGCCATTCGCACGAATTGAGTCTCAAGCATGTGAACGTGTGTAGAGGTGGAGTCGATCTTCTAGTTTAGTACAACTTTTTCCTTCTCTTGATTTGCTAGAAAAGCTTCTAGCATGCGCTCGATGTTGGATTGTTCAGGTTGATTTTGTCGTTGATGTGGTGGCCGGTACGATGGTTGTTGTTGTTGCTGAAACGATGGCCATGGTGCTTGGTACGACTGTTGTTGAGGGAGTTGGTGCTGTGGTTGGATCAGTCTTGATGTAGTGTGTTCATTCCCCCATTGCATGTAGTTTTGTGTCATACCTTCAATTAGATCGTACGCTTCTTCAATGTTTTTGTTCATGAGTGCATCGCCAGTTGTGGCGTCAACATTCATCCATGCCGTGTAATTCAAAGCGTTATAAAACGTTTGAACTATAAGCCACTTTTCCAGGTCGTGGTGTGGGCACGACCTCAAAAGTTCCTTGTACCGCTCCCAAGCTTCGTAGAGTGATTCTCCTCCCTGCTGAGTAAAACAAACAATCTGGTTTCGAATATATGCAGTTTTAGATGGAGGAAAAATTTATTAAGAAAGTGGGTGAGAGTTCATCCCACATTGCTATTGAAGCGGATAGTAGAGTGTACAACCATGCTCTCACCTTATCTCGAAGGGAGAAAGGAAAGAGACGAAGTAGTAGCGCATCCTGCCAAACTCCATTAATTTTAAAAGTGTCACAATGTTCAAGAAAAATATGGAGATGCAGTGATGGATCTTCAGTGGCAAAACCACTGAATTGATTTTGTTGTATCAGATTCAATACTACAGGGTTAATTTCAAAACCTGACTGAAACCCCATACTAAACGGAATTCCATAATCCTTCAATTTCTTTTGTTCACCCATCTTTGGTGATTCGGCTTCCTTCGATGTTTGATTGTCCAATGTGGCTCGTTCTTGATCGTATCAAATTTGCACTACTTCTCTGAAAGGTTAGTGGTGCACAAAGAAGAAAAAAAACAAAAAGAAAAATAGAAGCAAGATTGAGAAGTGAGAATGACTTTTATTAGAGAAAATTAAATTTTTGTGTTTCTTGTTTTCACTAACCTTGGCAGGATCGAAGGGTTCACGCGGTTCGTTGCATGATAGTGATGCTGATGTTCTAGAGAGCGTGGATCAACCACCAGTGCTCCCGTCGGCTCCGTAATCTCAAGCCATGTTGGGTCACTCCGAGCGAATGCTGCACGAACAAATAGTACCGTGTTTGACTGGCTTGGAGAATTGTCTTGGCAGAATAGACATTCAACTTGAGAATGTTGAGCGGACGCCGCCACGACAACAACCACCACCTTGATTTCCTAGAGGTCCAGTCGAAGCCAATAATCATGATGCGGTTGCCATCCCACTTCAACCAAGGGTGAACTTGAACGGTGCGTTCCAGGAAACCGCCAATGAAGAGAGATATGATAATTATGTGGCTGAGAATGATGAAGTCGTTTTGGATCCTGATCAACAACGACTTGCACAAAACCGTCGAGGTATGGGAGCATATGCACGTCATCGCCAGGAAGACAGAAGGGATGATGCTTTGGGAAAGATCAAGTTTACTGTCCCTAGAATTGATGGGATGTTTAATCCAGAAGCATATCTTGATGGGAACTGCTCGTCGAACAAAAATTCAGTTGTCATTTGTATCCAAAAGATTGCCGAGTACGTGTCACCACAAATGAGTTTGTCGATTATGCTTCTATTTGGTGGAGTCAAATCCGCCAGAGAGATAGAGCTCCTCACACTTGGGACAATCTGAGGCGCTTGATGAGGACAAAATTTGTGCCTGCTTATTTTGGGAGGAATGTGCTTAATCGATTTCAGAGATTGAATCAAGGTAGCAAATCTGTGGAAGACTACTACCAAGAGCTACAAGTGGGCATGCTTTGTACTAATGTGCAGGAGGAGGAGAATGCAAAGATGGCCAGATTCTTGGGTGGATTGAATCGTGAGATACAAGACATCCTTGATTTTCAGACTTACACCTCTTGGATCAGCTGTTTCATTACACATACAAAGCTAAGAGGCAAGTACAAAGGAAACGACCAAGCTACAACAAAACTGGTCGAAGCTACCCTAGTGCGACCACGCCTTGGAAGAGCACTACGTGACAGCAAAAGAGTGGGACACCCACGGGCAGAGCTACTACCTCCATTGGTCAAGTGCAATCCACGAACCGCCCTACTACTTCAACATCCAAGGTTGCCGATTCAAAGACGACCACTGCTGTCCCCACCAAAAGTTCATCATTGGTCACTTCTACAGGATGAACAAGGGAGATAGAGTGCTTCAAATGCAAAGGGAAGGGGCATTACATGTGTGATTGCCCAAATCAGCATGCCCTCATCGTTTGGGATGATGGAGAGTACACATTGGCCAGTGAGGTCGAAGAAGAATCCGACCATGAGGAGCAACATGACATGTTGGGCTCCAACGCAGAGGAGATCACCTTTGATGCTAGTCATACTAGTGTCACGTCTGCCACGACTGTAACATCACCTGTGAGGAGCCCAGCTCGGTGCAGCTGGTCCCTTAAACCACTTGACTTCCCAGGATGAGTCAATCACAGGGATACATTGAAGCAGCAAAAATAATACAGTAGTCATAAATGTATGGCCATCGGGCCTTAGTACAAAACGATGGTACAGTGCCTTACAAGGCACAAGGGTCTAACAAAATAATACATCTAGTCGGCGGAAGCTAGGCCCAAAAGCAATCCACAGGAAACAGAGGTTGGCAGCAAACAGCACCACATCAGGGCTCCGAAGGAAACTGCTCATCATCTCCTGGGTCCGCAGTGTGAGAGCCCCATTTGAGGATCACCTTGGTAACCGCCCAGGTAGGTTACACACAGCAGGATGACACAAGAGCTCCAAACCAAACAAGCATGATAATAACATTAAACAGGTAGCAGGCCAGCTTGGCCAATATTACATACCCAAAGCACCGAAAATGGCGCTAAGTAGAGTTGCTAAGAAAATAACAAGTTTATCATAACCAGAATCGGTATCCAAGTACCGAACACACAGCATGAAGCACAAAGCAACGACAAAAAGCTTGACTTCCATCCGCAGCGAGGTTGAAGTGGCTCTTCCCACATCTGACTTGACTTGGTGCGCAATCCTTCTAGAACGTGGGCTCGTCCGGTGCACTTCCATCTTCTGCCGGGAACTCATAACTGAAGGAATCGGGATCCTCGAATCCCTCTTCTACAGTTGGATGCAAATTGCAAGGGTGAGCACTTGGTGCTCAGCAATACTCATTCCGGGGATTATAGTAATTGTACTTACATGAGGGTGAAACATATGATTCAGGGGTTTTAGTTTCATATAGATAGAGATATATAGATTTCCAAGTTATTTGTTCCGTAAACAGTACTTTGTCATGAAAATAGCACTTTAAACATGTTACATGTTTTCAATAAAAACATTAGATGTAGTGGTCTCCCATGAGTCACTACTTTGTTAGCCGCATTATGAAAACATTCCAAAACATTACTTGTGCTATAACCCATGGATAACATCCACTACGAAAAGACTCCTAAACCTGGGAGTACAGAGTATCTGACACTTCTTTTACGCTTTGCAAAGGTGTACCTCTTTTTAAATCCACTGGTTCACTCGGCTTTCAAGTCGGATCAGCTCCATGTGACTTATACACATGTGACAAGGCCGAGATCACACAACGCTTTATAGTTCAGTATTAACAGTATCCCTGCCCGGTAAATAGACAATTAAGTCTCAAGTACCGTTGTGGGTCTTACCCACTGCCTTACTTCCTAGCCTCTCTGGTCTATGTTCCCTCAGGACACATAGCCTTGGTCTATGTCCACGCGAGACATACGACCATTTAAGATTACAGCCGCTCACGGCTTAATCAGGTCTAGGGCGCCTTCCTTCATTTACGCCTTTTTCTCTCATCATTTTTCTGACTCACATCACTCATGGCCGAACCTTGGCCTTCCAGTTTCCACGCGAGAAACCAGATCGTCAAACCATGCAGGGAACTGCTAATACCAAAAGGTTACTGAGTTGTGCCTGTCCCATACCAGGCAAGTGGTTGGTACGTTTACAATTCGTATAGAGACACAGCACAAGGTTCTTGTCCTTATGAACCAATAGTGAGGAACATTCACATACCCTGGTGCGCACCGCACCCTCTCCATACAATCCAATCCTCACTACTGATCCCTTTTATCATTTTTCTTGTCAAAACGGTTTTCATTATAACTTCTCATGCATTTGACCATTTTAAGTTTAATGTGGATATTCAGTATATGAGTCCTAGGGTGACAAAAGCATATATAAGAAGGTTCAATAACAAAAAGGGTTTCATGATTCATTTAGGGAATATCTACTCATGTCATTCAAACATAACTTGTATTTCAACTAAACATGCATAGTAAGAAACAGTGAATATACTTCATATGAAAATATTGGGTGAGACATGATCAAAGGAATGAGGCTTGCCTTGCAATGTTGGGTCTAAAAACTCAGACGGCTCTTCAAAGACTTCTTCCGTTCCTTCCGCTTCTGACTCTGCGGCAAACAATTAACACACAAACACATACCACATAAGCATACTGAAAATAGTTTCTATGGAAAGTGTTAAGTAAATAAGTCATGTATGCAGGGGGAAAGGTTAGGGCAAGGTTACAAGGGTTCTGGTTGAAGAAACAGCTAAAAAGGATTGAACGTCGAAGGGTCGACATTCCGTTCATGGCTTTGGCATAGCTGGAAACTAGTCTTAGGATGGTTTTCTGGAGAAGTGATAGTAGAGAAAGTTGTAGATCTCAACTCCAGGAATCTAAAGGACAAGGTGGCATTTCAATTGCTCAACCAGAAGGGGTCAAACAAAGCTAATGCCAGTGGCTGACATGCACTGACATAGTGCTGGACATGGCCAGAAACTAGGGCATGGCTTAACTTTTGATCCAGGGCTCCAATTGATGCACCACTTTGTCTGGGAGGTAGGCATTACTAACAGGAACAATATGCTCAACAGGCACAAGGGCTGAAAGTGGCCGGAGGGTGGCCAAATCCGGCGATGAACTACGGTGACCTGGACATGAACTGAGTTACTGGACAGTGATCTTGGCATAGGCATAACTCACAATCTAGGCAGATCCAGGTGTCGAGCTAGTGGACAATATTGCTCAGGGAGGTGAGGCGAAGCTAAGGGACAAGGTGGTGTCGGCTGGATCGGCCGGGAACAAATTCCGGCGACCGGCGCTGGAGAAGACGACACTGGAGATTGGGGATTTTTGCTACAAGGCGATTGAACTTGATTCTTTGCTCAGGGAGTGAAAGGGTGGAGTTTAGAAGCTACTGGTGCAGTCAATTTGGTTGGAGATTGACCGGAGAAGCTTGGCGCCGAAGTCCGGCGAACGGCCGAGGTTCCAAACTGGGGTTTCTTCGATTTGAGTTCAATTGGGGATCCTGATTCAACAGGCTTGCTAAGGAATGGCTAAGGATCAATTTCTACTACTGGGACGAGAGCTAATTCGGGATGAAATGGCTAGCATTGGGGAAACAGGGCAATTGGGCCTTTCCGGCGATCACCGGCGATGATGAGCGTTAGGACGCAATTGGTTGCTTGGGCACGGGAAGATGGGTGTGGGGAACTTACTGGTGAACCTGGATTGGAGAGATGGGCTATGGTTTGCTCTGGCGTCGATGGCCTCAGAATCAGCTCGTCGGGGAAGAAAGGGAAACAGTGAGCAAACTGGAAAATAGCTAAGTCCTGGCGTTGTACTTCATCACAGCGCTGAAGGGGTTTAAATAGGCGATGCGGCGGAGCTTGCGAGGGGGAACGGCGAGAGAACTTGTGCCGGGGACGAGACCGGCCGGGTGCAGCTGCGACAGCGGTGACCGGCGATGTGATTGCGCACTGGCGGTGTAGCTGCTCTACAGGCTTTGTCGATTGCATTGGGACTTCACCAAAGATGGCGCAGATGCGAAGGCAGTAGCAAAGCTCCGGCAACGACACGTAACGCATGCAATTGCCACGGCAACGGTTGCGCGCGCGCGGAGACAATGCCCTGGAGCGCGGGCGCTTATCCGCTGGACATGGCGCGGTACTGGTGGCAAGCACGTGCGCGCGGGGTGGCTCTTTTGCTCACAGTGCAGGCGACAAAAGGCGACGGCCGGCGGCGAGCAACTGCGGCGAGAAAACATGGCACGGCAACGGCGATGCAGCACTGGTCGAGGGCACGACCAGGCACTGGTCGAAAAGGGCCTGAAAATAATATTTGGGCCGATTTGCTATTTCTGAAACTTACTCCAGGGGCTGTTCTGTGAGGAAAACTTGAATAGGACTTGGGCCTGTTTGCAAATTTGGAGATCTGAGGGTCCGATCTAAAATCTGATTTCGCAGCTAAGTTGCAAAAGATTAGTAGAACTTATCTGGCCAAAGTTTGGTAAGATCGGGCAAGATCTGAAGGGTTTCGACAAAATTGGGGAAAACAGTTTAGGGTAAATAGGGTAATTAGGGTTTTAAAATAGCAAGGCTTGAAACTCAGCTTTAGGGTGAGATTTTGGAGATGGTCCTGAAGGGAAAAATGCTCTGAACAGCATTTAGAAGGGAATGGCTGAAGCAGATTAGGTTTTGGGGTCCGGATGTGGATTTTGGCTATTTTAGGGTTTAGCAAAAACAGGGGTGTTACAAATCTACCCACCTTAGAAACAATCTCGTCCTCGAGATTAGGGCAGGTTAGAGAATAGGAAGGGAAATTCTCGTCGGAGATCTTCTTCTTTTTCCCAAGTTGACTCCTCCTCTGAGTGATTGTTCCACTGAACTCTGCAGAATCGGAGGGTTCTTGACTTCAGCACTTTCTCTCTGGTTTCCAGAATTCTAATAGGGTATTCTTGACAAGATAAGTCTGGTTGAATCTCATTCTCTGTAGGAGATATCTGTTCTGTTGGTTTTCTCAAGCATTTCTTCAGCTGAGATACATGAAACACGTCATGAATTCCACTTAGTTCTGGTGGCAATTCCAACTTGTATGCCATTTCACCTCGCTTTTCCAGAATTCGATATGGTCCCACATATCTAGGTTTTAACTTTCCCTTCATCTGGAATCTTCGAACTCCTTTGTATGGCATAACCTTGAGATACACATAATCGCCCTCTTCAAAAGATAGTTCTCTTCTACGGTTATCCGCATAGCTTTTCTGTCTAGATTGGGCTGTTTTCAGTTTTTCTTGTATGATCCTGACATGGGCTGTGGCTTCTTCTACTAACTGGGGTCCTAGATGTTGTTTTTGACCAATTTCTGTCCAATACAGTGGCGTGCGGCATCTTCTTCCATATAGGGCTTCATATGGTGCCATTTGCAGGCTTGCTTGGAAACTGTTGTTGTAGGTGAATTCTGCATAAGGTAGAAATAACTCCCAAGAGTCTCCATAGTCCAAAACACAAGCCCTCAACATATCTTCCAAAATTTGGTTTACCCTTTCAGTCTGACCTCCAGTTTGAGGGTGGTAGGCGGTACTGAACTTTAACTTTGTGCCCAGGGCTTTCTGCAACTCTTGCCAAAATCTTGAAACGAACTGGGCTCCTCTGTCGGAAACGATAGCCTTCGGCACTCCGTGTAGGACAACTATTCTGTTGAGATACAGCTCTGCTAAGTCCTTAGCTGTATATAGGGTCTTCACTGGGAGAAAATGTGCCACTTTTGTTAATCTATCAACTATGACCCATATAGAATCAAATCCTTTCTTCGTCCTTGGTAGTCCCACAATGAAATCCATTCCGATTTCGTCCCACTTCCACTCTGGGATTTGTAAAGGTTGTAGCGGTCCCGCAGGCTTTTGATGTTCTGCTTTCACTCTTTGGCATGTGTCGCAAGTTGCGACAAACTTGGCAATCTCTCTCTTCATTCCTTTCCACCAAAAATTTTTCTTCAAGTCCTTGTACATTTTGGTGCTGCCTGGGTGTATGGAATATGGGGTCTGATGAGCCTCTTGCATGATTAAGTCTTTGATCTCGTGGTCATTCGGAATGCAGATACGGTCATCGTACCATAGAATTCCCTGTTCATCTTCTCGAAGGTTGGTTGTATCTTTGCTCTTCATGTCCTCCTTCATCTCTTGAAGATCTGGGTCAATTGCTTGAGCTTGTCGGATTTTATCCTTCAACTCACATTCCATCTTTAGCGTAGCGATGGTTCCTTGGTCTACTAATTCTAATTGTAGCCTTTCGAAATCCTTGATCAGTTGTGTCGGCACTTCTAGCTGTGTTATCTGGTAATAACGAGACTTCCTGCTCAAAGCATCAGCCACTACATTGGCTTTTCCTGGGTGATAGTGGATCTCTAGATCATAATCTTTGATCAGTTCTAACCATCTTCTCTGCCTCATATTCAACTCCTGTTGCGTGAAGATATACTTCAGGCTCTTATGATCCGTATAAATTTCGCACTTACTGCCTAGTAGGTAGTGTCTCCATATCTTCAGTGCATGTACGACAGCAGCTAACTCCAGATCATGTGTTGGATAATTCTCCTCATGAGGTCGTAGCTGTCTAGAAGCATAAGCTATCACTTTCCTTTCTTGCATCAATACACATCCTAATCCTTGTTTGGAGGCGTCACAGAAGACTTGAAAATCCTTCTTGACGTCCGGCAGTATCAGGATTGGTGCAGTTGTCAACCTTTTCTTCAGTTCCTCAAAGCTTCTTTCGCACTCCTCAGTCCAATTAAAAGGGGCATTCTTCTTCAGTAGCTGGGTTAGCGGTTTGGTGATCTTCGAGAATCCTTCTACGAATCTTCGATAATATCCCGCTAATCCCAAGAAACTTCTAACTTCTGTTGCGGTTTCAGGTTGTTTCCAATCGGTAACAGCTTGAATCTTCAACGGGTCCATAAATATTCCTTCTCCTGAGATGATGTGTCCCAAGAAAGAAATTTTCTTCAACCAAAAAGCACATTTGCTAAACTTGGCATATAGCTGGTGGTCTGCCAGTTTCTGTAGCGCAATCCTCAGGTGATGTGCGTGCTCCTCCTCCGTCTTAGAGTAGACAAGGATATCATCCACAAATACAATGATGTATTTATCCAGGAATTCCATGAGGATCTTTTTCATTAGATTCATGAATACCGCGGGTGCATTAGTTAATCCAAAGGGCATCACTGTGAACTCATGCAACCCATATCTGGTTACGAAAGCAGTTTTAGGAATGTCCTGCTCTCGGATCCTTAACTGGTGGTATCCCGATCTCAGGTCTATTCTTGAGAACACTTTTGCTTCTCTGAGCTGGTCGAAAAGGTCATCTATCCTTGGTAAGGGGTATTTGTTCTTGATGGTCATGTCGTTTAGCTTGCGGTAGTCTATGCAAAGTCGCATACTACCATCTTTCTTCTTAACAAAGAGCACTGGGGCTCCCCATGGTGATGAGCTGGATCTGATGAATCCTTTTTCTTCCAATTCAGCTATCTGCTTCTTCAATTCCTCTTGCTCATGGCCTGTCATCCGAAACAACTTTCTAGCATATGGCGCAGATCCGGGTTTTAGTTCAATAGTGAACTCTATATCCCTATTTGGTGGCAATCCGGGAAGTTCTTCTGGAAAGACTTCCGGGTACTCGTTGACAATTGGTACCTCTTCAAGCTTCACTTCTTCGATGCAGTTCAATCTCTGTAGGTGGTCGCAGATTGGAGTTCTGTCTGCATGGAATGTAATTTGCTTTCCACTGGCATTTGTCAGGGTGATTGTTTTCTTCTCACAATCCATCAATCCCTTATGCTTGGCCAGCCAATCCATTCCAAGAATGACATCCAATCCTTGAAGGTTTAGAACTAGCATGTCTGCCAGGAATTCTAGATTGCCGATACAGAAGGCAACGTTTCTACAGATAGAATTAACAATCATCCTAGCACCAGGTGACTGAATGATGATAGGATGCTCTAAAGCAACCATAGGCAAGTTATTACTCAACAAGCAATCTTTTGACATGAATGAATGAGTTGCACCGGGATCAAATAGAACAACTGAAATCTGAGAGGAGATCATGAGTCTACCGATCACGACGTCAGTTGCCTCTCCTGCTTCTGTAGCAGTCACGAAGTTGAGTCTTCCTCCGGTGGTTGGTGTTCCTCTTCCTCTGTTGGTTTGGAATCTTCCTCCTCTGGCTTGTGGTGCTCCTCTGGCAATAGTTCGTGCAGGTGCAGGGGATTTGGCTGCCTGAGCTTTGGCAACGTTGGGAGGTAAATGCCGAAATGGACAAGTCTCTCTGTGATGTCCTCTTCTGCCACAATGGAAGCATTCTGCATTCTTCAGTGTACAGTCTCTATAGAGGTGACTCCCTTTGCATCCGGGGCATATTAGAGTTGTTGACGATGAAGTCCTCTGGGGTCTTGGTGGTGCGGGTGGTCTGAAAGCGGCTCTGGCATATGGCGCTGGTCTTCCTCGGCTAGAATTTCCTTGAAAAGGGTATGCTATGCTTTTCCTCTTGCGGTCCTCTTCTACTACGCCTCTTTTCTCCTCCATTTTGAGTACTCTATTCACAAGGACTTGGAAGTCCGTGAACTCGTGTGTTGACAGGTGATACTGATATGAGTTTTGTAGGCCTTCGCAGAATCTGTCGATCTTCCGCTCTTCTGTCATGATGTCTTCTGGTGCATACCTGGCCAATTTGACGAACTCATGCAAATACTGCTTCACCGTCCTTCCTCCTTGTCTTAGATTCAAGAATTCTCTGCGTTTGGCTTGAATAGCTCCTTTGGGGACATGGTATCTACGGAACTGTTCCTTGAATTCATTCCAGGTGATTGAATTCTGATTAGGGTGTACCGTCTTGTAATTCTCCCACCACGCTGCAGCTGATCCTGTGAGCTGATGGGGTCCATATAGCAGTTTCTCTTCATCACTACACCTGACAGTGTCCAATTTCCTTTCAATTTCTCTTAACCAATCGTCTGCCACAATTGGGTCTTCAGTGCAGGAGAAAGTTGGAGGACGTGTCTTCTGGAAGTCTGTCAGTCTTGCTCCAATGTTCGAACCTTCCTCGCGTCGTGTTGCGGAGTTTTGCATCAACTGTTCCAGAATTTGACTCTGTACCTCTGCAGATCTCTGTCTGTTTTGCTCCATCCATATTAATATTTCCGTCAGATTTCCTCCTTGCGGTACTGAGGCTGAAGAATTTGGCTGATCTGAGTCATCTCTAGTCCTTCTTGTTGATGTGTTTCTTGGGACTTCTTCTGAACCTTGGATTCTACCTCTGGTGTTCACCATTCTGTTCTGCCAAGATAATTGAGACAAAACTACTAATTCAAGAGAGCACAGATTGATCAAAAGCTGAAAGGAAAGATCAATCCAAGAGATTGGATTGGAACATGCAATTTCCATTTTCAAAGATTTTCTAAAGATACAAGGTTTTCACCTTTACAGCTTTGGAGTTACCAACAAACAATACAAACAAGGCAGCTACTACAACAAGAGCTAAAGACTAACGGTTACAAGGGCTAGAGCAGAAGGGTCAAGCTGAAGAGAAAACTACGATCTCCTGTCGGTCTTGGAAGAACTGCAAGGTTCCACTTCTTCAGGGTCTTCCTCCTCTTGATCTTCGTCGGCATCCATAGGGTCCCATTGCATGTCGTTGTCCTCTTCTTCCTCGGATGAATCATTGGTGTCGCATGTAGCAATCTCTTTTCCTTTGCCTTCAGGAACTTCCTTCCCTTTCGCGAGAGTAGGATACTCTGGTGCAGGGGTGTCGATCACAATGCCACGCGAAGCAGGCGTGAAATAACCCAGGTAATCCCTAGGTCTTCCCACACTCTTGCGGGCTGTGAGTCTTATCTTCAAGCGGTTCCTCTTGTTCACCGATCCTTCGTCTTCGACTTCTCGAGCTTTGCTAGGTTCAGCCAACTCCTGAATCTGTTTCTCCTTCTCTTGGAGTTCTGAGCGAACCTTCGCAAGCGCTCCTTCGAGATAGTGACGGTCATCCCGAGCATTCTCATGCTCACGCAGCAACCGAGTGTAGCTTGATTCCAGGACTTGGACTACATCTCTGGTTTTAGTCAGGATGGCGTCTCTCTGGTTGTTGGAGGGATGAACAGTTCGACGATCTAATCCGGGGACTTGGTAGGGTACAAAACAGAAAGGAGAACCTATAAGAAAGTCATCGTACAGCTGGCGGATGGTACCTATTGCACGACGAGCAGCGTCTTGGATAGCATCTTCTTCTTCCTGTCTACGAGCTTCCTTTCTTGTTGATCCTCTCCCGATCTCTGGGATCTCGTACACAATCACCGAGGCACGGAAACCAAAAGGTCTACCATCGACTTCTTCTCGACGGACGTATTATACGGGTCGCTGATTGTCTCTTGCTCCCAGAAATTGTAACATCATCCAAAGCATCAATGCCCATGCTCCCAACTCGTCTCCGTGAATCAGCTTCTTACCAGGGGCCATCTGCGATGATGAAACACGGAACTCTTAAAAGTAGGAAAATGGTTTTGAAAGTTTTCAAATAATACTCATTATGCTTTTCTTAAACAAATTAGGTTTTTCACAATTAGATTTTCACCAAATAATCTAGCGATTCTCTACTTTAGGGACGCCCATTCTAGTAAGGGTCACGACCTACAGTCAAGCTTCATGCTCTGATACCATTCGCTGTGAGACCTCCATTTGAGGATCACCTTGGTAACCGCCCAGGTAGGTTACACACAGCAGGATGACACAAGAGCTCCAAACCAAACAAGCATGATAATAACATTAAACAGGTAGCAGGCCAGCTTGGCCAATATTACATACCCAAAGCACCGAAAATGGCGCTAAGTAGAGTTGCTAAGAAAATAACAAGTTTATCATAACCAGAATCGGTATCCAAGTACCGAACACACAGCATGAAGCACAAAGCAACGACAAAAAGCTTGACTTCCATCCGCAGCGAGGTTGAAGTGGCTCTTCCCACATCTGACTTGACTTGGTGCGCAATCCTTCTAGAACGTGGGCTCGTCCGGTGCACTTCCATCTTCTGCCGGGAACTCATAACTGAAGGAATCGGGATCCTCGAATCCCTCTTCTACAGTTGGATGCAAATTGCAAGGGTGAGCACTTGGTGCTCAGCAATACTCATTCCGGGGATTATAGTAATTGTACTTACATGAGGGTGAAACATATGATTCAGGGGTTTTAGTTTCATATAGATAGAGATATATAGATTTCCAAGTTATTTGTTCCGTAAACAGTACTTTGTCATGAAAATAGCACTTTAAACATGTTACATGTTTTCAATAAAAACATTAGATGTAGTGGTCTCCCATGAGTCACTACTTTGTTAGCCGCATTATGAAAACATTCCAAAACATTACTTGTGCTATAACCCATGGATAACATCCACTACGAAAAGACTCCTAAACCTGGGAGTACAGAGTATCTGACACTTCTTTTACGCTTTGCAAAGGTGTACCTCTTTTTAAATCCACTGGTTCACTCGGCTTTCAAGTCGGATCAGCTCCATGTGACTTATACACATGTGACAAGGCCGAGATCACACAACGCTTTATAGTTCAGTATTAACAGTATCCCTGCCCGGTAAATAGACAATTAAGTCTCAAGTACCGTTGTGGGTCTTACCCACTGCCTTACTTCCTAGCCTCTCTGGTCTATGTTCCCTCAGGACACATAGCCTTGGTCTATGTCCACGCGAGACATACGACCATTTAAGATTACAGCCGCTCACGGCTTAATCAGGTCTAGGGCGCCTTCCTTCATTTACGCCTTTTTCTCTCATCATTTTTCTGACTCACATCACTCATGGCCGAACCTTGGCCTTCCAGTTTCCACGCGAGAAACCAGATCGTCAAACCATGCAGGGAACTGCTAATACCAAAAGGTTATTGAGTTTTGCCTGTCCCATACCAGGCAAGTGGTTGGTACGTTTACAATTCGTATAGAGACACAGCACAAGGTTCTTGTCCTTATGAACCAATAGTGAGGAACATTCACATACCCTGGTGCGCACCGCACCCTCTCCATACAATCCAATCCTCACTACTGATCCCTTTTATCATTTTTCTTGTCAAAACGGTTTTCATTATAACTTCTCATGCATTTGACCATTTTAAGTTTAATGTGGATATTCAGTATATGAGTCCTAGGGTGACAAAAGCATATATAAGAAGGTTCAATAACAAAAAGGGTTTCATGATTCATTTAGGGAATATCTACTCATGTCATTCAAACATAACTTGTATTTCAACTAAACATGCATAGTAAGAAACAGTGAATATACTTCATATGAAAATATTGGGTGAGACATGATCAAAGGAATGAGGCTTGCCTTGCAATGTTGGGTCTAAAAACTCAGACGGCTCTTCAAAGACTTCTTCCGTTCCTTCCGCTTCTGACTCTGCGGCAAACAATTAACACACAAACACATACCACATAAGCATACTGAAAATAGTTTCTATGGAAAGTGTTAAGTAAATAAGTCATGTATGCAGGGGGAAAGGTTAGGGCAAGGTTACAAGGGTTCTGGTTGAAGAAACAGCTAAAAAGGATTGAACGTCGAAGGGTCGACATTCCGTTCATGGCTTTGGCATAGCTGGAAACTAGTCTTAGGATGGTTTTCTGGAGAAGTGATAGTAGAGAAAGTTGTAGATCTCAACTCCAGGAATCTAAAGGACAAGGTGGCATTTCAATTGCTCAACCAGAAGGGGTCAAACAAAGCTAATGCCAGTGGCTGACATGCACTGACATAGTGCTGGACATGGCCAGAAACTAGGGCATGGCTTAACTTTTGATCCAGGGCTCCAATTGATGCACCACTTTGTCTGGGAGGTAGGCATTACTAACAGGAACAATATGCTCAACAGGCACAAGGGCTGAAAGTGGCCGGAGGGTGGCCAAATCCGGCGATGAACTACGGTGACCTGGACATGAACTGAGTTACTGGACAGTGATCTTGGCATAGGCATAACTCACAATCTAGGCAGATCCAGGTGTCGAGCTAGTGGACAATATTGCTCAGGGAGGTGAGGCGAAGCTAAGGGACAAGGTGGTGTCGGCTGGATCGGCCGGGAACAAATTCCGGCGACCGGCGCTGGAGAAGACGACACTGGAGATTGGGGATTTTTGCTACAAGGCGATTGAACTTGATTCTTTGCTCAGGGAGTGAAAGGGTGGAGTTTAGAAGCTACTGGTGCAGTCAATTTGGTTGGAGATTGACCGGAGAAGCTTGGCGCCGAAGTCCGGCGAACGGCCGAGGTTCCAAACTGGGGTTTCTTCGATTTGAGTTCAATTGGGGATCCTGATTCAACAGGCTTGCTAAGGAATGGCTAAGGATCAATTTCTACTACTGGGACGAGAGCTAATTCGGGATGAAATGGCTAGCATTGGGGAAACAGGGCAATTGGGCCTTTCCGGCGATCACCGGCGATGATGAGCGTTAGGACGCAATTGGTTGCTTGGGCACGGGAAGATGGGTGTGGGGAACTTACTGGTGAACCTGGATTGGAGAGATGGGCTATGGTTTGCTCTGGCGTCGATGGCCTCAGAATCAGCTCGTCGGGGAAGAAAGGGAAACAGTGAGCAAACTGGAAAATAGCTAAGTCCTGGCGTTGTACTTCATCACAGCGCTGAAGGGGTTTAAATAGGCGATGAGGCGGAGCTTGCGAGGGGGAACGGCGAGAGAACTTGTGCCGGGGACGAGACCGGCCGGGTGCAGCTGCGACAGCGGTGACCGGCGATGTGATTGCGCACTGGCGGTGTAGCTGCTCTACAGGCTTTGTCGATTGCATTGGGACTTCACCAAAGATGGCGCAGATGCGAAGGCAGTAGCAAAGCTCCGGCAACGACACGTAACGCATGCAATTGCCACGGCAACGGTTGCGCGCGGGCGGAGACAATGCCCTGGAGCGCGGGCGCTTATCCGCTGGACATGGCGCGGTACTGGTGGCAAGCACGTGCGCGCGGGGTGGCTCTTTTGCTCACAGTGCAGGCGACAAAAGGCGACGGCCGGCGGCAAGCAACTGCGGCGAGAAAACGTGGCACGGCAACGGCGATGCAGCACTGGTCGAGGGCACGACCAGGCACTGGTCGAAAAGGGCCTGAAAATAATATTTGGGCCGATTTGCTATTTCTGAAACTTACTCCAGGGGCTGTTCTGTGAGGAAAACTTGAATAGGACTTGGGCCTGTTTGCAAATTTGGAGATCTGAGGGTCCGATCTAAAATCTGATTTCGCAGCTAAGTTGCAAAAGATTAGTAGAACTTATCTGGCCAAAGTTTGGTAAGATCGGGCAAGATCTGAAGGGTTTCGACAAAATTGGGGAAAACAGTTTAGGGTAAATAGGGTAATTAGGGTTTTAAAATAGCAAGGCTTGAAACTCAGCTTTAGGGTGAGATTTTGGAGATGGTCCTGAAGGGAAAAATGCTCTGAACAGCATTTAGAAGGGAATGGCTGAAGCAGATTAGGTTTTGGGGTCCGGATGTGGATTTTGGCTATTTTAGGGTTTAGCAAAAACAGGGGTGTTACACGCAGCATCTTCAGGGTATCCTCCAAGGTCGTAGAACGCTCCATCTATTGAGGAGTTGTTGCAAGGGTGAGTACTTATGTACTCAGCAAGTCATAGGGGAGGTAGAGATATAGTTACAGTATAAATGACATGAGCCTATGCTATTGGGGAAAGAGTGAAGGGTTTTTCCCAAAATACATTTCTTTCTCAATTCTTACTCAACTTCTGATCATACCCATGGCAGTAATTAAATCATATTGATGGTGATACATATATCCCATATCCAAGGCGATATAACCTCATATCACATTATTTTTATTCAAGCCTTTCAATCTTATACTCATAACAGTATTTCGTATACTTTAGGGCATAAACCACATGCCTCTTAATTATCATATGTTTGCTAGATTATGGTATTACCGCGACACGTCAACACATGACAGCCCACGGCAACGCCCCTTATCGTGACAACACATGCCACTTGGGTAATCTTGAACTAACAAATTTTAGTTTATAAAACAATACTTGTGTCACACCCCGTGGATTTAATCCACCGCGGCATACTCCTAAAACTCGGGAGCACGAAGTATTCGAATACATTTTTAAACTCTGCAGAGATGTACCTCTTTTTAAATCCACTTTTTCACTCGACTTCCAAGTCGGGCCAACTCCATGCGACTTATACGCATGTGACAAGGCCGAGATCACACAACGTTTTTGCAGTCTAGTATTAACAGTATCCCTGCCCGGTAAATGGACAATACCGTCCCAAGTACCGTTGTGGGTCCTCCCCACTGCCTTACTTCCTAGCCTGGGTCTATGTTCCCGCAGGATACATAACCTCTTTTGATTACAGTCGCGCACGACTTAATCTGGCGTAGGGCGTCTTCCTTCTTTACACCTTATCCTCTCATAATTTTTCTGATCTCACATCACTCATGGACGAACTGCGTCCCACCAGTTTCCACGCGAGAAACCGGATTGACAAGCCATGCAGGGAACTGATAATACTAAGAAAGCTACTAGGTTGCGCCTGTCCCATACCAGGTAAGTGGTTGGTACGTTTTTCATGCCACTAGACGCATAACACAAGGTTCTAGTCCTTACATGCCAGTGACCAGATCATACCACAAACCATGCACCTTCAGTGCCTCCACATTCAGTGCAGCCAAGCACCTCCAGTGCTACCACCATTCCATACCAAAATACTGGTCACGGCTAGGGGTTCTATTTCATGAATATAAATGTACATGTTTATACTTTTATTAGTTCGTGGCTTGCTATCTTATCAAGTTCACATTTCTCAAGTATTCAATCTATCACTGCCATAATATCATTGATCTCAACACATGCAATATTAATGAGATATCTACTCATAGAATAGCATAGCAATTCATAAAATATGGGTTTCAATATGATCAAAGTATGACTTGCCTTCCGCGTCGTAAGTATCAGCAGTTGATGATGGTTCAGCGACAAGATCTTCAACCCCGGACTCTTGTTCTGAACAAGATCAAACAAGCAAACAGGCATTACAATCAATCCTATTCTTACTAATCCACTACATGCAAAGATGCAAGGAGAAAATACTCTGGTGATACAAGGTTTTGAAAGCGATTTGAGTTTAACTATGGAAATCAGGGTTAAAATTAGCTGTTAAGGTTTACAAGGTTCCAAAATATCAGGGTGATATCAAGGTGGTGACTGGTTCGCCCAAAAACAGCGAATGTCTTTAGGTTGGCATTCGGTTCAAGGCATCGACATAAGGTCAATGGGTGATAGAGGGCTCAACTCAAGTTGTGACAGTAGAGAAAAGTGTAGATCACAATATCAGGAGTCTAAGGGACAAAGTTATTTCCAAAGTTCATGGCTGGAAGTGGGTGAAAAGGCTTAATGCCACTGGCTGACATAGGCTGACAGTGCTCTAGAATGGCATTGAGATGGTTTGAACAGTTTCCAGTGGCCAAAGTAGGTTTTGATTCAAGCATATGGTGCACAAGGTAGTGAGGCAGCTATTTGACAAAGTAATTTCTGTTTTACATGACCAGAGGTGGGTGAACAGGGCTAATGCCACTGGCTGACATAGCCTGGCATAGGCTTGACACGGCCAGGAACTAGGGTTAGCCATATCTTTTGACTCAGGGCTCCAAATGATGCACCACTTTGTCTGGTGGTTAGGCATTTGTAACAGGAACAAATGTCTCAACAGGACCTAGGGTAGGAGATGGCCGGAAAGTGATGAAAACCGGTGAAGAATACGGTGGCCGAGCTGTTCTCAACAGTTTCTGGACAAAACTTTGGCATGGCGATACCTCTTCATCTGGGCCGATCCAGGTGTCGAGCTAGAAGGCAAAAATGCTCATGGGGTCGAGGCACATCTACTAGACAAGGTGGTTGGGGTTGAAACGGCCGGGAACAAAATCCGGCGACCGGAGCTAGGGAAGAAGACACCAAAATTGGGCATTTCTGTTCTAGGGCAAACGAACTCGAATCCTTGCTTGAGGATGGTCTCTGGGGCATAACAGAGCTAGTTGTGAAGTCAATTTAACTGGAAAATCACCACAGAAGCTTAACGGCGAGTTCCAGTGTGCATGCAAGGTGTAAACTTGGGGTTTTTCATATTTTAGCGAAATTGGTGATTCTGGTTGCTTAGATGTGTTCTAAACAGTCCACTGATCATGTTTGATTACAGGCTCGAGAGCTAATTTGACTTAGTTAAGGATTAATTGCTCGCCGGAGTTGTCGGGGAAAAACAGCAATTCCCGGCGATGAGGTGCAATAGAACTCAATTGGCTGCTACTACACAGGTAAGTGGTTGAGGGTAACTTACTGGTAGCTTCAATTTGGAGTTTGGTGCAGTGGTTTGGCCTGGCACCGTGAGCCTCTTCTCGAGCTCGCCGAAGAAGACGAAGACGACGGCGAGTTGAGAATTTGAGTGGTTCTGGCGTGTGAGTGCGTTTGAGCTGGGCTGGGGTGGCTTTTATAGGCGCAGCAAGGAGCTCGCAACGGCTGGAATTGCCTGGAGAATTGAAGCGGGCTGGAGGTGACAACACGGCTGCATCCCGGCGAAGTGACGCGCTCCAGCGGCCGTGCCGGCTTTTGCAGCCTGGCGCACAGTCCTGGTTGATGCAACGGCGAGTTGATGCTTCCCCCAGGCATGCTTGCAACGTGGCGCAACTGTGCTGCCGTTGTCGGGCGCGCGCGCGGGAGAACGAAGGCGCTACTGGCGGGCGAGGCGATTCCACGGTGGCGAACACGGTGCGCACACGCGGCAGGAAGACAGTGGCGGAGGTGGCGACGCTGAAGATCGCCGGCGACGAAGCCACGGCAGCGGCAACGGCGACGACCAAAATTCGGCGCTCGTGGTCGATTAAACGCCCTGGTCGTACACAGTAGCCTGGTCGAACCAGGGACTGATTTGCGATGGTTTTCGGTTTGGCTTTGGACTAAACTGCAAATCTGGTCTTTGAGAGGTTCGATTTGGAATTTGACTCCATGGCTGAGTATAATATTTCTATTAATACTCATCTAGCTCAAATTTGGAGAAAGTTTGATAATATTTTAGGGATTTCACCTATTTTCGAAAATAGGGTAAAATTAGGGTAAACTAAATCTGGATTTTGTCGATCTCGAATTCTGGTGATTGGAGAGAGATTTTGAAGTCTGATCAGATGGGAAATATGTATCAAATAGTATTTGGGAGGTGTTCCCTGAAGAAATTCTGAGGTTGGAGTTGATTCGTGGATTTTAGCCCTTTTCAGGCCTCCAGGTAAACAGAAAAGGACCTATTCGCAGTAATATTTGGACTAAACTGCGAAAAGTGTTTAGATGAATTAATCTGGCTCCCAACTTTTTGAAGTGAGTTGAGGATGAACCTAGGAACATATTCCAGGGGTTACTTGAGTCTGGATAAGGTTAAATCAAGATAACTCAATTATCTAGAAACTGGGTACTTAGGGTAAATCTGAATTTTCCTGTTTTCGAAAACAGAGAGAGGCTTAGGTACTGAGAGTTAGGGTCAGAATTTGATCTGGCTCCTGAAGACTTTTATCTTCAGGGTAACTGGTAGGTTAAATTTGGATGGTCAGATCTTGATCTGGATCTAGAGAATAGATTTGGAGATTTTTAGGGTTTGGGAGAGATTAGAGTTCAGCTGGTCTGGCTACTACTACAGAGATACATGCATGCAGGGTTTTTATGCAAAACTTTTCACCCCCAGAACTAGGGTGTTACAACTAGCCTTATTGTTCGTCGTGTTCTTAGCTCGCAGATGAAAAAGGCGGAGCAGGGGTCATCATTGAGAGCTCATGCATGGTCATCATTGATGGAGGAAGCTGCAACAACATCGCCAGTTCAGCAATGGTCGCCAAGCTTGGCTTGATCACACGAACACACCCGCAGCCATACTACATTCAATGGTTCAATTCTTGTGGCAAGTTGAAGGTGACCGCGATGGTATGTGTCCACTTCTCTGTAGGTTCCTATTCTCATTTTGTGGACTATGTGTGGTACCGATGCAAGCTTGTGTATTACTACTTGGACGACCATGGCAATATGTCAAGGATACTACACATCATGGGCGTTCCAATAAGTACTGTTCTGTGCACAACAACAAGAAGGTTTCGCTGGTTCCAATGTCTCCAGATGAAATTCTTAAAGATGATTTGGATAGGGCTGAGTGAGAGAGAAAAGAAAGTGAGATGAATGAGAGTCACAAATCGGGGAGTGAGAGCCACCAAACCAAATTGAGAGAAAAGAAAGAAAAGAGTGAAAAGAAAAGAGAGGTTCAGCTTAAGGGACAGGTTCTGTTAGCCACCAAACATGAGATGCGAGAGCTTGAAACCCATCCCCAAGAGTGATTTGTGCTTGCGTGCAAAGACGCTCTCCTTTCTACTAATGCTTTACCCTCTACTTTGCCCATTTTGGTTGTTTCTTTACTGCAAGAATTTGAGGACGTTTTTCCACACAAGATACCTGTGGGGCTGCCACCATTGCGAGGGATAGAGCATCAAATTGACCTCATTCCAGGGGCACCATGATGCGACGTGAGCGGTCCGATCTTTCGATGAAAACAAGAACTATCGATTTGTGAAGATGACTCTTATGATCCGGCTACCAACCGTACACGACTGATACGCCCTGCAATCACTGAACCAACTTCGGATTGTTATCGACCAAACTAGAAGCACGATCAACTTGATCACGAAGATCTATTCCTGCAAGTAATCGAAGAACAAGCAAGAACAAGATAGACAAGCAATTTGAAATTGCAAATATAGATTGAATCACGAAAAAGACTTGGGGTTCCGAATACAGATGTTGATGTTGATCTAGCCGACCAAGAAGAATATCTCAATAGCTTCACGAAGGAAAGACTATGACTAAACAAAACCCGTAGAACCCTAATGGTTCAGTATGATTATATAGAGGAGGTAAAAGAGATCGGTGGCCAGGTAAGGAAACCTGAAACTGACATGGACTCTTTCCCTACTCGGACTCAAACTCAATACACGGGACTTGACCCAACCAAAAAGGTGACGCAGCACCGACTCGGTCCAATCAGAATCTAGTTGAAAATTGTTTTGTCAATTTCCAGCCATCCCGAGGGAATTTGGATGTGGAGCTCAATCCATTGGAAAGATCTCATCGTGGGCTTCTCCGTGGACTATAAGAACATCCCAATCAGACTTTGTATGAGGGAGTTATGATCGTTTGAAGGTAGGCTGCTCCTGGATGGCCGAACCGGACTCCAACTCGAATCCATCCCGGACTCACACTCGACTTGGGCTCCTTGCTAGTCCTTGTGTCCTTGCTGGTCCTCTCCATGGTTCCTAAGCACAATATTATCACTATTAGATAGTAAACCATTCTCAAAATCATATATATATATATATATAAACTTAGGAACGAGTTCACCTGGCAGTGCAACAATCGGGTTTTGCTGCGCGTTATTCGTCCTTTTGTAACAAGCGGAGGAGTGCGTGTATCCGAAGAAGTGATGTCCTCATCATCCTCCCCTGCTTGCATTTGAGTCGTCCTCGACTCAAGCTCATCTTCCTCACCCAAATATGGCTTCAAATCTGCAATGTTAAAGGTGGGACTAACCCCGAAATCTACAGGCAAGTCAAGCTTGTATGCATTATTGTTAATTCTCTCTAACACTCGAAAAGGTCCATCAGCTCTAGGCAGCAACTTTGATTTTCTTAAGTCTGGAAACCTTTCTTTTCGCAAGTGCAACGACACAAGATCGCTCGGTTAAAAAATTATTTCTTTTCTACCCTGATTAGCAGTAATCTTGTACTTTTCATTCATACGTTCTATATTCTCCTTAGTTATTTCATGCAGTTTAAGAATCAATTCAGCACGTCGTTTAGCATCAATTTTTACCCTTTCCGAAGATGGTAAAGGTAATAGATCAATAGGAGCGCGAGGAACAAACCCATATACTACCTGAAAGAGACACATCTTTGTGGTTGAATGCAGCGATCGGTTGTAAGCAAACTCCACGTGAGGCAAGCATTCTTCCCACATCTTCAAGTTCTTCTTCAAAACAGCCCGCAACATGATGGATAATATGCGGTTGACAACTTCGGTTTCGCCATCGGTTTGGGGATGACATGTAGTAGAAAACAGCAACTTGGTCCCCAATTTCATCCATAAAGATATCCAAAAATGACTTAAGAACTTCGCGTCACGATCTGAAACAATCGTATTCGGCACTCCATGTAGTCGAACGATTTTCCTGAAAAACAAATCAGCAACATTTGTAGCATCATCGCTCTTTTGACAAGGTATAAAATGTGCCATTTTAGAAAATCTATCCACGACAACAAAGATACTATCCCTCCCTTCTTTGTTCTAGGCAGTCCTAAAACAAAGTCCATAGAAATATCCTCCCAAGGTGTGCTAGGAATAGGTAGAGGCATATATAAACCATGTGGATTAAGTCGTGACTTAGCTTTTTGACATGTAGTGCAGCGTGCAACGTAGCGCTTGATGTCACGCCTCATCTTCGGCCAATAGAAGTGAAAGGACAAGATGTCTTCCATCTTTTTAACACCAAAGTGTCCCATTAGACCTCCTCCATGCGCCTCCCGTAACAACAAAAGATGAACAGAGCTAGCAGGAATGCATAGCTTGTTAGCTCGATAAACAAAGCCATCATTTATCACAAATTTATTCCAGCTTCTTCCTTCTTTACAATTCAGCAATACATCTTTAAAATCAGCATCACGCGCATATTGCTGTTTGATGGTTTCTAATCCGAAAATCTTGAAGTCAAGTTGAGATAACATAGTGTGACGTCTAGACAAAGCATCAGCAATAACATTCTCCTTCCCTTTCTTGTGTTTAATAACATAAGGAAAAGATTCAATGAATTCTACCCATTTTGGATGTCTACGATTCAATTTGCTTTGGCTTCTAATATGCTTCAAAGATTCATGATCAGAATGGATAACAAACTCTTTTGGCCAAAGGTAATGTTGCCATGTCTCCAAAGTCCGAACTAAAGCATATAATTCTTTATCATAAGTTGAATAATTCAGACTAGGTCCACTTAACTTTTCACTGAAATAAGAAACAGGTTTACCTTCTTGAATTAACACACCTCCAAGTCCAATTCCACTGGCATCACATTCAAGTTCAAAAGTCTTACCAAAATCAGGAAGTTGGAGCAATGGTGCGTTCGTAAGTTTCTCTTTCAAAATGTTGAATGATTGTTCTTGTGAATGACCCCAAACAAACGGAACTCCTTTCTTTGTGAGCTCATGCAACGGTGCAGCAATGGTACTAAAATCCTGGACAAAGCGTCTATAGATCCCAACAAGTCCAAGAATGCTTCGCACTTGGGTGACCATTGTTGGAATTGGCCAACTTTGAATAGCTTTGATCTTGGCTTCATCAATTTCAATGCCCTGTGAAGTAACAACATACCAAGAAACAAAACTCGATTGGTGCAAAAGGTGCACTTCTCAAGGTTACGGAACAAATGTGCATCACGTAAAACCTTAAAAACAGCATGCAAATGTTCAAGATGTTCATCCAAGGATTTGCTATAGATCAAAATGTCATCAAAGTATACCACCACAAATTTGTTGATGAAAGGACGCAAAACCTCATTCATTAATCTCATGAAAGTGCTTTGTGCATTAGTTAAACCGAAAGGCATCACTAACCACTCATATAATCCAAATTTAGTTTTAAACACTATTTTCCATTCATCTCCTAATTTCATGCGAATTTGGTGATATCCACTACGCAAATCGATTTTAGAGAACACAACAGAGCCACTCAATTCATCAAGCATATCATCTAACCTAGGAATAGGATGACGATATCGAATTGTTATGTTATTGATAGCTCTACAATCAACACACATACGCCATGATCCATCTTTCTTTGGAACCAAAAGAACAGGAATAGCACATGGACTAAGGCTTTCACGTACGTGCCCTTTGTCAAGTAAGTCTTGCACTTGACGCTGAATCTCTTCAGTCTCTTGTGGATTGGTTCGATACGGCGCACGGTTGGGCAACGAGGCTCCTGGAATTAGATCAATTTGATGCTCAATCCCTCGAATTGGAGGCAGCCCTGGTGGTACGTCCTTCGGAAATACATCAGCAAACTCCTGCAAAACGTTAGCAACAGTAGGAGGCAAAGAAGAAGGCATGTCCTCAAGTGAAAACAAAACTTCTTTGCAAACTAAAGCATAGCAATCAAATGCATTAGGGTCTATCTCAGTTATTTCAGATTTGGTAGCAAGCAAAACAGAACCTTTCAACTTAATTTCAGCATGGTTAGAACTAGGTTCGTTCTTTTTCGATTGAGCAAGTGGTTTAGCGACGATCTGATTTTCACCTTTGTTATTCTCCTTTTCTCTATTAGCTCTCTCCAATTCATCCTTTAAAATTGCTTCAGGAGACGGGTAGAAAGTGATCTTTTTTGTTTAAACATGAGAGTATATTGATTAGTTCTACCATGATGCAAAACATCTCTATCATATTGCCACGGTCTACCTAACAATAAGGAACATGCTTGCATAGGTACGACATCGCAATCAGCATAATCATGATAGCAACCAATAGAAAAGTGTACTCTCACAATGCGAGTTACCTTCAGCTTACCACAGTTGTTGAACCATTGAATGCAGTAAGGGCGAGGGTGCTGATTCGTGGTCAAGCCAAGCTTCTCGACCATGTCCGTGCTAGCTAAGTTGTTGCAACTTCCTCCATCGATGATCGTACGGCATGATCGGTTCTTGACAACGAACTTTGTTTGGAACAAGTTGTGATGTTGATTCTGTTCAGCATGCTCCATTTGTGCACTAAGCACACGCTTCACAATGATGCTCAAATATCGATCATTAATTTCAGCACCATATTGTTCATGTTTAACTTGTTGCCCTTCACCTGCATGGGCAGTTGCAAGCATAGTATATTCCTCTTCAATATCACTAGTTGAAGTGTACTCACCATCATCCTTAATGAGTAGGGCTCACTGGCTAGGACAGTCACGCATGATATGACCGAATCCCTTACAACGGTGGCATTGTGTTTCTCGTGCTCTTCCGGTAGAGGCAACCAATGATGAACTTTGCGCGGGGGCTTGGACTGTACTCTTACTCATCTCGGTGACTCGTGAGGGTATTCTGGAAGCACTAGGATGTCGGTTGTTGTTGGAGAAGCTCGGTGCAGGTGCTCGGCTTGATGTGTTGTATGGAGCTTTCGGTTGGGCACCTCTGAAACTCCCTCTCGGCCTCAACTATCGTCCCTGTAATTCTCTCTCTGCCTTACAAGCAAGATGAAACAGACGAGTGATAAAGTTGTATTCTTTATAGTCAAGAATGTCCTGAATGTCTCGATTTAAACCTCCCAAAAATCTAGCCATTTTAGCTTCATCGGTTTCTTCTAAACTACAACGTAACATACCAATTTGCAGCTCTTGATAATAATCCTCTACAGAATGACTACCTTGGTTCAGACGTTGCAATTTATTCAGCAAATCACGAGCATAATATGAAGGCACAAATCTATGTCTCATGACTCTCTTCAATGCATTCCAAGTTCTAGGTATGTTCTGGTTATTGCGATAATATTCACTCCACCAAACAGATGCAAAATCAGTAAACTCACTAGTAGCAGCCCTAACTTTCTTATCTTCAGAAACTTCAAAGCAAGCAAATTTTTGTTCTATAGCTAATTCCCAAGTGAGATAGGCATCAGGGTCATACTTTCCAGTAAATGAAGGTATGGTCAATTTAAGCTTACCGAATGAGTCATCATGACCACGTACCTCACGTGGTGGAATCCTTCTCATACCATTGCGATTGAAACGAAGACGCCGATGGTCACGATCATTGTTGATATTGAATCCTCCATCGGACTCCATATCAGCAGCATATTGATTTCCTTCGACATTGAAATCATCTTCGACCTCATCAGCCCATGCTTGGCCTCGATGCACATCATTGGCAGCCGGGGCAACCGTTGCTCCTTTCTTCTCCAATTGCTCCACTCGAGTGGTGAGTGCAGCAAGCGCTTCGTTATTGCGGTCTAGAATCCCTTCGATACGCTCAGTGTGCGTATTCAACAAGCGGTTGAAGTGTTGTACGATGCCCTTCGTACGAGGTGTAAGTGGGTCGTCGTTCTCCTCGCTTTGATTACCCAAACCTGACATGGTTAGTAGCAAACAAGGAACAAAATCACAGTGATATATCCCTATCAACTACTAGGTGTAGGTGGCTCAAACTCTCTCACAGTCAAGCTTCTTATCAAGCTCTTACCGATTCTTACCAAGCAGCAGGTGGTGATCAGTTGCTAGTGATAGTCTCAAACGCTCCAAAGATTGGTTAAAGCGATTGCAAGCGATCGGTACCTGTACGTCAGTAGAAAGTGTAGCTTGGATAGGCTCAAGTATGTAGCAAAGGTTAGCAATGATCAGTTCAGAGAATGCAAAGTTGAAAAGTTGCTCAAAGTACTAGTCACTAGTATGCTGGCCTAGGCTAAACCAAACTAGAGATGCGAGTGAGGGCACAATGGTAAAAAGCTCAGTTTTTTTTTTGACATCGGCAACAGCAAGTTAGCAAAGTTCACGAATGGCTGTGGGGAGGCTGTGGCGACGATATGGCAGAATGGTCGAAAAAGTGGAAAATTGCAGGGGTAAATCAGTAATTAAAAGTGACTATCCTTCATCATTCCTTGATCTTTCCTTTGGAGAAAGCATTTCCTCAGGAACCTGTGGATTTTGAGACAACTTCGATTTGAAATGATCAAATTATAAAACGAGAGATCTACATTGATGTTTCGAAGAAAGCTTACTTTCTGAGGATCCTGATCGAGTTCCCACTTCTTCTCTTCATCACTCTCGATTTCAATAATCTCATTTGAATCTTGGCTCGCCATCAAGGTGGAAGTTAAGGAAGAAATAGAGAAAGGAAGTTGGGAGAGATTTCCTAAAGACTTAGCCAAGAGTTTGCGATTCTTAAAAAACTGAGAAGCCTCACTATTTATAGAACCGGAGGTGATGGTTCATTTGCGCGGGTGCCTCGAGTTTTTAAAAGCGCACTACTGGCTTCAAAGGTCAATGAATTCATGTTACTGTTAAGAAAAACTCAATGGTTTTTTCTCGGGGAATAAACCGCCACCTAGTGGAGCAGTGCCAGTTGAAGAAATTGAAGCGTCGGGTCATGTGACGCGGGTAGTCCGACCTTTCGATGAGAACAAGAACTATCGATTTGTGAAGATGACTCTCATGATCCAGCTACCAACCGTACACGACTGATACGCCCTGGCAATCGCTGAACCAACTTCGGATTGTTATCGACGGAACTAGAAGCACGATCGACCTGATCACGAAGATCTATTCCTACAAGCAATCGAAGAACAAGCAAGAACAAGATAAACAAGCAATCTAAAATTGCAAATATAGATTGAATCACGAAAAAGAGTTGGGGTTCCGATTACAGATATGGATGTTGATCTAGCCGACCAAGAAAAATATCTCAATAGCTTCACGAAGGAAAGATTATGACTAAACAAAACCCGCAGAACCCTAATGGTTCGGCCAGATTATATAGAGGAGGTAAAAGAGGTTGGTGACCAGGTAAGGAAACCTGAAACCGACATGGACTCTTTCCCTACTCGGGCTCTAACTTGATACATGGGCCTTGACCCAACCAAAAAGGTAACGCAGCACCGACTAGACCCAATCAGAATCTGGTCAAAACTTGTTTTGTCAATTTCCGGCCATCCAGAAGGAATTTTATGTGGGGCTAGATCCATTGGAAAGATCTCGTCGTGGGCTTCTCCGTGGACTATAAGAACGTCCCAATCGGACTTCGTATGAAGGTGTTATTATCGTTTGAAGGCCTCTGCTCATGGATGGCCGAATCGGACTCCAACAATCCATCCCGCACTCCAACTGGACTTGGGCTCCTTGTTGGTCCTTGAGTCCTTGCTGGTCCTCTCCATGGTTCCTAAGCACAATATTATCACTATTAGGTAGTAAACCATTATCAAAACCATATATATATAAACGTAGGAACGAGTTCACCTGGCAATGCAACAATCGGGTTTTGCTACACGTTATTGGTCCTTGTGTAACAAGCGGAGGATTATGGTTGGTGCGTGTATCCGAAGAAGTGAGGTCCTCATCATCGGGTTTCATAATTCAAAGAAAAAATTAAATTTGAAGTAAATAAGTCTCTTCATTTCTTCAAATTTGGGGGCTAGCTGACGAGAATTATCACCCGAGCTAGTTAGATAAACACCTGTCAAATTCAAGCCATGTTGGGATTCGATGTGTGCCAATATGTAGCCACTATGGTCACCTGGGGACGTAGTCAGCCTTTACGCGATCATGAGGCTGCAGACAATGCGCGGTCAGGAGGCCGTAGACAGTGCGCGGTCAAGAGGTCACTGACTATTTGCGACCAGGATAATTCGAGGGTGTTTTAGTCTTTATCAAACACATTCTTGGGATAACTTCTCCCAAGTTTGGAGACAATTGCCAGGGGGTTAGTATACTAGATTATGGAACATCAAGGGACAAATGTTTACCATTTGCAGAGTTTACATATAATAATAGTTATCAAGCTAGTATATAGATGGCACCATTTGAAGCTTTATATGGACGCAAATGCAGAACCCCATTGCATTGGAATGAGCCAGGAGAACGAAGAGTCATAGGACCAGAGATAGTAGAAGAGGTAGGGGCTCATGTCAAACTCATTAGAGAGAGGTTGAAAACAGCACAATCACGACAAAAGAGTTATGCGGACAATCGACGGAGAGAATTATCATTTGAACCAGGAGATTTTGTTTATCTCAAGGTCACGCCATTCAAAGGATTACAGAGATTCCAAGTGAAGGGAAAGCTATCTCCTAGGTACGTTGGACCATTTAAGATAATCAAGAGGAAAGGAGAAGTATCATATAAACTGGAATTACCTCAGGATTAGTAGGAGTACATGATATGTTTCATGTCTCTCAGCTCCGGAAATGTTTAAAAGAGCCTACTGACCAGATAGATGTACAAGATAATAGATATATCATTATAGAAGAATCTTACTTACCTTGAGCATCCGATCAGAATCCTAGCCACTGATGAACGTCAGCGCAGAAGGAAGAAGATCAAGTTATGTAAAGTCCAGTGGGGAAATCATTTAGAACATGAAGCCACTTGGGAGAAGGAAGAGGATCTTCAGCAAAACTACCCTTATCTTTTCTTGTCTTAGGTAAATCTCGGGGCGAGATTTCTTTAAGGAGGGTAGATCTGTAACACCCTGAGTTTAGGGGTAAAAACTTTCTTTTTTATAAAAGTCATGCAAGCATGTATCTCTGTAGTAGTAGCAAGATCAGTTCAACCCTAATCTATCCTAAGCCCCAAATATCTCAAAATCTTCCCGGTGAATCCAAATCAAGATCAGACTGCTCAGATATGATCTATCAGTTACTCTGAGCATAAAAGCCTTCAGAAACCAGATTCAATTCCATCTCTAACTCTCAGATCTTGCGATCCTTTTCTGTTTTCGAAAATAGGAATTTTATTAATATCCTAATTACCCTAAATACTCTGAACTCAGATTTCTGATTTAGCCAAGTCTTGACCTAACCCAGACCAGATTATTCTTGGATTATGATCATGGGTATGCCAATACCTTAATCCAGAAAGTTGGCAGTCAGATTTCTTCATCTAAGCCTTTTCACAGATCAGTCCAAATTATATCGCAAATTAGTCCTTTATCTGATATCTGGAAACCCAAAAAGGCTAAAATCTTCAAATCAACTCCAAATTAAAATCTGTTTCAGGGAACACCTCCCAAATGCTAATTAATACAAAATCTTCTTTTATCAGAACACCCAAATCTCTCTCCAATTACCTTGAATTCAAAATCGACCAAAACTCAGATTTAATTTACCCTAAATACCCTATTTTTGGTTTATATTGAAAATCATCAAATCATGCCAGATTTTACCAAATTTCTTGCTGGATGAGTATAAGGTATAAGTTTATACTCATCTATGAAATCGGATTGCAACTTATCTATCTCTAAATCAGAAATTATAAATCAGTCCAGAATTCAATCAAAGATTCTTGCAATTAGGTCCCTGGCTCGACCACACCTGCTGTTCACGACCGGAGCAATCTCCTGCGACCAAATCAGCAGCTTCAGCCATCTCGACCGCAGCGCAGTGCTTCGCTTCGATCAGCGCCGCTGCGACCGCGACCAGAGCACTGTGTCGCCGTGTTTTTGCCGCCGATCGAGCGCCGCTTTAGCCATGTTTTTTTTCACAACCGTGTTTGCACCTTTGCTATTGCCGTGGCAATTCTTGTCCAGCTCACCAGCAGCTCGCGTGCCAGAGAAAAGCTTCACCTGCTCGCCGTTGCTTCAGCCCGAAGGTACACCGGCGCAAGCAATTTAACCACCAAGCAGTAAGCTTTGCTTTGCTTCGCTTTGCCTTGCCCTTGAATAGTAGTCCCGAGCAGCTCCCTTGTCACCAGCACTGCTCTCTAGAGCTTCTCAGCAAATAACCAAATCTTCTTCGCTGTTGTCTTCTTCTCCGGCGAGCCGCCGAGAAGGTCGACGACGCCAGCTCGCCTCGCCTCACTAAACTCCAAATTGAAGCCACCAGTAAGTTCACCACATCTTATTATCTGTTTTGTAGCATTTAATTGAACTCCCGTGCCCCTTATCGCCGGTGATCGTCGGAATTGCCAGAATCCCTGTTCCAGCTATGCTGTTTGATTTAATCTGAATTAACCTTCGATCCAGTAGAGTAAAATGATCAGTGAGCTTCAATTAGCAAACCAGTGAATCCAGATTTTAGAATTAAGCAAGAACTGAAGCTATTCCCAAGCTCGAGCTTCACCAGTCGCCGGCGCTCGTCGCCAGACTTCTCCGATGATGCTATGACCAAATTAATCATGCCATTAGTTTCTAAATGTATCCCTCTTTCTCCCTGAGCATGGAATTAAGTTCACATCCTGTGTAGCAAAAACCCCAAAATCCAGTGTCTTCGTCTCCAGCGTCGGCCACCGAAAATCTGTTGCCGGCCGATCCAGCTCCAGCCACCTTGTCCCTTAGATGCATCTTGATCTCCTGAACACTTTTATCTACTAGCTCAACATCTAATTTAGTCTAAATCAAAAGTTATGGCAAGCCCTAGTTTCTGGCCATGTCAGTCCAATGCCAATCTATGTCAGCCAGTGGCATTGAACCTTTTTTCCTACTTCCAGCCATGCATTTTGAGCATGACTTTGCCTCTTAGACTCCTGATGTTGTGATCTACATTTTCTTCTTTTGTCACAACTTGAGTTGACCTCTCTATCAACCATTAATCCTTTGTCGATGCCTTGAACCGAATGTCAACCTAAAGACGTTCATCGTTTTTGGGCAAACCAGCTGCGGACTTAATGTCATTTCCATACCCTGGAACCCTAAAAGTCCCTAGCACCCATCTTCAGCCCTAATCTTGTGAGTTTAGCCCTAATCAGCTTCTAAACCCCATTATTCCAATATCACCAAGGCACTTCTTTGCATTATCGCATGTAGTATAATAATATGATATTGAAATGGTTGTGATTCTTGGTTGCTTGCTTGATCTTTGCTCAGAGCCGGCATCAGCTATTGTATTTTACGACGCGGAAGGCAAGTCATAGTCTTGATCATCTTGAACCTATATTTTATGAGTTGCTATGATATGACCTTGAATATAAGTAATATTGCATGTGAAAGAATGGTTGAGATATAATTTGGAAGTACTAAGCTGGATGCTTGTTAAAAGTGGAATGATCAAATAGTGAGCCATGAATTATTATATATGTATTTATATATATATATATATATATATATATATATATATATATATATATATATATATTCATGAAATAAAACCCCTAGCGGTGACCAGAATTTTGGTATGGAATGGTGGAAGCACTGGAGGTGCTTAACTGCAAAGGATGTGCTGGCACTGAAGGTGCATGATTGTGGATGGTCTGGTCACTGGCATATAAGGACTAGACCCTTGTGTTGTGCGTCTAGTGGCATGAAACACGTGCTAACCGCAAGCCTGGTATGGGACAGGACTGAACAAGTACTTATACGGATCGCACATGAAACCCCTGCATGAGATGGAAAACAATACACTAATTTCACGGAGTGCGGCTCCTCCACGTATATGATCATGCACGTTGACCCAGTAATGGGAAGAGACTTAGGGGTGGGGGTAATACCCGCCACAACTGTGGTTCGCAAGAGATCCACAGGGTCAGGGGTGAATTGTGAGTGAAACATAACAAAAGTTCTTGTTATCTCCACCTTGCCACTCACACATGGTTGTGAGGAAGGGTCTAATCATATTGATAGGACGTGTCGCGGTAGTGCTATAATTTAGTGAACATAAATAGCGATGCTATGCTATGAAAAGTGCTGCCATGAGATGAGATGAGATGAGATATGAAAGAAAAGATTATTTTACAAACCTTCATAATTCTTGACTAGTCTAGGTTCATAACAACACTACTATATGTTTCTACTCTTGCCTAGGACTTGCTGAGTACGTAAGTACTCACCCTTGCAACTTACAACCCAGTAGATGGAGCGTACTATGATCAAGAAGAAGGCGTGGATCACTTCTTGGATCCAGATGAAGGAGAGCCAGTTCCGCCAGATCCCTGATGTGTTGTTCTACTGTCAACTTCACACCCATCATCCGCTGTGTAGAAGTTTTTATTTTGCTTTAACTAAACCTCGAATGCCGCGAAGGTATTGTAATCTCTTTATGTACTATTAAGGCCAACAAGCCACACTGCTTAAATATTTTGTAAGTTTTTCTGCTGCAATGTGAATATACTCCTGTGTTTGACTTATCGTGGGAAGTCAAAGGTATGCATATATGGGACTAGCTACAGCAAGCTAGGTCTCCACGGAGTAGTTGTAGTCCCAATTTCGAGGCGCGACAATCATGATGTCGTTACTAATCTTAGGATCTAGACAACCCGGAAATGATATTGACGTGTTTCTAGCGCCTTTAATCGAGGACTTGTAGAAATTGTGGAGCGAGGGGGTGCAGGTGTGGGATGCATACAAGAAAGAGAATTTCATCTTGCAGACCATGATATTTTGCACCATAAATGATTTCCCGACCTACGGAAATTTGTCGGGGTATAGTACGAAAGGAGCTAAGGCTTGCCCTATTTGCCTAGATGAAACTGAGAGCATGTGGTTGCAAAACTGCCAGAAAACAGTGTACATAGGTCACCGCAGGTTTCTTCCGGTGCACCAGGCCTACCATAAGAAGAGGAAATCATTTAACGTGAAGCCTGAGAAAGGATCAGCGCCAGTGTTTCTGACCAGTAAGGAGATTTACTCGCACGTGAAGGACATCAAAGCTGAGTTCGATAAGTGTTGTAAACTCGAGAAAATATGTTTGGAAGAAGAGATCGATTCTTTGGGTTCTACCATACTGGGAGCACTTACAAGTTCAACATTGCATTGACGTCATGCATGTAGAGAAAAATGTCTGTGACAGTTTAATTGGTTTGTTGTTGAACATTCTAGGAAAGACAAAAGATGGTGTAAAAGTTCATCGTGACATGGTGGAAATGGGGATAAGGATTGAGCTTGCACCTTTGGAGAAGGGAAAGCGTACATTCCTCCCCCAGCCTACTATACTTTGTCCAAAAGAGGAAAAATTGAACTCTGTCGGTGCCTGCATGGTGCTAAAGTTCCATGTGGGTATTCCACGAACTTGAAAAATCTTGTGTCCATGAAGGACCTAAAACTGGTTGGCACGAAGTCGCACAACTGTCATGTGCTGATGTCACAAATGCTTCCCATTGCTATCAGAGGTATTCTCCCAGTTAAAGTCAGAGAGACAATCATGAAGCTATGTTATTTCTTCAACATAATATCTTGCAAGGTAAGTATGTGCACTGCTACTATAAGTTAATTAGCTCCATTTGTGGAGCTTAATTAGAAGGTTTTTCTGATAAGAATATTTGGCACAACTGTGTCCTCGCAGGTTATTGATCCGGATGAACTGGACGCTTTGCAACGCGACATGGTTACAACTCTTTGTCAGCTGGAGATGTATTTCCCTCCATCTTTTTTTGATGTTATGGTCCATCTGATTGTTCACCTTATAAGAGAAATTACGTTTTGTGGACTCGTGCTCCTGTGCTATATGTATCCATTTGAGAGATTTATGGGTGTATTGAAGGGATACGTATGGACTCTTCATTGTCTTGAGGGGAGTATCATCGAAGGTTATGCCGCTGAGGAGGTGATTGAATTTTGCATAGATTATATGGCCGGCATTGACCCAATTGGCGTTACTAAGTCCCGACACGAGGGCAGGCTTCAGAGCATCAGAACGATTGGATTCAAAGCTATCGTCCCCGCCAGTGATGTGTACGCGAATCACACTTTTGGGTCTTACAACACATGACGGAGGTCGAGCCATACATACACGAGCACAACGCAATGTTACGGTCACAAAATCCTTCGAAGCCAGAGATTTGGGTCACCAGAGCACATAATAAGAAATTTGCTGGGTGGATCTGAAAAAGAGTCATGCGAGGTGCCGAGGGCTCCATAAGTGAAGCTGTGACATGGTTGGCTAGAGGCCCAAGATTTACTATAGGGACTTGGCAGGGGTACGACATCAATGGGTATTCATTTTACACAAGAACTCAGGATGACACGAGCAATACGCAATGTAGTGGAGTAACACTGTTTGCTATTTCCGTGGATGCCAGGGCAGTAAGAGCGCTGAACTCATATTATGGTATTATTGACGAAATATGGGAGCTCGATTACGGATTATTTAAAATTCCCTTGTTTCGATGCCAATGGGTCAAAATCCCTCGAGATGTTAAAGTTGTCAATTACGGGTTTACTCTAGTCAATCTCGATAGAGTCGCACACCAAGACGATCCATTCATACTCGCAAAGCAAGCCACAAAGGTATTCTACATCGTTGACCCGGCCAATCCAAAGTTGCACGTTGTCCTCCATAGCAAGAAACGTATTGTTGGGGTCGAAAACGTTGTCGACGAAGAGGAGTATAACCAGTTCGACGAAATACCTCTGTTTTTTAGAGGACATTCAATCTATCCTGTCGAACATATCGACGAAACAACTTACCTGTGAGATGATCACGAAGAAGGATTATGGGTTGACAACCATTCATGACTATTTTATAATTGAAGAAAAAATTGTAGGCAAACAGCCCACAAGTTCTCCATCAAGGTGAGGAACTTATCATTAATATAGCAGGCTATACATTTTTGTTTGGAACTTATGATAAGCTAGTTCACAGCATTAATATATCTCAATTTTAGTCCACAGCATGAGTTCTAACATGTACAATACACTTATATTCTAAGAACTTAATTCTTCCCTTGAAATTTTCTTGCCAAAATCCCATTGCAGCCTGTTGCTTCTTCAACAAGCCTGAACATCATTTTCCAATGCCCTGCACACTGCAAAAATGAAGCCTAGAAAAAATTGTCCTTTTCTAGTTCATAGCAGGCCATACATTTTTGTTTAGAACTTAATGATAAGCTAGTTCACAACATTAATATATCCCAATTTTAGTCCACAGCATGAGTTCTAACATGTATAGTACACTCATATTATAAGAACTTAATTCTTCCCTTGAAATTTTCTTGCAAAATCCCATTGCAGCCTTTTGCTTCTTCAACATGCCTGAAACATCATTTTCGAATGCCCTGCCCACTGCAAAAATGAAGCCCTGAAAAAAATTGTCTTTTTCTAACAGTATTTTTTGGTCCAACCGTTAGAAAAGGTGCGCAGGGCTGACTGTATTTTCTCAAACTACCGTTCAAAAAGTGCACATACATGGTCTGACAGTATTATTGAGTCTTACCGTTAGAAAAAAAATAATTGGTCTGACGGTACATGTTGGTTGTACCATTAGAAAAAGTACTCGCTATTTTATTAAAACTTCGCTTGAGAGTTTCCCTCCAGTCAAACCATTCCAACTCATATCTCTGTGTCTCCTTGAGCGTGAAAAGCCTTGCCCTTGCCAGCGACCACTTCCTCACTGCCGCACCACTATCGCCGCCGGGATTACGGTTCGCCACCGCCGCCGGGCGCTATTTTCCTCCATCGCCAGCCGCCGCTCCGTTCTACACCAACTCTCCATCGCCACAACTGATCGCTGTAAAATACCCTTGCCCTATCCCTAGTTCGTCATTCTTTTTCCGGCATCTTCCTAATTTGATCTTTGCCTTTTTTACACAAGGGTTCGCTATTTTGCTCCACTCATCTTTTGGATTTAAACTAGGGTTCTCTATTGTGTTGGATTTAATAAACTCCGCAAGCACTGTTGATTTAAACTAGTGTTTAGATAATATGTTTCAGTGCTGTAATGATCCGGGAGGATCTTCAAGTCCTGATCCCATATGGCTTCGCGACCTTAACTGTGTTCAGAAAGGTTTCGCGACCATGGATGGGTCCGTGACCATGGATTGGTTCGCGACCATGAAAACGAATTCGTTCCCCGTTTGGAATTGTAATCTGATCTGAATATATATAACTAAGCTTATCCGTTTAGGATTAGTTAGTTATATGAGTCTAATACGTTTAGGTTATTGAGTGTGATACGTACTCGTACGATTGGACTACAAATATCTTGTAATAGGTCTAGTTTAGATCATCGAATACAATCGAACATTATTACAGCTTTGGATCATATATCCAGCTTATAGTTCCTTCGACGTAGGCGAGTGTGACCTAACGTTCGACATGTAAAGCCCTCTTTGAAATAGAGAGTTGTGCAATTACTTTGAACGGTGTTTTTGATCAACCTTTGGGTTTTGGTATTTCCGAGTAAGATCCCGTTATTCCGCATACCAAGGCTAGGACTCAAACAGATCAAGTTGGTATAAGAGCAACTTTCCTATCCTGTGGATGGTGAAGACTCGCCAGGGTTAAAAAACCTCCGGTGAAAATCCAGGCTGTCGACGATTCGGACTCGGAGTCCTCAGCCGAACTTATGCAGAATTTGTAATTGTGAGGCCTTTCAAGATGACCCTTCGGGAAGGTATGCTGAACAATGGTGAACAGGAACACAGAGAATTTAGACAGGTTCGGGCCCTCGATGGTGGGAGTAAAAGCCCTACGTCCTGTTGATATTTCACTAAGTGTGGTAAAAGGTTTACAAATGGAAGGAAAAGTCCTCACAGGCGAGGATTTTTCCTGTAAAAGTGTACAAGGATCAACCAAAGAAAGCTTATTAGAATGCTATGTAAGGTGTGCCGCAGACTTGGCTAACTTTTTCTTCCTCTCCCTGATTGATGCTTCATGCCATCCTTTTATACTGTTTGAAAGGGTGCCATGTGAAGGAAACTGCATCAATCGGTTGCACGGACGGTTGGATACGGTTTTTGGAACTGCTCTTAACCTCCACGTAGGTTAAACACGTGTTATTCATGGATAACTGTACGTGTTAGCCTCCTGACGGTTGATTCTTCACGTGTAGGAATCTTCGGGATACTTAGAATATCCTGTTGTATGGGCAACCGAATAGATAGACCCCAGGTATCCTGATCGGCAGATGTTCTGACCGTGGGATTTGGCTGACCGCGCAATATCCCGAATGTGTAGTTCGCGTATAGCCTACGAACTTCTGACCGCGCAAGGCTTACGGTCAGATCGCACGAAACCCGCGACCTGATCGCGTAAAGCTTGCGACCTCATGGTGAGGCTCCTCAGAATAGCTTGAGTCCGCATCACCAGATACATGTCTGGTTCGAACTTGTCTTGAACCAAAAGTTTATTAGAAGTGATCCGGGTGTCAATCCTCGTCAGCTAGCCCCCAAATTCGAAGAAAACGAAGAGACGTGTTTATTTCGAATTTAAAAACCGTGCATTGGATTTTTAACCCGGTCCTTTAACTTCTCCACTTAGTGGCGCACTAAGTGAAAACGGTTGGTTTTTCAAGACGGGTTCTGACATTACGTGATGGGCAATGATGGCGCCGTAGAGATTTTTATCTCGAGGTAAAATTGTAAATGTCTTAACGCAACCCGAGGTGTCTGGGAGGCGAACCGTCGCCCTGACGGCTACAAATACCAGACCCCTGGACATGTAAAGATTTACAGTTTCCCTCTCGCGCCTAAGTCTTTCTTGTTACCCTGCCTCCTTCCTTTTCATATACTCCTCCAATGGCAGATCACGAAATCATCGAGATTGAGAGCGATGAAGGGGAAATTGTCGAACAAGGGTCTCAAACGAATGAAGTTATGTCTCCCTTAAGGAAGAAACCCAAGGTTGATGAAGGATCTTCCAGTGGAACAAAGGTAAAGAATGTAGCGAGTTTCTTTCTTCCTTCAGTTCCTTTGACCCTCCCCGTTCATCGCTCTCGACAAGTTAGGCCTTTATCCTTAGAGAAAGATTCCATCACATTCAATTCTCCCATCCTTTTGGGTGATCAACATCCTGGTCGGCAAGCGGTGACTATCCCTCGACCAGATGATTGCCATATTGGGTTGGCGAAGCAATCTTCTTCTGGGGAGGTTGCTCTTCCACCATATGATGATCTTCCTCCCAAGATAGGTGTATCAACGGATTATGCACCGGGACAGGTAACAATTTTTCTCCCTTTTTTGCTGATAATTTTAGTTAGTATAACTAACTTTTGCAAAAATGTAGGAGGTAGGAGGCCCCAGCGATCAGCTTTCTGCTGTTCCATCTCTTCCTTCCGGACAGACCCTTCTGGAAGAGAAGAATGCCCTGGAGAAGAAGACCGAGGAGATGGCCTCGAAGATTCTGCGTTTAGCAGAATGTCTTGATCGATCCCGAGAAGAGGCGCACCATTTCCGCCGAGAGAGGGACTTCGCTCAGCAACAGCGAGAACTCTCTGACTTGATTAGGGACAATAGTGCGTCTGTTGTTAGGGATGATATAGATAGACTTAGGGTAGTTGCTAGTTCCCTGGGGGTTGTCAGTGTAGATCCTATTGACAACAATATGTCCCTTGGGGAACTTTGTAAACTTCTTTCGGAGCAAGTCGATGTTTTGATCGACTGCATCCCTTTTGTATGTAAAGAATGTAAGAAATAAAAGTTTCTTATTTCTCACGAATATTCTTCACATCTTCTGTGCGAAAATATAGCCATAAACTTTACGTTTGCGACCATTCATACACAGGAAACTTTAGTTCTGCGATCAGAATCATTTTTAAGAAAAAGGCACCGCGACCTGCCCTGATTCCGCGATCAGTTTCAGAGCCGCGGTCAGAACTAAAGTGCAACCAGAGTTGGAACTCGGTCAGGCCGTCATTCCGATTAGAATCGAAGTTTCAGCCTAAAACATGATTTCGATAAAACGATAACCCAATTAGAAACATTCCAGTACGTCAAAAATTGAGTTATATGATTTTTTCGAAGAAAATGTTCAAAGTATAAAAAGGAAAAACGCTTTCTGAAAAGTACTGAAAATCTTTCAGTCCTTTTGCACTTTCAGTTTCCAAAACAAAGAAGCCTTTTTGTTTCAGATCCGACGCCTGAGTACTTTATCGGGTCTATCAGAGACAGTATCCATTATGGGAAATGAATAAAGCATTCAATGGAACGTTTGAAATGAGCCGTTTACTCATTAATGCATCGCCTTGGGTCTATAAAAAGCAGTAGGTAACTTCTTGAGGAAGCCACTCAACCGCAAAAAACCCTTAGAGTTCCCGCCGCTCGAAACCCTCATTTTCTTCAACTTTCATCTTCCCCAAATCGCCAGCTTCCCCTTTGATTCTACACCAAAGATGGCGTCCTGGAGCAGATCCATTCACCATTCTGAGGAGAGCCTGATGGCGCTAGAGAAGGAGGAGATCCTTTCTCCGCGGTTGCTCATTAACTGGCGTCTTGCGGAGAAGGGCCAAGAAACCCCAACTGTCCAAGAAGGCGAGCTGGTGGTTTTCGAGGAGTATCTGCGTTGCGGGTTCCAATTCCCTGAGAGTCGGTTCCTTAAGGATATCCTTGAACATTACGGGTGGGAACTGATCAACCTCCACCCCAACACGATGCTGATCCTTGCAGTATTCCAGCATCTCTGTGAAGCCTTCGTCGGAACATATCCCAGCGTGGATCTTTTCCGACGATTCTACTTTTCGGCGTGGTCTAAGAGCACCAACGCCGCCGGATGCATCTACTTCCGGCTGAGGGATAAAAAGGAGTATCCCTCCCCACCCCTGCGAGACTCAGTGCACGGGTGGCACCAGAAATGGTTTTACTGCACCCCGCCGACCGAGAGCGGGTTGTGGTTTGAGAACTCGCGGCCGGAGAAGCCGAGCGAGTTAGATACTCTCCCGGCGATGAACGCGGAGTTCATGAAGCATGCCGAGGTGATCCTTCACTTAGTCGAACAAGGGCTGACGGTACGTGACGTCATCCGAGACTTTGTGAAGAATCGGGTGAGCCCCCTGCGTGAAAGGGCTCATCCGGCTTGGGAGATCAAGTCCATGGCGGACACTACCCTGGACTATAACGAAGGTATTCATTTCTGACATTGAAATCCTTTTATGTCATTTTTGAAATGTATCAATTTAACTCGTATCTGGGAACAGTCCTGCCCTCAGCTGAGATTGAGAGGCGGACTAACTACCTCCTCAGAGCGTACAACGCCGAGGTAGAGGGCCCCAAGGGATCTCCTCGCCCCCAAAGCTTGATTCATGCCGGCGACGACCTTAAACAGGAGCACCGAAAGGTAAACTTTCCACTTGGCCTCTGTTTTACAGGTCTCATGTATGTCCAGCACTAATCAATCCCATTGGAATGAGAATAGCTCCTAGGGAGGTTTGCGGATGCGACATTCCCAAGTGAAAATGTCGGCTCTCTGAAGAAGCCGACGGCGAGGAACGTGAAGAAGGTCTCTCAGAGACCCAGGACAAAGAGTCCTGCCTCTAAGAAGACCAAGCTGAACCCTGGGGAGGGGTCTTCACGAAGCGTTCCTCGTCTCGCAAGAAAGACTGCGGTAAGATATCGCATTCCTGCTACTTTTTCAGGCGCGACATGGAATCACTTCTTCGTCGTACAGGGAGAGGGGAGCGAGGAGGAAGAGGATGACGTTCCTCTGATCCTTCGAAGGAGGAAGATCGCGGATCTTCCATCCAGCGATGCCCCAAGCTGCCCCGCAGAGACCACAGCTGCCGAAGAGGTGGCCGTGGCTGACCCTGCGACCACCGAGGATCTTGTGGTCGCGGGTGACCTTCCACTTCCTGAAGCCCCCGAGGTTTCAGGGTCAATCATCTCTGCTTCCCTGGTCGAAGGGACGACTGAGGTAAAGAATCTTTTCGATCATTCCCCCTATGGCTCTTTCTGCACATTTGATAAGTTAATGTACATACAGAGAGGAGAGCTTCCCCCTGGGACCACTGGGGATTCCAGGGAGGAAAATCCTCCTCCTCCGCAGGCAGAGGAGGAGGTAGACGAACAAAGGTCGGCTGTGACGGTTCCAGCAACTCAGGAATCGTCAAGGCCTTCGGATGTAGCCCCACCAATTAGTCCGGTGACCCAGGTAAAGACCTATGTGTTTCTACCTGTTCCCTAAGAATATGCCTGTAACATGATATTTCCAGGGGGGTGCTGTCTTATTTACCATAAGGAAGGCAAGAACCGGAGACGGCTCTCCTTCGCAAGGGGAATTGTCCCAGAAGTCCCAGGAACGAATGGGATTTCAAATAAGGTAAGAACTTTTACTTGACAGTAATCTTAGATAAAAGCTGCCTGACCCATTCTTCCTGTTAGGCAAAAGAAGACAGCGCCTACACCTTTAACCGCCACTGGGGAGGTTGAAGCTAGGGCTGATGAGGGAGCTCCTAATGAAGAGCGCTCTACTCCCGTGGTTCAGGAAGTCGTCCGGACCGCGGGAGGTGAAACAAGTACAGGGACCGGGTCGCAACCAGTGGCCTCTGGGGGTGGCGTCCAGCCGGCACTCCCATCAACTGTCCCTGTCGCAGGCACTTCCAGCGCGTTAGCAAGGATCCCTGCTAGCATGGATGATGCCGCTTTAAATAAGTTTATAAAGGTATGATGACCCCTATTTCGGCGTTTGAACCGCCTTTAGAGTATATTTAACTCTCTCTTGCTTTGTGTCACAGGGCTTGTCATGGGTGACGAGCCAGTCGCATGCTGCAATGGCTAGCATGGCGGCTGTTCAAAAAGATCGTGACGGCTTGCGCAAGTGAGGATCGTCATTCTTCTGTTAATATAAATAGGCTTTAATTGTGACTGACCTGATTTTGCTGCAGAGAGGTTACATTCTTGAAAAAAGAGTTAGCCAAGATTAGGCTGAACTCAGTTACAGAGTTCAAGAAACTACGGACTGAAATCAATAAACTTCAGTCTGAGAATGCTGGTAAGTCGATTCCCAACTTGAGAAGACTTAAAGACGTTTCTTGTTAATAACCTCTTTTCTCTGTACAGCGCAAGCAGGTCGCATTAAACAGCTCGGCCAGGACAAGATGCTTCTCGAGTCCTCGCTCAACCATACCGACCAAGCGGTCAAAGAGTTGAGCCTACTGGTCTTCGAAAAACTGAAAACCGTGGCCAGCCTTTTGAATACCAATGTGGTAGAGTTGAGGAAGGACGACCCAAGTGTCAGCGATTGGGCATCACTGCTCACAACTCAAGCAGAATCATTGCTCGAATATCTCCCTGGAGATTCACGGCGACGTGAAGAGACAATCAGGACGAGAGTCTGATCAGCCGCTTCTGCCGTACTCAGCCGGGTTCGACTTCACCATGGCCCAGATGCGAATCTGAGCGCGCTGGTGGGACCGGTTGAGGTCGAGGTCGAGAGTGAAGAACTGCTTGACGCCGTTATTGAAGAAGTTAAGCCCTTCGTTGACAAACTCTTGGCTGAGCTGAGGATCGAATGATCCTTATATTTTGTAACCAAACAATTGTAATTACAATGCTATGTATGTAAAACTATTTTTTCAAAAGAAAGTGAAGTGCATATTCACATCATAAGTTTCATACTATAAGTATATTCCTCTAGCCCCCGCCTCTGTTTTACGAATACTGAAGCCTTAGTATTTTGAAGCAGAGGGGAAAACATAAGTATGATGACCAGGGATATGTGCTTCAAGCCGATGGTCAAGATTAAAGTAACATTTTAACCTTATTGCAAACTGGTAGCCACCAGATGACCGAGGACTAGCCAGATAGTCTTGTGTGCGTTGAGAAACGGCTTATTTAGGAGTGACTTATCTGGAAGTGATCATGGGATCGACCAGCGAATCCGGTTAAAAAATGCGGTAGTAACCTAACCGCCGGCGATCAGCTCTAGGTCGAATTTGTATAATTTGGGCTTAAAGAAAAACACTCATTGTATGAAAACAAGACATGTTTTTTATGAAAAGATGCTAATTGAACAGGAAAAAAGCGATTGGAATACTTACACGTAAAACTTGCGAAGTTGATCGATGTTCCAAGTATTGGACAAAATCCGACCATCCTCCATGGCTAACCGCGCAGACCCTGGCCGCGGCACTGTGACGACAGTGTATGGTCCTTCCCACTTCGGGGAGAATTTATTGCGGTTAGACTGGTCTTGAATTTTTCGTAAAACCAAGTCGCCCACGTTGAGATCACGTGGTCGCACCTTTTTACTGTGATATTTGCGTAGAGCCTGCAAGTATACCGCGGACTTGATTAGGGCGCGATCACGCCGTTCTTCCAGGAGGATGAGATCTTGCGATCGCTGTTCGGATTGGTTGATCTGTTCGAATTGATTCGTGCGAACAGATCCAATATTGACTTCCATAGGCAACACAGCCTCGGCCCCATAGACCAAATGGAAGGGTGTCTCACCGGTGGCTCGACTAGAGGTAGTCCGTAGTGCCCATAGAACAGTATAGAGCTCGTCTGCCCAAGCCCCCGAGCGGGTCTTGAGGCGATCAAAAACACGTTTTTTGATGCCTTGCAATACTTGCCCATTGGCCCGTTCTACGGCACCATTGCTTTGTGGATGTGCCACAGAAGCAAAGCACACCTTGGTTCCAATCTGATCGCAATAGTCTAGGAAAAGACCGCTAGCGAACTGAGAACCGTTGTCTGTGATGAGACGGTTTGGAACACCAAATCGTGCCACAATGTTCTTGTGAAAGAACTTTTGCGCGGCTGATGCAGTAATATTTCGTACTGGTTCGGCCTCAATCCACTTTGTGAACGTGTCAATGGCTACGAACAGAAACTTGTACCCATTGACCGATTGTGGCATAGGACCGACGATGTCCATTCCCCAGATCGCGAAAGGCCATGCGAGAGGAATAGTTTGCAATGCATAAGCAGGTTGATGAACCTGTCTTGCATGAAACTGACACTGTGGACACATCTTGACCATAAGCTTGGCATCATCGAGTGCCGAAGGCCAGTAGAATCCCTGTCGAAAAACTTTTCCGACCAGTGTTCGGTGTGACGCGTGTGCACCGCATACACCGTCATGTATTTCTTTCAAGAGGGATTTTCCTTCCTCCTGAGATATGCAGCGCATGAATACTCCTTGAGTACCCTTTCTGTACATAACCCCATCTATGAGTTTGTACAGACGCGCCTTTCGAATTAACTGATCGCTTTTGGTTTCGTCCTCGGGTAGGGTCCCATTTTCAAGATAGACCCTCAATGGATGAGTCCAATCTTGTTCCTGACCGAGGTTGGCAACGAAGGCTATTGCCGGATCATCCTCGACCGAAGTCATGATCGAAGGATGGTCCAAGTGTTCAATGAACACTCCTGCCGGAGCGGATGAGCGTGAGGATCCAATTTTGGATAATTGGTCTGCGAGAATGTTGTCCTTTCGCGGGATGTATTGGACTTCGAAGTGACTGAAGTGTTTTTCCAATCTCCTCACTTCCCCCAGGTAATGAGCCATTGTCTCATCGGAGGTGCTGTACTCCTTGTTTACCTAGTTTACGACTAGCTGTGAGTCCCCCCTCACCACTAATCGACGGACTCCGAGGAATTTTGCTGCCCGGAGCCCTGCAAGAAGACCTTCATACTCTGCTGCATTGTTGGTAGCAACAAAGTGTAGTTGGATAACATACTTAAGCTGTTCGCCTTGAGGCGTAACTAAGACTACTCCAGCCCCCGAGTGTTGAAAACTACGGGAGCCGTCAAAGTACATTGTCCAATAATCGGGGCACTCCAGCTCCTTTGCCAACTGTACGGGTGGCTTAGGGTTGGTCCATTCGACCACAAAGTCGGCCAAAACCTGAGACTTAACCGCCGTGCGAGGGGTGAAATGGATCTCGAAGGCACCGAATTCGACCGCCCATTTGGCGATTCGACCAGATTTTTCTGGATTTCGGACAATATCCCCTAAAGGAAAAGAGGAGGGTACCATGATCTTGTGTGCTTGAAAGTAATGTCGTAGCTTACGGGAAGCCATCAGTAGCGCGTAAAGTATCTTCTGGACCTCAGGGTAGCGCTCCTTAGGACCATGAAGTACTTCGCTCACATAGTAGACGGGTCTGTGCACTCCTTCCCTTTCCGCGATCAGAACTGCGCTGACCGCGTGTGGGGTGGCCGCCAAATACAGAAGCAATGGTTCTTCCTTTTCAGGAGACACCAATACCGGCGGACTGGAAAGGTATGTTTTTACCTCTTGAAACGCTTTTTCGGCCTCGCCGGACCACGTGAAGTTATGATGTTTACGCAAGGCTTTAAAGAAAGGTAGTCCCCTTTCGCCTAATCGCGATATGAAGCGACTTAAAGCCGCCATGCGACCAGCCAGGCGTTGAACATCTTTCATGGTCGAGGGCGACCTCATTTGTTCAATAGCTCTGATTTTCTCAGGATTAACTTCAATGCCCCTGGAACACACAAGAAAACCAAGAAGCTTTCCTGAAGAAACCCCGAAAGAACATTTCTCCGGGTTCAATTTTATTCCAAAGCGATTCAAGTTACAGAAGGTTTCAGCAAGATCGTTCAAATGAGACAATCTTTTGGTGCTCTTTACAACCAAGTCGTCTACATATGCTTCGAGATTACGCCCTATCTGGGAAAGAAAGGTCTTTTGCATCAAGCGCTGGTACGTGGAACCAGCGTTCTTGAGACCGAACGGCATTCTGACGTAGCAGTATGTGCCGAACGGGGTGATGAAGGCAGTTTTCTCTTCATCGTTTTCTGCCATGCTAATTTGATGATATCCTGAGTAGGCATCCAGAAAACTCATCAGTTCACAACCCGCAGTGGAATCGACCAGCTGATCGATGCGGGGAAGGGGAAAGTCATCCTTCGGACAGGCACTGTTGAGGCTAGTATAGTCGACGCACATGCGCCACTTGCCATTTGACTTGCGGACCATGACCGGATTGGCGAGCCAGTCCGGGTGATTCACCTCGCGGATAAACCCGGCTTGTAAGAGTTTGTCTAACTCTTCTCGGATGGCTTCCTGTCGGTCGGTGGCAAAACGCCTGAGCTTTTGCTTTATTGGTCGTTGTCCAGGTCGAATTGCTAACCTGTGCTCAATTACTTCCCTTGGGACACCGGGCATGTCGGATGGTTTCCACGCAAACACATCTGCGTTAGCTCGGAGGAAAGCAACGAGGTCGAGTTCCTATTTGTCATCCAGGGCTGACCCAACCCGAATTGTCCTGGATGGGTCATCTGGGTACAAAGGAACTTGTTTGAGTTTCTCATCTGGTTGAGGAGCAGCCCTGATCGCATTGGTGGCGACAGTGGCGACCTGAGCGTCCCGGAGGGGAAGTTGATCAACCATCTCCAAAGATAGCCGGTCGCACGTGAGCGCCACGTTGCGACTACCTCGGACCGAAATGACACCTTTGGGGCCAGGCAATTTCCCGCACTGATAAGCATAGTGCGTTGCCATCATGAACTTAGCAAGAGTCGGCCTGCCAAAGATTGCATTATAAGCTGAATCACAATCGATTACATCAAAAGTAACCAATTCTGTTCGAAAGTTATCTGGTTCTCCCAGAGTGACTGGGAGGACCACTTGTCCCAATGGCATCATGGAGGGGCCTGGGATTATCCCATAAAACGGATGGATTATGGGCTTGATCTTCGAACGAGGAATTTGCATCTCGTCGAGTGTCTTGACCAATAAAAGATCGAGGGAACTTCCCCCATCGATCAGGACCCTTTCGACTCTCGCGTTACTGATGATTGGGGTAATAACCAGAGGTAATCTCAATGGTCGAGTTAGCCCCACAGGACAGTCAGCGCGATCGAACGTTAAAGGCATATCCGACCAACGGGGATATTGAGGTTCACCAAGGGATGTCTCCGTTTAGTTAACCTCTCGGCAAAAGGTTTTAAATTGCCTTTTGGAAACGAAAGAGGAGGAACCTCCGAAAATGACATTAACATGATTTTGAGGTACCTGGTAGGCCATTTCTTCGTCTCCATCGACGTCTCTAACCCCGCACGCCTGCTCTTTAGGCGGTAAGGTCGGCATTGGCCCAGCTCCTTGGTAGAAATCCAGTTGTTTCAACCAACTCCTGCAGTTTTTGAGATCGTGGCCTGCGGAATTGTGGAGTGGACACCACCTTTTGCCCTCCTGCGGATTAGTTGATTTTTCTGGCTGGTCGGAATCCCGGCCACCAGAAGCAGTTTTACTTTTAAAAGAAGACTTATTACATTTGGTCCAAGGTGGTTTCTCCGCGACCGCGACCTCACGGTACTGTCCAGAGCGGTTCCTCTTCGACTTTTTTGACTTCCCACCCGGTGAAGACTCCAGCTTTTTGCTCGAATCTTCTTACTTGGCGTCCTTAAAGCCTGGTTGGGGCGGTAGGTCCCCCTTGTCAACCATTCGGTTCCACTCGACTGCCTCGGCTGCATCGGAGTATCGATCAGCCATATCGAACAGATCGGCCACTGATCGAGGAGGGTGGATAAGCAAGTCTTCAGTAAATCTCCGGTATCGAACGGCATGCTTAAATGCCCTGATTACGGAGCCATCAGATATGTTCGGGATGGTATTTCTTACCCCGACAAACCTCTTGACAAACTGCCAAGCGTTTCGGTCGAAGTTTGCCGCAATCTATGCAAGTCGTCCTCCTTACCCGGCTTTTGGTAACAGTTTTGGAAATTGCTGAGGATGGCATCGCATAGCATTTCCCAATTATAGATAGAACCCTCAGGCTGATTGAACAACCAGGTTCTAGCCGGTCCTACGAGGACTGTTGGCAGGTAGTTGGCCATAACCTTGTCATCGCCTCCTGCTGCTTGGATGGCAGTAATGTAGATCTGAAGAAACTCGGATGGGTTCTGAGTTCCATCAAACCTCTCAATGGCCCCTGGTCGAAACTTATCGGGCCAAACGACTGCTCGTAGGCCAGGCGAGAAAGCTTTGCAACCAACGTAAGGACCGTGAACCGTCCTGCGACTTTCGGTCGGGTTTCGAGCAAACTCACTTAATGGCGAGGTTACTCGGGGTCCCAAACGAGAGTGAATGGGAACTCGATTCCTACCACGAGAGTCCTGCATTCGCCGATATTTGTCCTGTCGGGACGGTATAGGCGGCGGGTAATTCCATCGGCCAGAGCCAGAATGAGGACCATCTCGTTCATGGGAATGTGTCACTGAGCGGGAAGAGGCTGTTGGGGTCGCCTCGGATGCGACCTCATCCAGTCTTTCCGCCAGGATCCTGAAAAAGGCCGGTCTCTGCGCATCCGTGACCGTAGGAGGAAGATTGCGCATGACTTCCGCGATAGATCGCAGTTGACCATGGGTACTTCTCCTAGGGGCACCAGGTGTTACTGTTTCCTCGTCCACTGGGAAATGCTCCGGTGGTAAGGAAGGAGTCTGGTCACGTCTACGACCACACGACCGTCGAGAAGAACTCGGGGCAGCATCGTAACGAGCCTGCGCATCTTGAAGAGCCTCTAGGGCAGTTCTGCGTAGTTCGTTGTTTTGTTGCTCGAGATCTTGCTGCTCCTTCTGTTTGCGATCTTGTTCTTCCCTGGCAGCCTGTTGATCGGGAGTTTCCTCCGACAACGCAGCAAACTGCCTAGGGAGAGAAGTCGTCGATGGGGAGAACATCTCGGTCTGTTCCGAGTCAGACTCGAAATCAAAGAGATGGTGGAGGTTATCAGGGTCGAACCTCCCTGGGCTAACTTCAAGGTCACCATCATACTTTCCCTCAGCGGGATCGCATGACGGGCCGGATTCATCACCTAGCACATTAAGAACCTCTGCAGGTTCTGACCTTGTGCCAGTTACCTCCTGGTCGATTAACATGACTTGGGGAGATGACTGATCCCGTGGAAGATTCTGGCCTTCGACCTCTTCCATCGGAACGGGATCACTTGGAGAAGGCATTGGGATATGAGCATAATCCTCGAGATCGAAATCATTCTCGGAACCATATGCTCCAGCCATGTTTCGGCAAACCTCCGAATTTTAATTAGGACGCCTTGAGAAAGGCCCCACGGTGGGCGCCAGCTGTCGACGATTCGGACTCGGAGTCCTCATCCGAACTTATGCAGAATTTGTAATTGTGAGGCCTTTCAAGATGACCCTTCGGGAAGGTATGCTGAACAATGGTGAACAGGAACACAGAGAATTTAGACAGGTTCGGGCCCTCGATGGTGGGAGTAAAAGCCCTACGTCCTGTTGATATTTCACTAAGTGTGGTAAAAGGTTTACAAATGGAAGGAAAAGTCCTCACAGGCGAGGATTTTTCCTGTAAAAGTGTACAAGGATCAACCAAACAAAGCTTATTAGAATGCTATGTAAGGTGTGCCGCAGACTTGGCTAACTTTTTCTTCCTCTCCCTGATTGATGCTTCATGCCATCCTTTTATACTGTTTGAAAGGGTGCCATGTGAAGGAAACTGCATCAATCGGTTGCACGGACGGTTGGATACGGTTTTTGGAACTGCTCTTAACCTCCACGTAGGTTAAACACGTGTTATTCATGGATAACTGTACGTGTTAGCCTCCTGACGGTTGATTCTTCACGTGTAGGAATCTTCGGGATACTTAGAATATCCTGTTGTATGGGCAACCGAATAGATAGACCCCAGGTATCCTGATCGGCAGATGTTCTGACCGCGGGATTTGGCTGACCGCGCAATATCCCGAATGTGTAGTTCGCGTATAGCCTACGAACTTCTGACCGCGCAAGGCTTACGGTCAGATCGCACGAAACCCGCGACCTGATCGCGTAAAGCTTGCGACCTCATGGTGAGGCTCCTCAGAATAGCTGGAGTCCGCATCACCAGATACATGTCTGGTTCGAACTTGTCTTGAACCAAAAGTTTATTAGAAGTGATCCGGGTGTCAATCCTCGTCACAGGCGATCAATCGACGGTTCCTATAGCCACGTCTTCGACAATGTCTGACGATACCTCCGTTCAAGCTAACCTAGCCGAACAAGTGGCTAAGCTCTCCACCGACATGGAAACTGTGCTTTCTTGGATTAAACAACATGCCATGATTTTACCTCCTGAAGTAGGGAAGGTAATGGGTGTGAAGACTGGTGAAGACTTGTGCAGGACGGACGAAAATGAAGACGAAGGAGACTACAAGACCGATGACCTCGCCAACACCTCCTTAGCTGTCGGATCTTTTAAGGTCGACGCTAAGATTGATATACCCATATATGATGGGGTGATCGATGCCGAGAAACTGGATTCTTGGATCGACCAACGTGAGACCTACTTTGACCTAAAAGGGTTTAGTAGCGCTCAAAAGGTGAAGTTCGCACCTTTGAAGATGAAGGACCATGCCAAGACATGGTGGAAGGCCCTTGTCGCCAGTGGTGAAGCTGACGACCTTGGTAGTGCACTAGAATTCTAACCGATGGGTTACCTTGAGGAGAGATGGGAGCGTTGGCACAAATTGTACCAACGGCGCGACCAAACCATCCAATACTATACGACGGAGTTCCAGAGACAAGCAATGGTCATCGGCATATCGCTATCTGATCCTCAGGTATTTCAGAAATACACATCTGGACTTCAGAAAATGATCAGTACTGAGCTAAGTCTGTTCAGTGTCCAAGACATCGCGACCACAAGCACAACCGCTATGGCGATCGAGAAGAAGAACAAATCCCGCAGCGACAAAAGCAGGAAGGAAAGTGTGACCTCGACAAAGAAAAAGCTGAGTCTGAAGAAGAACGCTTCAAAATCGGGCACGGGTGCCTTTTGTGAACATTTTCAAGTCGTGGGACATACCAAGGACAAATGCTACAAGCTTCATCCTGAACTTCGACCAAAGAAAAATGGACCAGGGAAAGAACAGCCATGGCTACTGCGACTTCACCCGACGAAGAAGTTGTCCGAGTGAATTCGGTTGATGAGGCAGATACCACCTTGTCTCTGATGGCAATGTCGAAGGAGAAGGGTTTTGATCCCCCGAACGACCATCACCCAACGAAGGACTTGTTCAACATCAACATGCAGGTGAAGCACGAAGTGGTCGCAGCGATATTCGATCCCAGAAGTTAGAAGAATCGGGTCTCCGCTGGACTGGTTCGGCAACTTGGTTTGAAGACAACCACACACCCGTGACCATATTCGCTGGGTTGGTTTATATCCAATGTGACCAACATATTACAAGTCAGTGTGTGTTGAAGTTTGCGATCTCTGCACGATATATCGATGAGGTGCAATGCGATGTTGTCCCTATCGATATCTGTCAGGTGATCTTTGGGAGTCCATATCTGTATGATGAAGACACTCACTTCCATCGGCGAGTGCAAGAGTATGACCTCACCAAAGACGGAGTTAAGTTCATGATCAGTAGAGACATCCATGTCAACACTTCGAACTTGATTACCGCAAATCAAGCCAAATGAATTGTTAATGCCTGTCACAAGTATGTGCTTGTCATGATTCGACCCATTGGTCAAGGTGAGAGTACTCGACCAGCATTGTCGTTGGCGTGCCGAAAGGATTCTGGTCGTTCGTCGGGACTGCTGGAGAAATATAGTGATCTGTTCGAGGCTACCCTGGGTCGTCCGCCGAAACATCCACTCGAGCACAAAATTCAGCTTGTGTCCGATGCGATACTGCCCAATATGAGTGTGTTTCGTAACTCAGTAATGGGAAATGAGGAGATCAAGAGACAACTTGGTGAGTTGCTAAACAATGGTGTCATTCAACCGAGTAGTTCACCTTGTGGATCTCTGGTGGTGTTAGTGCCAAAAAAAGATGGGACTTGGCGTATGTGTATCGACTACCGAGCACTGAACAAGATCACCATCAAGAACCAGTATCCCCTTCCTCATATTGACGACCTATTAAACCAATTGAAGCATGCTATTGTCTTCTCCAAATTGAATCTTAAGTCAGGATATCATCAAGTCAGCATCCGGGAGGAGGATACGTGGAAGACCACATTCAAAACACGACAAGGTCTGTTTGAATGGCTGGCCATGCTGTTTGGTCTCTGCAACGCCCCGACAACCTTCATGCGTCTTATGAATGACGTATTGAGATCGTTCATCGACGACTTTGTGATCGTTTACCTCGACGACATATTGGTTTATAGTCGTTCGTGGGATGAGCACCTCACTCATGTCGAAAAGGTGTTCGAACAGCTTCAGCAACATCGACTTCGCCTCAACTGTAAGAAGTGTGAGTTCGGCCAGCAAACGCTGCTTTACCTAGGATTCATGGTCGGCAACGGTACGTTGCAAATCAACCCGGATAAGGTAAAAGTGATTCGCAAGTGGCCGCGACCGTGAACAGTTATGGACGTGAGTATTTTTGTGGGAGCATGCCAATATCTTCAGAAGTTCATCCGGCACTTCTCGATTGTGGCTTCTCCATTGCATGCCTTAACCAGGATCGATCAGAAGTTTGAGTGGACAGGGAAACATGAGGACACGTTTCTCTTGCTGAAAAAGAAGATCAGCGAGGCGCCTGTGTTAGCTTTGCCGAATCTCCAGAAACCATTCGAGCTAGAAACCGATGCCTCAGGTTATGTGATGGGTGCAGTGCTCATGCAAGAAGGTCGACCAGTGGCATATCACTCCGAGTTATTCCAAGGAGCTCAGAAAAACTACCCGACTTATGACAAAGAGTTGTGTGCACTGCATCAGGCCGTGAAACATTGGTGGTGTTATCTCTTGGGTAAGGAGACTGTTGTCCACACCGACCATCAACCATTGCAATATTTGCAAACTCAGTCCAAGCTACAGCAAGCTCGGCACATGAAGTGGATTTCATATCTGCAGTAGTTTAATGTGGTGATTAAGTACAAGAAGGGCGTACACAACAAATTGGCAGACATGTTGTTGCGACCACCAGTTACGACCCTCTGTTTATTAGTGTTCATGCAGATCGAGCCATCATGTCATGATGACTATGCCAATATGTATAGTGAAGACCCTGATTTTCAAACAGCACTGACTGAGCTTGAAACAGGGATACCTAAAGAATTCGTTCGTCGAGAAGGATTCTTGTACAAGGGAAATTTACTTTGCATACCTCGTGGAGCACCTCGAATTCAATGGTTGCGAGAAGCACAAACCTCAAAGGTAGCTGGTCACTTTGGGGTTACAAAGACGTTGCAAAAGCTACACCGACATGTGTTCTGGCTGCGTATGCAGCAAGATGTGGCTAGTTTTGTTCGAGGCTATGGTCTCTGCAGCATCTCGAAACCGTCAAACTGGAAATTAGGTTTGTACACTCCTTTGCCAGTTCCATCGCGACCATGGGAGAGCATATCCATGGATTTTTTGGGAGGATTGCCTAAGACCCGACGTGGCAATGACTATCTATTCGTGATCGTTGATTGGTTCTCCAAAATGATTATTCTCATACCTTGTCGAAAGATTATCACGGGAGAAGAAGCAGCTCAGGTATATTTTCAACACGTTTGGACACACTTCGGATTGCTGACTTCTATTGTGTCTGATCGCGATACCCGGTTTCTTAGTCACTTCTGGCGATCGCTCTAGACGATGATGGACACCAAGCTAAAGAGAAGTACTACCTTTCATCTGCAAATTGCTGGTCAAACCGAGGTGGTAAATCGCACAGTCGTTCATCTTTGGAGAGGATATAACTCGAAGCACCCGAAGACCTGGGATGAAAGCATACCGTACCTGCAGTTTGCTTTTAATCGAGTAGTGCATGGTTCGACTGGAAAGGCGCCTTTTGAGGTCTGTTTAGGATTCCTACCACAGAGTCCATTGGAGATGGAGTTTGTAATCCCTACCTCAGCACAGAATAGCAAGGAAGCATTTGATCAAGATCGAGCACAAAAGTTCCTGGAAGGTATCCAACGACTCCATCGAGAAGTTGAACAGAACTTGCTGAAAGCTCAACTCAAGTACAAGGCGCGACATGATCGACACCGAGTTGATGCGCAATTTTAAGAAGGTGATATGGTATGGTTACATCTGAGTAAGGAGAGACTTAAAGGTGAAGGTAAGAAACTCAAACCCATTCGTTATGGTCCTTTTCGGATTTTGCGGAAAGTGGGTAATAATGCTTGTCAGCTCGAGTTACCTCCATACATGGATATTTACTCGGTTGTCAATGTTGAGCACCTCAAACTCTTCGAGCCTTCAATGCTGGATGATGAGCCAGATACCATAGTACCATCTGTCAAAGACTTGGTCTATCAACGAGACGAACCTCTATGTGAAGATGTGTTCTGCAGAAGAAGGTGACTACCACCCGCAGTGGCATAAAGGAGACTTTTCGAATCGGTCGGAAAGATCAACGAACATGTGCGGCAAAGTGGTACACCAGAGAACATGGACAAGCCCAATTTCGACATCTCCAGTTTGATCGAGAGGTCGCAGCAGGGGTTGGCTCCTTGTCAACAAGGGAGTCATGATCCGAGAGATCTTCAAGTCCTGATCGCATACGGCTTCGCGACCTTAACCATGTTCGGAAAGGTTTCACGACCATGGATTGGTTCACGACCATGAAAAGGAATTCGTTCCCTGTTCGGAATTGTAATCCGATCTGAATATATATAACTAAGCTTATCCGTTTAGGATTAGTTAGTTGTATGAGTCAAATATGTTTAGGTTATTGAGTCTGATACGTACTCATACGATTGAACTATAAATACCTTGTAATAGGCCTAGTTTAGATCATCGAATACAATCGAACATTATTACAGCTTTGGATCATATATCCAGCTTATAGTTCCTTCGACGTAGGCGAGTGTGACCTAACGTTTGACGTGTAAAGCCCTCTTTGAAATAAAGAGTTGTGCAATTACTTTGAATTGTGTTATCGATCAACCTTTGGGTATTGGCATTTCTGAGTAAGATCCCGTTATTCTGCATATTAGAATCTGGGCGAGCCTAGTGCGAAAACCAAGGCTAGGTCTCAAACGGATCATGTAATGAACCTATTTTGAGATTTGAAATTATCTATAGAGTTGTATGTGTGATTATTTGTATCAAATTTCCATATACTATACTTTATATGTTGGTAGTGTTCAAAAACATCTTCTAATGGTAGTCCATGTATTTACCGATAGAAAAAATAATATCTTCTATCGGTAGCTCATGTGTTTACTGATAGAACAAATTTTTTTGCTTTGTCTTTCCTTTCAGTGTACCAGATTCGGCAACAAGGCTCAAGAATGACATGAATCCTAGGCATATCAGCTCTAACCAACAAATTTGATGTCGTGAATATTTTGTAGAATGGTTCAACAAAATATTGTTGAAGGGTTCAACAAAATATTGCTAAAACAAAAGTAAGTTGGTTCATGTATGATGTATGGACAGTATGTGTGATCATTTGTATCAAATTGCCATATAATAGTGTTCAGAAACATCTTCTAACGTTAGTCCATGTATTTACCGATAGAGGAAAGATTATCTTCTGTCGGTAACTCATGTGTTTATCGATAGAACAAATTTTTTTGCTTTCTCTTTCCTTTCAGTGTACGAGATTAGGAAACAAGGCTCAAGAATGACATGAATCCCAGGCATATCAGCTCTAACCAACAAATTTGATGTCCTGAATATTGTGTTGAATGGTTCAAGAAAATATTGCTAAAACACAAGTAAGTTGGTTCATGTATGATGTATAAGACAGTATGTGTGATCATTTGTATCAAATTGCCATATACTGTACTTTATATGTTGGTAGTATTCATAAACATCTTCCAATGGTAGTCCATGTATTTACCGATAGAGGAAAGATTATCTTCTATTGGTAGCTCATGTGTTTACCGATAGAACAAATTGTTGAACTCTTCAACAATTTTTGAAGTATATTTAACCTTGAACAAATGGTGTTTTTTTGGCCTTTTAGTACTATTTTCTTTTGACATCCCTTTAGCAACCCTAATTAGTCTCCAATCCTCAACTGAGTTATAGAACTCCAAGAAGAATTAATTCCCATATTCTAATGCTAGTCCATGTTTTTACCGTTAGAAGAAAGCTTGTTTGCTATCGGTAGTTGATGTGTTTACCAATAGAACAAATGCTGAAAATACGTCCTTTTGCTTTGTAGTACTACCTGCTTTTGACCACCTTTTTAGTAATCCTAGTTAGATCTAATCCTCAACCAATTAAGTTATAGAGCTCTTCATATATGTTGTCTAATGCCTATGACAATGTCTAGATCAAAAGTACACATTTCCTTCTGTTCTCAACTCTAAAATTAAAAGACCAAAATGTTTCTCTCTAAAATTTTAGGATCTAAAGTACAGTCAACCCTAAACTTGAGAGACAAAATTGGTGCATGCCATTTTTGCTTTCTATTTCCATTCATTTTTTGATGGTTTGTTGATGGAATTTTAGGGAAAGCCATGTCATCGTCTTCCTCAGATGATAGTAGTGGTTCGACGAGGGGCAATGTAACTGAAGATGTTGGTTCGTCCCAGCGCAAGAGGATGGGGTGAGGTGCGATGACGTTGGGCCGTTTGGCGGAACGCACCGACCTTTCTTGTGAGTTCAACCAATTTGGGAGGCCGATCGGAAAGAATGCTGGGAAGTACGCTGCCTACGTTGGGCTGTTGGCAAAAGAAAGGGTGAAGATCACCATCCAGAGCTGGAAGGATGTGACGGCAGACGAGAGGGATAGGTTGTGGGCGGAAGTGAAGGCAACATTAATCAAAATCGCTGAACTCTTTCATAATCACTTTCCCTTAGTTTATCACTTTCCCTTGGTTTATCCTAAAGTTTAACTAACTCGTGCTTATATGAATTGTTTGAAAACAGGCTAAGTGGAACATCCCCGATGATGGACCGAAGATAGCCTGCTTGAAGGACATGAACGGAACATCGAAAACCTTTAAGAGCTGGCTCGTCAATACCTTCCTCGCTACAGGAAAATCTCCTTGTGAGAAGTACCCCTTCATATCGGAGCAGGTATGGGAGGAATTCACCAAGCAGAAGGGGACCGACAAGTTCAAGGCCAATAAGGCGATCCAAAAGAGGAACTACCACCTGCACCGGCTCGGATCCCGGGGCTATGCGGGGAAGGAGGAGTAGTGGAGGAAGGAAGATGAGAAAAATTCTCTCGTTGACTCCCCTGAGTTGCCGCTTTCCGAGATCCGGGATGCGAGGTGCAAGTGGTTGTCGAGGGGGAGAGGGTCGTGTCGTCCACGGGGTCTGTGGGGTTCCCAAACCCTAAGGATGCTGAGGTTGTGCAGCGAATGGTAAGTTTTTCTCACAATGTATGTGCGCACAAGTGTATATATGTATTTTTCTCACAATGTAGCTTTAAATGTAACAGATCTTTGCCGAGAAGGAGGCAATGCAAGGATTGCTTACCCCGCAGAGGGAGAACGACATCCTCACCCAGCCTCTAAGAAATGAGGAGCATCCCGGGTGGACACGGACCGTGGGAGTCATTGTGTCGTGGAAGGCCGGCTTCGCAGATCCAGCTCCACCGAGGAAGAAGGCCCGCTCCTGGAAGGAGAAGGAAGCGGAGCTATCTGCAAAGTTATGGGCAGAGCTATGGGCAGAGCTATGGGCTGAGGTCGAGGCCACGTTCGCACATATGAGGGAATAGTTTGTACAGCTGAAACAAATGCTGATGTCCAAGAGTGCAGATCCAGCTCCCTAGGCCGACGGTACCCGCAGGGTCAACTGAGTAGTTGCTCTTCGAAGGTTGTGTGGATCTACTTGAGGTATTCCAAGCCTTGAGCTGTGCACTTAAGTTGATGCCACTCCCGTTCTGTTAGAGTTGTTGCTAACCTGTTTTAATTGTTACAAATTTGCAGAAGCCGGAGAGCTGCAGCCTAGTGACTAACCTTGGCGACCGGCAGGCAGTGGTTGCCCATGGGTTTGTATATCCGTCTGGGGAGGATTGTCCAGGTCCACTGCATACCTCTGGGTTTTGCGTTCGGAAAGGTACAGTGGGCATGGCCATCCTGGGCTACAACATTTTTCCGTTGCCAGTTCCAATGGAGGAAATGCGGACACTTGCTGAGGCAGTGGGCTCCTACGTATAGTGGTCCAAGAAGTGTGTTGTAATACAGCAGGTAAATCCTACACATGTTAGATTACAACCTACTCAGTACACTCAACTTGCAAAATCTAACATACGTGTTCATTAATTGAAGTGGCCTGTCAGCGTACTACCTGGGGAGCCCACCCCTAGCGCAGGGCATGAGTGATCTCCTCTAGACCTCAACACTCCAAAGACGCACTCGACCCCAGCCAGAGGATCCACGCCTCGCAGTAAAGCCCCTTCACTTGCGTAGAAAGCCGCCAGCACCCCGCCCTTGCCTTCGAAGGTACGCGCTCACTCCCCGGGAAAAGGCAAGGGAAAAGGAAAAGGGGTAAAGGGACAGTCGGATAGGTTCGGGAACGCGTTCCCACTCTTGGCGGAGGCAGCTTTACGCAAATTGGAACACACAACCAAAGACCTCCACGAGTGGTACATATACCGGGCCCAGCACAACTTGAACTTCTTAGTTCCCTTCAGGCCTGGGCAGTTCCACTGTGAGTCCGGGAGCATACCAGTGGCACACGAGGATCTGTTCGACCTCTTTAACTGGCGGAAGCTTGATATGTCCATCATACGGACTGAAGTCCTGTGAGTTTGCTGATCCTATATATTGCTGTAGTCCAATTAAAATGTAGTAATTGTCTATGCAATACTAATGCCATCCTTTGCATGCAGGTGCATGTATAGGTTAGCATCGACGGCCGCGTGTGACAAGGTAGGTTTCCTCGAACCAGAGAAAATAAGCCTCACGATGCTAGAGCAGGACGCAGCGCACGCTGAGCAGTACATAGCAAGGGCACTAATGGCGCAGCAGGACAAGGAAGTGCCGTACCACCAAAGGTTAGTGCATTTCGTACTAATTTAACTCAATCTTGTATGTTACACCCGAGATATACTTTAAGCTAGTGATTCTCTTTTACGTACAATGTAGGGGCCACTGGGTCCTCCTAGTGATCTGTCCGTGGAGGAATGAGGTGTACTACCTCGATTCGATGCTCGACAGGTTACCGAACAAATATGTGATCAAGGGGAATATGGACGCATAAGTAAGATGTTTGATTTAAATTTTGACCTCACTATCTAATGATAACATATTAACGGGCAATGCTAACTGAAATGCAGGGCTTTCAAAAATTATGTGTCCACTGGAGGGATGCATGATGCACCGCAGGGCTCCTGAATTTCTTGGAAAGAATATGAGGTACTCACGAGTCTTTTAGTTTATGCTTAATTAGTTTATAGAAAGAATGGCTAACATATCTTCGCATACACAATTATCTCAGTGCCATCAGCAGCCAGCCTCATGGGAATGTGTGTCTTATGTGCTGTGGTACATGTATGACCTAGTCAGGACAAACTTTGCCCAATTCCCTCAGGTAAGCATTTTAGCTAACTCAAATTTGAAAATTGGATGTCACGTTCAAAACTAGGGAGTTAATTACTGAGTATTGACACATGCTTGCAGACCTCCATGTCCAAATACAAATATGATAATGCAGAGATTAGAGCTGCGACAAATTTGGGCTCAATATGTTATGGACGAAGTGGCACGCAACCAACCGCCATGACTAGGTTGTCTCACTTGTTGTAATTTTTCTCTTTTTTGTCTACTCTTTGTGAATTGGGGTACGGCACTAGAATGAACTCAAATGTGAATAACTGTCCATTGGTTAGTATTTCTATTGGTTCGTATATATGTGAATAAATTGAATGTGTGAATAAATGTGAATAACTGTCCAATGTGTGAATCTATTTAATGCATATATTTGTTAATGGACCTTTCTTTGTATCTATACTGTATTGTATATCCAAGATTTTCTAACGGCTAAATAGCAAAGAAAGTTAGAAGACAAAAACATTTTCTAATGGTTCACTACAACTATCCGATAGAAAAAATACAATCTTCTAACAGTAACTAATACTGCACCGTTGGAAAAAACATAGTATTCTCACGGTTGTGTAGAAGTATACCGTTAGAAAAACTTACAATTTTCTAATAGTATACTCCAAAACAGCCATTAGAATATTGTGCGATTTTCTAACGGTTGTTTTGGAGTATACCGTTAGAAAAGTGTAAGTTTTTCTAATGGTATATTTCTACACAACTGTGAGAATACTATGTTTTTTCTAACGGTGCAGTACTAGTTACCGTTAGAAAAAATTGATATGCTATAACGATAAACATGGAAGAACCGTTAGAATTTGGTAATATATTCTAACGGTGAACTAAAAACTGACTGTTAGAAAATGGTGATATCGTCTAACGGTATAGTGTTCCAAACCATCAGAAAATATTGAAATGTTCTAATGGATAGTGCTAGTTAACCGTTATACTTGTTAGTTTTTTCTACCAGTTATCTCATAAAAAACCGTGAGAATATGCCACTTATTCTAATGGTTATTTGCCGTTAGAATATGTCTTGTCTTGTTCTATCGTGTCTATCACTAACGGTACAAAAGCCGTTAGTAGAGGTGTGTTGTAAACCATTAGAAGAAAGCTTTTTTGTGCTAGTGAATGGAATTATAAATATAGATGAAAACATTTACCTGATTTATTGAAGTCTTTGTACCTTGCAAATATATATGATCAACAGAAAATTCAATTATTGAAAATATGTTAAGTACTCAGTTTTCTGACTTAATACTATAGTTATATTTCCCTAGCCCCCTCCTGTACCATTTATACTGAAGGCATGGTATAATGGTCACAAGATAGTAAAAGTAGACTATGGCTTGAATGATCTGAAACATATGAGTAACTCTCTTATGTGTTAAAAAATGACTTAAAAAGAGGTGCCTTAGCTATATGCAATCATAAGGTCGCCAAAACATCTTAATATAAATGCACAAGCTTTTTTCTAACTGACAACCACTCGAATGATCAAAAACATGCTAGTAAGTCTCTTAAGCATCAAGAAACAGCTCATAAAGAGATGTATTAACTAGATGCGACCATGAGAATGGTTAGCGAACCCACTTAAACATCTTAATACGGTGCTTATTGCGACCAGCCCCTGGGCATGGCCCAAGAAAAGAGTAAGGACAAAAATGGGAATATAACCATAACATAGAGTGAAAAAATACTTTATTGTCTAGGAAATTTACAATGGAAATGGAAAAACATACACATAAAATTTTCGCAACTGGTCTATGTTCCAGGCATTAGATAAAATTCTTTCGTCTTCTATAGCTAATCGAGCTGATCCTAGTCGCGACATTGAGACCACACTGTAGGGGCCTTCCCATTGAGTGGAGAATTTGTTGCGACCAGACTAATTTTGAATTTTTCTCAAAACTAAGTCTCCTACATGTAGACTATGTGGTTGCACCCTCTTACTGTGATATTTATGTAAAATATGTAAATATGTTGCAAACCGAATCAATGCTTGATCATGTTTCTCTTCAAGAAGAGTAATTTCATATGCGCGTGTTTCACTTTGATTTATGATATTTAAGTTATCTACGCGAACAGACCCAATTTGGATTTCAATTGGCAACATGGCTTCTGCACCGTAAACCAGTTGGAAAGGCGTTTTTCTTGTAGCCCTACTGGATGTAGTGCGAAGTGCCCATAGAATGGAGTAGAGTTCTTCTACCCAAGCCCCCGAGCGCAATTTAAGGTGATCGAAAACATGTTTCTTAACCCCTTGTATAATCTGCCCTTTTAGCACGTTCTACTGCACCATTGTTTTGCAGATGAGCAACAGATGCGAAACAAATTTTGGTTCCAATACTATCACAATAGTCTTGAAAAGGACCACTAACAAATTGGGATCCATTGTCAGTTACTATGTTCTTATGAAAGAACTTCTTTGTCGCAGTAGTGATAATGTTGCAGACTAGTTATGCCTCAATCCATTTAGTAAATGTGTCAATGGCTACGAATAAAAACTTGTATCCATTGACCGCTCGAGGTATAGGACCCACAATATCTATTCGCCATACAGCAAATGGCCATGTTAAGGGAATAGTTTGTAATGTATATACTAGCTGATGAACATGCTTAGCATGAAATTGACAATGCGGGTATGTTTTGACCAATTGAATGGCATCATTGAGTGCCGAAGGCCAGTAATAACCCTGTCAAAAAACATTTCCGACTTCTTGTGGTATATAGAGCATAAGTACTCCTTGAGCACCTTTTCTATACAAGGTTCCTTCAACCTGTCTGTATATTTGTGTTTTTCTAACTAACCGACGAGCCTCAGTTTCGTCCTCAAGCAAGGTCCCATGTGCGGGATAGATCCTCAATGGTTGGATCCAATCTGCTTCATTCTGAAAGGGTGGCGATGTTAGTCATCGCATCTGGTGCCTCTATGATTGAGGGCTGTTTTAAGTGTTGAATGAACACTCCTGTCGAAGCGGATGCACGTGAGGAATTTTTGACAACTAGTCTGCGAGAATATTGTACTTCGAAATTTTTGATGTGTTTTTCCAATTTCGTCACTTCGTCCAAGTATAGAGCTTGTCTCATCAGAACAGTTGTATTCCTTATGCACCTGGTTTATTACTAGTTGTGAATCTCGCTTCACCACTAATTGGTGGACTCTAAGAGATTTCGTTGCTCAAAGCCCAGCTATAAGGCCTTCATACCCTGTTGCATTATTGGTAGAAACAAAGTGTAATTGCATGACATACTGGAGTTGGTCGCCCTAGGGTCTGTTTAAGACCACTCCAGCCCTCGAGTTTGAAAAACTTCGAGAGCCATCAAAATACAACATCTAGTGGTCAGTACTTTTCAAATCTGCTGGTTCTTGCGCAAGTGGTTCGGGATTAGTCCATTCGACCAAAAAATCTGCAAGAATTTGAGATTTAATTGCTACTCGAGCAGTGGAATGGAGATCAAATGCTCTGAGTTCTACGGCCCACTTCGCAACTCGACTAGCCACTTCTGAATTTCAGAGAATGTCCCCTAAGGGAAAGAACGAGGGCACAAATATCTTGTGTGCTTGAAAATAATGTCGCAGCTTTCTGGAAGCCATTAAGAGAGCATAAAGTAACTTTTGGAATTTAGGGTAGCACTTCTTTGGTCTATTTAGTACTTCACTTACGTAATATACTGGCCATTGCAAACCTTCCCTTTCTGCGACCAGAACTGTGCTGACTGCGTGAGGGGAACAACCAAGTAAATGAGTAATGGTTCTCCTATGATCGGGGAAACCAACACAGGAGAACTTGACAAATATTCATTTACTTCTTGAAAGGATTTTTCGGCTTCATCCGACCACTGGAAACCATTATGCATATGTAGAACCTTAAAGAACGGTAAGCCACATTCGCCTAACTGCGAGATGAAGGCCGCTATTCAACTGGTTCGGCTTTGTACCTCCTTTGTTGTCGAAGGAGATCTCATTTGTTCAATGGCCCAGATTTTCTCGAGATTAATCTCAATGCCTCTCAAACAAAAAAGGAAACCTAAAAGTTTACCAAAAGAAACTCCGAAAGAGCACTTTTCAGAATTCAACTTAATTCGATGTTTATTCAAATTATAGAAAGTTTCACTGAGATCATTTACATGACTAGAGCTTTTGAAGCTTTTTACAACGAGGTCATCAATGTAAGCTTCTAAATTACACCCTAATTGACATAGAAAGGTCTTCTGCATCAAGCGCTGATACGTGGAAATAGCATTGTTGAGCCCAAATGGCATTCTGATGTAGCAATAGGAGCCAAATGGTGTGACGAAGACGTTTTCTCTTCATCTAGTTCTACCATGCTAATTTGATGGTACCCTGAGTAGGCATCCGGAAGCTCATCAATTTGCAAGCCGCTGTTGAATCGACCAACTAATCGATGTGGGGAAGGGGAAATCATCATTTGGGCAGGCATTAATGAGACTAGTGTAATCGACGCACATGCGCCACTTACCATTTGATTTCAGGACTATGACCAGATTTGCTAGCCATTCTGGATGGTCAACGTCGCAAATGAAACCAGCCTCCTCGAGTTTATTTGTCGTGGTATTAAAAATACCACAGCAGATTTTTGGATGTGAGTAACATGTGTACAGCGACGCGAGATGACCATGCGACTAGTCACCTCCCGTCGGGCGAGCACAGAGATTGACGTGGTGAATTTATACTGGTTTGGGTCTCGATGGGAACCCTAGTCCTGTCGGCACTCCCCGGATGCGAGTCCGCTGGGGAGGTTCTCACTCGGGGAGAGAGGTCTCCAAGGGATGCCTGTTTCTTTGAGTTTGTAAAATGAATCGAGTCTAGTTACAAATGAGGTATAAAAGGGGGTATATATAGGCCCCAAAAGAAGCAACATGACCGAAAAGCCTTAGCCACAACCGCCGGATCGAGGGGCACTGCTGTCTTTTCAACCGGTGAAGGGCTTGGATGGTTGACATGTGTCCTCGTCAGTTCCCAAGGCGCCCTCGACGTCACCCCTCCGTCTCTTTCCGCGGGAGGCGTTCGGGACTTTTCCCGGGAGCCCTCCGGGTCTTTCGACGGGAGACGCCCGGGACTTTTGCTGGAAGCCCTCTGGAACTTTCCACGGGGGCGTCTGTGGCTTTCCACGAGAGGCGTCTGGGACTTTTCCCTGGAGCCCTTCATGGCTTTCCACAGGAGGTGTCCAGGACTTTTCTCGGGAGGCCTCTGGGACTTTCACGGGAGGCATCCGGGACGTTTCCCAGGAGCCGTTCGTGGTTTTCCACGGGAGGCATCCGTGGCTTTCCATGGGAGACGCCCGGGACTTTTCCCAGAAGTCCTCTGGGACTTTCGACAGGAGGCGTCCGTGGCTTTCCACAGGAGGCGTTCGGGACTTTTCCCGGGAGCCCTCCGTGGCTTTCCATGGGAGGAGTCTGGGACTTTTCCTAGGAGCCCTCCAGTACTTTCAACAGGAGGCATCCATGTCTTTCCACGGGAGGTGTCCGGGACATTTCCAGGGAGCCCTCTGTGGCTTTCCACAGGGGCGTCTGGGACGTTTCCTGGGAGACCTTCGTGGTTTTCCACGGGAGATGTCCGGGACTTTCCACAAGAGGCGTCTGTGGCTTTCCATGGGTGCCATCTGGGACTTTTCCCAGGAGCTCTTCGTGGCTTTCCATGGGAGACTCCCAGGGCTTTTCCCGGGAGCCCTATGGGACTTTCCATGAGAGGCCTCCAGGACTTTTCCCGGGAGTCGTCCAGGACTTCCCGCGGGAGGCGCTCCGCTGGGACTTTCCCCAATAGCAGCCCCCCAGACCCCCGGGGACACAAAGCAGCCTCGGAGGGTATGAGTAGAACTTGCCAGGTGGTGCTTCGCCTCCCGAGACACGCCCCAGGGCGTGCACGACGCTTCAGCTCCCTGGCCAATTCCCCACGTGAACCCTTGGTTCGTGCAAGCGTGCGCTGTACAACGTCTCAGTTTCCACGCGGTTCCTCGGTCCCAGTGCGATATTTCAAATTCACAGCCCAGATGTCTTCTTGGACACATGGCACTCATCCGAGGGTGTTCCCTTCGCTTATAAATAGGCAGAAGAGCCTGGGTTGCTTCATTCGTAACGCTTAGCTCAATTCCTCCCCCGTCCAGTAGTTCTTAGCGCTCCTTCGGAGACTTGACTTCCCAGAGGAGGTGACTTTGGACTTTCTCGGGCCCACTGAGTTCTCTTCCTGGGAGCTTGAGGTTCTCATGGACCAGAGAGCTTTCGCGGACGGGGACATCTAGATCCCCAGGACGGGGGAGGTAATTGCCTTCGAAGCTTTTGTCGAAGCGGGCTTTCGACTCCCGCTGCACCCTCTACTCCGGGACTTCCTCTGGGAGTATTAGCTCTTGCTCAACCACCTCACGCCGAACACCCTTGTCCGGATGGGGCTGTTGTAGGATCAAGGATGCCGACTAGAGGGGGTGAATAGGAGGCTTTAAAAACTTTAAATAAAAACAAATTTTGCAAAGAGAAGAACCAAATTGCAATTCAATATATAAAAAAGAAAAGATAGAGAGAATGAACACAAGATTTTTCCCGAAGTCTCGGAGACACGCCCGGTCTCCCTTAATCCTCGTTGAAGCACTCAAGTGAATTGAGTCTTGCTTCAATATCCACGAAGGATATTTCTCGCTAGTGGTTGCTCCTTGTCCACTCTGGAAAGGCGAGCACCAATGCCTTTTACAATCACGCCGAGCCTCTCCGACAATCTCCGAATAGGAGAGGTCAATGGCCACGCCACTAAACAGTCTAGGTGAGGGCGTTCACCAAGAGTAATAAGCAGCAAGGTCTGTTCTGGACCTCCAACAATCACCGAGAAACTCTAAGTATGCAAGAACGATGCGAACAGAAAACTCGGTAGATCTCAGAAACACTAGACTTGATCAACAGATCAAGATGTTGTGTAAAGAACTAAAACTCAAGAGTGTATTAGAATGTGAGGCTGCTGGATGTGTAAAACAATAGCTCAAAGCCTTTATTTATAGCCTCAAAGATCAAAAGAACCGTTGGAGCTCGAGCTGAAAATCAACAGCACAAACTGACAGTTAGTTTGGGAAACTGACAGTCAGTTTCAAACACAACGGTTGACAAAATTTATGGACAAAAAATTGCTAGCCGTTTGTGGTCATATATGGAAATTGATACCCCAAACTGATAGTCAGTATCACAAATTGACAGTCAGTTTCGACCAAAACAACGATCAGTTAAAATAGAAACTCAAATAAATTAGCTTGAAGTTGAAATGCAAACTAACAGTCAGTTTGGTTCAAAAAATTTCAGCTCAAAAAACAATCTCTCTGGACAACTGTCAGTTTACACAAACTGACATTCAAACTGACAGTCAGCATGGACAAAAACAGTTATAACTTTTGATCCAGAGATCCAATTGAAGAGTTTAATAGCTCGCTTGAAATATCATTTAAAGGGCTATATTTCTATCAACAGAAGCAAAAACCAGATCTGCATAGATCTTTCTAGAAAATACAAAATTTTCTAGAAAATTGCTAGCCGTTTGTGGTCAAAACTCTTCTATTGTCAAAAACTCAACTGAAAATCCAAATTTTTCAAAACCAAATCCAACCGAAATGAATGCAATGCAGTGACCTAGTATGTCGCGCCCCGAAGCTGGGACTACGACTACTCCCGTGGAGACCTAGCTTGCTGTAGCTAGTCCCATACATGCATACCTTTGACTTGCCAGGATAAGTCAAGCACAGGAGTATATTCACATTGCAGCAGAAAACTTACAAAATATTTAAGCAGTGTGGCCTGCTGGCCTTAATATTAATTGCATAAAAAGATTACAATACCATCGCGGCATTCAAGGTTTAGTTAAAGCAAAATAAAAACTTCTACACAGCGGATGATGGGTGTCCCTTCCACAGTAAGAAGTTGACGACAGAACAACACATCAGGGGTCTGGCGGAACTGGCTCTCCTTCATCTTGATCCAAGAAGTTCTCCACGCCTTCTTCTTGATCATAGTACGCTCCATCTTCTGGGTTGTAAGTTGCAAGGGTGAGTACTTACGTACCCACCAAGCCATAGGTAAGAGTAGATACATAAAGTAGTGTTGTTATGAACCTAGACTAGTCAAGAATTATGGATGTTTGTAAAATAATCTTTTCTTTCATGTTTCATCTCATGGCAGCACTTCTCATAATATAGCATCGCTATTCATGTTCACTAAATTATAGCAGTACCGCGACACGTCGACACACGACAGCCCACGGTAGCACCCCTTATCATGACAACACATGTCATTTGTGTAACCTTGACTTATCAAATTTTATTTAGAAAACATACTTGTGCCACACCCCGTGGATTTAATCCACTACAGCAGACTCCTATAAACCCGGGAGCTCGGAGTATTCGAATACGTTTTTAACTCTGCAGAGAGGTACCAATTTACCCGCAAGATATTCCACTTTCAAGCCCATCCTATCAATATGATTAGACCCTTCCTCACAACCATGTGTGAGTGGCAAGGTGGAGATAACAAGAACTTTTGTTATGTTTCATTCACATTTCTCCCCCGACCCTGTGGATCTGTCGCGAACCACAGTTGTGGCGGGTTGTAGCCAAACCCCCACCCCCATGCATATTCCCATTACTGGGTCAGCGTGCAAGATCACCTTCAGTGATATGTGTGGGAGCCGTACGCCGTGTAAATCGTGCATCACAACACAACTCCTGCAGGGGTTTCATGTGCGATCCGCATAAGTACTTGTTCAGGCCTGTCCCATACCAGGCTTACGGTTAGCACGTGTTTCATTCCACTAGACGCACAACACAAGGTTCTATTCCTTATATGCCAGTGACCAGACCATCCACAGACCATGCACATTCCATGCCTGCTTTCCTTTGTAGTTAAGCACCTCCAGTGCTACAGCCATCCATACCAAATTTCTGGTCACGACTAGGGGTTTTATTTCATGAATATATATAAATACATATATAATAGTTCATGGCTCACTATTTGATCTTTTCACATTTCACAGAAATTCAGTCTATGTAACACCCTAGTTTTGGGGGTGAAAAGTTTTTGCATAAAAATCCTGCATGCATGTATCTCTGTAGAGTAACCAGATCCGCTAAGCTCTAATTTCTCTCAAATCCTGAAAATCTCCAAATCTATTCTCTAGATCCAGATTGAGATCTACCCATCTAGATTTAACCTACCAGTTACCCTGAAGATAAAAGTCTTCAGGAGCCAGATCAAATTCTGACCCTAACTCCCAGTATCTAAGCCTCCTTCTGTTTTCGAAAACAGAAAATTCAGATTTACTCTAAGTACCCCAGTTTCCAGATAACTGAGTTATCTTGATTTAACCCTATCCAGATTCAAGTATCTTTTGGAATATGTTTCCAGATACATCCTCAACTTACCCCAAAAGGTTGGGAGCCAGATTGTTTCATCTAAGCACTTTTCGCAGATTAGTCCAAATTTTACTGCGAATAAGTCCTTTCTGTTTATCTGGAAGCCTAAAAAGGCTAAAATCCACAAATCAACTCCAATTCCAGAATTTCTTTAGGGAACACCTCCCAAATGATATTTGATACAGATTTCCCTTCTAATTAGACTTCAAAATCTCACTCCAATTACCAGAATTCGAAACCGACAAATCCAGATCAATTTTACCCTAACTTTACCCTATTTTCAGAAATTGGTGAAATCCCTCAAATCTTAGCATATTGCTCTAAATTTGAGCTAGATGAGTATTAATAGAAATATTATACTCAACCATGTAATCAAATCCCAAATTAATCATCTTTAAGACCAGATTTACAATTCAGTCCCAAGCCAATCAAAAATCATCACAACAAGGCCCTTGATTCGACCACGGGCTGCTGTTCACGACCAGGCCGCTCAAATCGACCAGATCTGCTTCTTCGACTTCGACCAGCCTAGTTCAATCGACCTGTTCACTGCTGTGTGCTCGTGTTGCATCGGCCTCGACCACGAGCTACTGCCTTCGACCAGAACCCCTGTTTGCGACCACTGCTGTGTTTCGATCACCACAGTCCTTAGTTTCCATCGCCTGCGACCTCAGCTCACGAGCAGGAGCACTCGACCACGACCTTGGCTTTGATCATTGCTGCTGCTGCTGTAGCTTCGTTGCCATCGATCACCAGCACTGCCACCTTCGCCGTTGCTTCGTTGCCGTGCGTGTGCATCTTGTTCGCCACCGTGGAACAGCCACGCCTCGCCAGCGTCGCCTTCATTCTCCCGCGCGCGCCCGACAAGAACAGAACAGTTGCACCACGTTGCAAGCATGCCAAAGGAAACCATCAGCTCGCCGTTGCATCAACCAGGACTGCGTGCGCCAGTCTGCAAACCAGCAGAGCCGCTGTAGCACGTCGTTTCACCGCCCGATCGCTTTTCCGTCACTTCGGTTGCTTCAATTCTCCAGGCAATCCCAGCCGTTGCAAGCTTCTAACCGTGCCTATAAAAGCCACCCCATCTCAGCTCAAAGGCACACACACCAGAATCAACTAAGTTTCTAACCTCACCATCTTCATCGCCTTTTCCGACGAAGTCGAGGAGGGGCTTCGGTGCCAAGCTTCTCCACTGCTTCCTTCTTCACTCCAGCACCCCAGTGAGCTTCTCTCATCTCTCTCGTCCTACTCAAGCATGGAATTAAGTTTAAATGTTTTCTAACGACGACAATCGCTGGTTTTTCTCCAGTAACTCCGGTGAGCAATTCAACTCGAACCAGACCTCTTCAGCTCCTAAACTTGTAATCAATTATGATCAGTGCACTCATTTAAGCATCCTTAAGCAACCAGAAATGAAGATCTTGATAAAATTTGGAAAACCCCAAATTCACACCTTGCATGTGAACTGGAACTTGCTGTTAAGCTTCTATAGTGTTTCCCCAGCTAATCTAACTCCACACCTAGATTTCTTATGGCCCAGAGACCATCCTCAAGCAAGGAATCGAGTTCTTTTGCCCTAAACTAGAAATGCCCAAATTTGCATCTTCTTCTCCAGCGCCGTCGCCGGACGTTGATCTCAGACGATCCAGCTCTAGCCACCTTGCCATTTAGATGTTTCCCACCCTCCTGAGTATTTTTGTCTACGAGCTCAACTTCTGATTCGGCCTAGAACAGAAGTTATAGCTATGTCCTAGTTACTGTACTGGTTATATTGCATGTACTCCAGATCAGCAAGTTTCTTCACCAATTTTCACCACCTTCTGGCCATCTCCTGCCCAAGAACCTGTAGAATAAATTGTTCCTGTTGCAAATGCCTAACTACCAGACAAAGTGGTGCATCATTTGGAGTCCTGAATCAAAAGATATGGCTAACCCTAGTTTCTGGCCATGTCAACCCTATGCCAGGCTGTGTCAGCCAGTGGCATTAGCCCTGTTCACCCACCTCTGGTCATGTAAAACAGAAACTACTTTGTCAAATAGTTGCCTCACTACCTTGTGCACCATATGATTGAATCAAAACCTATTTTGGCCACTGGGAACTGTTCAAACTCTGTCAATGCCATTCCTGGGCATTGTCAGCCTTGTCAGCCTATGCCAGCCAGTGGCATTGAGCCTTTTCACCCAATTCCAGCCATGAACTTTGAAAATAACTTTGTCCCTTAGACTCCTGGCGTTGTGATCTACATTTTCCCTTACTGTAACAACTTGAGTTGAGCCCTCTATCATCCATCGACCTTATGTCGATGTCTTGAACCGAATGTCAACCTAAAGACGTTCGTTGTTTTTGGGTGAACCAGTCATGACCTTAATATCACTCTGATATTTTGGAACCTTGTAAACCCTAACAACTAATCTTAACCCTGGTTTCCATAGTTTAACTCTAATCGCTTCCAAATCTTGTATCACCAAAGTGTTTTCACCTTGCATTATTGCGTGTAGTGGATTAGTAAGAATAGGATTGATTGTAATGCCTGTTTGCTTGTTTGATCTTGTTCAGAGCAAGAGCCCGAGGTTGAAGATCTTGTCACCGAACCGTCATCAACTACTGATACTTACGACGCGGAAGGTAAGTCATACTTTGATCATATTGAACCTATATTTTATGAATTGCTATGCTATTCCATGAGTAGATATCTCATCAATATTGCATGTGCTGAGATCAATGATATTATGGCAGTGTAGATTGAATACTTGAGAAATGTGAATTTGTTAAGATAGCAAGCCATGAACTAATAAATATACATATATATATATATATATATATATATATATATATATATATATATATACATTTATATTCATGAAATAAAACCCCTAGCTGTGAGCAGTATTTTGGTATGGGATGGTGGTAGCACTGGAGGTGCTTAACTGCAAAGGATGTGCAGGCACTGAAGGTGCATGGTTTGTGGTATGATATGGTCACTGGCATATAAGGACTAGAACCTTGTGTTGTGCGTCTAGTGGCATGAAAAATGTACCAACCACTTACCTGGTATGGGACAGGCACAATCTAGTAGCTTTCTTAGTATTAGTAGTTCCCTGCATGGCTTGTCGGTCCGGTTTCTCGCGTGGAAACTGGTGGGACGCAGTTCATCCATGAGTGATGTGAGATCAGAAAAATTATGAGAGGATAAGGTGAAAAGAAGGAAGTCGCCCTACGCCAGATTAAGTCGTGCACGACTGTAATCAAGAAAGGCTATGTGTCTTGCAGGGACATAGGCCAAGGCTAGGAAGTAAGGCAGTGGGGAGGACCCACAACGGTACTTGGGACTGGATTGTCCATTTACCGGGCAGGGATACTGTTAATACTAGACTGCGAAAGTATTGTGTGAGCTCGGCCTTGTCACATGCGTATAAGTCGCATGAAGCTGGCCCGACTTGAAAGTCGAGTGAGGAAGTGGATTTAAAAAGAGGTACACCTCTGCAGAGTTAAAAATGTATTTGAATACTTCGTGCTCCCTAGTTTTAGGAGTATGCCGCGGTGGATTAAATCCACGGGGTGTGACACAAGTATTGTTTTATAAACTAAAATTTGTTAGTTCAAGATTACCCAAGTGGCATGTGTTGTCACAATAAGGGGCATTGCCGTGGACTGTCATGTGTTGACGTGTCGCGGTAATACCATAATATAGAGAACATGTGATAGCTAAGAGCCATGTGGATTTTGCCTTAAGCATATGATAACTAAGAGGCATGTGGATTTTGCCCTAAGTATATGAAATACTGTCATGAGTATAAGATTGAAAAGCTTGAAGAAAAGTAATGTGATATGAGGATATATCGCCTTAGATATGGGATATATATATTGCCTTCGGTATGATTTATATACTGCCATGAGTATGATCAGAAGTTGAATAATGAATGAGAAGGAAATGTATTTTGAAAAACCCTTCACTCTTTCCTCCAATAGCATAGGTTCATGTCATTTATACTATATGTATCTCTACCTCCCATATGACTTGCGGAGTACGTAAGTACTCACCCTTGCAACAACTCATCAATAGATGGAGCGTTCTACGACCTTGGTGATTATCCTGAAGATGCTGCAGATCCAGAAGAAGACGAGCAGTTTCCTCCTATGCCCTGATGTGGTGCTGTCTTGCTGTCAACCTCTGTTTCCTGTGGATTGCTTTTGGCCCTAGCTTCCGCCGACTAGATGTTTTATTTTGTTGTACCTTTGTGCCTTGTAAGGCACTGTACCCCGTACTGTACTAAGGCCTGATGGCCATACAATTATGACTACTGTAATATTTTGCTGCTTCAATGTATTCCTGTGATTGACTCATCCTGGGAAGTCAAGTGGTTTATAGGACTAGCTGACCGAGCTGGGCTCCTCACAGGTGATGTCACAGTCGTGGCAGACACGACAGTCTAGTACTGCCAATTCTTAATTCAACCATTCTTTCACATGCAGTATTACTTATATTCAAGGTCATATCATAGTAATTCATAAAATATGGGTTCAAGATGATCAAGACTATGACTTGCCTTCCGCGTCGTAAGAGACAGCAGTTGATGTCGGTTCAGCAGTGAAGTCCTCGAACTCTAGCTTCGACTTTAAGCAAAGATCAAACAAGCAACCAAGAATCACAACCTTTTCAATACATTATTATACTACATGCAATGATGCAAAGATGAAATGTCTCGATGATTCTGAAATGATTGGATTTAGAAGTTGATTAGGGCTAACTCCTAGAATTAGGGCTGAAGATGAGTGCTAGGGACTTTTAGGGTTTCAGGGTAAGGAAATAACATTAAGTCCGTAGCTGGTTTTCCCAAAATTGACGAACGTCTTTAGGTTGACATTCGGTTCAAGGCATCGACAAAGGGTCAATGGTTGATAGAGGGCTCAAATCAAGTTGTGATAAAGAAGAAATTGTAGATCACAACATAAGGAGTCTAAGGGACAAAGTCATGCTCAGAATGCACATCTGGAAGGAAGAGAAAAGGGTTAATGCCACTGGCTGGCATAGCCTGGCATTGGACTGACATGTCCAAAAATTAGGGCTTTCCATAACTTTTGATCTAGTGCTCCAATTGATGCACTACTTTGTCTGGGAGGTAGGACTGAGTAACAGGAACAAATTACTCAACAGGATCTAGGGCAGGAAAAGGCCGGAAAGTGATGAAAACCGGAGATGAACTCGTGGCTGAAGTTTCAAATCACAGCACTGGACAGGAATTAGGGCATAGCTATAACGTCTTATTTAGAAAGAATTGGAAGTCGAGCTACTAGACAAAAGTACTCACGAGGTCGAGATGCATCTAAGGGACAAGGTGGTTGAAGCTGGATCGGCCGGGGATAGATTTCCGGTGGTTGGCGCCGGAGAAGATGACATAGGATTTGGGGATTTTCATTATACACGATTTGAACTCAATTCCTTGCTCAGGGAGTATCTAAGAGGTATAAGGAAGCTATTGGCACTATTAGATTGGCCGGAGCATCACCGGAGAAGCCTGGCGACGATCGCCGACGACTGGTGAGGCTCGAATTTGGGGGTTGCTTCGATTCAAGCTAAATTTTGAAATCTGGCTTCACGGGCTTGCTAAGTAATGCTCACTGATCATTTTACTCTACTGGATCGAAGGCTAATTCGGATTAAGTTGAGTTGTGTAGCTGAAATAGGGCATTTTCGAAATTCGGCAATTGCCGGCGATCATCGGCGATAAGATGCATAATAACTCAATTCAAAGCTATAGCACGATGAGGGAGATGGGAGAACCTTGCTGGTGGCTTCAATTTGGGAATTGATACAATGGGTGAAGTTAGCACCGTGAGCCTCCGTGCTGGACTCACCGGAGAAGAAGACGACAGCAGGGAAGAAGTACAGTTTAATTGCTTGAGGGCTTTGGAGAGCACTGCTAAAGATGAAGAAGCTGCTCTGGGGTTGCTATTTATAGGCAAAGCAAACGAAGCAAAGCTCACTGCTTGGAGGTTAAGAAGCTTGCGCCGGTGAAGTCTTCAGGTTGAAGCAACGGCGAGCAACGAAGCTCCTCTCTGGCTTGCAGCTGCTGGTGAGCTAGATAGAGACTGCCACGACAAAGACTGAGGTGTAGACACATGAATCCAAGCAAACTCTGGTGAACACGAGTACTGCGAAGGTCGATGGCGACGATCACGATGACGAGGCACTCCTGGTCGCGGTCGCAAAGGCACTGATCAAAGCAAACACTGCGAGCTGTGGTCGCAGTCGAAAGGGAGTACTGTGCACTGCTGGCCGAGGTGGAAGAGGAGTTCTGGTCGTGAACAGTGGCTGTGGTCGAGCCAGGGACTAAATTGCAAGATTCTTTGTTTGCAACTTGGACTAATTTGTAATTTTTGATTTAGAGATAGTTGATTTGCAATCTGATTTCACAGATGAGTATAACCTTATACCTTATACTCATCCAGTAAGAAATTTGGTAAAATCTGGCATGATTTGATGATTTTCGATGTAAACTGAAAATAGGGTACTTTAGGGTAAATTAAGATCTTAGTTTTGATTGATTTCGAATTCTGGCCTTTAGGATGTGATTTTGGAATCTGGACAGAAGGGAAAATTGTATCAAATAGCATTTAGAAAAGATTTGCTGAAGAAATTCTAAATTTGGAGTTAATCTGAAGATTTTAACCTTTTTGGGTTTCTAGATATCAGATAAAGGACAAATATGCGATATAATTTGGACTAATATGTGAAAAAGGCTTAGATAATATAATTTGGCTGCCAACTTCCTGGATTAAGGTATTGACATACCCATGATCATAGTCCAAGAGTAATCTGGTCTGAATTAGATTAAGGTTTAACTAAATCTGAGTTTAGAGTAACTGATAAATCATATCTGAGAAATCTGATCTTGATTTAGGTCTACAGGATAGATTTTTAGATTTTAGGGCTCAAGATAGATTAGGGTTGAACTGATCTTGCTACTGCTACAGAGATACATGCATGCATGATGTTCATGAAAAAGGAAGTTTTTACCACTAAACTCAGGGTGTTACAGATCTACCCTCCTTAAAGAAATCTCGCCCCGAGATTTACCTAAGACAAGAAAGGATAAGGGTAGGTTTACTGAAGATCTTCTTCTTTCTCCTTAGTATGACTGTTTCTTACAGGTTGTAAACCTTCCTGCTTAAGGCATCTGCTACTACATTAGCCCCTCCTGGATGGTACTGGATGCTAAGGTCATAATGTTTGATCAACTCTAACCATCGTCGTTGACGCATGTTGAGCTCTGTCTGAGTGAAAATATACTTGAGACTCTTATGATCTGTAAAAATCTTACATTTATTTCCAATGAGGTAGTGTCGCCATATCTTCAAAGCATGTACTACTGCTACTAATTCTAAGTCATGGGTAGGATAGTTTTCCTCATGTGGCCTCAATTGGCGTGAAGCGTATGCTACTACCCGACCTTGTTGCATGAACACACAGCCTATTCCTTGCTTCGAAGCATCACAATAAACTATAAAATCTTCTTTGCTATCTGGCAAGGTAAGGACTGGTATTGTTGTCAATTTCTGTTTCAACTTCTGAAAACTTTCTTCGCACTTAGTGGTCCATTTAAATGCAATATCCTTCTTTAGTAGGTTAGTAAGAGGTTTAGCAATCTGGGAAAATTCTTCTATGAATCTTCTGTAGTAACCTGCCAGTCCTAAGAAACTTCTGATTTCTGCAATTGAGGTGGGCCGTTTCCATTCCTTGATAGCAGAAATTTTTGCTGGATCCACCGAAATTCCTTCTACTGTCAACACATGTCCAAGAAATGCAATCCTTGACATCCAAAACTCACATTTATCAAACTTGGCATAGAATTGCCTTTCTCATAGCCTTTCCAGGACTAGATGTAGATGTTGCTCATGCTCTTCTGTGCTCCTGGAATATATCAGAATGTCATCTATGAATACTATGACAAACTTGTCAAGGAAATCCATAAATGTGATATTCATGACATTCATGAAGGCTACTGGGGCATTGGTTAATCCAAATGGTACCACTGTAAATTCATACATCCCGTATCTGGTAGTGAAAGCAGTCTTCGATATATCTTCCTTCTTGATCTTCAGATGATGGTATCCAGACTTCAAGTCTATCTTGGAGAATACTTTGGCTCCTCGAAGTTGATCGAACAAATCATCAATTCTTGGCAATGGATACTTGTTCTTTATGGTAACTTCATTTAGAGCTCGATAATCTACACACATTCGTAACATTCTGTCCTTCTTCCTTACAAATAATACCGGGGCTCCCCATGGTGAAGTACTGGGTCTGATGAATCCTTTATTTTCCAAGTCTTCCAATTGACTCTTGAGCTCTTCTAATTCAGAAACTGACATCCGGTAGGGTCGCTTTGCTATGGGCGCTGCTCCTGGTTTAAGCTCAATAGAGAACTCTATGTCTCTATCGGGTGGCATTCCTGGAAGTTCTTCTGGAAATACATCGGAGTATAGCTGTACTATAGGTACTTGTTCCAGGCATATCTTCTGCAGTGTTTGAACAGATCCTAGCGGTTCCTTGGTTGACAATCTTTCCGCATAGAATAAAACTTTTTTCCCTTGACTACCGACAAGGCTTAGGGTTTTCTCTTCACAGTCTACTAGGCCTTTATGTTGGGACAACCAATCCATGCCCAATATAATATCTAGACCTTGCAGTTCTAGAACTAGCAGATTTGCCTCGAATTCTACCCCTTCTATACTGAAGGTTATATTTGGGCAGGTTGAGTAGACAAATAGTCTAGCTCCTAGAGTTTGTATAATCATGGGGTACTCTAATGGTGCTATATGCATTTCAATTTCAGATGCAAATGCTTTTGACATAAAGGAATTTGTAGCACCAGGATCAAACAATATTAAGGCAGATGCCGATTGAATCAGAAATCTACCTAGAATAATGTCGATGGTGTTTCCCGCTTCTTGGATGGAAGTGTAGTTTAGCTTTCCTCCTGGAGTTGCCATTGGTGTTCTACCTCTTCCTCATCCTCGATTGGCCATGCTTCCTCCTCTTCCTGGTGGAGTTCCTCTAAACTTCTGTGGTGGTAACACTGGTACTCTGGGTGCTTCTGGCTGTGTTCCTGCCTGTGTCCTGGCGATAGGTGATGGAAGTCGAATCCAAGGAAAAATGTCTCTACGATGTCCACGCTGCCCGCAGTGGAAACAATGAATGTTCATGTGAGGGCAGTCCATTTGGAGATGGTTTCCTCTGCTTCTGGTAGTCATGGCTCCTCTTCTTTGTATGTTTCCCTTGGGGTTCTGCAGTGGTGATGTTCTAGGTGCTATTGACTGCATCCCTGCCTGAGGTTTGGCTATGGAACTAGGGAGTTGAATCCAGGGACAGAATTCTTTGCGATGCCCACGCTGTTCGCAATGAAAACATTGGACACTCGCGTGAGGACAGTTCTTCTAAAGGTGGTTTCCTTTGCAGTTGGGGCATAACATTGTTATTGGTCTGGGTGTCTGGTATGATGGTTGAAAATTAGAGGCGGTAGGGACTCTTCTTCTAATTGGGTTTAGTTGTGGTCGCACTTGTTGAGGCATTTTTCTCTTCCGACCCTCTCCCTCTATATTTTCCTTCTCTATAGACTGAAAGCTTTCCTGCAAACTGGGTTGCTTATTCTGGGGAGAATTGGAGCTCTGAGATCCTTGTTGAAACAAAGGGTCTCTCGTCATAGTATCTTCTTCCAAAGGAGTCTGTTCTCTACCTTCTCTGCCGCTTCGGGATCTCCTTCTTGTATCAACCATGATGGCTCTAAAAAGGGTTCAGACCGATCTAACTAACTAGGACCAACTAAGACAGCAGTGCAGAAAATAATGCAAACTACTTTAATGCATGAAATACTTAGGCTACTAGCCATAATACACAAGTTAACCATTGCATAAGTAATAGCGAATCACAAAGCTATCAAGAGCATCTGCCAGCTCTGTCTATACCACCCCCAGCAAAACAAAACACGCTTTTGCTATCTTACTGATTCTTTTTAGAACACCAACAAGATTTTGAAATAAAGATTTTTAGGAGCTACAAAGCTCATTATTTTTCTCAAAATAAAATTTTCAACAAATAGTTTCTAAATAAATTACGTCTCCTTGACGTAGCCAATTTCTAAAGGTGTCGTCCTACAGTCAAGTTCTCATGCTGCTCTGATACCAACTTTTTGTCGCGACCCGAAGCTGGGACTACGACTACTCCCGTGGAGACCTAGCTTGCTGTAGCTAGTCCCATACATGCATACCTTTGACTTCCCAGGAAAAGTCAAGCACAGGAGTATATTCACATTGCAGCAAAAAACTTACAAAATATTTAAGCTGTGTGGCCTGCTGGCCTTAATATTACATAAAAAGATTACAATACCATCATGGCATTCAAGGTTTAGTTAAAGAAAAATAAAAACTTCTACACAGCGGATGATGTGTGTCCCTTCCACAGTAAGAAGTTGACAGCAGAACAACACACAGGGGTCTGGCGGAACTGGCTCTCCTTCATCTTTGTTGGGGGAAATCTCCGCGGGACTAAGTCCAGGTAAGTTGCGTCACACTCGCCCGGGGACGTGGCCTCCGGCGCCTGCCCCGGGCGCCGCCATTTGCCCGGGGACCAGGCCCCCGGTGGCTGCCCCGGGCGCCACCTTTTGGCTCCCGGGACCTGGCCTCCGGCGCTGGTCCCGGGCGCCGCCATTTGCCCGGCGACGTGGCCTCCGGTGCCTGCCCCGGGCGCCGCCTTTTGGCTCCCGGGACCTGCCCTCCGTCGCCGGTCCCGGGTGCCACCATTTGCCCGGGGACGTGGCCTCCGGTGCCTGCCCCGGGCGCCGCCTTTTGACTCCCGGGACCTGGCCTCCGGCGTCGGTCCCGGGCGCCGCCATTTGCCCGGGGACATGGCCTCCGGTGCCTGCCCCGAGCGCCGCCTTTTGGCTCCTGGGACCTGGCCTCCGGCGCCGATCCCGGGTGCCGCCATTTGCCCGGGGATCTGGCCTCCGGTGGCTGCCCCGGGCGCCGCCTTTTGATTCCCGGGACATGGCCTCCGGTGCCGGTCCCGGGAGCCACCTTTGGCCCGGGGACCTGGCCTCCGGTGCGTGTCCCGGGCCTCGTTGTCCTTCTAAAGGTAAAGTCTCTGGTTGTTGGTCATGTGCAAGTCACGCAAGGAGCGCCTCGGGAATCAGCGACCACCTGTCAAGCATCCATGGCGTTTGACCGGGAGAAGGACGTTGCTACCCCTCAATCCGACGATGGCTTCCGGGGTAGATAGGTCTTTTTGCTTCTTTTTGGGGCTATAAATAGCCCTTGTACCCCTCAGTTGTAAGCAAGTGATTCATTTATTGGAATAGCCAAAACTCACATGTGTGCCCTGGAAGCCTATCCCCCGGAGAGAACCTCCCCAGCCGACTCCGGTCGGGAGCACGCCGAGAGGACTAGGGCCCCCACCGGGACCCGAACCTATATAAATCATCGTGTCAATTCTTGTGTTTGTCCGGCGGGGGAGGACCAGTCACCCGGTCAGCCCGCGTCGCGTTCTCTTCGCTAGGATCATTCACAAAACCTGCCGAGGTATTCCCAATACCACGACAGTTGGCGCCGTCCGTGGGGACTCATGACAAGACGCCATGGCTCCCCCAAGAACAAGGGCTCACACCTTTCCCGGTGACGCCGGTCTCGAAGACCCAGCGTCGCCCGTCCGGGACACGGCTGTCCCAGCGCTTCCGCCCGGAGGCGGCCAGACCCAGGTACCGCCTCCCACCTTCTCTCTTAACTTAGGTGCTTCTACCTCCAGGTCACTCCCGGTGACCGTGGGGACCTCGGCCGGGACCAGTCTCCCCCCGACGGCTCCCCCGGCTCCCCGGGACGCCCTGCTTGAGGCTTTACTGGAGGGCCAGCTCCGCGCCCAGCGCTCTATGGACGAGCTGCTTAGCGTGTTGGCGCGGCCTCCGGCCCCCACATTTGCGCCGCACCCATACCCGGGGGCTATGCCCCCGTTTATGGGTCACCCGGCGGCCCCTCTAGTCTCCGGAGGTTTGGCCGGCCCGTATGACCCCGCCGGGGGATTCCCTCCCCTTGCGGGCTATACCTCCGGACCCTTGGCGGCACCCGGGCCAGTCCCGGTGCCGGGGGGCTACTTCCTGCCTGGGCCCTTCGTGGCACCTGGGGGATACTCCGTTCTGGGCCCATTCCCGGGGCCGGCGGCCCATTACGTGCCGGGGGTTTTCCCTACGCCGGGAGCCAGTCCCGCCCTGCGCGTCACGTTTATCGCACCGGGGGCGGTCGACAGAGCAGCTCCCGTGCCTCAGCGGACTTCCCCCCGCATCGGCTCCCCGGCTCCGGACGCCACCCCGGGGGCTCCCCCGACGCCGGTTCCGGATATTACAGGGGCTTCCCCCTTTCGGGTTCCAGTCGTTGCCACGGGGGCTCCCTCCACTTCGGTTCCAGACGTCGCCGTGGGCGCCCCCTCCCTGGTTTCGTAAAATACAGGGGCTTCCCCCTTTCCGGTTCCGGGGGTCTTCGCAGGGGTTCCCCCCAGCCGGCCCCGGTAGCTTCCGGGTCGGTAGCTACAGTGCATGAGATCCCTCCCCCCTCGGGGCTGCCCACGAGGGTGCCCCGTCGGACCAGGAGGTCGAGCGAATGCATACGACCAAGTGTGGGGAAGAACTTCCCCCTGGGTCATGGGCGCGGGGAGCCTCGCTCTCGCACCAGTCGGGGGAAGAGCCCCGCCTAGGAGCCAACCTCTCCGGGGGAGAGCCCGGACGTCCGGGAACTCAGCCCCGGTCCAGAAGAAAAACGTCGCCACCGCCACTCTGGCGATAGGGCCACAGTACCTCCCCCGTCAAAGAGGACAGCGACCGGGACTCTCCCCGGTAAGTGCAGGGGGCTAATCAGCCCCTATGCCGCAGACTTCGCAGCATTCGGTGGCCGCGGCCCTATCGCCCGCCGCACATCGAACACTATAACGGTGAGGCCGATCTTTACGAATTTGTACAGGTATACTCCACAGCCATCTCAGCGTCCGGGGGGGACGAGACGGTATAGTGCAACGTCTTCCCCCTCTACCTCACCGGCATAGCCCGCTCCTGGTTCTACAACCTGAAGGCCGGTTCCACAAGTCTTTCACGCAGCTCAAGCGGGAGTTCTGCGTGAACTTCCAGGGGAACTACGTGCGTCCCCCACTCTACGGTCATCGAAGCCTGCAAAAGCGGGATCCTCCCGGGGGAGCTCCACCGAAGGCTCTCCCGAAGCTGCCCCTCCTCTGCCGACGAGCTCTTCAATGTACTCAAAAAGTACGCTCGGGCGGAGGAAGACGACATCTGGAAGAAGACCCAGGGGGCTCCCGCCCCCGCCGATCGGGGGGCCAGGGATCCCCTCAAGCGCCCCAGACAGGGGGGGCGTAACGAGTCAAGGCCTCGGGACACCTTTGTCCTCGAGGGCGGAGGCAGCTCGCGCGACCCCCCGAGGGGCAACCGGCCCTTTCCCAAGCCGAAAGGCCATGGGGGAGGACAATCCTCGCGTGGCCGGGAGGGCCCCGCGGGGAGAAGCCGGGAAGGACCGTGGTGCAACTTCCACCGGTCCAGTACCCACGCTACCCGAGATTTCCACCAGCTACTGCAACACTTCGCGGCGTTCCTCGATCAGCACGGGCAGGGGGGGACTCCGGCCTCCTTGCCCCCTCGGCCTGCTGTTCCGGCCTTCCCGCTCCCGCGGGGGGTCCGCAGGGGCAAGCGCAGGAGGGGGAGCCTTCAGAAGCTCTCCGCTTCCAAACTTCTCAGCGCCGCATCAACGTCATCGTGGGAGGGTCCGCCTCCGGGCGGGATTCTAAGCGCCAGCATAAGGAGTACGCACGCGAAGCCAAGGTTGTGGGGGTGCTACACGCGTCCCCGCCACCCAAGTGGTCCGACGTCCCCCTCACCTTCATGGCGGAACACGCGCGGGGGGTTCGCTTCCCCCACGATGACGCGCTCATTGTCTCCGCGACCATCTACAACTGCCACCTGGCCCGCATCCTCGTGGACGGCGGGAGCTCCGCCGACGTCCTATTCCTGAAGGCCTTCAAAGAGATGCAGGTGGATGAGAAGCTCCTGCAGCCCGCGGCAGGGCCCCTGCAAGGGTTCGTCCCGGGGAAGGGGATTCACCCCGTGGGCAAGGTAGACATCGCTATGACGTTCGGCACCCCGGGGAACTACCGGACCGAACTGGTCCGCTTCGATGTAGTGGACCTCCCCTCCTCCTCCAACGCGATAATGGGGAGGACCACAATCAACCTGCTGGGGGCTGCCACCCATCAAAACTACCTCTGCATGAAGATCCCCGGGCCGCATGGCGTGATCAGCGTCCGGGGAGACCAAGACATGGCCCGTGCTCTGTACGAGTGCGCTGCCGCCACAATCGGAAGCGTCAACCTCATAAAGACGGCCGGGGGGGAGGCCTCTCCCCCGGATCCAGACGTCGCTGCGCCACCGCCCGGGAGGTCCCTCCTCAAGCCGCGTCCGGAAGGGCGCCTCTGGAAGGTCCTGCTGTCCCCGGGCAACGAAGACAAAACCGTCCGGATCGGGGCGGAGCTCCCCGAGGAGCATGCAGCGCAACTTGCTGCTTTTCTGCGCAAAAACTCCGATGTTTTTGCGTGGAAGCCTTCGGACATGCGGGGCGTCGCCCGGGAGGTCATTGAGCACAAGCTCACAGTGGCCCCCGGTCACCCCCTGATCAAACAAAAGCTGCAGAAACTCTCCCTTTTGCCCCAAGAGGCAATCAAGGTGGAGATCACCCGGCTCTGAGAGGCAGGGTTCATTCGGGAGGTCCTGCACCCCGAGTGGCTCGCGAACCCCGTCCTCGTGAAGAAATCAACCGGCAAGTGGCGGATGTGCGTGGACTTCACCGACCTTAACCGCGCCTGCCCCAAAGACAACTTCCCGCTCCCGCGGATTGATCAGCTCGTCGACTCCACCGCGGGGTGCGAGCTGATGAGCTTCCTAGACGCCTACTCGGGCTACCATCAAGTCCGGATGGCGGAAGGGGACGAGGAAAAGACAAGTTTCATAACTCCCCTCGGAACCTTCTACTACGTCCATATGCCCTTTGGGCTCAAGAACGCGGGAGCGACTTTCCAGCGCCTCATGACGCTGGTCTTCGAAGATCAAGTCGGCCGCAACGTCGAAGTCTACGTAGACGACGCGGTCATCAAAAGCCCCCGCGCAGCCTCCCACATCGACGACCTGGCGGAGACCTTCCGCAACCTCCGCGCGTTTGGGCTCAAGCTCAACCCGGAGAAGTGCGCGTTCGGCGTGCTCGGGGGGAAGCTCCTGGGTTTCCTCTTGTCCCAGTGGGGCATAGATGCAAATCTCGAAAAGATCCGGGCATTCCTGGACATGCCCCCGCCGCGCTCCGTCAAGGACGTCCAGCGGCTCTCCGGCCGCCTAGCCGCACTCAGCCGCTTCGTCTCGCGGTTGGGGGAGCGAGGGCTCCAGTTCTTCAAGATCCTCCGGGGGCTCGAGGGGTTCCGTTGGACTCCCGAGGCCCAGGAGGCCTTCGACGACCTCAAGAAGTACCTCACGAGCCCTCCAATGCCCGTGAGTCTGTCTCCAGAAGAGCCCTTGCTCCTCTACCTTGCCGCGACCCCGGTCGCCGTCAGCGCGGTGTTGGTGAAGGAGCAAGGGGCGCAGTAGCGTCCCGTGTACTACGTCAATGAGGCCCTCCAAGGGGCCAAAACTCGGTACACGGAGATGGAGAAGATCTGCTACGCTCTCCTAATGGCGACCCGGAAGCTTTGCCACTACTTCCTGGGACACCCCATCACTGTCCCGTCGTCCCTCCCCCTGGGGGAGGTACTGCGGAACAAAGAAGCCACTGGCCGGATTGGGAAGTGGGGGGCCGAACTCGCCCCCTTCTCCCTGTCCCTCACAGGCCGCTCTGCCATCAAGTCACAGGTCCTCACCGACTTTGTCGCAGAGTGGACTCCTGCCTCCGGGTCCGGGGACGAAGACCTCCCTGTGCCGCCCCGACGCAGTGACCACTGGACCCTCATGTTCGATGGGTCGCTGTGTCTCACCGGGGCTGGGGCTTGTAACACCCTAGTTTTGGGGGTGAAAAGTTTTGCATGAAAATCCTGCATGCATGTATCCCTGTAGTAGTAGCCAGATCAGCTGAACTCTAATCTCTCCCAAACCCTAAAAATCTCCAAATCTATTCCCTAGATCCATATCAAGATCTGACCATCCAGATTTAACCTACCAGTTACCCTGAAGATAAAAGTCTTCAGGAGCCAGATCAAATTCTGACCCTAACTCTCAGTACCTAAGCCTCTCTCTGTTTTCGAAAACAGGAAAACTCAGATTTACCCTAAGTACCCCAGTTTCCAGATAATTGAGTTATCTTGATTTAACCTTATCCAGACTCAAGTAACCCCTGGAATATGTTCCTAGGTTCATCCTCAACTCACTCCAAAAAGTTGGGAGCCAGATTAATTCATCTAAACACTTTTCGCAGTTTAGTCCAAATATTACTGCGAATAGGTCCTTTTCTGTTTACCTGGAAGCCTTAAAAGGCTAAAATCTGCAAATCAATTCCAACTCCAGAATTTCTTCAGGGAACACCTCCCAAATGTTATTTGATACAAATTTCCCTTCTGTCCAGACTTCAAAATCTCTCTCCAATCACCAGAATTAGAGATCGACAAAATCAAGACCTATTGTACCCTAATTTTACCCTATTTTCGAAAATAGGTGAAATCCCTCAAACCTTATCAAACTTTCTCCAAATTTGAGCTAAATGAGTACTAATAGAAATGTTATACTCAGCCATGAAATCAATCCTCAAATTAACCATCTCTAAGACAGAAATTGCAAATCAGTCCAGATTTCAAATAAGAATCCTTGCAATTGGTCCCTGGTTCGACCAGAGACACTGTGCGCGACCAGCAGCTGTGCACGACCGCGACCACCGCGCTGCCACGCCAGGAACTTCGTCGCCGGTGAAGCCCCGTGGTCGCCACCCCTGCCACCGCGTTCCTGCCACGTGTGCGCACGTCGTTCGCCACCGTGGAGCCACCGCGGCCGCACCAGCATCTCCTCTTACCTCCCTCATCATACTCGAGCATGTAATTGACTTCAAACCTCTCCAGTCGCCGGCAATTTCCGTTTCTCTCCAGCAACTCCGGCGAGCAATTAATCCTTAACCAAGTCAAATTAGCTCTCGAGCCTGTAATCAAACATGATCAGTGGACTGATTAGAACACGTCTAAGCAACCAGAATCGAAGAATTTGCTAAAATATGAAAATCCCCAACTTTGCACCTTGCATGTGAACTGGAGCTCGCTGTTAAGCTTCTCTGGTGTTTCCCCAGCCAATCTAGCTTCACACCTAGCTTACTTATGCCCCAGAGACCATCCTCAAGCAAGGAATTAAGTTTATTTGCCCTAGAACAGAAATGCCCAAATTTTGTGTCTTCTCCCCTAGCTCCGGTCGCCGGATTTTGTTCCCGGCCGTTTCAACCCCAGCCACCTTGTCTAGTAGATGTGCCTCGACCCCAGGAGTATTTTTGCCTTCTAGCTCGACACCTGGATCGGCCCAGATGAAGAGATATCACCATGCCAAGGTTTTGTCCAGAAACTGTTGAGAACAGCTCGGCCACCGTGTTCTTCGCCGATTTTCATCACTTTCCGGCCATCTCCTGCCCTAGATCCTATTGAGACATTTGTTCCTGTTACAAAGGCCTAACCACCAGACAAAGTGGTGCATCATTTGGAGCCCTGAGTCAAAAGATATGGCTAACCCTAGCTTCTGGCCGTGTCAAGACTGTGCCAGGCTATGTCAGCCAGTGGCATTAGCCCTGTTCACCCACCTCTGGTCATGTAAAACAGAAATTACTTTGTCAAATAGCTGCCTCACTACCTTGTGCACCATATGCTTGAATCAAAACCTACTTTGGCCACTGGAAACTGTTCAAACCATGTCAATGCCATTCTAGAGCACTGTCAGCCTATGTCAGCCAGTGGCATTGAGCCTTTTCACCCACTTCCAGCCATGAACTTTGAAAATAACTTTGTCCCTTAGACTCCTGATGTTGTGATCTACACTTTTCTCTACTGTCACAACTTGAGTTGAGCCCTCTATCACCCATCAACCTTATGTCGATGCCTTGAACCGAATGCCAACCTAAAGACATTCGCTGTTTTTGGGCGAACCAGTCACCACCTTGATATTACCCTGATATTTTGGAACCTTGTAAACCTTAACAACTAATTTTAACCCTGGTTTCCATAGTTAAACTCAAATCGCTTTCAAACCTTGTATCACCAGAGTATTTTCTCCTTGCATCTTTGCATGTAGTAGATTAGTAAGAATAGAATTGATTGTAATGCCTGTTTGCTTGTTTGATCTTGTTCAGAGCAAGAGTCCGGGGTTGAAGATCTTGTCGCTGAACCGTCATCAACTGCTGATACTTACGACGCGGAAGGCAAGTCATACTTTGATCATATTGAAACCCATATTTTATGAATTGCTATGCTATTCCATGAGTAGATATCTCGTTAATATTGCATGTGTTGAGATCAATGATATCATGGCAGTGGTAGATTGAATACTTGAGAAATGTGAACTTGATAAGATAGCAAGCCACGAACTAATAAAAGTATAAACATGTACATTTATATTCATGAAATAGAACCCCTAGCCGTGACCAGTATTTTGGTATGGAATGGTGGTAGCACTGGAGGTGCTTGGCTGCACTGAATGTGCAGGCACTGAAGGTGCATGGTTTGTGGTATGATCTGGTCACTGGCATGTAAGGACTAGAACCTTGTGTTATGCATCTAGTGGCATGAAAAACGTACCAACCACTTACCTGGTATGGGACAGGCGCAACCTAGTAGCTTTCTTAGTATTATCAGTTCCCTGCATGGCTTGTCGATCCGGTTTCTCGCGTGGAAACTGGTGGGACGCAGTTCGTCCATGAGTGATGTGAGATCAGAAAAATTATGAGAGGATAAGGTGTAAAGAAGGAAGACGCCCTACGCCAGATTAAGTCGTGCGCGACTGTAATCAAAAGAGGTCATGTGTCTTGCGGGAACATAGACCCAGCCTAGGAAGTAAGGCAGTGGGGAGGACCCACAACGGTACTTGGGACTGGATTGTCCATTTACCGGGCAGGGATACTGTTAATACTAGACTGCAAAAACGTTGTGTGATCTCGGCCTTGTCACATGCGTATAAGTCGCATGGAGTTGGCCCGACTTGGAAGTCGAGTGAAAAAGTGGATTCAAAAAGAGGTAATCTCTGCAGAGTTTAAAAATGTATTCGAATACTTCGTGCTCCCGAGTTTTAGGAGTATGCCGCGTTGGATTAAATCCATGGGGTGTGACACAAGTATTGTTTTATAAACTAAAATTTGTTAGCTCAAGATTACCCAAGTGGCATGTGTTGTCATGATAAGGGGCGTTGCCGTGGGCTGTCATGTGTTGACGTGTCGCGGTAATACCATAATATAGAGATCATATGGTAATTAAGAGGCATGTGGTTTATGCCCTAAGTTTATGAATTACTGCTATGGGTATATGATTGAAAGACTTGAATAAAAGTAGTGTGATCTGAGATTATATCGCCTTGGATATGGGATATATGTATCACCATCAATATGATTTATTTACTGCCATGGGTATGATCAGAAGTTGAGTAAGAATTGAGTAAGAAATGTATTTTGGGAAAAATCTTTCACTCTTTCCCCAATAGCATAGGTTCATGTCATATATATATATATATATGTATCTCTACCTTCCCTATGACTTGCTGAGTACGTAAGTACTCACCCTTGCAACAACTCATCAATAGATGGAGCGTTCTACGACCTTGGAGGATACCCTGAAGATGCTGCGGACCCAGGAGATGATGAGCAGTTTCCTCCGGAGCCCTGATGTGGTGCTGTCTTGCTGTCATCCACTTCGCCTCAGTGGCCCATCCCCGGAGCAATGGGGCCGTGGAGAGAGTCAACGGCGTGATCCTACAGGGATTGCGCCGGAGACTCGAGCAAACCGCTTTTAAGCTGGGTGCATGGGCAGAGGAGCTCCCTAGCATCCTTTGCTCCATGCGCACGACCCCGTCGCCCTGTTCTATGGGACGGAGGCAGTCCTCCACCCAGAGATAGGCTTCCGGTCGCTGCGGGTCGAGCTCCTAGACGGAGCCACGACCGCAGCGTACAAGGCCAATGAGGCCAACCAGCAACTAGAAATCGACCTCGTGGAGGAGGAACGCGACCGAGCACTCCTCCGCCACGCCATCTATGAGCGCAATATGGCGCGCGCATACAACCAGTGTGTGCGCGAGAGAGCTTTTCGCCTTGGGGACCTTGTCCTCAAGCGCGTGATGGACCCCCAAGCCCAGGGTAAGCTCTCCCCCAAGTGGGAGGGCCCCTACAGGATCTCCACGGTCCTGGGCTCGGGGGCCTACAAGCTCTCCAACCTTCAAGAGCAGGAGCTAAAGCACACGTGGAACTTGCGTTTACTTCGCAAGTTCTATGTTTAGCATTACGGGCCTGTCCCCTCCCCCGGAGCGATCACGCCGAAGGGGGAGGAGGGACACTGTATTTACTTTTCCCTCCCCCTTCACGACTTCGCAGGGGAGGCACTGTATTTCATTTCGTTATCAATACATAGATCTTGCCCTTCAACTGTCTCATTACAGGTTCTTCTCATTACCGCCCCTAACGGCGATGCCCTCCCCGTGAGGAAGTGGGCCCAGACCCAGCAAGTCCCTTCTGTAGGGCGGCTTACGATCAGCCCTCGTGGACTGAGGGTGTAAGCGGCAACCCGATCCCCAGCGGCCGCGGTAACGAGTCACTTTGGGAGATTAGCCCCCTACCCAAACACTCAGACCCGTCATCGGGCACTTCCTCCTCCGGGAGTAGACGCTCTCCCCAACGGGACGTCTAATGGCTTTCTTGGATATCTTTTCCCCGGAGACTTTATTCCCGGCTCCCCGTTCCCACGGCGACTGGACGATTGTCTCCCGGAAAGATTTTCTCCGCAATCTTCCTCAGGATTTTTGGCCCTATTCCCGGCTCCCCGTTCTCACGGCGACCGGATGATTGTCTCCCAGAGAAGTTACGGATTTCTCGGGCATTTCTTTCCCGGAGACCCTATTCCCGGCTCCCCGTTTTCACGGAGACCGGACGATCATCTCCCAGGAAGCTCGCCTCCGGAAATCTCATCAGGTTTTCTTGGGTTTCTTCCACACGAGGCCTTATTCCCGGCTCCCCGTCCTCACGGCGACCGGATGATTGTCTCCTGGAAGATCTTTCCCTTGGAAACCTCGTTTTAGATTTTTCTAACTTGAAAAAATTCTTATGCTACAGGTTATCTTCACCCCGGGGGCCTTGCTACCCCCACAGCGAGCGGAGCTACCCTCCGGCCCGCTGTGGGCGGGGGGATAAGTAACCCCCGGGTGTCGACCACATCGACCACGACCAAACTTATCTCATCCTTGTCAAAAGGAGTCGTCTAGACCATCCAAGAAAAAACAAAAGAAGACTCGAAGCAAACACAGCTTTATTGATTGTCAAACCCGTAGGACATCTTCCCCCTCCGGTGGATTCTCTACATCCTAAGGCTCCTACGCCTAATAGTCCCGGAGGCCCTCCGCTAGCTCCCGGGCCAAGTCACGATACAATGCGCGTACGCGGCGTCGAGCTTCCTGGAGCACATTCTCGGGCCAGTACTCGTAGCCCGCCGGTGGAAGAATGCGAAGTGGGGGGACCATCCAGAATCCCGGGCGCGGAGGGGACAATTCGGCGCGATGATTGTCAAAATTGTCCAAGTGCCACTCTGGATGCCACCTTAACCGGACGGGCTCCCGGACAGCGTCCCCGCTGTGCTCCCCGGAGATGAGGCTTAGCAAGATTAAAGCCGCTTGGGCGTCCCCCGGAGAGCCCCTCCAGGACCTTCGCCCGGGAGTAACCTCCCGGGAACCCGGGTGACATCGCATTCAATTCAAGACTTAGAAAAATTTCTAACTCTGTTCATTTCAAAATGTCTATTCACAAGTGTCCGGGGCTTCTCCTAAGAAGCTACCGGGATCAAAATCCTAAGAAAAGCAAAAAGGGTCCTAACTAAGACTCGGGGGGAGGCTCATACTTTTTCATTTGTGTCCTCCCCCCGGGGGGCTTCCGCTGGGGCCGGGGCCGAGCCATCTGCTGTCGGAGGTGCCGGTGCTGGGAACCTCACTTGGATGATCTGGTCGTAGAAGCCCCCGGCGAGCTGCTCCGCCTCCCGGCGCGAGGGCTCGAAGAACTCGGGGAAGCTCCGGGGGATGCGGCCCCCGATCGCCCGGGTGCCCACCCCCCGGTGCTCGACGAGTCCGGCCGAGGCGGCGACGACGGGGATCGCCCGGCCTCGCGCCCGGGCATCCGCTGCCTCCGTAAACATGGAGACTTGTGCGTTAAGAAAACGCACAGCCTCCGCGAGCGTGGCCGGGGGCACCTCCGAGCCACCCCCGGAGCCTAGGCTTACGCCAAGGCCCCTGAGGGCCGAGCGGACGGAGCGGCCCGCGTCCATCACCACCCGGACGCTCGATCCCTCGAGCTTCGGGAAGGCCTCCTCCTTCGCCTTCGCCTCTTCCCGAAGGTGGCCGTTGACGGTCTCCGAGACGTGGACCTGGGCTCGAACCAGGGCTAGCTCCTGGAGAGCTTCGTCCCGCTGACCCAAAAAGGAGGCGGCCCTGTCCTCCGCGTCCTTGAGCAGCCGGATGACGCACTGCTCAACACCCCAGGTAATTGCCGCCCCCTACAAATTCCAGAGTTAGAAAAATTTTGGATGCAGGGAGCCAAAAGAAAGCGAGAACCGCCTCGGGTGAATACCTGGACTTGAAGGGACCGAAGCTCCGCGAAGCGGTCATGGAGTGTCCCCTCCGCGACGAAGGCCTAGACCTTTGGGGTCTGTAGGCTTTCCGCGTAACGCTCGACCTCCCCTGCGGAAAGTAGGGGGGTCTCTCGCCCGGCGCTGGTCCCGCCGCGGCCGGTAATGGGCTCCCGGACTTGGGCGCCCGACATGATCTCGGTCGGGCTGGCGGTCGTCGTCGTCTTCATCGCCGAAGTGCCCCCCGAGGAAGTGGCTGATGACGTTTCGGAGGGGGCCCCTTTCCGGGGGGGATCATCAGACCTTTCCCCTTCCCAGGCGGGAGGGCCCACGGAACCTCCACTTCCGGGGGGACCTCATAGACCGACGGGCTGGCCCCCTCATCCACGGGCCACTCCACCTGCGGAGGCGAGGCCTCCGCGAACCTCACCTCCGGTTTCTCCTGCTCCAAGGGTGCCAGGGGTGCCGGGAGGGCCGCTACCGAAGGCGGCGACGGGGCGTAGTCCGCCGAATCGGACAACGCCCCGCCCACGGCCGGCTCCTTCCCCCAGGCCGCAACGAGGCTCTTTGGGAGAGGAGGTGTTACTTCTTTTCGGGCCTGCGCCAGGGCGCGCCCGGTCCCGGGGGTTTCTTCCCGGGGCTTCGCCGGTGTTGAAGCTGCCGGGGGCTTTTTGAACTCTGGCCTTCTTAGGCTCAGAGCCCCCGGCAACGTCTTTCCCCCGCTTGTACGACCCGGGGTGGGGAGGGGCTTCCTCTCAGGCAGCTTCAGCTCGTAGGCCTCAGCTACCAAGTTCCGGGGAGGGCCCTCCCCCACGAGGCGCACAACGCGCTCGTGCTCGTCGGCGAAGTACCTCCCCAGGAGGGTCTCCGCCTTCTCCCGCGCCGCCGGGTACGGCCGGACTACAAGAGGTAAAGAGTTAGTCAAATTTCCAAAAATTTGTAAATGAAATGAAGCAGGTAACGGACTTACGTCGTGTCACCAGCTTGACCGGGGGCCACTGCTCTGGGCCCATGCCGATCCCCCTTCTCCCGCTTGAGAAGGGGGAGATCCTCAGGAGCATCATCTCCTCTGTGGCGTCCCGCATAGAGCGGGTGCGCCGGGAGATGATTACCTTGCCGAGGAGCTCGAGCTCCTTGTCCATCCACACCGGAGGCTTCGGCGCGGATGATCTGCTGTAAGACGGGGGCTCCGGGGCGTATGCCACCTCGTCGTCTCGGACCCGGAGGTAGAACCACCTCCGGATCCAGTCACCCCAGTGGTCCCGGGAGGCCGCCGCCGGGTAATCGGCCACCAGGGACGGCAGCATTTGCACCATCAGCGAGCCAAAGGGGGACTTGGGTCCCCCCTTCACCAGGTGGGAGCTCCTCGCCGCCGGTTCGTAGAAGTACCGGAGGCGCGTAGGGTGCGCTCCCGCCCGGTCGCCGTCTCGTAGAGCCAAATGAAGAGGCCCATTCGGACGATCGCGTTCGGGGTAAGGTGGTGGAGGGCCACCCCATACTCCTTCAGAAACTCCCAGAGCATGGGATGCACCGGGAGCCGGACCCCCGCCTCCAGGAAGGCCTCGAAGGCCACGACCTCTCTGGGCCTGGGGCGGGGGGCTCCGTTCTTCTTCACGGGGACCCGGATGTCCCCGTCCTCAACGACCCCGCGCTCGACCATGGACTCCGCATCCTAGACCGTGAACTCGGAGGCCCAGATGAAGTCTGGAGCGACCTCCTCCGGGGGCACCTCGGTCGTCTTCGCTCGACCCTTCGGTGCCATCAGGTTTGTTTTTCCCGGTGGAAAACGTTTCAGGAGGCTACGCCTAAAGGTTCCGGACGCCTGCTACCGGGAGCTAGTTACCGGGAGAGAGCCACCGAGAGAGAGCTACCGGGAGAGCTAAACGCGCAAAGGCTGAGAAGTTTGGAATGAAGTTTCCGGGCCCCCCAAGGCCCTATTTATAGGGGCGAGCCGTGATCCAGATGGGCGCCACGTGGCACTCCGCGGGGCAATCTGGGCCGTTGAAGTTCAAACCGTGCGCGGGAAACGAAGGGACTGGCGCGCAAATCGAGGTGCCGGTTCGAACCGCGAGCACATTTGTGGCGAAGCAGCGCGGTCATAAGCGCGCGGCACGGGAACTGAAGTGTCACGGCTCCGGTGGCTTGGTCTGGAGATTTTCCCCATGACATGTACATAGTAATTTCTTAGTTTATGTTGAAAATTTAGAGAGGACTTGCAACCCCTCTTTATAGTACAGTTAAATCAAAGAAATAAAATCCCAAACCGATCAAACTCCATACGCCGAGATTGGTGAAAACAAAAACTCATATTACCTCAGGTCCTTTGCATCTCGATTTTCTTCTCATCTTTGTGCTTTGCGACTTGTCGGGTTTATCTTGATCATCTTGCATTTCTTATCAACACAACTCTGTATCAAATATCTCAACAACACAATTAGTCTGAAACATTTTGTTTTCATCAATCATCAAAATTAGGTCAGGCATAACAGCCTAGATGCAACAATCTCCCCCTTTTTGATGATTGTTGACAACAAGTGTTCAATACAAAAATAATAAATGAATAACTCTCCCTGACTCCCCTTGAGTGTATGCATCACATATGACATTTATAATCACAAATATAAGTTCAGAGCATACATCACAGGCCAATATACAAATAGATCACAACCAACAAATATCAGAGCATTACAAATATTTAAACCAAAATATCCACATAATAGATCTCAGAATAATCAACCGTCATATATCAGAATAATCAACCATCATATATAAAAGGTCAATATCCATATATCAAAATCCAACATAAAAATCATAAACTCCATCATATAACAAAAACATAGAACATATAATATTCTCCCCCTTTGGCATCAAGCACAAAAAGGGAGCGAATACAAAAAAATAGAGCCTAAGGCTCATCATCAGAAAAGCCTAGCACGGCTATATCCCCGGAGCCTGCAGGAGATCCAGTCGCGTCGACGGCTGGGGACACCAGAGGAGTACCGGCCGGAGCTGGAGAAGCTGGTGATGCTGGAGCAGCAGGTGTCAGAACTGGTGCAGCAGGCCTTGAAGCTGAGCCCGGTGAAGATGCAGCTGGTTGGGCCCTCTTGCTAAGGACTAGAGATGCTGAAGAAGGCAGCCGACTCAAGATCTCCTCCTGCTGAGAAAGTAGACGAAGCAGCATCTGATGGTGCTCCTGCTGAGTCTGCAGGATCTGCTACTCAGTCTGGATGACTTGCTGGAGCTGAGATGAGGAGGACCCGATGCTCGCATCTGCAGCTGGAGCCAGATTAGTCTCCTGAGCTGGAGCCTCGTCCTCTAACTCCCCCTCAGCATCATCATCAAATGCAGGAGACGCGGGGCTAGCAGCTACAGGGCGGGCAGCGAGACGGCGATCCGCCTGGCCCGGAGGATAGAACTGAAGAGGCTGATGCGGCTGCGGGAGCTCAGAATCGACGGCCCGAATGTGCAAAAGCACCGCCATGATGTACAGAGCGTATAGCAGCTGGCGACGCGGAGAAAGGACATGCTGAATCTCACTAATGATAAGATCAACAACATCGAAGGGCTCCTCCTGGAAGATAGATATAACAACATGGAGGGCAAGGTAGGTGACCCTGGATCTGTCTCTGATCATAGGAACCAAAGTGAGATGCAGAATCCTAGGAGCCAGGTCAACATCGGGGCGTAGGCCAGCGATGTGACAGAGCTGAAAGGGGCCAGAATAGAACATGGCCACCTCCCGATGCTCGAGGTCTGGTAGGGTGTGGAGCTGGCGCCCAGAAGCGGGATGAACCAGTCCAAGCACGGCCTCTATCTACTCCTTCGTGATAGTATACACCTGGAGGTCTGTCATGAAGGTGATGAAGTCACGTTGAGGAGAGACGAAGACGGTGGAATAGAACTAGCGAATGGGCTCATCGGCCCAGTGGAGGGAGGAATCAGTGACTAAATCGTGAATCCCGACGGAGGAAAAGGAATCTGCCAAGGAGACGATGCCTGTGCGAGAGGCAATCGTCTGCCAAGACAGAGATCAGTGGACAAAAATGGGAACACGGCTATAGACACTAGTGAACAAATCAAGGTGGAGGTTCGTGTAAAAGGTGAGGACATCGCACGTGTCGCGACCAATGGGACGTAGTGAGAGATAGGGGTTTGTGGAGCGAAGGGTGCGGAGGCACCGCGTGCCACCGGGAATAATCCACGGGGAAGCGCTCAGGCAGAGGCGAAGACTGGGCTTAGTCGGCTGACCCGATGAACGACGGCTATTTGTCGCATTCTTCCGTCGGGCAACACAACGAGATGAGGACATGGGTTGATCAGACATAACAAAATGAAACAGAGGATAGAAAAATAGGGACCTAAACAGAGGAGGCGCCAGCGAATCGTCAGATGAATGACGACGGCGAACAAAGGCACTGCAAGGGGCGGCACTACGAGGCACGATGGTGGCGACGAAGAGGTGCAGTGCCGGCGAGAGGAACCGATGGCTGGAATGACCGGCGAGGAAACGACAAGGCAGCGGCAACATTTGGTGAAGAACGGCGCGGTAACAGTGAAGTGGAGGCTTGGGGAGGAACGGCGAGGCTACAACACGGTGGAGTGGTGGTGCGGCACGGCGAGAAGGCACCTGCAGCGAGAACGAGGGCAACGGTGATGAAGAGGAGAAGCCGAAGAGAAAAAGAAAGAAATAGGGTTTTTAGTGTTCGGGAACCCCAACTGACAGTCAGTTTGATATACTGACAGTTAGTTCCAAACCCAGAAACATGGAACTACAATCTTTGTACAACACTGACAGTCAGTTCATAGAACTGAGTTTTGAAACTGACAGTCAGTTTGAGTCTAAAAAATGACCAGGGGCTACGACCAAAGACAATTGCACAAAATTGACAGTCATTTTGTGGAACTGACTGTCAGCATGGTCATCAACTTCGACCAGAAGCTAAGAACAGGCTCCTAAGAACCTGCTCTCCTAGAGGTCCACCTGGAGCTTGCGCTGGGCATGGTCTTTGTCTGGTTCAAGACTCCAGGGGCTCTTCCGATGGCCTCGTTCTTGGCCCCAGAGGCAGGCCCCCTGGTGGAGGACCGAACGATGGCGTCGGCTGCCCCTCCTCTCAGGAAGGGCAAGGGCCTCTTCATCCGTCCGTGGGTGCCGGCCCCACCGTTGGATCTGACATTCAACTCTTTGACAGCAAGACCCCGGAGGATGGCGTCGTGGCGGGCAGAGAGATCCCCCGGTTGGGCCTCCCAGGGGATGATGCTGGGGGCTACGAGGCGGTGATCTCCTCCAGACTCCAAGTGAGCGTCGCTCGCGAAGGTTCCTCGTGCTTTGCTTCCTTTTTTCTTGCATTTTCCTTTTCCAAACAGTCGCGTTGGACAGGGGCCTACGGGCCCGATTCTCCACATGCCTCTGGGCCGTTGAAGAGGCGGTGGACTCCGAGCGTTCCTTGAAGGAAAAGGCTGCACTTTGCATCCTCCGTCACCGGTGAAGCTTCGCATGCACTTGTGCCTATGCATGCTTTTGTGTACGTGTCCACGTTTCAGCCACCGCCCCCGTGCGCGACCAGCAGCAGAAACCACAGCTTTGGTCAGTAACTTTTGTGCCGTGCCAGTTGTTGTCGCCACCGCTTGCACCAGCTAGCGCTAAGTCCCGATGAAGCGACAATTTGATCAGCTGCAGAACTGTTGCCGCCATCGCCGTCGCATCGCACCGTCGCCCCTGTTTCTTCTGCGCCCGGCCGGTTTCATCCCCGATGCAATTTCCACCGCTTTTTTCTCACCGCTATCTCCGTTCCGTGCCTATAAATAGCAGCTTCAGATTAACTTAGCCTTCACCATCTTCACCAGAGCTCCCTTAGCCTTTTTAAACCCGAATGTCACCGTTTTCGTTTTCTTCTCCGGCGAGCTCAGCACGAAGGCTCACGGTGCCAGCATGCCCCACTGCACCAATCTTCAAATTGAAGCCATCAGTGAGTTTCCCTTATCCTTTTATCTGTGTGATAGCATTTAATTGCTCACCGGTGACCTCTAACGCCGGCGATCACCGGAATTCTCTATTTGCGCTGTTCCGGCAATGCAGCCTGATTTATCCCAAATTAGCCCTCGAATCAATAGACTAAAATGATCAGTGAGATATCCTTAGCAAGCCTGTGCATCAAGGTTTCAAAATTGAACTCGAATCGAAGCTGTTCCCAAATTGGAACTTCACCAGCCGCCGGCTCCCGTCGCCAGGCTTCTCTGGTGATCCTCCTGTCAAATTGACTTCACCAACAGCTTCCTTATACCCCTTAGCTACTCCTCGAGCAAGGAATTGAGTTCAATCAACCTGTATCAAAAATGCCCAATTCCCGTGTCATCTTCTCCGGCGCCGTTCATCAGAATCTATTTCTGGCCGCCGCCGTCGAATCCACCTTATCTAGCATCTTCGCCTTGATCTCCTGAGCACTATTCTCTTGCATTGTGTTCTTGTTACTTGAGCCTGTCTCCTAGACATAATTGGCGCAGCAGATGAAGCCTTGGATTGCATTTGCTGCTAAGCCCTAGTTTTTGACATGTCAGCACTATGTCAGTGCATGCCAGCCAGTAGCATTGGCCTTGTTTACCCACTTCTGGTTGTGCAAATTGAAAATAACCTTGTCCCTTAGACTTGTGGAGTTGTGATCTACACTTTCTTCTACTGCCACAAATTGAGATAATCTCTCTATCATCCATCGACCCTATGTCGATGCCTTGAACCGAATGTCAACCTAAAGATATTCGCTGTTTTTGAACAAACCAGCCTTGGACTTGATGTCCTTATTGTAACCTTGAAACCCTAAGAACATCTAACACCATCCTTAGCCAAACTCCTGGAAACCCTAGAATCTCGACTCAGTTCAGCTTGCAATTCCAATTATCTCCAGTATCGTTCAGTTATTCTGTTAAGCATATCTGCATATAGATCATAAATTATTTTAACATAGTTAGTAATTATTGTATGCTTGTTTGTCGCCGAGCAGATCCAGAAGCTGAGTTTGATGACTTCGCTGTTGACCCGACATCGACTGCTGTTTCTTACGACGCGTAAGGCAAGTCATATTCTTGAACATCTTGAACCTATATTTTAAGAGTTGCTATAATATAACCCTGAATATAGATAATATTGCATGCGAAAGATTGAAAATGGTTGAATTATGGATTGGCAGTACTAGACTGGTTATCTGTGAAATGTGAAATGAACAAGTTTTGAGCCATGAACTATTATATATGTATTTATATACTTATATTCATAAAATAAAACCCCTAGCCGTGACCAGAATTTTGCTATGGATGGCTGTAGCACTGGAGGTGCTTAACGGCAAAGGATAGTAGGCATGGAAGGTGCATGGTTGTAGATGGTCTGGTCACTGGCATATAAGGACTAGAACCTTGTGTTGTGCGTCTAGTGGCATGAACAACGTACTAACCGCAAGCCTGGTATGGGACAGACCTGAACAAGTACTTATGCGGATCGCACATGAAACCCCTGCATGAGATGCGCTGTGATGCACGATTTACACGGAGTACGGCTCCCACACATATCACTGAAAGTGATCTTGCACGCTGACCCAGTAATGGGAATATGCAAAGGGGTGGAGGTTTGGGTACAACCTGCCACAACTGTGGTTCGCGAGAGATCCACAGGGCCAGGGGTGAATTGTGAGTGAAACATAACAAAAGTTCTTGTTATCTCCACCTTGCCACTCGCACATGGTTGTGAGGAAGGGTCTAATCATATTGATAGGATGGGCATGAAAGTGGAATATCTTGCGGGTAAATTTGTACCTCTCTGCAGAGTTAAAAACGTATTCGAATACTCCGAGCTCCCGGGTTTATAGGAGTCTGCTGCGGTGGATTAAATCCACGGGGTGTGACACAAGTATATTTTCTAAATAAAATTTGTTAAATCAAGATTACCCAAATGACATGTGTTGTCATGATATGGAGTGCTACCGTGGGCTGTCGTGTGTCGACGTGTCGCGGTAGTGCTATAATCTAGTGAACAAGAATAGCGATGCTATGTTATGAAAGGTGATGCCATGATATGAAAGAAAAGATTATTTTACAAACATCCATAATTCTTGACTAGTCTAGATTCATATCGTCACTACTATATGTATCTACTCTTACCTATGACTTGCTGAGTACATAAGTGCTCACCCTTGCAACCTACAAATCAGTTGATGGAACGTTCAATAATCAAGATGAAGGCGTGGAGAACTTCTTGGATCCAGAAGGAGGAAAGTCAGTTCCGCCAGAGTCTTGATGTGTGTTGTTCTGCCGTCAACTTCTCACTGTGGGAGGGTCACCTGTCTTTTGCTGTGTAGATGTTATTTTGCTAAACCATGTATGCCGCGAAGGCATTGTAATCTCTTTATGTAATATTAAGGCCAGCAGGCCACACTGCTCAAATATTTTGTAAGTTACTATGTTGCAAAGTAAATATACTCCTGTGCTTGACTAACCTGGGAAGTCAAGGGTATGCATATATGGGACTAGCAACAGCGAGCTATGTCTCCACGGGAGTAGTCGTAGTCCCAGTTTCGGGGCGTGACACTGGCACGCAGCGGAGGAAGCCGGCAGTGGCGCACGGCGTGGGGAGGATGGCTGCGGGAGGCCAGTACGCGGCAGAGGAAGCTAGTGGTGGCGCAAGGCGGGAGGAGGTGCGGGAGGCCGGCACGCCGCGGAGGAAGCCTGCAGTGGGGTCAGCCGGCACGGGGGAGAAGGCCGGTGCGAGGAGTTAGGCCGGCACGCGGGAGAAGGCCGGCGCGAGGAGGCCGCGACAGGAAGGAAATTGGCGGGAAGCGTGGATCCGACGGCGCCGGCGTGAACATCAAGAACCATAGGAGGTTAGCGTTAGGGTTTAGAAAGTTGGCTCTGATACCATGTTAAGATTAACCTCAAGTGTTATTAGGGTCAAAAGCCCAGTATATATAGATACATCCTAAAGGACTAAGATCTAACTTAGACACAACTCAACATATACACATATACTTAACACTTGCGAACCTCAGTCACTTGCTGCTCACGCGCTTCGTCTTCTTTTCGTTTGCATTCTCCTTCTTCCCTGGCAGTGCGTTGCTCATGGATTTCCTTAGAAAGCGCAGCGACTTCCCATGGAACAGAAGTCGCAGACAGAGAAAGCATCTCCTTTTTGTCTGAGTCAAACTCAAAATCAAAGAGAGACTTTAAATTGTCTAGAGCAATATTTTCTGGACTGAATTCAAGGTCTTCATCGCCCGTATTGTCTGTGACAATGGGTTGTGGCACGTACTCGCCCTCAGATGTGGTAAAACTCACAGAAGGCATATGATTTGCATTCTTGGGTTCCTGGACGACAGATGTGACTTGAATTGGAGATGATTCTTTCTCGGGTTAAGTTTTAAGTGTTATGGAGTTTACGTATCAGATACGAAGATTTAATGTTAGACTCATCCTACAGTTTGGATAAGAGTCATATCACATAAGGAAATCTAATCTGTTAGGATTTCTTCTACCGCGGTACGCTCGCCAGGGCTAGGAGAGAATAACAATGGGGGATTTTGGGGATAAGCCAGGCCAAGCAACAATAGTGGCGGCTAGGGAAATTTTAGTGTTTTGGTTGTTTTGCAAAAAGGCACTCAGGGTTTTTAATAATAGCAATGGAGTCCTTCCGAGTTGGGGTTTAGGATTTTTGAGTCTAGGCCAGTTTGCAGATGGGTACTCGGATTTGGAAGAATTAGCAATTGGACCCTTGGCTGTTAGATTTAGCTGTTCTAGACTCCCGGAGACTCCGACTTTGATGCGGTCAGCTCCTACGCCTCTGTAACCACGCGTACTTCTGTGCAGATTTCTCCGTTCATTAGATCCAATCGATGAAGGTTCTCAATTTACCCAAAGGTCACCGAAATTGTGTCGACCTACAATTAAAATAAACAAATGCACAGTCGAGGTCGACTGACAGCCAATACAAATATATTTGAGTATTTGATGATTTTTATGACGAAAATGAGCATGAATGAGGGGAAAATATCTAGAAAATAAGCACAAATATGAGATTTATCAATGGGCAGTTCAGATAAGGTTTGAATCACATCAGGAAACCTAATCTGTGTTGCGCCCCCGCCTTGGGGACAATGACTACTCCCGTGGGGACCCAGCTCACTGTAGCTGATCCCATACATGCATACCATTGACTTCCCAGGATAAGTCAAGCACAGGAGTATATTTACATTACGGCAGAGTAACTTACAAAATATTTAAGCTGTGTGGCCTACTAGCCTTAATACAACTTGAAGAGATTACCATGCCTTCGCGGCATACATGGTCTAGTTAAAGCAAAGTAAGAACTACACAGTGGAAGCTAGGTGAACCCCCACAGCAAGAAGTTGATGGCAGAGCAACACACATCAGGCGGAACTGGCTCTCCTCCCGGATCCAAGAAGTTCACCACGCCTTCATCTTGATCAAGGAACACTCCATCTATTGGATTGTAGGTTGCAAAGGTGAGTACTTAAGTACTCAGCAAGTCATAGATAAGAGTATATACATATAGTAGTGATGATATGAACCTATGCTAGTAAAGAAGTGTGGATGGTTGTAAAATAGTCTTTTCCTTTATATCTCATCTCATGGCAGTATTTCTCATAGCATCGCTATTCATGTTCCACTATTTAGAGTACTACCGCGACACGTCAACACACGACAACCCACGGCAGCACCCCTTATCATGACAACACATGTCATTTGGGTAATCTTGACTTATGAAATTTTATTTAGAAAACATACTTGTGCCACACCCTGTGGATTTAATCCACCACAGCAGACTCCCATAAACCCAGGAGCTCGGAGTATTCAAATACGTTTTTAACTCTGCAGAGGGGTACCAATTTTGTCGGGGGAAATCTCCGCGGGACTAAACCCAGGTAAGTTGCGTCACGATTGCCCGGGGGACCTGGCCTCCGGTGCCTCCCCGGGCGCCGCCATTTGCCCGAGGACGTGGCCTCCGGCCCCCCCGTGCGCCGCCATTTGGCCCCCGGGACCTGGCCTCCGGCGCTGTCCCGGGCGCCGCCATTGGCCCGGGGACGTGGCCTATGGCCCCTCCCTGGGCGCCCCCATTTGGCCCCCGGGACCTGGCCTCCGGCGCCGTCCCGGGCGCCGCCATTGGCCCGGGCGCCGCCTTTTGGCCCCCGGGACCTGGCCTCCAGCGCCGTCTCGGGCGCCGCCATTGGCCCGGGGACGTGGCCTCCGGCGCCGTCTCGGGCGCCGCCATTGGCCCGGGGACGTGTGGCCTCCGTCCCCTCCCCGAGCGCCGCCTTTTGGCCCCCTGGACCTGGCCTCCGGCGCCGTCCCAGGCCTCATCGCCCTCCTAAAGGTAAAGTCTCGAATTGTTTGTCACGTGCAGGTCACGCGAGGAGCGCCTCGGGAACTAGCGACCACCTGTCAAGCATCCAAGGCGTTTGACCGGAAGAAGGACGGTCCTACCCTTCAATCCGACGGTGGCTTCCGGGGTAGTTTAGGTTTTTTGCTTCTTTTTGGGGCTATAAATAGCCCTTGTACCCCTCTGTTGTAAAGGATCGGATCACTTTTATTGGAATAGCTAAACTCACAGGCGTGCTCCGGAAGCCTCTCCCCCCCGGAGAGAGCCTCCCCAGCTGACTCTGGTCGGGAGCGCGTCGACAGGACTAGGGGCCCCACCGGGACCCGAACCTGTAGAAATCCTTGTGTCAATTCTTGTGCTTGTCCGGCGGGGGAGGACCGGTCATCCGGTCAACCCGCGCCGCGTAATCTTCGCTAGGATCATTCTCAAAACCTGCCGGGGTATTCGCAATACCACGACAGTTGGCGCCGTCCGTGGGGAACTCGTGACAAGACGCCATGGCTCCCCCAAGAACAAGGGCTCGCACCCTTCCCGGTGACCCGTGTCTCGAAGACCCGGCGCCGTCCGCCCGGGACACTGCTGTTCTGGCGGTCCCTTCCGGAGGCGACCTGGCCTAGGTACCGCCTCCCTCTTTTCCTCTTAACTTAGGTGCTTCCACCTCCAGGTCGTTCCCGGTGACCGTGGGGACCTCGGCCAGGACCAGTCTCCCCCCGACGGCTCCCCCGGCTCCCCGGGATGCCCTGCTCGAAGCTCTCGTGGAAGGCCAGCTCCGCGCCCAGCGCTCTATGGACGAACTCCTTAGCGTGCTGGCGCGGCCTTCGGCCCCCACATTTGCGTCACACCCGTATCCGGGGAACATGCCCACGTTTATGGGTTACCCGGCGGCCCCTCCGGCCTCCGGGGGTTTGTCCGCCCCGTATGATCTTGCCGAGGGGTTCCCTCCCCCTGTGGGATATACGTCCGGACCCTTCCCGGCACCCGGGCCCGTCCCGGTGCCGGGAGGTTATTTCATGCCGGGGCCCTTCGTGCCACCAGGGGGGTACCCCGTCCCTGGCCTATTCCCGGGACCGGGAGCCCACCTCTTGCCGGAAGTTTACCCTACGCCAGGAGCCAGTCCCGCCCCCCGCGTCGCGTTTACCGCAGCAGGGGCGGTTGACAGAGCAGCTCCCGTACCGCAGCGGACTTCCCCCCGCATGGGCCCCCCGGTTCCGGGTGTTATAGGGGCTCCCCCCTCGCCGGTTCCGGGTGTTATAGGGGCTCCCCCCTTCCCGGTTCCGGTCATGGCTACTGGGGCCCCCTCCACTTCGGTTCCAAGCTTCGCCGTGGGCGCCCCCTCCCCGGTTCCGGATAATACAGGGGCTTCCCCCTTTTTGGTCCCGGGGGTTGTCGCAGGGGGCTCCCCCCAACCGGCTCCGGAAGCCTCCGGGCCGGCAGCTACAGCGCATGAGCTCCCTCCCTCGGCGGGACAGGTCCGTTTCGCCCAGGGGGAGGTCGAGCGAATGCGTTCACCAGAGCACGGGGAAGAACTTCCCCCCGGCCGCGGGCGCGGGGAGCCTCGCTCTCGCACCGGTCGGGGGAAGAGACCCGCTGAAGAGCCAACCTGGTCCGGAGGAAAAGCGTCGCCACCGCCATTCTGGCGGACCTCTCGGACCGCTTCCAGACTCAGACAACGAAGGTCCCGTGAAAGAAGACAGCGACCGGGGTTCTCCCCGGGAAGTGCAGGGGGCTAACCAGCCCCTGTGCCGAAGACTTCGCAGCATCCGGTGGCCGCGGCCCTACCGCCCTCCGCACATCGAGCACTATAACGGTGAGGCAGACCATTACGAGTTTGTGCAGGTCTACTCCACAGCCATCTCCGCGGCCGGGGGGGACGAGACAGTACAGTGCAACGTCTTCCCCCTCTACCTCTCCGGCATTGCCCGCTCCTGGTTCTACAACCTGAAGGCGGGCTCCATCAAGTCTTTCTCACAGCTCAAGCGGGAGTTCTGTGCCAACTTCCAGGGGAACTACGTGTGTCCCCTGGACTCCTCGCAGCTGTACACTATCCGACAGAGGACTGGGGAAACCATCAGAAGCTTCTTCAAGCGCTTTGCTCAGGTGAAGAGCAAAGTGGCCCATGTCCCCGACTCTACGGTCATCGAAGCCTTCAAAAGCGGCATCCTCCCGGGGGAGCTCCACCGAAGGCTCTCCCGGAGCTGCCCCTCCTCTGCCGACGAGCTCTTCAATGTACTCGAGAAGTACGCTCGGGCGGAGGAAGACGACATCTGGAAGAAGACCCAGGGGGCTCCCGCCCCCGTCGACCGGGGGGCCAGGGATCCCCCCAAACGCCCCAGACAGGTGGGCCGTAGCGAGCCACAGCCACGGGACACTTTTGTCCTCGAGGGCGGAGGCGCCTCGCGCGACCCCCCGAGGGGCAACCGCCCCTTCCCAAAACCGAAGGGCCATGGGGGAGGACATTCTTCGCGCGGCCGAGAAGGCCCCGCGGGGAGAAGGCGGGAAGGACCGTGGTGCAGCTTCCACAGGTCCAGTACCCACACTACCCGAGATTGTAGCCAGCTGCTGCAGCACTTCGCGGACTTCCTCGACCAGCGCGGGCAGGGGGGGACTCCGGCCTCCTTGCCCCCTCGGCCAGCTGTTCCGGCCCTTCCCGCTCCCGCGGGGGGTCAGCAGACACAGGAGGGGGAGCCTTCAGAAGCTCTCCCCTTTCAAACTTCGCAGCGGCACATCAACGTCATCGTGGGAGGATCTGCCTCCGAGCGGGACTCTAAGCGCCAGCGTAAGGAGTACGCGCGCGAGGTCAAGGTTGTGGGGGTGCTACACGCGTCCCCGCCACCTAAGTGGTCGGACGTCGCCCTCACCTTCACGGAAGAAGACGCGCGGGGGGTTCGCTTCCCCCACGACGACGCGCTCATTGTCTCCGCGACCATCTACAACTGCCATCTGGCCCGTATCCTGGTGGACGGTGGGAGCTCCGCCGATGTCCTATTCCTGAAGGCCTTCAAAGAGATGCAGGTGGATGAAAAGCTCCTGCAGCCTGCGGCAGGCCCCTTGCAAGGGTTTGTCCCGGGGAAGGCGATCCACCCCGTGGGCAAGGTAGATCTCCCGATGACCTTCGGCACACCAGAGAACTACCGGACCGAGCTGGTCCGCTTCGACGTAGTGGACCTCCCCTCCTCCTACAATGCGATAATGGGGAGGACCACAATCAACCGGCTGGGGGCTGCTACCCATCAAAACTATCTCTGCATGAAGATCCCCGGGCCGCATGGTGTGATCAACGTCCGGGGAGATCAAGACATGGCCCGTGCTCTATACGAGCGCGCTGCGGCCACAATCGGAAGCGTCAACCTCATAAAGACGCCCGGGGGGGAGGCTTCTCCCCCGGAACTAGACGCCGCTGCGCCACCGCCCGGGAGGCCCCTCCTCAAGCCGCGTCCGGAAGGGGGCCTCCGGAAGGTCCTGCTGTCCCCGGGCAACGAAGACAAAACCGTCCGGATCGGGGCGGAGCTTCCCGAGGAGCACGCAGCGCAACTTGCGGGTTTTCTGCGCGAAAACTCCGATGTTTTTGCGTGGAAACCTTCGAACATGCGGGGCGTCGCCCGGGAGGTTATTGAGCACAAGCCCGCAGTGGCCCCCGGTCACCCCCCGGTCAAACAGAAGCTGCGGAAACTCTCCCTCGAGCGCCAAGAGGCAATCAAGGCGGAGATCACCCGGCTCCGAGAGGCGGGGTTCATTCGGGAGGTCCTGCACCCCGAGTGGCTCGCGAACCCCGTCCTCATCAAGAAATCAACCGGCAGGTGGCGGATGTGCGTGGACTTCACTGACCTTAACCGCGCCTGCCCCAAAGACAACTTCCCGCTCCCGCGGATTAATCAGCTCGTCGACTCCACTGCGAGGTGCGAGCTCATGAGCTTCCTAGACGCCTACTCGGGCTACCATCAAGTCCGGATGGCGGAGGGGGACGAGGAAAAGACGAGTTTCATAACTGCCCTCGGAACCTTCTGCTACGTCCATATGCCCTTCGGGCTCAAGAATGCGGGGGCGACCTTCCAGCGCCTCGTGACGCTGGTTTTCAAAGATCAAGTTGGCCGCAACGTCGAAGTCTACGTAGACGACGTGGTCGTCAAGAGTCCCCGCGCAGCCTCCCACATCGACGACCTGGCGGAAACCTTCCGCAACCTCCGCGCGTTCGGGCTCAAACTCAACCCGGAGAAGTGCGCCTTCGGGGTGCGCGGGGGGAAGCTCCTAGGTTTCCTCGTGTCCCAGCGGGGCATTGAGGCAAACCCCAAGAAGATCCGGGCTTTCCTAGATATGCCCCCGCCGCGCTCCGTCAAGGATGTCCAGCGGCTCTCCGGCCGCCTAGCCGCGCTAAGCCGCTTCGTCTCCCGGTCGGGGGAGCGGGGCCTCCAGTTCTTCAAGTTCCTCCGAGGGCTCGAGGGGTTCCGCTGGACCCCCGAGGCCCAGGAGGCGTTCGACGACCTCAAGAAGTACCTCACGAGCCCTCCAATGCTCGCGAGTCCGTCTCCGGAAGAGCCCTTGCTCCTCTACCTCTCCGCGACCCCCGTCGCCGTCAGCGCGGTCTTGGTGAAGGAGCAAGGGGGGCAGCAGCGTCCCGTGTACTACGTGAGTGAGGCCCTCCAAGGGGCCATAACTCGGTACACGGAGATGGAGAAAATCTGCTACGCCCTCCTCATGGCGTCCCGGAAGCTTCGGCATTACTTCCTGGGGCACCCCATCACCGTCCCGTCGTCCCTCCCCCTCGGGGAGGTACTGTGGAACAAGGAAGCCACCGGCCGGATCGGGAAGTGGGGGGCCGAGCTCACCCCCTTCTCCCTGTCCCTTACCAGCCGCTCCGCCATCAAGTCGCAGGTCCTCGCTGACTTCGTCGCAGAGTGGACTCCCGCCTCTGGGTTCGGAGACGAATATCTCCCTGTGCCGCCCCGACGCAGTGATCATTGGACTCTCATGTTCGATGGGTCGCTGTGTCTCGCCGGGGCTGGTGCGGGAGTAGTCCTCCGGAGCCCCGAGGGGAAGGAACTCGAGTACGCCGCGCGGCTCGAGTTCCCCGCAACCAACAACGTCGCCGAATACGAGGCTTTGCTCCTCGGGATGCGCCTCGCGTGCTCCCTGGGGATCCGGCGCCTCCTAGTCAAGGGAGATTCTCAGCTCATAGTTTGCCAAATGGACAAGTCTTACCTGTGCCATGACGCAAACTTAAGTCTTTATTTGCAGGAAGTGCGAAAGATGGAGAGGCACTTCGATGGCCTCGAGGCCCGGGAATCGCTCCCCAAGGGGGCTTTCCTGGAAATCATCACGAAGCCCTCGGTGGCCTCCCCGCACACGGGCGATGAGCCTCATGTCCCGGAGGTCGTCGAGATCATCCGGACTCCGTCGTGGATGGACCCCCTCATTTCCTTCATCAAGGGGGAGGGGGACCCTCCTAGTGAGACCGAGGCTAAACGCCTCCGGGCTAAAGCCCGGGCATATCTCCTGCTGGAGGGGAGGCTCTACAAGCGGGGGGCTTCCGCCCTCCTGCGCTGCCTCCCCCGGCCGGAGGGACTTCAACTTCTCGAAGACATCCACGCGGGGAGCTGTGGTTCTCACCTAGCCCCGCGTGACATCGCGGCCAAGGCCCTCTGGCAGGGCTTCTACTGGCCCATGGTCATGCGCGACGAGCGAGACCTTGTCTCCGCATGTGAGGCATGCCAGAAGATGGCCAAGGACTCGAACCTCCCCCCTATAGCGCTGCAGACAATCCCCATCACTTGGCCCTTCGTGCACTGGAGGATGGACCTCTTAGGGCCCTTCCCCCCAGCGCCCGGGGTATACAAGTATGCGCTAGTCGCAGTCGACTATTTTACAAAGTGGGTTGAGGCGGAGCCTTTGGCCAGCATCACGTCCCGGGCCGTTCAGCGGTTTTTCTGGAAAAACGTCGTATGTCGTTTTGGTGTCCCTCGGGAAATCACCGTGGACAACGGGACCCAATTCGACTCGGCTTATTTCCGGGAATTCTGGGAAGTCCTGGGGCTCGTCATTCACTTCACCTCAATGGCCCATCCCCGGAGCAATGGGGCTATCGAGAGGGTCAACGGCGTGATCCTACAGGGGTTGCGCCGGAGACTCGAGCAAGCCGCTTCTAAGCGGGGTGCATGGGAGGAGGAGCTCCCTAGCATCCTCTGCTCCATGCGCACGACCCCGTCCCGGTCGACGGGGCGTAATCCCTTCTCTCTGGTCTACGGGGCGGAGGCAGTCCTCCCCCCGGAGATCGGCTTCCGGTCTCTGCCGGTCGAGCTCCTAGAGGGAGCCACGCCCGCAGCATACCAGGCCAACGAGGCCAACCAGCGCCTGGAGATCGACCTCGTGGAGGAGGAACGCGACCGAGCGCTCCTCCGCCACGCCATCTACGAGCAAAAGATGGCGCGCGTGTACAATCAGCGCGTGCGCGAGAGGGCTTTCCGCCTTGGGGACCTTGTCCTCAAGCGTGTGACGGACCCCCAGGCCAAGGGTAAGCTCTCCCCCAAGTGGGAGGGCCCCTAAAGGATCTCCGCGGTCCTGGGCTCGGGGACCTACAAACTCTCCAACCTTCAAGAGCAGGAGCTGAAGCACACGTGGAACTTGCGTTTACTTCGCAAGTTCTATGTTTAGCCTTACGGGCCTGTCCCCTCCCCCAGAGCGTTCACGCCGGAGGGGGAGGAGGGACACTGTATTTTCCTCCCCTTTCGCGACTTCGCAGGGGGAGGCCCTGTACTTCATTTTATTAGCAATACATAGGTCTTGCTTTTCAAACTGTCTCATTGCAGGTCTTTCTCATTACCGCCCCTAGCGGCGATGCCCTCCCCGCGAGGATGCCCTCCCCGCGAGGAAGTGGGCCAAGCCCAGCAAGTCCCTCCTGTAGGGCGGCTTACGATTAGCCCTCGTGAACTGAGGGTGTAAGCGGCAACCCGGTCACAGTGGCCGTGGTAACGAGTCACTTTGGGAGACTAGTCCCCTGCCCAAACACTCAAGACCTGTCTTCGGGCACTTCCTCCTCCGGGAGTAGACGCTCTACCCAGTGGGACGTCTAATGGCCTTCTTGGATCTATCTTCCTCCTCTGGGAGTCGACTTATCCCTGGCTCCCCGTTCTCACGGCGACCGGAAGATTGGTCCCCGGCGACCTTATTCCCGGCTCCCTGTTCTCACGGCGACCGGATGAATGCCTCCCGGAGACCCTATTCCCGGCTCCCCGTCTTCACGGCGACCGGATGATTGTCTCCCGGAGAAGTCACGGATTTCTCGGATATTTTCTTCCCCGAAGACCCTATTCCCGGCTCCCCGTTCTCACGGCGACCGGACGATTGTCTCCTTGGAGGCTCGCCTCCGGAAATCTCATCGGATTTTCTTGGACGTTTCTTCCCCATGAGGCCTTATTCCCGGCTCCCCGTTCTCACGGCGATCGGACGATTGTCTCCCGGAAGGTCTTCTCTTTGAAAACCTCGTTTTAAAATTTTCTAACTTAGAAAATTTCCTATGCTACAGGTGACTTCCATCCCGGGGGCCTTGTTACCCCCACAGAGTGCGGAGCTATACTCCGGCCCGCTGTGGGCGGGGGGGATAAGGAACCCCCGGGTGTCGACCGCACCGCCCACGAGCAAACTTAGCTCATCCTTGTTAAGATGAGTCGTCTGGACCATCCAAGAAGAAGAAAATAAAGAGACAATGAAAGAAGAAACAACAACACAGCTTTATTGATTGTCAAACCCGGAGGACATCTTCCCCCTCCGGTGGGCTTCGGAAACGATACAACCCGGGTTCTAACCCGGGGGATTCTCTACGCCCTAAGGCTCCTACGCCTAATACTCCCAGAGGCTCTCCGCTAGCTCCCGGGTCAAGTCCCGGTACAATGCCCGGACGCGGCGCCGAGCGTCCCGGAGCACATCTTCAGGCCAGAACTCGTATCCCGCCGGTGGAAGTATCCGGAGGGGAGGTACCATCCGGAACCCCGGTCGCGGAGGGGACAATTCGGCGCTATGATTGTCAAAGTTGTCCAAGTGCCACCCCGGACGCCACCTCAACCGGACCGGCTCCTGGACGCTGTCCCCGCCGCGATTCCCGGAGACTAGGCTTAGCAAGATTAAAGCCGCTTGGGAGTCCCCCGGGGAGCCCCTCCCGGACCTTCGCTCGGGAGCAACCTCCCGGGAACCCTGGTAACAACATTCAATTCAAAGACTTAGAAAAAATTCTAACTTCATTGTATTCAAAATGTTTTTGTACAAGTGTCCGGGGCTTCTTCTAAGAAGCTACCGGGATCAAAATCCTAAGAAAACAAAAAAAGGGCCCTAGCTAAGACCCGGGGGGAGGCTCATACATGTTCATTGGCGTCCTCCCCCCAGGGGGCTTCTTCCAAGACCGGGGCTGGGACGTCCCCCGCCGGGGGCGCCGGAGCCGGGAATCTCGCCCGGATGAGCCGGTCGTAGAATCCTCCGGCGAGCTGCTCGATCTCCCGGCGCGACGGCTCGAAGGAGTCCTGGAAGCTTCGGGGGATGTGGCCCCCAATCGCCCGAGCGCCGACCCCCCGGAACTCGACGAGCCCCGCAGCAGCCGCGACAACGGGGATTGCCCGGCCCCGCGCCCAAACGTTGGCACCCTCCGGGATGGCGGAGACCTGTGTGTTAAGAAAACGCAAAGCCTCCGCGAGGCTCGCCGGCGGCACCTCCTTGCTCCCGGAGCCCAGGCTTACACCGAGGCTCTCGAGGGCCAAACGGACGGAGCGGCCCGCGTCCGCCACCGCCCGGCGCTTGAGCCCTCGAGCTCCCGGAGCGCCTCCTCCCTCGCCTTGGCCTCCTCCCGGAGGCGGCCGTTGACAGCCTCAGAAATATGAACCTGGGCCCGGACCCGGGTCAATTCCGCGAGGGCTTCGTCGCGTTCCCGGAGGGCCTCCTCGCGCTGCCCTACGGAGGCCGCGGCCCGGCCCTCCGCTTCCTTCAGTAGCCGGGCAACCCGCTGCTCAAGGCCCCAGGTAACAGCTGCCACCTACAAAATATATAGAGTTAGAAAAATCTCAAAGTGCAGGAGACGAATGAGGGCGTCATCGACTCGGGTTACCTGGGCCCCGAGGGACTAAAGCCCCTCGAAACGCGCACGGAGCGTTCCCTCCGCGACAAAGGCTTGCACCTTCCGGGTATGCAGGCCCTCCGCGTAGCGGGTGACTTCCCCGCGGGAAGCAGAGGGGGCTCTCGCCCGGTGCCGGCGTCACGCCCGGTGCCGGCGTCACTGCCGGTGGGGGGTCCCCGGACCTGTAAGTCTGGTAACGCGGCCGGCGTCACCGGCGTCTTCGTGGCCAAGGCCTCCTCCGAAGACGTGGACGAGGAGCTTTGGGCAGGGGTCCCTGCCCGGGGGGGGATCATCAGACCTTTCCCCGCCCCGAGCCGAAAGGTCCTCGGGGTCTCCTCCTCCGGAGGAACCTCGTAGACTGAGGGGCTGCCCCCCTCATCCACCGGCCAAACGCACGGAGGCGAGGCCTCCGCGAATCTCACCTCCAGCCTCTCCGGCTCCAAAGAAGCCAGAAGGGGCAGGAGGGGCTCCACCGAGAGTGGCGACGGGGCATAGTTCGCCGAGTCGGACGCCGCCCCGCCCGCGGCCGCCTCCTTCCCTCGGGCCTCGACGGGGCCCTTCGGGGGAGGAGGTGTTGCTCCCTTCCGGGCCGATGCCCGGGCACGATCGGTCTCAGGGGTCTCACCCCAGGGCTTCACCGGTGTCGCCGCCGGCGTCGTCGACGGGCCGGGGGTCTTTTGGACCCTAGCCTTCTTGGGCTCCGAGCCCCCGGCCGCTTCCTTCCCCCGTTTGTGCGACCCGGGGGTGGGGAGAGGCTTCCTCTCCGGCAGCTTGAGCCCGTAGGCCGCCGCTACCAAGTTCCGGGGAGGACCCTCCCCCACGAGGCGCACGACGCGCTCGTGCTCGTCGGCGAAGTACCTCCCCAGGAGGTTCTCCGCCTTCTCCCGCGCCGCCGGGTACGGCCGGACTGCAAAAGGTAAAGAGTTCGTCAAATTTTCAAAAAATTGTGAGAATAATGCGGCAGGTTCCCGGAGCTTACGTCGCGTCACCGGCTTCACCGGGGGCCGCTGCTCGGGCCCCATGCCGATCCCCCTCTTCCCGCCTGTGAAGGGGGAGATCCGGAGGAGAGCCATCTCCTCGGCAGCGTCCCGCATTGAGCGGGTCTTCTTGGAAAGGACCACCCGGCCGAGGATCTCGAACTCCTCGTCCGTCCACATAGGCGGCTTCGGTGCGGACGATCGGCTGTAGGTGGGGGGCTCCGGGGCGTACACCACCGCCTCGTCCCGGACCCGAAGGTAAAACCACCTCTGGACCCAGTCGCCCCAGTGGTCCTGGGAGGCCGCCGCCGGGTAGTCGGCCACCCGGGACAGCAGCATTTGGACCATCACCGAACCAAAGGGGGACTTGGGGCCCCCCTTCACCAGGTGGGAGATCCGCGCCGCCGGTTCGTAGAAGTACCGGAAGGCGCGAAGGGTGGGCTCCCGCCCGGTCGCTGTCTCGTAGAGCCAGATGAAGAGGCCCATCCGGACGAGCGTGTTCGGGGTGAGGTTGTTGAGTGCCACCCCATACTCTTTCAGAAACTCCCAGAGCATGGGATGCACCGGGAGCCGGAGCCCCGCCTCCAGGAAGGCCTCGAAGGCCACGACCTCTCCGGGCCTGGGGCGGGGGGCTCCGTCTTTCTTCACGGGGACTCGGATGTCCCCGTCCGCTACGACGCAGCGTTCGACCAAGGACTCGGCGTCCTCGGCCGTGAACTCCGACGCCCAGAGGAAATCCGGAGGGATTTCCTCCGGGGGCACTTCCGTGGTCTTTGCTCGACCCTTGGGTGCCATGAGGTTAGTCTTCTTTTTTTGTTCGGTGGCTAACCTTTCAGGAGGCTACTACTCAAACTTCCGGACGTCTGCTACCGGGAGAGCAAAAATCGCTAAGGCCGAAAGTTTGGAATGAGCTTCCGGGCCCCCCACGGCCCTATTTATAGGGGCGGGACGTGGTCTAGATGCACGCCACGTGGCACACGCGGAGCAATCTGGACCGTACAAGTTCAAACCGTGCGCGGGAAACGAAGGGATGGGCGCGTGAATCGAGGTGCCGGTTCGAACCGCGCGCGCATTTATGGCGAAACGGCGCGGCCTTAAGCACGGGGCACGGCAACCGAAGCGCCGCGGCTCCGGTGACTTGGCCCAGAGATCTTCCCGGTGACGTGTACCATACCCACCGGGGACTCGAGCATCGTCCCCGGTGTGCATGGGGGGGTGCTGTCCGGGGAAATCTCCGCGGGACTAAACCCAGGTAAGTTGCGTCACGATTGCCCGGGGACGTGGCCTCCGGCGCATCCCCGGGCACTGCCATTTGCCCAGGGACGTGGCCTCCGGCCCCTCCCCGGGCATCGCCATTTGGGCCTCGGGACCTGGCCTCCGGCGCCGTCCCGTGCGCCGCCATTGGCCCGAGGACGTGCCCTCCGGCCCCTCCCCGGGCGCCCCCATTTGGCCCCCGGGACCTGGCCTCTGGCGCCGTCCCGGTTGCCGCCTTTTGGCCCCCGGGACCTGGCCTCCGGCGTCGTCTCGGGCGCCGCCATTGTCCCGGGGACGTGGCCTTCGGCGCCGTCTCGGGCACCGCCATTGGCCCGGGGACGTGGCCTCCGTCCCCTCCCCGGGTGCCGCCTTTTGGCCCCCGGGACCTGGCCTCCGGCGCCGTCTCGGGCGCCGCCATTGGCCCGGGGACGTGGCCTCCGTCCCCTCCCCGGGTGCCGCCTTTTGGCCCCCGGGACCTGGCCTCCGGCGCCGTCTCGGGCGCCGCCATTGGCCCGGGGATGTGGCCTCCGGCCCCTCCCCGGGCACCGCCATTGGCCCGGGGACGTGGCCTCCGTCCCCTCCCCGGGCGCCGCCTTTTGGCCCCCGGGACCTGGCCTCCGGCGCCGTCTCGGGCACCGCCATTGGCCCGGGGACGTGGCCTCTGTCCCCTCCCCGGGCGCCGCCTTTTGGCCCCCGGGACCTGGCCTCCGACGCCGTCCCGGGCCTCATCGCCCTCCTAAAGGTAAAGTCTCGAATTGTTTGTCACGTGCAGGTTACGCGAGGAGCGCCTCGGGAACTAGCGACCACCTGTCAAGCATCCAAGGCGTTTGACCGGAAGAAGGACGTCCTACCCTTCAATCCGACGGTGGCTTCCGGGGTAGTTTAGGTTTTTTGCTTCTTTTTGGGGCTATAAATAGCCCTTGTACCCCTCTGTTGTAAAGGATTGGATCACTTTTATTGGAATAGCTAAACTCACAGGCGTGCTCCGGAAGCCTCTCCAGCTGACTCCGGTCGGGAGCGCGTCGACAGGACTAGGGCCCCCACTGGGACCCGAACCTGTATAAATCCTTGTGTCAATTCTTGTGCTTGTCCGGCGGGGGAGGACCGGTCATCCGGTCAACCCGCGCCGCGTAATCTTCGCTAGGATCATTCTCAAAACCTGCCGGGGTATTCGCAATACCACGACAAATTTACCCGCAAGATATTCCACTTTCATGCCCATCCTATCAAGATGATTAGACCCTTCCTCACTGCATAGTGTGAGTGGCAAGATGGAGATAACAAGAACTTTTGTTATGTTTCACTCACAATTCACCCCTGACCCTGTGGTCGGACAAACCACAGTTGTGGCGGGCTATACCCCCACTGACGAGGATTGACACCCGAGTCAGTTCAAATAAATGTACAACTGGTTCAGGATAGATTCAAACCAGACAAGCTCCTGATGGTGCGAACTCAAGTCATTCTGAGGAGCACAGGCAGGAGGTCGCAGTCTTTACGCGATCAGACCGTAGCTAGTGCGCGGTCAGGAGTCCGTGTGCTATACACGAACAGAAGACTGCAGATGCTGCGCGGTCAGCCAACATCGTGTGGTCAGAGCACTTTCGAACAGGGAATGTGGGATTGATTTGTCCTTGTAACGGGGATATCCCGAGTACCCCGAAGATTATTCCACGTAGGGGAACAACCGTCAGGAGGTTAATACGTGCGGTTATCCATGAATAACACGTGTTAAACCTGCGTGGGAGTTAAGAGCGGTTGACAAAACCGCATCTAAGAAACTGTTTTATGCCGTTAGGACCTGGTGCCCTTTCGACCACTATAAAGGGATAGCCCAATGCATCAAACTGGAGGGATTGGAGGATCGAGAGATCAATTGATCGACCAGAACAGACAAAAGCAACACGAAGACAGTAGTCTGAATTAGATAGCTATCACAAAGCCCTCCAGGCTTTGTCTTGTACAAACATATAGGGAAAATCTTCGCCTGTGAAGATCTATTCCACAACATTGTAAAGCCTTTTACTATACATAGTGAAATCCCAACAGGACGTAGGGCTATTACTCCTACCATCGAGGGCCCGAACCTGTATAAATCTCTCTGTGTTTCAGTTCTCCATAATTCATCATACCTTCCCGGAGGGACACCCTGAAAGGTCTCACAACCTACAAATTTTGCATAAGTTCGGCTAAGGACCCTGAGTCCGAATCATCGACAGCTGGTGCCCACCGTGGGGCCTTTCTCAAGGCATCTTAATTTTCATCCGGAGGTTCGCTGAACTATGGATGGGGCATATGATTCTGAGAACAATTTCGATCTCGAGGATTATGCTCACATTCTGATGCCTTCTCCGAGCGATCCTGTTCCGATGGAGGAAATTGGAGGCAAAAATCTCCCAGAGGTTGAATCAACTCTCCAGGTCATGTCCATTGACCAGGGGGCGACTAGTGCAAGGTCAGAACCCACCGAGGTTCTTAATGCATTAGAGGGTGAGTCTGGTCCATCACACGACCCCGCTGAGGGGAAAGACGATGTCGACCAGGAAATCAGCCCGGCGAGGTTCGACCCTGATAATCTCCATCGTCTCTTTGATTTCGAGTCTGACTCTGAACAAACCGAGATGTTTTCTCCCTCGGCGACCTCTCTCCCTAGACAGTTTGCTGCTTTATCGGAGGAAACTCCTGATCAGCTGGCTGCTAGGGAAGAACAGGAACTCAAACAGAAGGAGGATCAAGATCTCGAGCAACAAGACAACGAACTACGCAGAACTGCCCTAGAGGCTCTTCAAGATGCGCAGGCTCATTACGATGCTGCTCCGAGTTCTTCCCGACGATCACACCTGGTGGATGAAGAAACGGTAACACCTGGTGCCCCTAGGAGAAGTACACATGGCAGACTCCGATCTATCGCGGAGGTCATGCATAATTTTCCTCCTACGGTCACGGATGCACAGAAACCGGCCTTCACTAGAATCCTGGCGAAGAGGTTGGATGAGGTCACATCTGAGGCAACCCCCGCAGCCTCTTCTCGGTCGGTCACACGGTCCCACAACCGAGAGCGTTCTTACTCTGGCTCTGGTCGACGAAGTTACCCGCCGCCTATACCATCCCAGCAGGACATGTCCAAACGGGCACAGGATTCTCGTGATAGGGATCGAGTCCCTGTCCACTCTCGCTTAGGACCACGAGTGGCTTCTCCATTGCGTGAGGTCTCTCGCAATCCGATCAAAAAAGTCACAGGACAGTTCACGGTCCCTATGTTGGTTGTAAAGCTTTCTCACCCGATCTTCGTGCGGTCGTTTGGCCGGACAAATTTAGACCAGGGGCCATAGAAAGGTTCGACGGAACTCAGAACCCATCCGAGTTCCTCCAAATCTACATCCCTGCCGTCCAAGCGGCAGGAGGTGATGACCGGGTCATAGCCAACTACCTGCCAACAGTCCTTGAAGGACCGGCAAGAACCTGGTTGTTTAATCAGCCCGAAGGTTCTATCTATAACTGGGAAATGCTATGCGATGCTATCCTCAGCAATTTCCAAAATTGTTATCAAAAGCCGGGTAAAGAGGACGACCTCCATTGATTACGGCATACTTCGACCGAAACCCTTTGTCAATTTGTCAAGAGGTTTGTCGGGGTGAGGAACACCATCCCGAACATATCCGATAGCTCTGTTATTAGGGCATTTAAACATGCCGTTCGATATCAGAGATTCACTGAAGATTTGCTCATCCATCCTCCTTGATCAGTAGCCGATCTCTTTGATATGGCTGATCGATATTCCGACGCAGCTGAGGCTGTCGAATGGAACCGGATGGTCGATAAAGGTAACCTACCGCCTCAACCAGGTCTTAAGGACGCAAGGAAGGAAGATTCAATCAAGAAGCTGAAATCTTCGTCGGGCGAGAAGTCGAAGAAGTCAAAAAGGAATCGCTCTGGACAGTACCGCGAGGTCGCAGTAGCAGATAAGCCTCCTTCGACCAAAGGTAAAGCGCCTTCGTTTAAAAATAAAACTGCTTCTGGTGGTCGTAGTGCCGACCAGCCAGAGAAGTAAACTAACCCGCAGGAAGGCAAGAAATGGTGTCCGCTCCACAACTCCGTAGGCCATGACCTCAAGAACTGCAGGAGTTGGTTGAAGCAGTTAGATGACTTCTACCAGGGGGTTGGACTAATGCCGACCTTATCGACTAATGCCGACCTTATCGACTAAGGAACAAGCATGCGGACATAGAGACGCCGACGGGGACGAAGAGATGTCTTACCAGGTACCTCATAATCGTGTTAATGTTATTTTCGGAGGTTCCTCCTCTTTTGTTTCCAAAAGGCAGTTTAAAGCCTTTTATCGAGAGGTTAACCAAACGAAGACACCCCTTGGTGAACCTCAGTACCCCCGTTGGTCGGATACACCTTTGACGTTTGATCGCACTGATTGTCCTACAGGGCTTACTCGACCACTGAGGCTTCATCTGGTCATTACCCCGATCATCAGTAATGCGAGAGTCGAAAGGGTCCTGATCGACGAAGGAAGCTCCTTGGACATTTTATTGGTCAAGGCGCTCGACAAGATGCAGATTCCTCGTTCCAAGATTAAGCCCATAATCCATCCGTTTTATGGGATAATCCCTGGTCCCTTCATGATGCCGTTGGGACAGGTGGTCCTCCCAGTCACACTGGGAGAACCGGATAACTTCCAAACAGAATTGGTTACCTTTGATGTAATTGATTGTGATTCGGGGTACAATGCAATCTTTGGCAGGCCAACTCTTGCTAAATTCATGATGGCAACACACTATGCTTATCAGTGCGGCAAGTTGCCTGGCCCCAAAGGTGTCATCTCGATCCGAGGCAGTCGCAACGTGGCACTAACGTGTGACCGGCTATCTTTGGAGATGGTGGACCAACTTCGCCTCTGGGACGCTCAGGTCGCCACAGTCACTGCTGACGTGATTAAGGCTGCTCCTCGACCAAATGAGAAACTCAAACTAGTTCCTTTGTACCCAGATGATCCATCGAAGACAATTCGGGTCGGATCAGGCCTGGATGACAAATATGAACTCGAGCTCATTACTTTCCTCCGGGCTAACGCAGATGTGTTTGCGTGGAAATCGTCCGACATGCCCGGTGTCCCAAGGGAAGTAATCGAGCACAGGTTAGCAATTCGACTTGGACAGCGACCGATAAAGCAAAAGCTCAGGCGTTTTGCTGTCGACCAACAAGAAGCCATCAGAGAGGAGTTGGACAAACTCCTAAAAGCCAGGTTTATTCGTGAGGTCGATCACCCGGAATGGCTTGCAAACCCGGTCATGGTCCGCAAGTCAAACGGTAAGTGGCACATGTGCGTCGACTACACCAGCCTCAGCAGTACCTGTCCGAAGGATGACTTTCCCCTTCCCCGCATCGACCAACTGGTCGACTCGACCACGGGTTGCGAACTGATGAGCTTCCTGGATGCCTACTCAGGATACCATCAAATTAGCATGGCATAAGAAGATGAAGAGAAGACTGCCTTCATCACCCCGTTCGGCACCTACTGCTATGTCAGAATGCCGTTCAGTCTCAAGAACACAGGTTCCACGTACCAGCGCTTGATGCAAAAGTCCTTTCTTTCCCAGATAGGGCGTAATCTCGAAGCATATGTAGATGACTTGGTTGTGAAAAGCATTAAGAGATCGTCTCATTTGGACGATCTCACTGAAACCTTCTGTAATTTGAATCGCTTTGGAATAAAGTTGAACCCGGAGAAATGTTCTTTCGGGGTTTCTTCAGGAAAACTCCTTGGTTTTCTTGTTTGATCCAGAGGCATTGAAGTCAATCCTGAAAAAATCAAGGCCATCGAACAGATGAGGTCACCCTCGACCATGAAAGATGTTCAACGCTTGGCTGGTCGCATGGCGGCCTTAAGTCATTTCATATCGCGACTAGGCGAAAGGGGACTACCTTTCTTCAAGGCCCTGTGGAAACATCACAATTTCACATGGTTTGATGAGGCCGAAAAAGTATTTTAGGAGGTAAAGGCATATTTGTCTAGTCCACCAGTCTTGGTGTCTCCGCACGCGGTCAGCACGGTCCGGATCACGGATAGGGAAGGAATACACAGACCCGTCTACTATGTAAGCGAGGTACTTCATGGCCCTAAGGAGCGATACCCTGAGGTCCAGAAGATACTTTACGCACTATTGATGGCTTCCCGTAAGCTACGACATTACTTTCAAGCTCACAAGATCACAATACCCTCCTCTTTTTCTTTGGGGGATATTGTCTGAAATCCGGAGAAATCTGGTCGAATCGCCAAATGGGCGGTCGAACTCGGTGCTTTTGATATCCATTTCACACCCCGCACGGCGTTAAGTCTCAGGTCTTGGCCAACTTTGTAGTCGAATGGACCAATCCTGAGCCACCTGTGTAGGTACCCGAGGAGTTGGAATGCCCCGATCACTGGACAATGTACTTCAACGGTTTCCATAGTTTTCAACACTCGGGGGCTGGAGTGGTCTTAGTTACGCCTCAGGGCGAATAGCTTAAGTTTGTTTTCCAATTACACTTTGTTTCGACCAATAACGCAGCAGAGTATGAAGGTCTTCTTGCAGGGCTACGGGCAGCAAAATTCCTCGGAGTCCATCGATTAGTGGTGAGGGGAGACTCACAGCTGGTCGTAAACCAGGTAAACAAGGAGTATAGCACCCCCGATGAGACAATGGCTCATTACCTGGGGGAAGTGAGGAGATTGAAAAAACACTTCAGTCATTTCGAAGTCCAATACATCCCGCGAAAGGACAACATTCTCGCAGACCAATTATCCAAAATTGGGTCCTCACGCACATCCGCTCTGGCAGGAGTGTTCGTTGAACACTTGGAACGTCCTTCGATTATGACTTCGGTCGAGGATGATCCGGTAACAGTCTGCTTTACCAAACTCGGTCAGGAATAGGATTGGACTCATCCATTGAGAGTCTATCTTGAACATGGGACCCTACCCGAGGATGAAACCGAAAGCGATCGGCTGATTCGAAAAACGCGTCTATACAAACTTATAGAAGGAGTTTTGTATAGAAAAGGTACTCAGGGAGTATTCATGCGCTGCGTATCTCAGGAGGAAGGTAAATCCCTCTTGAAAGAAATACATGACGGTGTATGCGGTGCGCACGCGTCATATCGGACACTGGTCGGAAAAGTTTTTCGACAAGGATTCTACTGGCCTTCGGCACTCGATGATGCCAAGAATTTGGTCAAGATATGTCCTCAGTGTTAGTTTCACGTGAGACAGGTTCATCAACCTGCCTATGCGTTACAAACCATTCCCCTTGCGTCGCCTTTTGTGGTCTGGGGGATGGATATTGTCGGTCCTATGCCACAAGCGGTCAATGGATACAAGTTTCTGTTCATAGCTATTGACTCATGCTCCTCTAATAACTTGAGAGAGATATCTCTGGGCCCCTTGATGTAATTGAACTAAGGAAGTGCATGGCCGTGCCGAATATAGTTGAAAGTCAACCATGGATAAAGGTTAGTCCATTACAAGATCGAGAAAGGACCGGGCTATTCAAGGATGACACGTTTCTCACCTTGAGTTCAATTTGGTAGTGTGAGGTAAAGAAATAATCCATGATAAGTTGTATAAGTTCGTTGGATAAGATCTGCTTGCATATGCGGGTAGTCATAAGGGACCGCTTATGACTTGTGATTCGAGAAATCGTTTCTGGTCGTGACCAAATATACACGAACCTACAGGTTCACACACTTAATGGGTAGGAGTATTAATTTGGATGGGATCTGAAACGGGTTCTCTATGGGTAATGGGTTTAGCATTGGGATTAGGGTTTGCATTTGAGTAGGACTTATCTGCAAGGCCTTAAGAAAGGAGGCGAGGTGGGCATGCCAAAAGCATCTGATATCTAATCTATTCTGGCTGCCACCACCATTCACGAGATAAATCTCATAAAACCCAAGCCACATGTGCTGGTGCTAGCACACGAACACGCGATGCTCCTTCCTCGGATATGTGGACTTCCGTAGAGGTGCGGCTACTACTACTTCACTGCTGGTTACGGTCCGGTTGCGCCATGACTCTTCTTCTGCTGCTGCGCTATCACATCCGCGCGTCTAGTGGTAAACATTTTGTTCTATGGTTTTATGCTTCCATGGTTCTTGGGTTTTTGGGTTAAAATTTTTAAAATTATCGCTAGATTAGCAGCCCGTTTTCCTACACGTGCTCACGCTTTCTTTTGCACACAAAATTTAGAGGAAGGACTTGTTGATCTTGACTCCTATGGCTTCGAACCCATTGATGAAGAGAGAACCATCCCCAACAATCCAGCTTACTAGAGGCTCATTCACCTAGTGGAGCCAGATGTAGCGGGAGCCCATATTGTACCTTTGCTATTGAAGATGTTGAAGGCTATCATAGTTGTTTTGCTTATCACTCTGTGCGTTCTGTTCTATTATGCTGACCTTCATGTCAATGAAACTTCTTAATTTTTATCAACTCTATATTGTGTCATTCTTGACGCTATGGTATTGTAATATTGGTCCTTGTGACCTTGTACTCATTTTAATTACCTGGATTGTGTTGTTGTGAGCTGGTGATGCATCATTCTGTGCGCAACCTAACCTGAGAAGTTGCCGCCAGATTCCACAAATGAGGGTCCCAATAGCGGCGCCGATCTATGCCGTGCAGGCAGAGTAGACAGCTGCGTGCGGCATTGCAATTTGGGGGCTGTGCTGGCAGATCAAGTGGAGATATAGTGATGAAGAGGCGCCGTCTTTTGAGGTTTTTAAGGTGAGGAAAGTTTAGGCGCACGGCCTGGCTGTCGCCGGCATGCTGGTGGCGGGGGGTTCAGGAAATTGGAGATGAGGAAGAAGATAAACTATGAAGAACCAAGCTCAAAATGGCAACACTAGCGCCTAGCTTGGTTAAACCTTTTCAAAAAAGCCCTCTGATTTTATGGAATTTACAAACAGGTTCCTCCACAAAAGCCTAGGGTTTCTTTATCTTGGCTATTTTGTATTTGGGTGCACAGGTTTAAGGAAAATTTCATTTAGATCCTTGGCTATTGGTTTTTAGGGTTCTCAACCCTTAGAAACTCCGATTTTAGCGTGTTAAGCTTCTACTCATTCATATCAACGCATACTTCTGTCAAAAATCATCTGTAGGTTAAATACAGTCAAAGAAGCACATCCAATTAACCGGAAATCAACCGATTTTGCGTTGACCTACGATTAGAAATGAAAATGAGTAAACTGGTCGATTTAATTAGCAATAAATGTATATATAATTATGTAAATACCGAGTTTTATGACTAGAATGCACATGAAACAAGAGTGAAATATTTGTAAAATATGCACAAATTTAACGAATGTCAAGTCTCTCAACAGATTAATTAAATTATCAAAACAACATATAGAAAACTACTTGTGCGGAACAATATGAACATCAATCATTGACTATGACATATTGCAAAACCCAGTGGTATGGAGTGTTCAAATACTTTTTTTTTGCTGTGCAGAGGTCTACCATTTTACTCATAAAATTTCATTAACTACAATTGTTGGACCACTTCATGCACAGTTTGCATGTGATTGAGTTGAGAAAACGAGACTATTTACAAGTAAAATATTAATTTGTATCCCTACCCGACAAACAAACTAAACAGTCAACTTTACCATTGTGAGGTGCACACCACACCCATGAGTCCAGAAAGGGCATTCAAATCGTTCACTCTCGTCACATCTCACGTACACTCAGTTCAGAATCTGACTGAGAATGACTACTATGCAAAGATAGAAATTGATAGCCATCGAGTTACTGAGTCTAGCCCATCACATAATAAATTTGTGGTTGGTATGTGCCATGAACAATCTATAGTCACTAGACATGGTAAAATAATTCGTAAATTGGCAGGGTAAGTACAAAAAAAAAAATGATCAATCTTCTTGAGGATGAGGCGTCAGATGACAAAAAGGGACTTAAAAAGCCACCTAGTGGTTGTTTTTGTAGTTATAGTGATAGTGATGATAATACCAAAATATAGTCAATGCTTAGGAGTATCTTAAGTCCAAATTAAAATCTGAGACATATATTGAGATAATATATCACTTGGCCCCTAAACTTTGGAGGCTATGATGGTACAGCCGTACCGGTAGTATGTATACTATGTAATTATCCACTTAACGAGTATGATCACAAAGTTCGTGTTGTAACATTGGCTGAAAAACTTGATACTTGTGTCAATAATCATGTAGAAATTTTGGGAAGTCATGGTAATCCATGTGATAAGCAGATGACTCTTCTGATAACTCTGGTAAGTTTTCATCAAAATCAGCAGATAAGAAGAAAAAAGCAAACCCTAATACAAAATATGATATAGGAGTCCACCTATTTCAGTTTCTAATAGAAAAGGGATTACTTAAGATGAAAAATGAGGGTGATTCAAATTATAGTGGCCCTATCCTGGTTAGGGCTGGAAACGAGTCGAGCCCGAGCGAGTCCAAGACAGGCTCACCTCAAGCTCGATAGTGCACTGGGGTTGGCTTGGGCTCGGCTCGCAACATTATTGAGCTTAGAACAAGGCTCGAGCTCGACTCGAAGCAAGCTCAATAGAGTTCGAGCTCAGCTCGACAAATGTTTTTTTAGCACCAAAAGGCTTCAACATTGCTGGCGCCTCCTCGTCGTCCTCCTCCTCCTCGTCTTTCAAGAACAGCATGTCTTCTCCGGCCGACCAACCGCTATCGAACATGGCCTCCTCCACCGCTCCTCCACGCGTGCCGCCGCCGCCTCCTCTCCCTTCCCCGCCGGTGACGCTGCCTCCTTCTCCTTCCCCTCCTCCTCCACGCATGCCGCTGCTGCCTCCTCTTCTTCCCCTCCTCCTCCACGTGCGCCGCCGCCGCCGCCTCCTCCCCCTTCTCCACCTGCCTCCTCTTCTTCCCCTCCTCCACGCACGCCGCCGCCACCTCCGCTCTATTTCCCACCACCTCCATGATAGAGATATGCCCTAGAGGCAATCATGGAGATGATTGTATCATGATATGCTTATGAATTGTTATGAATAAAATGTTATTGCATTTCTTGAATAAAGTATTACTTTTATTGATCAAACAAGTATGTGACTTGTTCGTGGAACTCTTTATTATGATATACGAATTTTTGGCATTATCAGTAATAGTTATTCTAAACATCCCTGACTTTCGGTATTACATGGAATAATAATGCAAGATAAGTTAGCACGATCATTGATTGATAGTCAAGTTTCATGGACCATGGATATGGGATATCAAGCCAATGTCATAGACACATGTTGGAGAACATGTTGGTTGGATTGACCCATCTTGAGACACTATTAAGTTTTTATGTGTCATCAGTTTGTTTCTAACAGTTATTTTGGTTTATCTTTAGACCTGAGATCGTCATGGTTTCATACATGTGTAGTAGCATACTTGGTGTCATCAACCGCTGGTTTTAACCAAGTAGTCATAAATGTAACATACAGATATGTTATGAAACATGTGGTCGAAAGTGAATGATCGAGATAGAATTTGCTCCTCTCTTATCTTGGGAGAGATATCTCTGGGCCCCTTAATGTAATTGGACTATGAAAGTGTATGGCCGTGTCAAATATAGTTAACAGTGAACTATGGAAAGGTTAATCCATTACAAGATCAAGAAAGGACCGAGCTATTCAAGGATGACACGTTTCTCACCTTACATTCAATCTGGTTTCGTGAGGCAAAGAGATAATCCATGATAAGTTGTATAGGTTCATCGGATATGATCTTTGTGTACATGCGGGTAATCATAATGTCTTGCTGGGGACCACTTATGACTTGTGATTCGGGAAGTTGTTTCTGGTCGCGGCCAAATATACACGAACCTACAGGGTCACACACTTAACGGGTTGGAGCATTAATTTAGATGGGATCCGAAATGGGTCCCCTATTGGTAATGGGTTTACCATTAGAATTATGGTTCGCATTTGAGTAGGACTTATTTGCAAGGCCCTGGATTAGGGATCGCATTTGAGTATGACTTATCTGCAAGGCCCTATAAAAGGAGATGCGGTGGACATGCATCTATCATCTGATCTATTTGGGCTGCCACCACCATCCACGAGATCGATGTCATGAAACCCTAGCCGCGTGCACTGGTGCTAGCACATGAGCACGCGGTGCTCCTTCCCCGGACGTGTGGACGTCCGTAGAGGTGCGACTGTTATTGCTGCACTGCTGGTCACGATCTAGTTGTGACATCAACTCTTCTTCCGCTGCTGCGTTGTCGCATCCGCGCGTCTAGTGGTAAATCTCTTGATCTATGATATATTGCTTGCAAGCGTTTTGGGATTTCGGGTAAAATTTTTGAAATTGTTCTAGAGTAGCGAGCCCGTTCCACAACACTCCACACGCAGCGCCGCCGCCTCCTCTTCTTCCCCTCCCCCTTCCCCGCCGCCTCCTCTTCTTCCCCTCCTCCACGTGTGCCGCCCCCTCCTCCTCCACGCGAGTCGCCGCCGCCTCCTCTTCTTCCCTCCTCCTCCACGCGTGCCGCCGCTGCCTCCTCCCCCTTCCCATCGCCTCCTCTTCTTCTCCTCCTCTTCCATGCATGCGGCGCCGCCTCACACGGTCTCTACCCCGCCGCCAAGAACCCATGCCACCTGTCCTTACACCTCCGCCATGATAGATCTGGTAGTTTGGGTGTGCGGCCGTGCGGCCGTGGGGCTAGGTTGGGGAATGGCGGAATGGAGGTGATGCGACGGTGTCGGTGTGGGCCGTGCAGCATGTGATGGTGTGTCTTTAACGAGCCCAGCTCGAGCGAGCTTGAGAAGGCTCGGGCTCAGCTCGAATTCTGTCTCGAGCTTCACCTCATGCTCGAGCTCGGCTCGTTAAGGGCTCGAGTCGATCTCGAATCAAATCGATTTTCGATTCGATCCCAAATAATTCATGAGTTTTGATCTTTTTGTCCAGCCCTAATTCTGCTGAAGAATAAAAAAAAGGCAAATATTATCTTCCAAAGCTTCTCTATGTTCCCTTAATTTTAATAAAAATCAATTTCCAATCAAGCTCAGCCTACCTATGGTGGACAAACCAATTTCTTGATATTTGAACGAGTATGATAAGTATAATTATAAACAACCATTTAATTTAAGACGTGGGTGTTTAAGTAATATATCGATGGAAATTGTTGAGGGTGCCCGATTGTGAAGCACACCTAATGCAAATCTTTATGGTATTTTTTTTTGAAGATAGAAATCGAACTATAAGACTGTCAAGTAATGAACAAGCTTCAGAGTCAGGCCTTTAAAATCAATAGTTATTTGTTGAAGACAATCATGGATAATTATCATTTATTAGTTAAAGTTGGTTTACTTTTGCCAAAATAACTTGCTTTAATGGATATTTCAAAAGTAAGTAACTTACTAAGAGAATCATATATGAATACTAAACAAATTCAGAAACTATTTAAGTTTAGTGATTTATTAAGCACTGTAACAAAAAATATCCAAAAAGCTAATTACGAGCGCTTCATTATCTAGCTGGCATAGGCCTTAGATAAGTATAAAATCTATTTCTATTATTTGTGTACTTCTGCGGTAGAATTTACCACAGTGGGACCTTGCATTTCCATGATCGTGATTTATCTCGAAGATTGATCATCTTCGACACAGACAATGATGATGAGATATTTGACCAGGAATCTAAGAAATCTTTTTATTAATAACCCAAAGTAAACAAATTATTTGAAAAATAACCCACAGTTTACCAAAATTGCGAAACTACACCGCCAACTCATCTAATCACGCCTCATGACCGCAACAATATGCCACCAATAACTTCTCACGCCTGACGAGCGCGATATGTGCCAGAGGCCACTTATCGCAGACCACGACCGCGACAACATTTTATTCCTGAGCCCATGCGCGACAAAAGCTGGCCAGTGGTCTTTCCCCTCTCCCATTCGCGACCAAAAGCTGGTCGTTTTTTGTCGCATCTCTCACGCGCGACAGTAACTTCTGTCCCATTTTTCTCTTGAGTTTTTGTGTTTTGGCCAGCTTTTAACCCCCACTCTGGTCACCCTCTCTCTCTCATTCATTTTACTCTCTCTCCCATACTTGCTCTACTTCAAAATTTGTCTTTTTGAACCAAATTTTCTTCAAATCTAGTTGTTGTTTGAAGTCAGTGCAGTTGAGAAAGTTGTAGCTCGAAGAAAGATCTTCCAAACGTGGTAAGTTTCGTTGAAATGCAGTTATTTTGTTGCTAATTATGTGCTAACTATGTGATCAACAACTAAGTTGATGTTAAAAGTTAATGTTAGCTGTCATATTTACGTTAGATGTTAATTAAGTAGATGTTAAAAGTTTATGTTTTAACACCTCTTCTATGTTTATCTAAGTATTTACGGTAGTTTAGTTACAGTTTTCATCTGCTTTCTAAATCTTCCTTATGTTGAAGTCTTAGCATTAGGTGGAAAGTTGGTGAAACTTGGCCAGTAGGTGAATATGGGTATTTGGTCATTAAATGTAAAATTAATAATTTTCTCAGGTTTAAAATAGTAATCTTACACTCATAAAGTCCAAAACTATATGCAAGGTACTATTTTGAATTTTTAAAAATTTGTGGGCTGCAATGAAATGTGGAGTTTTGTGTAAAAGGGTATTTTGGTCAATTTACTATTCATTTAGTAAAATTTTAAGAGTATTTCAGTAATGGTCTAAGCATATAATCATGTCTTTCTTATTTAATTCCAAAATTTTACTTATTTTTTAGGACTACTTTGTAAAGGGTATTTTTATAAATAGTTCCTTCAGTTCAGTTCAGGGGTTATTAGTAATAAAATTTATAAGGTTTTTCACTGCGCGGGCCTCCTTGCAATTTATTTCTTTTATTTTTATTTCATCGGGGCTTTTCTTTTACATTAATAATTGGCTAAGAGACTTAATTGTGATTATTCTTTTCACCATTAGATTCTTAAATTGGTAAAACATTAGTAATTGGATTTAGTTCAATTTTCCATGATTTTTGGAAAATTTTCTTGTTTACAATTTAACTTTAGATTTTGAGTTTTATCATTTTATGTTATTCAAATTATTTGACCTAATTCTAAATACAAGGGTTACTTGAAATTTTCTCAAGATTTCATTCAGAATTTGTACCTTTTATATATATCCCCAGAAAATAGAAAGCTTTTGAAAAGTTAAAAGGAATCAAAGTGAAAAGAATTTTGGTCAAATTACTATTCATTTAGTGTATTTTAAAAGTATTTTAGTAATATTCTAGCATACAATCATTAAATGCTAAAACTTTAATTATTTTGGAGGGTTTCCTTGAAAAGGGGTCTTTTATAAATAATCTCTTCAGATACATAGTCATTTTTGTAATAAAAATTATAAAGTTGTTCGCCACATGGGTTTGATTCTGTTTCTTTTCAATAAGGCTTTTCTTTTTATGATGCAATTAATTAAGGGGCTAAATTGTGATTATTCTTTTTGCAATTAAATCCTAAATTGGTGAAACATTAGTAATTAGGTTTATTTCAATTTCCCATAATTTTTAGAAGCTTCTCTTGTGCATAGCTTACCTTTAGGTTTAGGGTTTGTTCTATCATTTTATGTGACTCAATTCTTTTAACCTAATTTTAAATAAATACAGGGTTTGTTTGAATTTATCCAAATTGCTCTACTTCCTCACATTATAGGTTCTATATAATCATGCAATGAAATGCAAAAGAATGTGAAATTTAAAAACTTTTTAAAAAATTAAAAAATTTGGGGCATGACAAGAGACCAGTTTGAGTCCAACTCGGCCAAAACCAACCAAAACCGGATGCAACTCGACCAATTCGACCAGTTCTGAGTCCAACTCGCTCAAACCGACCAAGTACGAGTACAATTCGACCACATCCAATCACAAATGACCAGTTTTGCACGTCCGAAACAGACTGGAGCTCGAGCATGACACGTGGCACCATGTGAACCGTCGAAAAAAACAATCAAACAGCCGAAAACTAGGCCGAGCCCAAATCGGGCTACTTTTCGACCACGGGTGTGTTTTGTGTTCGAATGAAGTCCATTTTCGACCGCGGGCGCGTTTTGTGTTCGAATGACGTCCCTTTTCGACCAGGGGCCCCGATTTTGCCGCGAAAATGGTCACGACCAGGATTGAGCCCGTGTAGTAGTCGACCAAGAGTGTTTTTCTTGTCCCTTTGATTTTCTTGGTCGTTGGAGTGTCAAAAGTTGTTGAATTGAGCCCAAATTTGGCAAGATTGTTTCTAGAACATGGTGAATACAACCGTGGATGCAACTTGTGAAAATAATCAAATTTTACACATAAAATGTCACATCAAGGGAGTTTTGAGCATGAAATTTGCATGTTTTGATACTAAACTTAATGGTCTAAGTATATAATCATGTCTTAATTATTTAATTCCAAAATTTTATTTATTTTCTAGGACTTCTGTGTAAAGGGTATTTTTATAAATATTTCTTTTAGATCATGGGTCATTTTGGTTTTTCACTGCACAAGTCTCCTTGCAATGTAATTCTTTCATTTTATTTCATCGAGGCATTTCTTTTATATTAATAATTGGCTAAAAGACTCAATTGTGAATATTCTTTTAACAATTATATTCTCAAATTGGTAATTGAATTTATTTCAATTTTTCATGATTTTTAGATATTTTTCTTGTACATAGTTCAAATTTAGGTTTTGAGCTTTATTTTCTCATTTTATGTGACTCAAATTGGTTTGACGTAATTATAAATAAATACTAGGGTTTACTTGAAATTATTCAGGATTTCATTCAAAATTTCTACATTTCCTAGATATCCCCAGAACATAGAAAGCTTTTGTAAAGCAAAAAGAATCAAAGGGTATTTCAAAGAAACATACGTTTTTTCAAGAATATCATCATGCCTGTTTTGATTTTTGAAAACCGGCATTATCCATAAAACAAATGCTAAAAGTTACAGATGAAGGAGAATGGAGCAACCCAAAAATTACCTATAAATATATTGATTATGTTAACTATGTGATTTAAAAATCATAATATGTTTACTTATAATTATTGTGTAAATATGTTCCGTAGGGAATGGAGCAACCCGAAAATTTCTGCATATTTTATGGCGTCGGTTCGATTCGTGATGGGCCAAATGGTGTAGATATGAGTCATTGCAAATATGTCATGGCTTATTTGAACAAACATAACACATCTTTCACGGATCTTAAGTTATGGATACTTAAGTTTGTTCGGCAAGAGTGTAGAACATGAGACAATTCAAGTAGAGGGGCTCATTGTGAAGGAGACAGCCAACGGCCCATACTGGGTGTTGCGCGAATTGAAAGGGAACAACTCGTGGGGGTCATTTGTGAGGAGAGTGAAGGACCATTATGGCAGTTTGGGCGGCCCTTTTTTTTTTATGTACAGTTCTGCGACCTAGAATTACCGGAGGGTGACATTGGAGCCGGCCCTAGTAGCGGCGTATGGGCGGGAGAAATGAATGCATCGATTCCGCCAACATTCAGGGCTAGTGACTGGTCAGAAGCTTTTTGCCACACACGTGTTGATGTGTGTGAGTTCTTGGAGGGTCTTGGAACTGTGTCCGACGAAGATGACGAAGATGACTTGACAAACTCCGAAGCATCTGAAGACTCCGACAAAGATCATTTCAGGACCCCCCAACAATGGATTGATGAATGTGGATTTAGTTCGATAGTGCTGCCGACGGACCAAAACTCAAGATGGTTTTTTGAGCAAAGTAGCATCCAGCTCAAGTAAGAGTTTCGAACGAAAGAAGATGTACAAAATATCGTGGCTAGATGGTCTCTTGCACTCAACTGATAGTACAAAGTGGTGAAGTCTACCCCCAGGTTATATGATGTCGCATGTCTTACACCAGGCTACGTATGGAGGGTTCATGCCATGCAACCAAAGGATGACAGTGGTTTTGTGGTCACGAGAGTTAACGCCAACACATGTGAGCTTATTGAGGCATTGGACAGCCATAGAATCATGACAGCGGCATATGTAAGCAACATCATCCAGCCCGTAGTGCGGGAGAACGTATCGATAATGCCAAGAGAGATCATCAAGCAAGTGACAGATCAATGTGGTTATCGTATCAGCTACAACAAGGCATGGAGAGCAAAGCAAAAAGCAATTGAGGACATGTACAACACATACAAGGATGCATACAACACAATGGTGCGGTTGCTTCAAAACATCGCACTAACGAACCTAGGCACATTTTTCAATATGCTAGATCAGATAGCTGTTGCCCCGGATGGCAATACCATAGAGAACACTAGAGTTCTGCATCGTTTGTTCTGGGCATACCCGCAGTGCATAGAGGCATTCACATGGTGCCGGCCGGTGTTATGTGTGGATGTCACGTTTTTGACTGGAAGGTACAAAGGGACACTACTGATTGTGGTTGCTGCAGATGCTAAAAATCAATTGCTTCCATTAGCATATGCAGTTGTAGAAGCTGAGAGCATGGAAACTTGGTTGTGGTTCTTGGGGAATGTGAAGCGAGCAGTTATAAAGTATCGTGAGAAGATCTGCATTATTTCTGATCGACACAGAGGCTTTCTTAGAGCCATTGAGATCATGCAGGGCGCTCTCGATCCACCTTACAAGTGGGAGGATGATGAGGAACGGGGTCCCGATCTTCCGACAGGTAGGGGATAGTTCGATTGGTGGAGACTCGACGTTGACGATCCGACTTTCGACCAGAACCGATCTAGGCCTGCAATTGCTACACCACTGCTCCGTTCGTTATCAACCGTACCGAGGTGCAGTTGACCTAGCCACGAAGGCCTGTTTCTGCAAGAGAATCGAAGAACATGTGCAACAACACAGAAGAAGCAATCTCGAATTGCAAGTATGTATTAAGATCACGAAGTGTTGGGGTTCCACAAATCGAAAGACGGTGAACTACGACAGCAGAAAATTCTAAGCAAAACCTGAGTCTAACAATGACGGCTACGAGGTTTTAATATATGACAGGGGTGGTGTCTAGGGTTTGGGGCGCACCCCCCCACGCGGGATACACGGGCCGATGCCCAATAGACAGGTGACGCAGCACCGCACTGCCCAACAGAATATGGTCTCCAATTGTTTTGATGATTTTGATTGACTCAGAAGGATTTTAGACGTGCGACCAAATCCGTTGGAAAGATCTCGTCGAGGGCTTGTCCGTAATGTACTTGAACGCCCCAAACGGAGTTTGTATGGATCTGCTACGCCCGTTTGAAGACAGGCTACTCCGCCGTGGCCGACCCGGACTCCAGCTCGCGGTAGACTTGATTCCCGACCCGTCTTGGCGCAAAGTGACACCCTCGCTGATCAACACCATGATTCCTGAGCACAAGCACAATATTATTAGGTAGTAACTCGCTCTTGTCAACATTCTCTCGTGTACTATGAAATGAGCTCACCTGGTGATTTAGTTGACGTGCACGTGCCCTTGTTATTGGTCCTTGCATAACCGGTGTTGGAAGAATGGACGCATCGTTAGGGGTGATGTCCTCATCATCCTCCCCCTCTTGAATTGGAGTCGTCCTTAACTCAAGCTCATCTTCTTCTCCCAAATATGGCCGCAAATCTGAAATGTTAAAAGTGGGGCTAACCCCGAAATATCAGGCAACTCAAGTTTGTAGGCATTATCGTTTATTCGCTCTAACACCTTAAATGGACCATCCGCATGAGGCATTAATTTTGACTTTCTTAACTCAGGAAAACGCTCTTTACGTAAGTGTAGCCATACAAGATCTCCAGGAGTAAATATCAATTCCTTTCTACCATGACTACCAGCAATGTGATATTTTTCATTCATTCGCTCAATATTTTCTTTTGTTGTTTCATGTAGTTTTAAAATAAACTCAGCACGTTTCTTAACATCAAGATTGACCTTTTCAGATGATGGAAGAGGCAATAGGTCAATAGGAGCACGAGGGTTGAAACCATACACTACCTAGAAAGGACTTACCTTGGTAGTCGTGTGTAGCGCACGGTTGTAGGCAAACTCCACATGAGGAAGGCACTCCTCCCACATCTTTAAGTTCTTCTTCAAAACAGCTCGCAACATTGTGGACAAGGTGCGATTTACCACCTCCGTTTGGCCATCAGTTTGGGGATGACAAGTAGTAGAAAACAGTAACTTTGTCCCCAATTTATTCCAAAATGTCCTCCAGAAATGACCCAAAAATTGTGTCGCGATCTGAAACAATAGTGGAAGGCATACCATGCAAACGAACAATTTCTTTGAAAAATAAGTCGGCAATGTGAGTGGCATCATCACTTTTGTGGCGAGGAATAAAATGTGCCATCATGGAGAATTGATCCACAACAACAAATATACTATCCCTCCCCCTCTTTGTCCTAGGCAAACCTAGAACAAAATCCGTCGAGATATCCTCCCACGGGACACTAGGAGTAGGAAGAGGCATATACAAACCATGTGGATTTAACCGTGACTTTGCCCTTTGACACGTGGTGCAGCGTGCCACGAAGCGCTCAACATCACGCCTCATCTTTGGCCAATAGAAGTGCGTGGCCAAAACATCCTCCGTCTTTTTGACACCAAAATGTCCCATCAGGCCTCCTCCATGAGCTTCCTGCAACAACAAAAGATGAACAGATCTACCTCGAATAGGTGGTAGTCCCCTGGGCACCTCAGCGGGGAACACATCGTCATACTCCTACAAAAGGTTTGTAACAGCAGGTGGAAAAGAGACAGGCATATCATCAAATGAAAACAAGGTCTCTTTACAAATCAAAACAAAGCATGACGGTTCAGCAAGATTATATTTTGTAGCAAGCAAAACACCACCCTTCACTTTAATTCCCTCAGTCTTAGAAGCAGGTACATTCTTATCTTTCTTATGCGAAAAATAGTTTTAGCTACTTGCTGATTTTCAGATTCTGTGGTGTTCTCTTTCTTCTCATTTTCAAGTCTTTCCCTATCAAAATGCAGAATTTCAGATGGAGTCATGGGAAGCAAGGTTATTTTCTTTCCTTTGTGCATGAAAGTGTACCAATTATTTCTACCATGATGAGTTGCATTAGTGTCATATTCCCAAGGTCGGCCTAATAAAAGTGAACATGCTTGCATAGGCACTACATCAAAATCAGCAACATCATGGTATGAACCAATGAAAAATGGTACTCTTGCGGTTTGCGTTTCCTTAACCTTACCGCTGTTGTTGAACCATTGAACATGATATGGTTGCGGATGTGGTTGTGTGGTCAAGCCAAGCTTCTTGACCAGATCAGAACTCACCAAGTTGTTGCAGCTCCCACCATCGATGATTGTTCGGACGCGCTGGTCGTTGACGACGAGGAACATTTGAAACAAGTTGTGGCGTTGGGCTCGCTCGGCTTGCTTCATTTGAGTACTAAGGACCCGCTGGACAATGATGGTCCGGTATTCTTGTGTGGCTACCGTACCCAAAGCTTCCCCATCATCATCATGTTCGGATTCGTCATCAACATTACCTGCAAGGTTAGCTGCAAGAGCATATTCATCTTCAACATCAGAAGCACTAACGTACCCACCATCGTCTGTCGCAATGTAAGCTCGCTGACTTGGGCAGTCCTTCATGACATGGCCCATCCTCTTGCAACGGTGGCATATGATACCTGTTGTACGTCCCGTGGAGGCAACAGATGAAGACGACTTCACTGGTGCCTGCACATTAGAAGTTTTGCTTACCTTGGGTGTACGTGGCGGTGGTAACGGTGCTACTGAACGCGCCCTACCGGTCGGGGGGTCAGTAGACCGAACAGCAGGAGGTGGCTCTGATTTGGTTGACGCCTGTTGGGGTGAAGGTACTATCAAAGTTGCTCCGTGGCCTCTGTTGTCGTCCCTGCAAATCTTTTTCTGCCAAAACAGCAAGCTGAAACAATCTATTGACATCATGATAGTCCTTGTAATCAATAATATTTTGTATATCGTGCCTTAACCCCCCATAGAAATGACCCATTTTATCCTCCTCAGTTTCCTCTACCTCACAACACAACATGCCTATTTGAAGCTCTTGGTAGTACTCCTCTACCGATTTGTTACCTTGATCTAAGTGTTGCAATTTTTTACGCAAATCACGTTTAAAGGAAGGAGGCACAAATCTAGCGCGCATTTGTCTCTTCAGATCATGCCAAGTACCAGGATGTACGTTAGACTTTACTAGTTTATTCCACCAAATTATAGCAAAATCCTTGAACTCACTAGTGGCTTGTCTAACTCTATGAATTTCAGGAACAATATAGGAGTTAAATTTTTGTTCAATCTCCATTTCCCAATCTAAATACACCTCAGCATCATATGTACCAGAAAAAGAAGGTACGGTAAACTTAACTTTAGCAAATGGATCATCATTGCAATAGTTATTATTACCATTGTTACCTCTCATACCTTGACGATTTCGGTTGAAGCGCTCTAAGTCATGTGCCGCACGTCGCATAGCGGGTTCATTGCGAGGTGCCACATGTCCCTCTACATCATCATCGTGCTGCTGGGCTGCATCATTTTGCTATTGTTGGACAGTAGGTGGTTGGTTCTTGATCACCTAAATCCTGTCATCAAGCTGGGCAACACGTCGTTCCAATCTTTCAATACCTTTGGTTATCTCTTCCATCATGGTTTTCAGCTCAGCATGAAGGACACACTCGTTGTCCTCTTTATCAGATCCTGCCATGAATAGTAGAAAGTAGAAGAAACACAAGAAGTATTATCCCTACAAACTAACAGGTTCAGACAAGTGGATTCACACCCTCTCAAGCGTCTTACCACGTTCTTGCAAGGTTCTTACCAACGCTGCAGTAGGTACAACCGGTGGTTGGTTCGTGATATCATGATGAGCTTAAGTGTAACGATTGCAAGGTTGAATCCTGTTCTGATAGAAAGTATGTGGAGCTTGGAAGGCAGTTATGGTAGCAAAGGTTAGCAATAATTGAAATCAGAATGCTAAGTTGAATAAGTGTCCAAAGAACCCACTAGTGTTGCTGGCCTAAATGCGCCCCTAGAACTGTTCAAGCAAGCAAAGACAACAAGGTAACAAATGGAAACAGCAAGATGATAGCAAGGACAATCAATATTGAAGCAATTTTGATCCTGAAGATAGCAAGTATGGCAAGTATGAACCCCTGGATTTTTTTTCACTGCACGGCTCTTTTCTGCGTGCTGCGTCTTTTTGAAATTTTTTTTCTATTTTTGTTTGATTTTTTTGATATTTTTTTCAAGTTCAACAACACAGAAGTATGGAAACAAAGCAGGTTCCCATCAATTTGGAGGTAAGGGGTGGCCGATATAAATTCTGGTGCTTGCTCCGAAAACTGTGCTAAAACCTTCAGGGCCAGATACTCGATCTTCCAAAGGGATTTTGGCCTCCTAAATTTTTCCGAAACCGATGAAGTTGCTGAAATTCAAGTGTAACTTTTCGTTAGCTTCGGAACGAGTGGTCATGGAACTCAAACGGAGTTCGGATGCAAAAGTTATGGCCGTTTTAGTGAAGGTGCTCCGGATCAGGGTTTCTGGGCAATGCGAACTTTCGGTTTCGCAGGTAGGGAACGTGACGGTGGGTTGGCGGGATGAACAAAGGGGAGGCTAGCGATGCAGGGTGTTTGACACAAGGTGGTTTGTGACCTATCTAGGGTTTGCAAAGCGGGACAGTAACACAAGGCGGCTAGCGGGGGCAAACCGAGTAGGACTCGATTTGGTTTTCTGCATGTCTGGCGGTGGTAGGACGGACGATGCAACGGGGAGGTGATGGACAGAACTATGAACACAATCTAAACCAGCAACCAGACGATGAACTAAGGACACAAACTCAACAACGCTAACTGAAAGCAAAGATTGTGAAGGCTCGAAGTGGTTTGGACAGCGGAAGACTATGACCTAATTCTTTTTTGGCTTTTTTTTTCTGGACGATGGGTAAAACGATGAACAATTAACAGATGGGATACGAGATACCTGACGGGCAACCGGAGCTCTGATACCACTTGATGAGGAACGGGTCCCGATCTTCCGACAGGTAGGGGATAGTTCGATTGGTGGAGACTCGACATTGACGATCCGACTTTCGACCAGAACCGATCTAGGCCTGCAATCGGTACACCACTGCTCCGTTCGTTATCAACCGTACCGAGGCGCGGTTGACCTAGCCACGAAGGCTTGTTCCTGCAAGAGAATCGAAGAACACGTGCAAGAACACAGAAGAAGCAATCTCGAATTGCAAGTATGTATTAAGATTACGAAGTGTTGGGGTTCCACAAACCGAAAGACGGCGAACTGCGACAGCAGAAAATTCTAAGCAAAACCCGAGTCTAAAAATGACGGCTACGAGGTTTTAATATGTGAGAGGGGTGGCGTCTAGGGTTTGGGGCGCACCCCCCCCCCCCACGCGGGATACACGGGCCGAGGCCCAATAGACAGGTGACGCAGCACCGCACGGCCCAACAGAATCTGTTCTCTACTGTTTCAACGATTGTGATTGACTCAGAAGGATTTTGGACGTCGGACCAGGTCATTTGGAAAGGTCTCGTCGAGGGCTTCTCCGTAATGTACTTGAACGCCCAAACGGAGTTTGTATACATCTGCTACGCCCGTTTGAAGACAGGCTACTCCGCCGTGGCCGACCCAGACTCCAGCTCGCGGTAGACTTGATTCCCGAACCGTCTTGGCGCAAAGTGACACCCTCGCTGATCAACACCATGATTCCTGAGCACAAGCACAATATTATTAGGTAGTAACTCGCTCTTGTCAATATTCTCTCGTGTACTAAGAAACGAGCTCACCTGGTGATTTAGTTGACGTGCACGTGCCCTTGTTATTGGTCCTTGCACAACGGGTGTTGGAAGAATGGACGCATCGTTAGGGGTGATGTCCTCATCAGAGGACATGGTGAGCCATGGTGCATGCGGCACCTTGCAGCCAACCTCTTCACCAAATTCTGGAGCAAACAAATCATGGACCTATTTAAGAGGCTATGCTTGCAGATTCAAGTGAGCAAGTACGACACTATCTTCGAGAAGCTCGAGGAGTTGACATTGAAGTACACGGCTAATAAAGGGTCCAGTGCCAGTGATGGCGATGCTATAAGCAAATTTTCATAGTGGATCAGCGATAAAGAGAAAGAGAAGTGGTCGTTGCTGCATGAAGAGGGTGGGGCAAGGTATGGCATCATGACGACAAATCTATCTGAAGTTTGTAACTATGTTTTGAAGGGGGTGCAATGCTTGCCATTGACTGCGATTGTGGAGATGACATGGTATCGTACTGCGCAATATTTCAACAATAGAAGACTTGCAGCCTAGATGCTGGTAGACGATCCATTTAGAACCTTACCGGACGTGGTGCAAGAATACATGAATTTCCGGATAAATAAGGCCTAGACGCATGAGGTGGAGATCATCAACCGATTGCACAAGATAATTTTAGTCAAACTGTGCCAGAAGCGGGTTAATGGCCATCTCTGAGCCGGCTGGGTACATGAAGTCATTTTGGGGGATGTTGTGGAGTGCACATGCCACAAGGCCATGTTATTACACACGCCATGTTCACATGTCATTGCTGCATGTGCGGCACTTGGTATAAGCCCATCTCCATACCTTTTTGAGTTCTTCAGCCTTCATAACCTTCAGCAGACATGTAATAGTGATGCATGAGTCATGTGATCGTTCATGAGTTCTGTATTATGTCGTTATTTAATATTTTTCCAATATTTTGGTAGTCCTTTCACATATGTAACAGTGGTAGTCCTTTCACATATGTAACAGTGGATGTTCTATGGATACTCTAATTGAGCCAGAAGCTTCTCTATTTATAGTACACAGGTAAACATGCCCAAAAGTAACTCCTTGACAGACTCCTGGTATTCCAATGAAACATTGCACATAAAATGTCGTACAAAAGGAGTTTTAAGCGTGATTTTTGCATGTTTTCATAACTAAACTTGGTAAGCCTGATCCATGCAACACAGAGAACACAATTGGGAAAGAATATTGTAGAAATAATGAAACTTTGCACATAACATGTCATATGGAAGGAGTTTTAAGCGTGATTTTGCACGTTTTTAAAACTAAACCTACAATAAAATTCTATTAGATTAAGACTTATGAGGTGTCAAACGCAAACTCATTTCTTCATTATATTTTGAATTGTTATGCTAACGGTAATTAATTTATGTAGACATGGCTCACGAGGATGTACGGCTTCCAGAGCTACTCAGTGGCAGGTTGGACAATGCTCATCGTGGGCGTGTATTGTCGCGAGGTGGACATCTAGAGCCACTTGTAATGAGGGCTCCCATGGAGTACTGGCCTCTTGATGCGAGATACATCGCCATTCTCGCAGAGGCGGGTGTACTACCTTTTGCTCGTATTCTGCAGACTGGTCATGGCCTCACATTGGACAGGTCATTGGTCACCGCATTGGTCGATCGATGGTTCCTTGAGACACACACATTCCATTTCCGATGGGGGGAGATGATGATCACGTTGGAGGATGTGGGTATGCTCCGAGGCCTACCTGTTGTAGGCGCACCCATCGTTCCATCACCGACACCTGCAGACTGGCGCACTTAGGTAAACCTTAGGTTCAACATCGTTCAACAGGCAGATCAGATCGCATCAACTAGGCGTGGTGTGCCGCATAGGCTTTTGTTGCGCTACCTTGAATGCCCGCCTGATGCGCTAGAGCATGTTGTGCGCCGGCATTTGTTCGCATACCTGTTGGTAATGTTCGAGTATATCATCTTCCAATCTACACACGGGGATACAGTTCACCCATGGTTCATTCCATTGGTAGAGAGCATTGTCGATGCTCAACCAGGGCATGTTCCCCAGTACAACTGGGCTATGTCCATGCTTTGTGCAACATACCGAGGGTTGTGCGATGCGTGTGTCTGGACTATGCCAGAGTCCATATTGTCGGGATGCTCCCTCTTGTTGCATCTATGGTCTTGGGAGCATTTTCTAATTGGGTGGCCACGCTTGGATCGACCGGTGCATCCGTACCCAGAGCCTAATCATTTCCATGCTTGGGTGGATCGCCCAACCATGGGGACTAGATGGATGCACGGTCGACCGAGATGGTCTGCGAACTAGGTTTGTCGGTTCTACGTCTTGTACCATGGGGATTTCGATCTACTCCACGAGTCATATGGTGTCCGTGGACACTAGATTTCATTGAGTGCATTGCACCGCATGGCATATTGATCATGTGCACAGCGGGCAACGATTGTAGGATGACACGACGTCATCTTGTGTTCTCTCATATGGTGGAGCCCTACTACCCAGAGCGGGTGATGCGTCAGTTTGGATTATATTAGCACACCCCAACTTCGGAGAGAGGACATGACAGCGGTCTCCCCAAGGAGGTGCACAGGTACACCCATGCATGCATAAGATTTGAATTCTATTTTTCTATTTCGATACGTACCATTACCTCCATTTTATTTTGTAGGCAGAGTAGGCAAGGAAGGCAGACCGACAATTGGGCACACAAGAATGGCAGGTGGGTGCAGGAGTGGAACGAGCTTGCATAGACTGATGTAATTCCAGAGGTTCGAGTGTACAATCACAGTACGTACCAAGCGTATCTTGACTAGTACATGCCCAGTACCCGCACGCGGCTTTCTCGTGTGCCTGAGGATACACCAACACATATACCACATTCGGAACGTGTGTAATTAGGGTTTGATTCTGATTGGCCTGGCCAGATACATCGCTCAGTATGTTTTTACGATATTTCCCCTTTTGCATCCACATTTACTCATTTTACTAACTAATACACTATTTGTCTTTCTCAGTTCGACATCGCAACGGCCATCGGGTGGCAGACTACATCGATTTTTTCTAGCATAGCACACGGAGGTCGCTGGTGCCGTACTAAGTTTACTAGAGCCATCCGTGCGGTGAACACTGGCGCCTGATGACTCATGAGCGACCTAAGTTGCGGACGAACTACTGACGCATTCATGCCAAGTAGGGTGTGGCGCGCCCCCCAAGCCCAAGGTCTACTTGACCCACCTTTGCACGCCCCAGTACCTCGGGCACACGTCCTGCTTGACACAACGCATCATCGAGGTGGGAGAGTGACATAGCGGGCCCATCTAGGACCCCATCAATTCTTCCACGCTCATATAGGAGAGCCATCGACACATCATAGGCCAAGAGGCAATGATTCGGATGACTCCGATGACCCGAAGGACATCAGAAGAGGTCAAGAGGTTGCTGATAGGACTTTCATAAAGCAACTAGCCGCAGAAGATCATTGGGATCAGTAGGAGTTGGAGCCGGTGAACTAGCCCTACTCTGCTCCTTGGATTCCTCCGCAGCAAGCACATCTTGCTGAGGGGGCATCATGGGGTCAGTCGTCGGAGCAGACAATACATGCGCCATAGGGGTCTGAGGCTGAGTGGGTGGCACAACAGAGGGAGCATGACGAATGGGTGTCCAACATGCTGTGTCAGCGGGTGGGACATCAACACCACACGCACAACGAGCTTCAACCGAGTCAGCTCCACGATGCTCCGCCACCCACAGAGCCTTCACAACCATTTGGGCCGTTAGACCGCTACGGACCTTCTACGACAATTGGTCGGAGACCACATAACCCGCCTAATCCTTATTCACTCTCGCCTTTTCAGAGATATAGGCAGCATAAAAGAGGAAGGCGATTTAATAATTAGATATGCTAATGGGTCAGCACACTATGTGATGTATTTCTAAATAATATGTACTAACGGTTTGTTTTGACTTTCAAGTGTGGCGATCCTTACCCATCTTTTGAAACAATTAATAATTTCCAAATATCAGACTTCAAATTTAAAATTGGCCGTGCCAATGCCCATGCAGGGCTCGGTTGCTTAGGGTTTGGGCCCGTCAGGGCTCTGGTTCGTCCAATTTTCATCGTCTTCTTCATTTTTTCTCCAAAGAAACTCAAAATTCTTCCAAATTTTGTATGAATTATCTCTGAAACATAACAAACACAACCGTAAAAGCGGATTGTAAAAATGATACAAAAATTCACATAAAATATCACGTCGAAAGAGTTTTGACCATGAATTTAGATGGAAACTTAGAGCAAAAGCTATACCAATTAAGCACTAATTAGAGATTTCCCAACTTCAAAGGTTAATTATTTGAAATCGACAAGGAAAGTATAAAAAAGTTATTATTTATGTAACATTATAGTGGAAACGACCAGAGGAGAAATTGGGGAAAATCTCTTTTCTGTCGCAGCTCCAAAATGGAAAAGGTTAATGTCGCGATTCCAAAATTGAAAAGGTACATGTCAAGGTTAATGTCACGGCTCCAAAATGGAAAAGGTACATGTAGCTGGTTGAAAAAGGAAAAGGTGGCCGTGCATTTTTCTCGCGTGTCAAACCAGCGATAAGCATCTTCTCGTGCCCGACCAGGTTAGTTTCGCAATTTCGTTAAACTGTGTGTCATTTCTCAATTTTTTTTTTCTTTGGGTTATTTATAAATTTTTTTCAGAATCTAATCGAGATGAAATAAGTGTTATCACGGCCTCTACTGCCTTCCATTATGATAAATTCAGAACAAATGATGAACCAATAGACTAGTCTAATGAAAATATAATTAATAATTTTGATTTGATTAAAAATGATAAATCGCAATTTTATAAACACGCTTGCTATGCAAAGCGCTAGTTTTAGTTCCACGCAATGTCACTTTATTAGAGTCTGAATTATGGGGCGGATGGTTATAAAATATATGAATTTTTTTTACAAATAACCCAATAAAAAAATAATTTTAAAAATAATCTGAAACTTTTTAAAATGTCAAAAAAGCCGTTTAGTTGGGCCAAGATCACGACTGAAGACGTGGCACAATCCATATGCACTGCTTGCCCAGGACTCGGGCACATCCGCTTTCAGTGGCGAGCCGGGCCCGCGATTGAAACCCGCAGCATTTCAGTCGCAATCTCGGCTCATAATAGAAAACGTCACTTTCACTCATTTGACACCAATCAAGTAAAAAAAAGGTTTTGGTAGAGAGAGAAAGAGGAGGTTGGGGGAGGAGGAAAGAGAAGAGAAGAAGTGGCAGGAAAAAAGGAAAAAAAGAGCAAGAGGAAGTTTTCACTGATTCTTCAAATTCTGGTTTTCGACGACTATTTGTTCATTGAGGTGCATATTCGTTAACTCATAGATAATATTTAGATTTAATTATTTATAGTATTCTAGGGTTATAGATAATTAGAAATTTAATTTTTGTATCACCCTTGAATTTAGGACAGGTAAAAACTTAATTTTCTAATTTTTCACTTCACCCTGGGATTTAGGACAGGTAAAAATTTAAAATTTCCACTTCACCCTAGAATGTAGGTCGGATAGTTTTGTGCATTGATAGTATTTGCTACAGATTTAGATTATTTTATATTACCCTCAGTTTTTCTGGTTGATCTTGGGTTTTAGGATTATTTGTATTGTCCCGTACGAATATATGTTTTTTTTATTTCACCCTCATATTTCCTAGTTCACCCTAGGGTTTAGAGTAATTTTTGGTTCGCCCTAGGATTTCCATATTATCATATTAAAATATTATTTTGTTTGAGATAGAAAAAACATATTGTCCTGTTTTGACCTAACACGGAAAGTCAAATTGATTAGGTCATAGAGCAACCCGTTATAGTTTGCGTTTATTACAGAGCTGGTATAATTCGTAATGGATCAAACAGTGATGATCTGAGTGCGTGTGTGCATGTTTATGGTCAAATGTCACAATCGCAGTTAATGTCTTTCAATGATTTGGAGAATTGGGTAGTCGATCTGTTACAACTTAATCCTATGAAAGATTGATATTTATCTGATTTGCATGATTCTTCCATATATTTTCCCCTCGTTCATGCACATTTTAGTCATATAAGGGGGCATTTACATTAATCGTATATATATTTATCATCAAATCGACTGTATTATTCGTTATGTGATTTTATTGCAAGTCGACACGATTTGAGTTGATTTTTGCTAATGGGACGCACCTCATCAACTAAACCTGACCCTCAGTCTATTCCGAATAGAAGCACGTGTTTCTCCAAATGTGTAAGAATTGATCGTGCCAAAATAGGAGTCTCCGGGGGCCCAGAATCTCAAATCCTTTCACCCGAGGACCTTCTTGTAAATTCCTAAAACCTAGAGCACCCTTTTGCAAAACAGCCTACACTCAAAAATCTAAACCCTAACTCGGGAAGGACCTTTTTGCAAATAACTAAAACCTCGAGGGCCTTTTTCATTTTTGCTATTTCTCCTCAAAACCCTAGCCACCGGCCTCTGTTGGATCTCGAGCATGATTTTTTGCATCTTGTCTTCTTCTCTCCTTTACCCCTTACTTCCACACCTCCTACCACCACACCAACGACCACCAAGCCATAGACCGCCGATGCAACTCCTACTACTCCCTCCTTTCTTCTTCTTCCTCCTTCCTTCTTCTTCTTCTCTGTTTCTCCTCCTCCTTCCTCTTTTCACGCTTGCACCGCCATTGTTCCTTCTGCAATCCTGGCGCCGTTCACTTCCGTAGTAACAGCGGTGGTGGACGGCTGCCTTCTCCTCGTCTTCTCCTCACTGGTGAGCTTCTTTTCTACCTCCCCCATAGCTTTTCCACACCTCCGTCCACCTCCGGCCCTAGCCGACTCGTTTTCCTCTTCTTTCTTAGCTCCTTCGCCCTCTCCTTGCCCCAATCACCACCGCTTCGCCGTTACTCCTCGCCATTCTTCTCAACTGCTTGCCAGATCTGCGCCTCCGTCTCGCCGTGCTCGACCGCCACACACTCCACTGCCACCGCTCGCCAAATCTGTGTAGATCCGCCGCCTCGTCACCTCATCTAACAGCCACTACTCTCTCTAGCTAGCATTGCCCTAGATCTACTCCATCCTCTCTCCCTACGCCTCCCTCGCCGCCGTTATCGCGCACAATCACTCACCCCTCATAGCCGAGTCATCGATCTCACCGCCGCTAGATCCACCGCTAACAACCTCTTCTCCATCGCTCTTTTGGTTGCATCGCCGCTGATTAGTGTTGCTTTAGCTGCTGGATCCGCATCGCTGGCACCATAATCAGTGCTCCACAACACCGCCAGCCGAATCCGGCTCCCTCCATTCTTTTTTGCTTCGGTTGCCACAAACTGCTCCTTCTTGTTTGATGGCTATAGCCATCGCACCGCCGTTCATCTCTCCTTCTTTTTCCTTGCTGCATCCCGCGGCCAAGCCATTCTCACTTTTCCCCTTTTTACTTCACTTGCATCACTGGATTTGAACTGGATCGCGCGCTGCTATCATTCCTTTCGCTGGTGTGCCATCAGATCTAGTGCCGCCACGACCTCTTCATTGATACGCTGTTGACCACAAGCAGCTATGGTGAAGCCTGAGCTCGACACAGCTCGATGACAAGCATTGCTTCGACCACCACTCCGGCGCATTGACAACCACATCCATGACCACTTCGGCATCATCGACCACAATCTCAACTTCATTGGGCAACCACTTCGACCACTTCCACCGCACCGCGCTCAACCTCCGAGCGACTCGCGTCGGATTTGCAGCTCTAACAACCTCTGCTCCTCCTATGACCACAGTTCTCTCCTCGATCACAACTACAACAGCTCCAGTAACCAAAAAAATAGTGACCGATTTGTCATCTCACTCCCTGTTCTTGATGATTTGATCAATTGATGCTTCACTGAGATGTATGAGATGAACTAATATTGTAACTGAGATCACTTGAATTGTAAGTTTTGAATCGAATGATTAATTCTTTTTGAATCATATCAAATTCTTCAGTTAGAAGTAATATTTGGTATTGTTAGAGCCATCTTGCCTATCTAATGCTAAGAAGAAATCATACTTTTGCTGTGTGTAGTATGATGACTTTGAGGACTACGGAACTGGTCTGTTAGTTGGAGGCCACATTGCTGGTTAGTAGAGGAGTCATGATGCTGACAGAATCAAAACCTAGATCTATACACTAGATTTTTGTTTTGGAAAAGATTGTTGTCAGACTTTCAGTGTCTATCAGGGGTCCCTTGCAGCCACCTCTCAACCTCAGCGAGTGTCGCTACTTGGCCTTGTATTGCTTGTCATCATCCAATATTCCAATTCGAGTCGTTCGGATCATTTGCGTCATTTCGGGTTGTTTATGAGACAGTTCCGAGTTCTGAGCCTCAGGAGTCATAAACCAAAATAGTAAAATAAAATAAAATACAAAGAAAAGAAAAAGATTGCTTTTAAAAAGCCCAACACTAGGCCTTGGGCACAGAGGCCCAATTCTTTTCAACTTTATAGAACAACCCATAGAGTTTTTACTTTTTCAGCCTATAAATTTTGCACAAAACCCCTTGGAGTTTTCTGATTTTTGCAAATCAATCCTATTACAACAATCAAGCTCAGAGCATCAGCACCTATTTGCCAGAATAGTCAAACCAATAACCTCAACCCAAAGTAAGGCAGTTACACGCAATGCACCAGATAAATCAGCCTTACAACACAATTACACACACAACAGCACAAACAGTAAGGAAATCCAGGTAAGAGAGTAATAGTGGTGTATAACTTAGAAAGAGAGAAGAGAGTGTAGGATCGAGGATGCCGACTAGAAGGGGTGAATAGGAGGCTTTAAAAATTTTCAAATGAAACAAATTTTGCAAAGAAAAAGAAGCAAAACAATTGAATAATATATTGCACAATTAAAAAGAAAGAGGAAGAGAAGGCAAACACGAAGATTTATCCTCAGGTCACAGAGACACACCCAGTCTCTCCTACTCCTTGTTGAAGCACTCAAACGAATGAGTCTTGCTTCAATATCCACAAAGGATATTTCTCACTAATGGTTGCTCCCTGTGCACTCTGAAAAGGCGAGCACCGATGCCTTTTACAATCACGCCGAGTCTCTCCAACAACCTCTGAAATGGAGAGATCAACGGCCACGCCACCAAACCGTCTAGGTGAGGGCGTTCACCAAGAGTAATAGGTTGCAAGGTCTTTTCTAAACCTCCAACACGCACCGAGAAACTCTAAGTATGCAAATGATGTGAATAAAACACTTGGTGGATCTCAAAACTCACAACTTAATCAAAAGATCAAGATTTTATCTCTAAGAACAAATGCTCTAATGTGTATGAGAGAATGAGGTTGCTTGGTGTAAGAAACAATAGCTCAAAGCCTCTATTTATAGCTCAAAGCCTCTATTTATAGCCCAAAAGAATAGAATAGCTGTTGTGCTCGAGCTGGAAAGAAACAGTACAAGCTAACAGTCAGCATAGCATGCTGACAGTCAGCATAGACCACGAGCAGTAACAAGCAATCTCGGAGAAAACTCAGCTAGCCGTTGTGGACGAAAAAGGAAACAAAATAGCATATACTGACAATCAGCAACACATGCTAACAGTCAGCATCCACATCAACGGCTTGATAAAAATCACGGATAAAACTTAGCTAGCCATTTGTGGTCGTATATGGAAAGAAAAGAGCTCATGCTGATAGCCAGTCTCATATGCTGACAGTCAGCAATGACCATAAAAACTTCCAGTGAAACAAACGCAGAAACAAAAGCAAATCTGGTCGAAACTCATGCTGGCAGTCAGCAACACATGCTGATAGTTAGCGTAAGTCAAAAAGTTTCAGCTCAAAAAGCAAGCTCTCTGGACAAATGGCAATAAAAGAAACTGACATTCAGGTTGATTGTTAGTGTGGATAAAAACAGTCATAACTTTTGATCTACAGATCCAATTTAAGAGTTGTATAGCTCATTCAAAAGATAATTTAAAGGGCTATAATTTTTTCAACAGCAGTATGACATAGATCGGCCTATATAAATCCATAAACTTCAAAAGAGTTCCTGTTGCCAAAATATCTGAAAACCCAAGTCATTTAAAAACCAAATCCAACCAAGATGAATGAATGCAATGATCTAAGAGTTTCTCGGTTTATGCTGGAAATATAGAGAAAACTTGCAACCCCTCTTAATAGTACAGTTTAAACGAAAAACAAATTTGTATAAACCGATCAAACTCCAAACACCAATATTGGTAAAAACTCATTTTACCTTAGGTCCTTTGCAACTTGAATCTTGCGATTTGTGTCTCATCTTTTTACCTGGGTTCTTATGTCTTCTTTCTTGATCATCTTGCATATCTGTGCCAAAAGAGCTTTGTATCCAAATAACTCAAAAACACAATTAGTCTGAAGTGCTTGTTTTCATTAATCATCAAAATCAGGCATAAGGGCCTAGATGCAACAGAGAGAAGAAGGAAGAGAGGAGAGATAGAAAGCACTCATTCATCTATTTTACTTTGGGAATCACATGACTAGCAAGAGCAACCCAGGAGCAAGAAGGGAAAATTTAACACCAAGAACAAGGTGATAGCTAGACCCAACCCTAATTTTGGAATATCTTAGTTTGTTCAGTTAGAGAATTGAGTAGAAGATAACACATGGGGTATCCACACTCATCATCACATTACATCACAAGATCACACATACATGAACACTAGAACACTTTCATCCATCATCTTTAGCCATCACAGCACACAGGAACATACACAACCCAATCAAACCAAAGATTAAAACCGGTGCCAAAGCCACAATGGAAGGATGAGAGGAATTACCTGAGGTGCAAGTGATGAGGTCCGAGCGGCCGGGATGGCGTCCATGCTCGTGGTGCACTACCAGCGCAGCCACGCGACGAGGGCGCAGCCAGGCGCAACCAAGTGTGGCTGTGGGCCACGGGAGAGGAGGCAAGGTGACGCAGCTAGGGCTACAACCGTCCGCGACGCAAGCACCATTAAGATAGGAGAGCCGCCAACGAGGGTTAGCGGCGGCAAGGTTTCAGACAAATTAGAGTAGGGTTTAGAACCGGGATGTGTTAGGGTTAGGTATGATAAGCTACGGTGGAGTGGCTCCGAAAATGAGAACATCACCGGAGAAGCCGCGGCGGTCGGCGCCGGAGACGAAGACGGTGTCTAAGGCAATTAGGGTTTAGGGCAGCTGCATGTGTGCGTGTGTGTGTCTATGTGTGAGTGTGTTGTGTGTTCGGTGCGTAGTGCGTGTGTGTGTTTGTGTGTGAGGTGGGGGAGAAAGAGAGGTTGGGCCTGGGCCGGCCCAACCCGAGCCAAATGGAGTTGGGTCAATTCAGGCCCAACCAAAATTTTCATATTTCTTTTCTTTTCTAATTTCAATCCTATTTTGAATTCTTAATTAATGCTTAATTAACTACTGTTTATTATGTGATTAAAATGTTCTTAATAAAGAAATTGAACTAATAAAATATTATTGATTAATTAACATTAATGATTTCTTAATTTATACCTAGCTTAATAAGTGTTTAATCAAATAAGATATATATTTGTATATACACACAACTATATTCTCGCTCTTTTAATAAACCAATTTAAATTATTTTCATTACTTTCGTATAATATTCTATTACAACAAAAGAATTTTAAAACTATAAATTACTTTTATTCCAAATAGCTAATTTAAATAAATTAGTTTATCAATTAAATAACCTCAGCATTAAATCAATATCTTAACTTAATTGTTTGAAATTTATGTGTCGATGATTAGAAAACAAATGCAAATAGTGTTATTCCTTTTGGGAGATATCCAACCTAAGGATTTTATGTAATTCCATTTTGTAGTTCAATTGAACTAAATTTGATTTCTCATTTTGTCTAAGAGAGTGATCTTTGCGATTCTTCGAGCGCGCAAGAAAACGTTAAGAGTCAATTCATGCTGATTTTCCACATTGCAAGAGAGGCGAGAGCGTTTAGCACTTATACGTTGGATCTCTGCATTGTGACCACCAATGTTCTTCTAAAGACTTATATACATAATTATTTTAATTCTAGGAGCGGATCTGAGCGAACACTATAAGATAGCATTTCAATGCTAGCAGTAGAGTAGCTGGTCAAAGCTAGAATTGATAGCACTTTAGCCGCTTGGAATAAGGTTTGCTACAGTTGCTCAAAAAGGTCCTGCGAAAAGTTTTTTCTAACTGTAATTTTTCTTCCAGCTGTACGTCCAATGGCAAAAAGTATTCTCAGCTATAGGTCGCTTGCAAAGTTTGAACTTTTATCAGCTGTATGTCCACTTGTAATATATTATTCCAAACTGTAGAACTATTTGAAATATTTTTTTACCAGCTGTAGGTCTAATGGAAAAAAGTATTCCCAGCTGTAGGTCGCTTGGAAAGTTCGAACTTTTCCCAGCTGTATGTCCACTTGTATTATATTATTCCAAGCTGTACAACTATTTTAAATATTTTTTCTCAGTTGTAGGTCCAATAGCAAAGAGTATTCTCAGCTGTAGGTCACTTAGAAAGTTTAACTTTTCCCAGCTATATGTTCACTGGTAATATATTATTCCAAGCTGTACAACTCTTTGAAATATTTTTTCCCAACTGTAGATCCAATGGCAAAGTGTATTCCCAACTGTAGGTCGTTTGGAAAGTTTGAACTTTTCCCAACTGTATGTACACTTGTAATATATTATTCCAAACTATACAACTATTTGAAATTTTTTTTTCCCAGCTATAGGTCCAATGGCAAAGAGTATTCGCTTGGAAAGTTTGAATTTTTCCCAACTGTATATCCACTTGTCATATATTATTTCAAGCTGTACAACTATTTAAAATAAATTATTACCAGCTGATCTATCATTGAGAATTTAGACATTCAAATTTGAATATGTGAATTATTTGTAGTAGATGTACCACTGGGAATTGTGTCAATAATTAATTTTAAATATATATTTTTTCATTAATTAAGCAACAATATAACAAATAAAACTATGATATGAACACTATCCTAACACAAATCACACCACATTTTGCAACAAAGTTATCAAACAAAGGATAAATGACACAATTATATATTATATTGAGTTTTTTGCTTTATATAGCCATTGACAAGATTTGTAGTGGTCACAAATTACATAATTGACAAAACAAACCAAAATAAATATAGTATCTCTGAAACAATTTTGAGAAAAATATCACTGAAGAATTCTTTACATCAAATGTATGCCCATATATAATATTCCTAACTCTATATATTTTATTCTAACTATAACTATCAAAAATAAATTATTCCACTTTGAAACTCCTCCTACGACGTAAAATATCTTCATCACTTCATATGCTTTTAGCACCTTATTGTTAACACCTGCATAAGAAAAAATATCAATTACAATAATCTTGAGATGAATACAAATCAATAACTTTTTCTTTAAGTAACTTTTAGAACATATAACAATTATAATAAATAATTTTCTAAAAGCATACATCAAGCAAACAAATAATTTTCGAATCCATGGAATTCTGAATTTCAAAGGTCTTAAACATGGTTTGGAGACTTGGATATACAACATTGTAAGTTATGTTTTTGCCTGAGTATCCTCCTTTTTTGAATGATCCCGTCAGCTTTCTGTAACATCCTGAGTTTTGGGGTGAAAAGTTTCTTTCTTAAAAATCATGCATGCATATGTCTCTTCTAGATCAACCAAATCAGCCTCAGCTTTATTCTGTTCTAGCCCTAAAATCTCCAAATCTATCCTGTGACCCCAAGTCAAGATCTGACTTGCCAGATTTGATCTATCAGTTATCCTAAATCTAAAAGCCTTCAGAACCCAGATTCAATTCTATCTCTAACTTCCAGAATTATCAACTCTTTTCTGTTTTCGAAAACAGAATATCTGTTATTACCTTTTACCTTAAGTTTCAGAAATTCAGATTTAATCAAAATCTTAGCCAAGTTCAGACCAGATTATTCCTGGATTATGATCAAGGGTATGCCAATACCTTAATCCAAAAAGTTGGCAGCCAGATTTCACCATCTGAACCTTTTTCACAAATCAGTCCAAGAGTATCGCAGATCAGTCCTTTTTCCAGATTTTTCTAAAAGCCAGAAAGGCAAAATGTTGTAAATCATCTCCAAATTCAAATCTGATTCAGGGAACACCTCCCAAATGCTTTTCAATACAAATTCTTCTTTTATGAGTATCTCAAAATCAAACCCTAAATCCCAAAATTCGAGATCAATAAGATTCAGACTTATTTTACCCTAATCTACTCTGTTTTCAGTTCATATCAAAAGTCATCCAAATGTCTCAAACTTTATCTTCTAGCTGTGCCAAATCATCTATGGAATTAAGTATACCAAAACAGCAGAATCAATTTCAGTTTAAACCTCCCAAAATTCCAGATTTACATTTCAGTCCAAAACTCAAAGAATTGAAACTGCAGTTCAGTCCATTTTCGACCAGGCTAGCTACTGTGCGCACGACCAGAGATTGCCGTGGTTGCCATGCGCCGTGCACGCTCGCCGCCGGCCAAGTTCCGCTTGCATTTGTGCTCGTGCATGCTTGCTCTTCCTGTTGCGCACGCGTCAGTGTCTCAGCCATCGCCGTGGCAACACCGTGGCGGCGTCGACGACTAAAGCTTGCCCTGTGCGCGACCAGCAGTGACTGTTGTCAGCATCTTCTTGCCACGTAGCTTGCCTTGCCAGCCGTTGTCGCCACCACCTTGCACCGCCCGACATGGTTGAGTCCCAATGTAGCACAGCTTCGCCTTGCCAGTGCACCGTCGCTTCACCGCTCGCCGTTGTTGCAGCTGCGCCCGGCAAATCTTGTCATCTGGCACAAATTCAATGCTGTAAATCCTTGCAAGCTACGCCCACTGCTCTATTTAAACTACCAGTGCCTTGTATCATCTTCTCTTCATCAGGACTTAGCCAATTTTGCAAATTCTCTCGCTGTCGTCTTCTTCTCCGGCGAGACCAGCTCGAGGCTTCACGGTGACAGCCTCAACCGCAGCATCTCCTGCCAAATTAACAGCACCAGTGAGTTCCTCTCATCTCACTCATCATGCTGTACCATTTAATTGCTCACCGGTGACCTCTAACGCCGGCGATCACCGGAATTGCCGATTACCCTGTTCCTGCAATGTAGCTTAATTCAGCCCGAATTAGCTTTCGATCTTGTGGAAGAAGTTGATCAGTGCGCCATTTCCAGCAAGCCTATGCATCAAGATCTCCCGATTGAGCTTCAATCGAAGCTTTCCCCAATTTTGAGCTTCTCCAGAAACCGGCGATCGTCGCCAGGCTTCTCCGGCCATCCTCCGGCCAAATTGATCGTGCAGGTAGCTTCCTCTTATCTCTCTTTCACTCTCCAAGCTTGGAATCGAGTTCATTCGACCTGTATCAAAAAGCCCCAAATGGCAGTGTTTCTTCTCCGGCGTCGATCACCGGAAAACCTATTCCTGGCCGTTTCAGTTTCATCCACTTTGTCATTCAGGTGTGCTTCAACCTCCTGAACATATTTGTCTTCTAGCTCAATCTCTGAAATTGCCCAGAATCCAAGTTATAGCCATGCCAAAATCTTGTCCAGAACTGCTCCAGTGCAACTAGTTCACCTCAGTTCATCACTGAATTTCATCACTTTCTAGCCATCTTCTGCCCTAGATCCTGTTGAATGATTTGTTCCTGTTATCATTGCCTACCTCCCAGACAAAGTGGTGCATCATTTGGAGCTCTAGATCAAAAGTTATGCCAAGCCCTAGTTTCTGGCCATGTCAAGATCAATGCTAGACTATGTCAGTCAGTGGCATTAGCCCTTTTCACTTCCTTCCAGATGTGCATTTTGGGCATAACTTTGTCCCTTAGACTCCTGAGGTTGTGATCAACATTTTCTTCTTCTATCACAACTTGATTTGAGCCCTTGAATTATATTTGCCGCTAAACCCTAATTTTTGACACTATTCTGGTGCATGCCAGCCAATGGCATTGCCTTGTTTACTCATTTCTGATTGTGCATTTTGAAAGCCACTTTGTCCACTGAATTTGTAGAGTTATGACCTACACTTTCTTCTACTATCATAACTTGAGATAAGCTCTCTAGTTTTCCTTGAAGTTATGTCAGATTCTTGATCCGAATGTCAATCTGTTGACATTCGCTGTTTTGATCAAACCAGCCACAAAACTGATGTTCTTATTGTAACCTTGAGATCCTAAGAGCATCTAACACCCATCCTTAGCCAATTCCTTGAAACCCTAGATCTCAACTCAGTTCAGCTTACAATCTCAATTATCTCCAGTATCGTTCAGTTATCCTTGTTAAGCATATCTGCATATAGATCCTAAATCATTTTAATATATAAGTAATATTTGTGTGTATTGTTTGTTTGTTGCCGAGCAGATCCAGAAATCAAGTTCGAGGACTTCGCTGTTGACCCGTCATCAACTGCTGTTTCTTACGACGCGGAAGGCAAGTCATATCCTTGGTCATTTTGAACCTATATTTTAAATGTTGCTATAATATAACCTTGAATATAGGCAATATTGCATGTGAAAGATTGAGAATGGTTGATTTATGAATTGGCAGTACTAGACTGGTTATCTGTGAAATGTGAAATAAACAAGTTTTGAGCCATGAACTATTATATGTATTTATATACTTATATTCATGAAATAAAACCCCTAGCCGTGACCAGAAAATGGTATGGATGGCTGTAGCACTGGAGGTGCTAGACTGCAAAGGAATGCAGGCACTGAAGGTGCAGGGTTGTGGATGGTCTGGTCATTGGCATATAAGGACTAGAACCTTGTGTTGTGCGTCTAGTGGCATGAACAACGTGCTAACCGCAAGCCTGGTATGGGACAGGCCTGAACAAGTACTTATGTGGATCGTACATGAAACCCCTGCATGAGTTGTGTTGTGATGATTGACTTGGAGGCTGACTCCTACTATCACTGAAGGTGATCTGATATTTGACCCAGTAATGGGAAAATGAGGTGGGGTGGAGGTTATGATACAGCCTACCACAACTGTGTTTCGCTGAGAGCCACAGGGTCGGGGGTGAATTGTAAGTGATGCATAACAAAAGTTCTTGTTATCTCCACCTTGCCACTCACACATGGTTGTGAGGAGGGGTCTAATCATTTTGTTATGATAGGATGGGCTTGAAAGTGGAATATCTTGCGGGTAAATTGGTACCTCTCTGCAGAGTTAAAAACGTATTCGAATACTCCGAGCTCCCGGGTTTTATAGGAGTCTGCTGCGGTGGATTAAATCCACGGGGTGTGACACAAGTATTATTTTCTAAATAAAATATGTTTTAATCAAGATTACCCAAATGACATGTGTTGTCATGATAAGGAGCGCTGCCGTGGGCTGTCGTGTGTCGACGTGTCGCGGTAGTGCTATAATCTAGTGAACATGAATGATGATGTTATATTATGAAAGGTGCTGCCATGAGATGAGGTATGAAAGAAAAAGATTATTTTATAAACATCCATAATTCTTGACTAGTCTAGGTTCATGTCATCACTACTATATGTATCTACTCTTACCTATGACTTGCTGAGTACGTAAGTGCTCACTCTTGCAACCTACAAATCAATAGACGGAGCGATCAACAATCAAGATGAAGGCGTGGAGAACTTATTGGATCCAGAAGGAGGAGCGTCAGTCCCGTCATTTCCCTGATGTGTGTTGTTCTGCCGTCCACTTCTCTTTTGTGGGTGGGTCACCTATCTTCTGCTGTGTAGATGTTATTTTGCTAAACCATGTATGCCGTGAAGGCATTGTAATCTCCTTATGTAATATCAAGGCCAGCAGGCCACACTGCTTAACTATTTTGTAAGTTACTCTGTTGCAATGTGATATACTCCTGTGCTTGACTTATCCTGGGACGTCAAGGGTATGAGTATGCTATGCATATATGGGACTAGCTGCAGCGAGCTAGGTCTCTACAGGAGTAGTCGTAGTCCCAGTCTCGGGGCGCGACACTTTCTCATTGGATCCATCATAATTTTTAAAATGTAATCTTGTAATTTTTGGCTGGTGGCCCAAAAACAATTATCTTGAATCTTCCCCTTCTTACCTTGCCTATGCCTATAAAATATCAACAAACACCTCATTTCTAAGAGACCAGAGACTACCAGGGGTTCTATAGCCTGTATAAAAGAATTAAGAAAACAAACCATGTTGTATCACTATCAATATTCACATCAGCAAAATTGATAATCCTATACACAAAAAGTGGTCAAAAAGTAAAGGCCATCAATACTAACATCAGCAAAACTGACAATCCTATAGGCAAAGCTTCTAATCTAGATAGTGTTTCATTTGGGGTTGAGCGATCTACAGGTTTGGTTTCATGGGGATCATTATCATTATAAACAACAAAAAAAATACTAATATTGCCTGATTGCAACTAATTTTTCCAAGGATGAAAGATGACAGCAACAATCTCTAAGTTAGATGTCCAATCTATGAAATCCGAAATTATGCAAACATAAAATAGAATGAAGAAACAACTTTCAAGACAAAAAAATACAAATGCAATAAGGTAGTTCTATTATTGATTAAATTTGCTTAAGAATATTAAAAGCATCCAAGAGAGAATTTCTTAAAGAAATTTGATCAATAATAACACTCTTGTAAATTAGACATGAACGACAAAGTGGGAAGGAAACTAGGCACATAATGATGAAGACATGGATGCCCGATCTTCTGGTGAGAAGGATAACTTCGATTTGATGGAGAGTGACCTTGGCGATCCGGCTACCAACCAAACAAGACTGGACGCCCTGACAATCGGTAAAACACACTCACGAGGCGTTATCAACCGTGCCAAGACGCAGCTGACCTGATCACGAGGATCGATTCCTGCAAGCAACTGAAGAACAAGCAAGAAGAAGATAAAAGCATTCTGAAACTGCAAATTTGGATGAAGCACACGATAAATTTGAGGTTGTGTAAGTTGTAGTTGTTGGTCTAGCCGACACAAGAATACAAGGATGAAGTTTCACAGATGGGGATAACTAATCTAAACAACACCTGAGGAAGAACGGGAAGGGTGATGGCCATATGTAACAGGGGTGGCGGCCAAGAAGGTGGACATGAAACCCTAGGGGTACACGGGCCTTGGACCCAAATTAGAGGTGGCACAGCACCTGGTAGAATCTGTCTGTGAATTGTTTCGTCGATTGCAAGCAATCCAGACAGAATTTGGCAATAGGGCTAGATCGATTGGAAAGGTGGTGTCGTGGGTTTCTCCGTAAAGTGCTCATTCACGCATCCATTTGAAGTTGGACTGCTGCTGGATGGCCGAGCTGGACTCACGGACGAGTTGGGCTGGGCTTGATGCGTCGTGAGTTGCTCCACCTTTGATGTAGCTCACTGATCCTCCAGTGTGGGCGTAGTGAATGGCTCAGCACATGGACTCATGCCGACTCGCCGTTCTCCTTGATCTTCTCATTGCGGCGAGGAAGTAGTGGAAGTAGTGGAAGGAGTGGATGGAGCCTTGTTCATATCCGAGCTAGTGATGTCCTCGTCATACATAATTTTAGACATACTAGGTAACTAATTTGATGATTATTAAACGGATTAGTCACCCTACTTAATTGGAAAATAGACGATTAATTGGATTATGCAGCTGACTAATCGTTCAAGATCGCATTCTAACGGTTCTTATTAGTGAACCGTTATTTGAATTCATATACTAATAAGAACCCTTAGAAGAAAGATTTTTGTAGTGGTTTATATCGATCTAATCAATCACAAAACAAGGCACAGAGTTGAAAAAAAGTTCCTCTAGAGTCTGAACACATCATTTAAGGATATAAGAATACAAATATTTGAATTCATCCAACTTCAAGGTACAGTCTTTCTCAATCAGAATTTATCTAGTTTGGGATGAAAATATCTTCTCAATTACAGAACAACACTTTGCTCCACCCATTTTTGCATAGTATGATGAGAACATTGAACCAGACAAATCATCACAAGCACTAATATCATCAACTTTGACTTCTTCTATAGAACTACACAAAGAAGAGCAATTTGAAGATTCTAATACATCCCCTTTATCTGAAGATTCATGTGATATAGAAGAAGCATCATTATCTTTTCCATCTATAGCCCTACTACAACAAATCACAACTCAGAACATAACAAGATGCGGTATAAGCATATAAAGAGTGTTATCCAATTATTGGTTCATCACAATAAAGGTTAATCCAGGACATACATTTTGCCAGCTAGTAGAGGATTTTGATCAACAGATAACAAAACCTCCCCATCTAACACTGCACTATCTATAGGGCCCATATTACTACAAAGGGAGCTTGGTGCAGTATCAAAATAAATTACCTGAAAGAGTACATCATGTCACACCATAGAACAATAGAAGAAAAGATGATGAGGAAAAGATAATTAGATTGCTAATCCAAGGACAATTCAAGCTATGATACTAAAGCAATATATAATAGAAAAAAGGAGAGAGCCAACATACTGTTGCCAAGACTTTTCAGAAAGCAAATGGTTGTTGCTTTTGTTAGAGCAAAACCCAGATAAGTAATAAATGCATGAATTGCCATGAGAGCCATAATCATATATACCAAAATAAGGATGGAAGCCCAATTTTTTTTTCTAGGTTAGAAGTGATTTGATCCATGTAAAAGTTTCTACAACTACATGCAGACAATACCCAAATGTTGCAATAATGATCACCTCATGTTGCAACCAATATGACCAATGGATATCCACAACAATGGTACTAGACATGGGCACAAAGTTTATCCCCAAACTAAACTAAACCTTTATAGATTACTTGAGCTCCATCGCACTCACCGACCAAAAAGGAAAATGTTAGAATGAGCAAACACAGATTCTTTATCCATTAGTTTTTACAAAAAAGAAAAAGAAAAAATCAACACAAATAAGGATGTATTGGAAAACATCCGCCTGAAAAGATTTAAGAGTGGCATTTTTTTGTACAGCTCAATAAGAGATCCAAACCCAGCATTGTTATCCTCATTACTCAAGAGATAGAAGGCACTATAGTAGGAAGAGAAGTGTGATTCAGGTTGTGTAACTAGACCTCAACTTTTGAGAAAAAGTAATGATGCTTCTTTATCATCGATTTGTACATAACATCCCTTTGATGTATTACTAGTTCTACCCTATATTTTGAGAAAGTTAATGAGTTCAATGAAGACTCAATGGACATATCAAACTAGGGTAGAATTTCCTCCAGACTCATGGTATTACGAGACACGAGCATCTCCTCTAGCAATAGAAATATTGCAATATTTTAGAAGCTTCATCAACACTTGAAGCTGCTGCCCAGTACGTAGAAGAGAATGGCATATATATTTTAGAAAACATGGATCAGACACATGATTTCTTCCTTGTTGAAAGTAGTATGTGATAAACAGAGTTCATAATTACCATCAAAGAGAAAGATTAAATGATGGGCCATATACTTTGATTTCTAATATGAAGAACAGATTGTGATAATAGAGGAACATCTCTAGCTAGAAGTTTAAATTAAAAGGTTCTAGAAGTAAAGTTTTACCTTGAAGGAAAAAAAAGGGTCGAATCATCCATTGAACCAGATGAGATGTATGATTTAGTAGGAGAATTATCCAAATTCAACAAAAGAACAACTCACCTCCCACTGCGCCGACGCCTACCTCTGCGCTGCTGCCATCGCGGCGCCAGTTAGCACCAGCGCCAACCTCGTGCCTGGTCGCTTCGCCGCCGCCCTCCGCAACTGCCGCTCCGCCTCCACCCTTCTCCGCACGCCGCTACAGCTAGGGTTTTGAGGTGGGGGATTGGTGGGGATCAGTGGGAGAGCAGAGGTGGGGTGCGGTAGGGGATCGGTGGGAGAGAGATGGCGGTGTCGTCTGGCGGTAGGGGAGAGGAGCAGTGAGGAGGACATTTCGATGAGGAGCAGTACAAGAGGTGCAGATCGGAGGATTATATATTTGGCGCAAAAAAATAATCTATAGAGAATTTTTCTGTTCCTGAAAATTTCCACTCAAAAAAATAAATCTGTTATTATTCTACTGGAATTTTCAGTTTTGCGCCAAAAATATATATTATTTATTCCTACGGTAGATCTGGTAAAAATAATAACTTTTCCCAGCTGATAAATCGGTGAAAAATCAAAAATATATTTTCACCTGCAGGACTGCTAGTAAAAAAGTTTTTCCCAATATAAAAAATATTCTTAGCTAATCCACAGAATCTATATATCATTTTCCAAACTGATCTATAGCTTGCTATATATTATTTATTCCCAGCGGTAGATCTGATAAAAATAATAACATTTCCCAACTAACACATCTGTGAAAAATCAAAATTATATTTTCATCTGGACGACTGCTAGGAAAATTTTTTTTCCCAGCGGTCTTACAGCTTACACTACCCTACCGTGTGTAGTGGAAGAGCCCTAGGACAACGTACACATCTCAGATCCTAAATTTGCTACTCCAGGCAAGTTTTATTCTTGACCATATTGATCATGCTTGGTTGATTTTATTTTATTATACTTGAGTTGATAATCTATGTAGTTTTACCATCTTGTATCAAAAGGATTATTTTATAAAAAAATAAATGTCAGCTCTAATCTTATGATAAACTACGTTTATGAAGTCAAGGATAAAACCAACTGTCATTTTTACCCAGTGTCGTATTACCCATATCAACCACAGACCTGGTATGGGACAGACCTTGTGAAGTATCTTATCGAGAAACTGGTACACCTCCACATGGGAATGTATATGTATATGTATGTATAATGAAATCATGACCCGAGTGCTGGCCCCAGAGCTATAGGCTTAACTAGTGGTGTACCTGATGAGTCCGACTACAAAGGTATGGTGATGCCATGCCTGTGGAGGAATCTAGTGAAAGGATTTGAAAAAGGCTATGTTCTCTTGATGATGTCATGCATTTCCAGAAATGAGGAGTGATGTTGACAAACACCAACATAGAAATCAAGAGTTTCTGTGGGTAAAGTTGATTAGATTGAGACCTAGACCATGTTTGGACTAGATCCACTTCGATGTTGATCACTCTGATTGAAGTATAGACAACTTCGACTTTACTCGATCAGATGCTAGTATGCGGAATTACGGGACCCTACTCAGAATTACCGAAACCCAAAATTTGATCGAAACACACAACTCAAAGTAATTGCACAACTCTTTATTTTGAATAGGGCTTTACACATCGAACATTAGGATGCACTTGCCTACGTCAAGGAACTATGTGTCTAAGACTTAAATAAGTTCAACCTAGACTCGATGATCTAAATTGGAACTACCACAAAGTATTTATAGTCCAATTCTATGAATACATATCAGACTTAATGACCTAACTGTATTAGAGTTAGACTACTAACTAAACCTAAACATATATATATATATATATATATGACTCGGAATACAATTTCGACCGGAGATCGAATCATTTCCAAGGTCACCAACCTTTCCAAGGTCGCGCTCTTTTCATGGTCGCGAATCCTTTCCGAACTCGACCCGAGATCCACCCGGTTGAGAAGGACCCAAGTCCCGTTGCGACCTGTGATCAAAACTAGAGATGTGAAAATTGACCTTGACCATCTTCTCGGGTGCACCACATTTCTGCACGTGGTCGTTGACCTTTCCGTCTGATTCAAAAAGACTCTTGTGTACCGCTGCGGGTGGTCGTCACCTTGTTATCCAAGATCACGTCATCAGGTAGAGCTTCTTCTCGTTGATAGACCAAGTATTCAACAGATGGAACTATTGTATCTAGCTTGTCATCCAGCATTGAAGGCTCGAAGAGTTTGAGGTGCTCAACATTGACAACCGAGTAAATATCCATGTTTGGAGGTAATTCGAGCTGACAAGCATTACTACCAACTTTCCACAAAATCCGAAAAGGACCATAATAGATGGGTTTAAGATTTTTACCTTCACCTTTAAGTCTCTCGTTACTCATATGTAACCATACCATATCACCTTCTTGAAATTGAGTATCAACTCGGTGTCGATCATGTCGCGCCTTGTACTTGAGTTGAGCTTTCAGCAAGTTCTGTTCAACCTCACCATGGAGCTGTTGAATACCTTCTAGGAAATTGTGCTCGATCCTAATCAAATGCTTCGTTGCTGTTATGTGCTGAGGTAGGGATCGCAAACTCCATGTCAAATGGACTCCATACAGACCTCAAAAGGTGACTTTCCAGTCGAACCATGCACCGCTCGATTAAAAGCAAACTGCAAGTATGGTATGCTTTCATCCCAGGTCTTCGGATGCTTAGAGTTATATCCTCTCAAGAGATGAATGATTGTTCGATTTACCACCTCAGTTTGACCATCAGTTTGAGGGTGAAAGAAGTACACCTCTTTAGCTTTGTGTTCATCATCGTCCAGAGTGATCACCAAAAGTGACTAACTAACAGGGTATCACGATCTGACACAATAGACATTGGCAGTCCGAAATGTGTCCAAATGTGCTGAAAGAATACCTGAGCTGCTTCTTCTCCCATGATAGTCTTTCGACAAAGTATAAGAATAATCATTTTGTAGAACCGATCAACGACTACAAAGAGATAGTCATTGCCACGTCGGGTCTTAGGCAATCCTCCCAAGAAATCCATGGATATGATTTCCCATAGTCGCGATGGTATTGGCAAAGGAGTGTAGAAACCTAATTTTCAGTTTGCCGGTTTTGAAATGCTGCAGAGACCACAACCTCGAATAAAACTAGCCACATCTTGCTGCATTCACGGTCAGAACACATGTCGATGAAGATTTTGCAAAGTCTTTGTAACCCCAAAGTGTCCAGCAACCTTCGATGTATGCACTTCTCGCAGCTATTGAATTTGAGGTGCTCCATGAGGTATACAAAGCAAATTGCCTTTGTACAAGAGTCCTTCTTGACGAACGAACTCCGTAGGTTTCCCTGTTTTGAGCTCAGCCAGTGCTGATTGAAAATCAGTATCTTCACTGTACATTGTGGCATAGTAATCGTGACATGAGGGTTTGATCTACATGAATGCTGAGACCACAACCTCGAATAAAACTAGCCACATCTTGCTGCATTTGCGGCCAGAACACATGTCGATGAAGATTTTGCAAAGTCTTTGTAACCCCAAAGTGTCCAGCAACCTTCGATGTATGCACTTCTCGCAGCTATTGAATTTGAGGTGCTCCATGAGGTATACAAAGCAAATTGCCTTTGTACAACGTCTTCGTCCTGAAAACATCTGCAGAGCTAAGCAGATTTTTCGGCACATCAGAATACCGTGTTGGATATCGCCTCTATTTCTCAAGGAGCTATGCTTCCAGTTTGCACGAGTCCTTCTTGACGAATGAGCTCTGTAGGTTTCCCTATTTTGAGCTCAGCCAGTGCTGATCGAAAATCAATATCATCACTGTACATTGTGGCATAGTAATCATGAAATGAGGGTTTGATCTGCATGAATGCTGATAAGCATAGGGTCGTAACTGGTGGTTGCGACAACATGTCAGCCAGTTTATTGTGTACGCCCTTCTTGTATTTAATCACCAGATTAAACTGCTGCAGATACGACATCCACCTCATATGTCGAGCTTGTTGTAGCTTTGATTGTGTTTACAAATATTGCAAAGGCTGGTGGTCGGTGTGGATAAAGTCTCTTTATCCAAAGGTAGCACCATCAATGTTTTACGGCCTGATGCAGTGCACACAACTACTTGTCGTAGGTCGGGTAATTCTTCTGAGCTCCCTGAAATAACTCGGTGTGATATGCTACTATTTGACCTTCTTGCATGAGCACTACGCCCATTGCACAACCTAAGGCATCGGTTTCTAGCTTGAACGGTTTCTGTAGATTCGACAAAGCTAGAACAGGAGCTTCACTGATCTTCCTCTTCAGCAAGAAAAATGTGTCCTCATGTTTCCCTGTCCACTCAAACTTTTGGTTGATCCAGATTAATGCATGCAACAGAGAAGCCACAATCGAGAAGTGTTTGATGAACTTCCGAAGTTATTGGCACGCTCCCACAAAACTACGCACTTCTGTAACTGTTCACGGTCGAGGCCACTCTTGAATCACTTTTACCTTATCGAGTCGATTTGCAACATACCATTGCCGACCATGAATCCTAAGTACAGTAGAGTTTGCTAGCTGAACTCGCACTCCTTATGGTTGAGGCGAAGTCAATGTTGCCGAAGCTGTTCAAACACCTTTTCGACATGAATGAGGTGCTCGTCCCACGAACGACTATAGACCAGTATGTCATCAAGGTAAACGATCAGAAAGTCATCGATGAACTGTCGCATTACGTCATTCATAAGACGCATGAAAGGTGCCAGGGCGTTATAGTGGCCAAATGATAAGACCAGCCATTTGAACAGACCTTGTCGCATGTTGACTTGATGATACCCTGACTTTAGATCCAATTTCATGAAGACAGCAGCATGCTTCGATTGGTCTAGAACATTGTCAATTCGAGGAAGGGGGTACCGGTTCTTGATGGCGATCTTGTTCAGTGCTTGGTAGTTGATGCACATATGCCAAGTCCCATCTTTTTTTGGAACTAACACCACAAGAGATCCACAAGGTGAACTACTTGGTTGGATTACTCCATCTCTTAACAATTCACCAGGCTGTCTTTTGATCTCTTCATTCTCCAATACTGAGTTGCGATACATACTTAAATTGGGAAGTGTCGAGTCAAATACGAGCTAAATTTCGTGCTTGACTGGACGTTTTGGCGGATGACCCTGGATACTCTTGAACAGATCACTGTATTTCTCCAGTAGTTCTGATAAACAATCATAATCTTCTCGGCACGCCAATGACAACGCAGCTTGAGTACTATCACTTTGACCAACCACTACCACAGAAACAGACATCCAGAAAAGCACATCACAGACGGTTATGAACTTTTCAATGGAACACCATCTGCGAAGGCCTATCGGGAGAATATGTTAAGTTATCACAGTCGGTTCTGATGTCAAAACCAACTGTGATAGTCAACCAGACAATTTTGACCACGAAACCGTCTGTAATAGTCTACTTATCACATACGGTTTTAAACTCAAAACCGACTGTGATAGATACATACGGTTCACAATTGAGAACCGTATGTGATAAGTACAATATCACAGACGGTTCCGTGGTCAAAACCGACTGTGATAGATACAATCTGTTCTAAACTCAGAACCGACTGTGATAGTGTAGTATTAGAGATAGTTCTAATATCATAAGCGACTGTTCTAAACAGTGCTGGCACTTCGAATTCTCAACGGTGTGTTCATTTCGGTCTCTGATCTTTGTGCGGCGCGCAAGGCGAACACGAAGCGTCGCCTTGGAAATTCTATAAATAGTTTTGTCGTGGTGTTACGGATACCTCGGCAGGTTAGGACGTGCACGGCAAGAATACAACCGCGCGAGCAGACCGAGTTACTGGTCTTCTCCCGCCGGGCAACACAGAAACTGACACAGGGGTTTATACAGGTTCGGGTCCCAGTGGGGACCCTAGTCCTGTTGGCTCTCTCCGGACGCGAGTCCGCTGGGGAGGTGTGCTCTCGGGGAGAGATCTCCAAGAGAGCCGGATATCGCGTTAATATAAACGAATTCCCCCCCTTGAAAAGAGGTACAAGAGGGGTAAATATAGCCCCTAAGAAATACAAAAGACCAAAGAGCCCTCGCTGCAACCATCGGATGGAAGGGCGGGGACGTCCTTTAACCAGGGGGACGGCCTGGATGCTCGACACGTGGCCTCACCGGCTTCCCAGAGGCTTCACGGTCAGCAGCCGCCCTTCGGGAATCCGGAGACTCTTCGGGACTCACCGGGGGTCCGGTGATCCTCCGGGTCTCACCGGGGGCCCGGTGTCTCTCCGGGTCTCACCGTGGTTCCGGTGACCCTCCGGATCTCACCGGGGGCTCGGTGACCCTCCGGATCTCACCGGGGGCCCGGTGGCTCTCCGGGTCTCACCGGGATCCCGGTGACCCTTCGGATCTCCCGGGCGCCCGGTGGCTCTCCGAGTCTCACCGGGATCCCGGAGGTGACCCACCGGATCTCTCCGGGGGCCCGGTGGCCCTCCGGGTCTCATCGGGATTCCAGTGACCCTACGGATCTCATCGGACGCCCGGTGACCCTCCGGATCTCACCGAACGCCCGGTGGCTCTCCAGGTCTCACTGGGATTCCGGTGACCCTCGGATCTCACCGGGCGTCCGGTGACCCTCCAGATCTCACCGGGGGCCCGGTGGCTTTCCGGGTCACACCGGGATTCCTCAGGACTTCGTGGGGCCCCTGGGGATTCCCCCAACAAGTTTGATAGTGGAATAATTGTGTAACACCCTGGGTTTGGGGTGAAAATTTCTTTCTTAAAAAGTCATCCATGCATATATCTCTTCTAGATGAGCCAAATCAGCCCCAGCTTTATTATGTTCTAAGCCCAAAATCTTAAAATCTATCCTGTAGACCCAAATCAAGATCAGAATTTTCAGATTTGATCTACTATTTATCTTGAGTATAAAAGCCTTCAGAACCCAGATTCAATTCTATCTCTAACTTCCAAATTTATCAACTCCTTTCTGTTTTCGAAAATAGAAATATCTTATATTATTCCAAATACCCTAAGTTTCAGAAATTCACATTTAATCAAAATCTTGACCAAGTTCAGACCAGATTATTCTTGGATTATAATCAAGGGTATGCCAATACTTTAATCCAAAACGTTGGCAGTTAGATTTCATCATTTAAACCTTATTCGCAGATTAGTCCAAGAGTATCGTAGATGAGTCCTTTTCCAGGTTTTCTAGAAGCCTGAAAAGGCAAAATGTTACAAATGATCTCCAAATCCAAATCTGATTAGGGAACACCTCCCAAATGCCATTCAACACAAAATCTTCTTATATGAGTATCTCAAAATCAAATCCTAAATCCCAAAATTTCAGCATTTGACAAAATCCAGATCTATTTTACCCTAATTCTACCCTATTTTCAAAAATAAGTGAAATCCCTCAGATCTTATCAAACTTTCTCCAAATCTGAGCTAAATGAGTATTAATAGAAATATTATACTAAACCATACAATTAAATCCCAAATTAATCATCTTTAAGATCAGATTTACAATCTAGTCCAAAGCCAATAAAAAATCATCACAATCGGACCCCTGATTCGACCACGGGCTGCTGTTCACGACTAGAACCCGCGTTCGTTTGATCTCGCCGTTTTCGACCGCAAACAGCTGCGCTGTGCCACTGCATTCTTCCCCGCTGGCCAAGCTTCGCCTGCGCTTGTGCCCATGAATGCTTGTGTTTGCATTTGCGCACGCGTCCACTCCTCAGCCATCGCCATGGCAGCGCCAATGACCAGCATCTGCTCTCGTGCGCGACTGGTAAAAACCTCTGTCAGCAACTTCATGCCACGTTTCCTTGCCTTGCCAGCCATTGTCGCCACCGCTTTGCACGCCCCAACATCGTTGAGTCCCAATGAAGCGACAGTTGGATCAGTACAATGCCGCCTGCTCATCGTCTTGTCGTTGCCGCTGTTTCTTCACCGTTTTCGCGCCTGCGCCTGGCCAGTCAAGTCACCGGCGCCAATTTCTTTGCTGTCCCCTCTTCGCAAGCTTCGCCCTGGTCTATTTAAGCACCACATCGCCGTGTAATCTTCACTTCGTTAGAAATCAGTTAAGTTTGAAATCTCCTCCACCTTCGTCTTCTTCTCCGGCGAGTCCAGCACGGAGGCTCGCGGTGCCAGCACACTCCACTCCATCACTTGCCAAATTGAAGCCACCAGTGAGTATCTATTATCCTCCTCATCGTTCTGTTGCATCGAATTGCTCTCCGGAGGACCCTAACGCCGGTGATCGCCGGAATCTTTGATTTGCTCTGTTCCGGCAATGCAGCCCGATTTATCCGAAATTAGCTCTCGATTTAGTAGAACAAATTGATCAGTGAGCTATCCTTAGCAAGCCTGTAAGCTCAAAATCACAAATTGAACTCCAATTGAAGTTTTCCCCAATTTGGAACCTCACCAGCCGCTGGCTCACGTCGCCAGGCCACACCAGCGATCCTCCAACCAAATTAATCGTGCCAATAGCTTCCATATGCTTCCCTATTACTCCCTGAGCTTGTAATTGAGTTCAATCAACCTGTATCAAAAATGCCCAATTCCCGTGTCATCCTCTCCGGCGCTGATCACCGGAAAAGTGATTACGGCCGATCCAGCTTCAACCACTTTGTCCTCTAGATGTGCCTCAATCTCTTGAGCACTTTTCTCTTCTAGCCCGATCTCTTAAACAGTCCAGATTACAAGATATAGCCATGCCAAAGATTCTGTCCGGTGCTATTGTCTTGCCGTGTCGCCACCATCTTTCTTCACCGGATTTCTTGCCGTCCGTCCATCTCCAGCCATGGAACTTGTTATGTCTTTTGCTCCTGTTACTTGAGCCTGTCTCCTAGACATAATTGGCGCAGCAGATGAAGCCTTGAATTGCATTTGCTGCTAAGCCCTAGTTTTTGACATTGTCAGCCCTAAGCCAGAGCTTGTCAGCCAGTGGCATTAACTCTTTTCACTTTTGTCCAGTTGTGCAAATTGAAAATAACCTTGTCCCTTAGACTTGTGGAGTTGTGCTCTACATTTTATTCTACTGCCACAAGTTGAGATAATTCCTCTATCATCCATCGACCCTATGTCGATGCCTTGAACCAAATGTCGACCTAAAGACGTTTGCTGTTTCTGAGCGAACTAGTCGCAACCTTGATATCATTGTGATATTTTGAGACATTTGGAACCTTGTAGACCTTTGACATCTAATATTAACCCTAATCGCTTTCCAGAACTCTCGAATCTTGTATTGCCTAAATATTCTCATTGCATTATTGCATGTAGTGAATTAGTAAGAGTAGGATTGATTGTAATGCCTATTTGCTTGTTTGATCTTTGCTCATTTGATCTTTGCTCAGAGGCAGAGCCAGAGTTCGAGGACTTCACTATCAACTTGACATCAACTGTTGTTTCTTACGATGCGGAAGGCAAGTCATATCCTTGGACATCTTGAACCTATATTTTAAGAGTTACTATAATATAACCTTGAATATAGATAATATTGCATGTGAAAGATTGAGAATGGTTGAATTATAAATGGACAAGTTTTGAGCCATGAACTATTATATATGTATTTATATACTTATATTCATGAAATAAAACCCTTAGCCGTGACCAGTATTTTGGTATGGATGGCTGTAGCATTGGAGGTGCTTAACTGCAAAGGATGTGCAGGCACTGAAGGTGCAGGGTTATGGATGGTCTGGTCACTGGCATATAAGGACTAGAACCTTGTGTTGTGCATCTAGTGGCACGAAATACGTACTAACCGCAAGCCTGGTATGGGATAGGCCTAAACAAGTACTTATGTGGATCGCACATGAAACCCTTGCATGAGATGGAAAACAATACACTAATTTCACGGGGTTCGGCTCCTCCACGTAATATAATCATGCACGTCGACTCAGTAATGGCAAGAGACTTGGGGGTGGGAGTATATCCCGCCACAACTGCGGTTTGTGTGAAGAAAACTGCATGGTCGGGGGGTGAATTGTGAGTAAAACATAACAAAAGTTCTTGTTTTCTCCACCTTGCCACTCACACATGGTTGTGAGGAAGGGTCTAATCATTTTGATAGGATGGGCTTGAAGGTGGAATATCTTGCGGGTAAATTGGTACCTCTCGGCAGAGTTAAAAACGTATTCGAATACTCCGAGCTCCCGGGTTTATAGGAGTCTGCTGTGGTGGATTAAATCCACGGGTTGTGACACAAGTATATTTTCTAAATAAAATTTGTTGAATCAAGATTACCCAAATGACATGTGTTGTCATGATAAGGAGTGCTGCTGTGGGCTCCCATGTGTCAACGTGTCGCGGTAGTGCTATAATCTAGTGAACATGAATAGCAATGCTATTTTATGAAAAGTGCTGCCGTAAGATGAGATGAGATATGAAAGAAAAAGGTTATTTTACAAACATCCATAATTCTTGACTAGTCTAGGTTCATATAATCACTACTATATGTATCTACTCTTACCTACGACTTGTTGAGTACGTAAGTGCTCACCCTTGCAACCTACAAATCAGTAGATGGAGCGTTCGATAATCTAGATGAAGGCGTGGAGAATTTCTTGGATCTAGAAGGAGGAGTGTCAGTTCCGCCAGAGCCCTGATGTGTGTTGTTCTGCCGTCAACTTCTCATTGTGGGAGGGTCACCTATCTTCTGCTGTGTAGTCATTATTTTGCTAAACCTTGAATGCCATGAAGGCATTGTAATCTCTTTATGTAATATTAAGGCCAGCATGCCACACTGCTTAAATATTTTGTAAGATACTCTGTTGCAATGTAATATACTCCTGTGCTTGACTTATTCTGGGAAGTCAAGGGTATGTATATATGGGACTAGCTGCAGCGAGCTAGGTCTCCACGGGAGTAGTCGTAGTCCCAGTTTCGGGGCGCGTCAAAATTATGGTATCAGAGCAACATGAGAACTTGACTGTAGGATGACACCTTTAGAAATTGGCTGTGCCAGGAAGACGTAATTTATTTAGAAACTATTTGTTGAAAGCTTTATTTTGATAAAAAAAAAATAAGGAGCTTTGTAGTTCCTAAAAACTTTTATTTCAATGTCTTATTTGGATTTTCTAAAATTCGGTAAGATTGTGAGGGTGCGTTCTGTTGTTTCAGAGTGCCATAGGGGTTGGTATAGATAGAGCTGGTGATGCTCTTGATAGCTTTGTGATTCGCTGTTGCTTTTGCAATGGTTAACTTGTGTATTATGGCTAGTAGCCTAAGTATTTCATGTATTAAAGTAGTTTGCATTAAATTCTGCACTACTGTCTCAGTTGGCCCTACTTAGTTAGATCAGTCTAAACCTTTTTAGAGTCATCATGGTTGATACAAGGAGATCCCGAAGCGGTAGAGAAGACAGGGAACAGACTCCGCAGGAAGAAGATACTATGACGAGGGACCCTTTGTTTCAGCAAGGATCTCAAAGTTCCAATCCTCCCCAGAATGAACAACCCAGTCTATAGGAAATTCTTCTGTCAATGGAGCAGAATCGACAGGAAGCTCAGACGGCCCATACTCAGTTGTTGACTCAGATAGTTCAGAAATTGCCTACTGGAACAACAGAAGGAACTACTGTAGGAACCAGATTAACAGATTTGCAAAAGGCCCGTCCACCAACTTTCTCTAGTACGACCGATCCCATGGTTGCCGATGACTGGTTGAGAGATATAGAGAGGAAATTAGACACAGTTCAATGTGGTGATAGAGAAAAAGTTTTGTTTGGATCACACCAGCTAGTAGGAGCTGCAGCTGCATGGTGGATGAACTACCAGGAGGCCCACCTTGAGAAAGATAACATCTCTTGGACGGAATTCAAGGAACAATTTCAGAAATTTCACGTACCTACCGGCGTCATAGCCGCCAAACGTCGGGAATTCCATAATTTGATCCAAGGAAATAAGATGATCACAGAATATCTACACCAGTTCACTCACCTAGCCCGGTATGCACCTGGAGATGTTGATACCGAGGAGAAGAAAATAGAACACTTTGCAGAAGGACTTCAACACTACCTGCAGTACCAAATCGCCTCCCATGAGATTACTGAATTTCAGACACTAGTGAACAGGGTCCTAAAGATAGAGGACAAGAGGAATATGGGAGAAGAAAGCCGGAAGAGGAAGATGCTCCAGCAAGCGCGACCACAGACAGACCCAACAAGAGGTAGAGCTCCCATCGGCTCTAGTTTTCGACCATCATACCAAACTCCCAGACCAGCAATGGCGTTGTGCCCAAACTGCAGAGGAAATCATCTCCAAAAGGACTGCCCTCACATGAACATCCATTGTTTCCATTGTGGATAGCGCGGACATGGTAGGGAATTTTGTCCTTGGATTCGACTTCCATCACCCATTGCCAGGTTACAGGCAGGAACACAACCAGAAGCACCCAGAGTAGCGGTGTCACAACCGAAGAATTTTAGAGGATCTCCACCAGGAAGAGCAGGAAGCATGGCCAACCGAGGAAGAGGTCGAACACCAACTGCAATTCCAGGAGGAAAGCTAAACTACACTTCCATTCAAGAAGCAGGAAACGCCACCGACATTCTTCTAGGTAGATTTCTGACCCAGCTTGCATCTGCCTTAATACTATTTGATCTTGGTACTGCGAGTTCATGTCAAAAGCAATTACATCTGAAGTTGAAATACATATAAAGCAAGTACCTTTAGAATACTCCATATCAGATTATATAAGGTTTAGTGGGAAAATTATTCAGAGCAAGAAGCTACTTGGAAGAAGGAAGAAAATTTTCAGCGAACCTATCTCTATTCTTAACTTTTCTTGTCTTAGGTAAATCTCGGGGCGAGATTTCTTTAAGGAGGGTAGATCTGTAACACCCTGGGTTTGGGGTGAAAATTTCTTTCTTAAAAAGTCATGCATGCGTATGTCTCTTCTAGATGAGCCAAATCAGCCCCAGCTTTATTCTGTTCTAAGCCCAAAATCTTAAAATCTATCCTGTAGACCCAAATCAAGATCTGACTTTTCAGATTTGATCTACTATTTATCTTGAGTGTAAAAGCCTTCAGAACCCAGATTCAATTCTATCTCTAACTTCCAGATTTATCAACTCCTTTCTGTTTTCGAAAATAGAAATATCTTATATTATTCCAAATACCCTAAGTTTCAGAAATTCAGATTTAATCAAAATCTTGACCAAGTTCAGACCAGATTATTCTTGGATTATAATCAAGGGTACGCCAATACTTTAATCCAAAAAGTTGGCTGTTAGATTTCATCATTTAAACCTTATTCACAGATCAGTCCAAGAGTATCGCAGATCAGTCTTTTTCCAGATTTTCTAGAAGCCTGAAAAGGCAAAATGTTACGAATCATCTCCAAATCCAAATCTGATTCAGGGAACACCTCCCAAATGCCATTCAACACAAAATCTTCTTATATGAGTATCACAAAATCAAATCCTAAATCCCAGAATTTCAGCATTTCACAAAATCCAGATCTATTTTACCCTAATTCTACCCTATTTTCAAAAATAAGTGAAATCCCTCAGATCTTATCAAACTTTCTCCAAATCTGAGCTAAATGAGTATTAATATAAATATTATACTCAAGCATACATTAAATCCCAAATTAATCATCTTTAAGATCAGATTTACAATCTAGTCCAAAGCCAATAAAAAATCATCACAATCCGGCCCCTGATTCGACCACGGACTGCTGTTCACGACCAGAACCCGCGTTCATTTGATCTCACCGTTTTCGATCGCAAACAGCTGCGCTGTGCCACTGCGCTCTTCCCCGCCAGCCAAGCTTCGCCTGCGTTTGTGCTCGTGCAAGCTTCTATTTGCTTTTGCGCACGCGTCCACGCCTCAGCCATTGCCGTGGCAGCGCTAACGACCAGCATCTGCTCTCACGCGTGACCGATAACAACCTCTGTCAGCACCTTCATGCCACATTGCCTTGCCTTGCCAGCTATTGTTGCCACCGCTTTGCACCGCCCAACATTGTTGAGTCCCAATGAAGCGACAATTGGATCAGTACAAAGCCGCCTGCTCATCGTCTTGTCGCTGCCGCTGTTTCTTCATCGTTGTTGCGCTTGCGCCCGGCCAGTCAAGTGACCGGCGCCAATTTCTTTGCTGTCCCCTCTTCACAAGCTTCGCCCTGGTCTATTTAAGCACCACATCGCCGTGTAATCTTCACTTCGCCAAAAATCAGTTAAGTTCAAAATCTCCTCCACCTTCGTCTTCTTCTCCGGCGAGTCCAGCACGGAGGCTCACGGTGCCAGCACACTCCACTGCATCACTTGCCAGATTGAAGCCACTAGTGAGTATCTCTTATCCTCCTCGTCGTTCTGTTGCATCCAATTGCTCTCCGGAGGACCCTAACGCCGGTGATCACCGGAATCTTCGATTTGCCCTATTCCGGCAATGCAGCCCGATTTATCCCAAATTAGCTCTCAATTTAGTAGAAAAAATTGATCAGTGAGCTATCCTTAGCAAGCCTGTAAGCTCAAAATCACAAATTGAACTCCAATTGAAGTTTTCCCCAATTTGGAACTTCACCAGCCACTAGCTCACGTCGCCAGGCCACACCGGCGATCCTCGGACCAAATTAATCGTGCCAATAGCTTCCATATGCTTCCCTATTACTCCCTGAGCTTGTAATTGAGTTCAATCAACCTGTATCAAAAATGCCCAATTCCCGTGTCATCTTCTCCGGCGCCATTCACCGAAAAAGTGATTACGGCCGATCCAGCTTCAACCACTTTGTCCTCTAGATGTGCTTCAATCTCCTGAGCACTTTTCTCTTCTAGCCCGATCTCTGAAACCGTCAAGATTGCAAGATATAGCAATGCCAAAGATTCTATCCAGTGCTATTGTCCTGTCGTGTCGCCACCGTCTTTCTTCACCGGATTTCTTGCCGTCCGGCCATCTCCACCCAAGGAACTTGTTATGTCTTTTGCTCCTGTTACTTGAGCCTGTCTCCTAGACATAATTGGTGCAGCAGATGAAGCCTTGAATTGCATTTGCTGCTAAGCCCTAGTTTTTGACATTTTCAGCCCTATGCCAGAGCTTGTCAGCTAGTGGCATTAACTCTTTTCACTTTTGTCCAGTTGTGCAAATTGAAAATAACCTTGTCCCTTAGACTTGTGGAGTTGTGCTCTACATTTTATTCTACTGCCACAAGTTGAGATAATTCCTCTATCATCCATCGACCCTATGTCGATGCCTTGAACCAAATGTCGACCTAAACACATTTGCTGTTTCTAAGCGAACTAGTCGCAACCTTGATATCATTCTGATATTTTGAGACATTTGAAACCTTGTAGACCTTTGACATCTAATCTTAACCCTAATCGCTTTCCAGAATTCTCGAATCTTGTATTGCCCAAATATTCTCATTGCATTATTGCATGGAGTGAATTAGTAAGAGTAGGATTGATTGTAATGCCTGTTTGCTTGTTTGATCTTTGCTCGTTTGATCTTTGGTCAGAGCCAGAGCCAGAGCCAGAGTTCGAGGACTTCACTATCAACCAGACATCAACTGTTGTTTCTTACGACACGGAAGGCAAGTCATATCCTTGGACATCTTGAACCTATATTTTTAGAGTTGCTATAATATAACCTTGAATATAGATAATATTGCATGTGAAAGATTGAGAATGGTTGAATTATAAATTGGCAGTACTAGACTGGTTATCTGTGCAATGTGAAATGAACAAGTTTTGAGCCTTGAACTATTATATATGTATTTATATACTTATATTCATGAAATAAAACCCTTAGGCGTGACCAGAATTTTGGTATGGATGGCTGTAGCACTGGAGGGGCTTAACTGCAAAGGATGTGCAGGCACTGAAGGTGCAGGGTTGTGGATGGTCTGGTCACTGGCATATAAGGACTAGAACCTTGTGTTGTGCGTCTAGTGGCAGGAAATACGTACTAACCGCAAGGCTAGTATGGGACAGGCCTTAACAAGTGCTTATGCGGATCGCACATGAAACCCCTGCATGAGATGGAAAACAATACACTAATTTCACGGGGTTCGGCTCCTCCACGTAATATAATCATGCACGTTGACTCAGTAATGGCAAGAGACTTGGGGGTGGGGTATATCCCGCCACAACTGTGGTTTGTGTGAAGAAAACTGCATGGTCAGGGGTGAATTGTGAGTACAACATAACAAAAGTTCTTGTTTTCTCCACCTTGCCACTCACACATGGTTGTAAGGAAGGGTCTAATCATTTTGATAGGATGGGCTTGAAAGTGGAATATCTTGCGGGTAAATTGGTACCTCTCTGCAGAGTTAAAAACGTATTCGAATACTCAGAGCTCCCGGGTTTATAGGAGTCTGCTGCGGTGGATTAAATCTACGGGGTGTGACACAAGTATATTTTCTAAAGGAAATTTGTTGAATCAAGATTATCCAAATGACATGTGTTGTCATGATAAGGAGTGCTGCCGTGGGCTCTCATGTGTCGACGTGTCGCGCTAGTGCTATAATCTAGTGAACATGAATAGCTATGCTATTTCATGAAAAGTGCTGCCGTAAGATGAGATGAGATATGAAAGAAAAAGGTTATTTTACAAGCATCCATAATTCTTGACTAGTCTAGGTTCGTATCATCACTACTATATGTATGTACTCTTACCTATGACTTGCTGAGTACGTAAGTACTCACCCTTGCAACCTACAAATCAGTAGATGGAGCGTTCAATAATCAAGATGAAGGCGTGGAGAATTTCTTGGATCCAGAAGGAGGAGTGTCAGTTCCGCCAGAGCCCTGATGTGTGTTGTTCTGTCGTCAACTTCTCATTGTGGGAGGGTCACCTATCTTCTGCTGTGTAGTTATTATTTTGCTAAACCTTGAATGCCGTGAAGGCATTGCAATCTCTTTATATAATATTAAGGCCAGCTGGCCACACTGCTTAAATATTTTGTAAGTTACTCTGTTGCAATGTAATATACTCCTGTACTTGACTTATCCTGGGAAGTCAAGGGTATGCATATATGGGACTAGCTACAGCGAGCTAGGTCTCCACGGGCGTAGTCGTAGTCCCGTGGATAAGAAGCGGCAATCTTTGGCGCGTGACGGAGTTTGGCGGGAGGGAGAACATATCACAGTCGCTTCTAAGATCAAAACTGTTGTGATAGTCACATTACAGATGGTTTTTATATCAGGACCGACTGTGATAGACCAACAATGTCCGATGCTTCAAATTCTCAATGTTCTTTGAATATCACAGATGGTTTTTAACTCACAATCGTCTGTGATAGTCACATTACAGATGGTTTTTATGTCAGGACCGACTGTGATAGTCCCAACAGCTAGCCCCCAAATTTGAAGAAAATGAATAGACTTATTTACTTCAAATTTCATTTGCATCGAATTATGTAATCATGAATTTATTGACCTTGAAAACCAGTAGTGCGCTTTTTAAAACTCTAGGCACCAGCACATACGAACCATCACCTTCTGGTTCTATAAATAGTGAGGCTCTTCGATCCTTAAGACTTACAAATTCTTGGCTAAGTATTTTAGGAATTATGCTTCGAAATCTCTGTCTTTATTTCCTCCTCAACTCCCACCTTGATGGTGAGCCGAGATTCCAATGAGGTTATTGAAATTGAGAGTGATGAGGAAGAGATAAGGAATGAACTCGATCAGGATCTTCACAAGTAAGTACTCTCTGAAACTCTAATTCAGATCTTTCTTTTATGACTTGATTACCTCCAAACAAATGCATTTTGAAATCCACAGGTGCCTGAGGAAATGCTCCCTCCAAGGAAGAGACTCAGAAATGATGAAAGATCCTCCAGTGGAGCTGCAGCGAAGACTCTAGAGGGTGCTGAGGCTTGTGTTGCCACATTGCCCCTTGCGACTCCTCCAGTTGCATCTTCATCTCCACCTTTGGAGATCCACAATAATCCTTCTAATTTCCCCTCTTCAACATCTTCTTTGGATCATCAGCTTTTATTGGATGATCAACTTTCTAGGGGATGTCTCATACCCCTACGACAAGGTGGTCCTCCGCTTTTGTTGGGTGATCAACTTTCTGGGGGAAGTCGCGCACTTCCACGTCCAAATCCACTCCAAAGCTTGGCAATCATCTTCACCATCTTTGTTGGTGTTATGTCTTTCAAAACTAACCCATGCATGTGCAGGAGGTGAAGGCTCCTGGAGCTCCCAGTGATCAGCTTGCTGAAGTCCAGGCTCTTTTTGGTGAGAGAACTGCCGTATGCAAAAATCTCCAAGAAGAAAAAGAGGCGCTGGAGAAGCATTCCGAGGAGATGTCTTCTGCCATTATGCACTTGGTAGAGTGCTATGAGGGTTCTCGCGAAGAAGCGCGTAGGTTACGATCGGAGAGAGAATACGCTCGGCAGCTCTAATACAATAAGGAATAGCTGCACTCCATTGCTGAGAGATGATGTAGATAGGCTTAGAGCTATTGCTAGTTCTCTTGGGGCGGCCAATGTAGATCCTACTGATGCCAATATGTCCCTAGGAGAACTTTGTAAATTACTTTCAGATCAGGTCGACGCTTTGGTCTCTCGTATCCCTTATGTATGCAAAGATTGTAACAAATAAGAAATTTCTTTTCCTTATATATCTGGCTTTTCGAATGATAATCACCAAATGATGTTCTCTGTGTGAAAAATGATAACAGGAAAATACGTCTGCGATCAAGATGGTTTTTAACTCAAAACCGTCTCTGATAGTCACATTATAGATGGTTTTTATTTCAGGACCCACTATGATAGTCCCAACCCGATGCTTCGAATTCTCAACATTCTTTGAACATCACAGACAGTTTTGAGGTAAAAAACGTCTGTGATAGTCACATTACAGACGATTTTGATGTTAGGACCGACTGTGATATTCCCAACAGAATCCGACGCTTCGAATTCTCAATGTTCTTTAAAAATCACAAACGGTTTTGAGGTAAAAATTGTCTGTGATAGTCACATTACAAATGGTTTTGAAGTCAAGACCGACTGTGATAGTCCCAATAGTGTCAGACACTTTGAATTCTCAATGTTCTTTGAATATCACAGACGGTTTTGATGTAAAAAAGTCTATGATAGTCACATTACAGACGGTTTTGATGTCAGGACCGACTCTAATAGTCCCAACAGTGTCTGACGCTTCGAATTCTCATCGTTCTTTGAATATCACAAACAGTTTTGAGGTAAAAATTGTCTGTTATATCATCGTTTGAAGTGAGACAGTTCTAATTTAAAAACTGTCTGTGATATTTCTGTGATAGTTCTACACAAATAAGTCAGTTCGCACATTCAAGTACATGTCTGAAACAGCAATACAAATGCACAAATATACACCAATACAAATACACCAATTCACACATTCAAGTATATGTCCGAATTCTAAATAGCAATACAAATACACACATATACACCATAACACCAATACAAATACACCAATTCACACAGTCGATGCATTACAAAAGTCACATCTGAAAGAGAACCTTTGCAATCAAACAACAAATGTAACTACCGACTACAAGTTAGACCTGATACATCACAAATCCATTCATCTAAAACAGTAAATGTATGAACCACGTTTGACTTAACCATAGGAGTTCAGTTCAGAGACGCCCCAGGAGCTGGAACTGACGTTGAGTTACATTTGTCTTGGTTATCTCTTCTGTCTTTGTCATCTCAGCTCAACTCATCAATGCAAGAGTTGAGTTGCGTTGAGTTGAGTTGAGTTGAGTTGAGATGAGAACGCCCGAAGAATTCACGAATACAAATGAAAGATGCTTTCTATAGGTCCTGATTTGAGAAACACACCGGGCTTGAGGATCTTCTCGACCTTCACATCCATCTAGCTCTCGACGGTGATCTTCACCTTTTCTTTCGCCAACAAGCCAACGTAGGCAGCATACTGTGATGACGAACCATGAACTACATTGCCCCTCGTGAACATCGTCCAAGGACCTACACAGAATCATATTGAAAAGAAAAATATAAAAATGAAAGATACAGGAATCACGGGATAATTGCCATCATAGGATTTGGATAATCCAACAATGCTGAAATTTTACTTGCCATCCTTGCAATGCCAAAATATAGCCGAGGGAGTTGAAGCTACGATTTATGTTGGACTTGATTCATTAGAGAAACTAGTGGTTGTCGTTGGAGGTGCGGCGGCCATCAATGGAGGTTACGGGTTAGGGCTTGTCATGCCCAAGGAGAAAAATAAGTGGAACAATTCAACTGGAAGTAAAACTCCAGGGAGGGAAGTATTTATAGAAGTCGAACAATTCTAGGATATTACAGACGACTCGGACCTAATCACCATCTGTGATAGTAGAGCAGACGGTTGACTTTCTAATTATCACAGACGGTTCTGCAGTAAACACCGACTGTGATAGTAAAGCGGAGGGTTTTGACCTCAGAACCGTCTGTGATATTCTAATTATCACCGACGGTTTAGATGTCAAAACCGTCGATGATATTTTTGCCATAGTTCTACACAAATGCATCAATATTATCGACGGTTTTAAAGAGAAAACTGTCAGTGATAGTTTCTGTGATATTCTAATTATCACTGACGGTTGATATATCAAAACCGTCTGTGATATTCTGTCATAGTTCAAAACAAATGCACCGATATTACCGACGGTTTTTAAGTGAAAACTGTTAGTGATATTTTACTATTACAGATGGTATTATGTATAACCGTCTGTTTGAACCTGGTATAAAAGGTCTTTTGGTGGATGTTTTGAGCTAGTTGTACACTCTTGCTCGACATACTGTCCAGTTGGAAGAGATCTGGGGCAAGGAAGAGCAATATCTCAAAAGGGGAGCATTTGGGGGCAACAAATTTGAAGATCCAAGGTTGGTACTTGGTCCTAAGGCATACACATTACTTAATTTCATCAGCAATATCGATCTCCATTGATTGATCAAATTAGAGGGAGAGGGAGGGGAAGGTAGAGTAGCAAATTCTGTTTGTAACTCATTTTTCGACCTGTAACTATTTAATTGCTTTATGATGTGTGTTATCCACACCCCCAATTATTTACTAACTAACTGCTTGCAGTTCAAGTAGTAGTTAACTAGTTATACCGCAAACTCCACATCAAACACTAGCTAGCTAGATTTATAATTTATTGCGTGTCGACCGTACGAAGAGTATTGCTTAGCATGTGTATGAATTTAATTGCAGATGGTCCATCGAGGCTGGATGTATAATGACAACCGAGTGAGTGAAGAATACATGAAAGGTGTTTTAGATTTCAAAAATGTTGCTGAGCAAGACATGGTGAAGAAGGGTTTACCATATATGTACTATCCTTGCGTAGACTACCAGAATATTAAGATGTTTACCAACTCATCTCAAATTGTCGCCCACTTGATTAAACGTGGTTTGAAAAAGGGGTACACGTGTTGGGTCCACCATGGAGAAGAACCAACTGCAGAAACAAGTACTACTCAGGTTGAGGAACAGGACATGTCGGATCCCAACAACGACTTCAATGAGGATATGCCAGAGGATGACAATTTGGATGACATGTTGCGTGATGTGGAAGGAAATTATAGTGAAAGGGAGATTGGTAAATTCAAGCGCTTGATTGAGGACTCAGAAAAGCCATTGTTCCTTGGTTGCAAGTCGAAGTACACAAAGTTGGCCTCCGTGCTTGAGCTGTTAAAATTGAAGGCTAGTAATAGCTGGACCGACAAGAGTTTCAGGGCACTATTAGATCTTTTGGCGGACATGCTTCCGAAAGAAAATGAGTTGCCAAAAAACACCTAGCAAGCAAAAAAGCTGTTGTGTCCTTTGGGAATGGGAGTAGAAAGGATACACGCATGCCCTAATGATTGCATCCTTTACCATAACGACTACAAGGATATGCAAGTTTGTCCGGTGTGTGGCACATCCCGCTATACGCTTAAGGGCCGAACCGACGACGGCGACTGCACTGAGATAAAGCAAGGACCTCCTGCTAAGGTGTTGTGGGATTTGACCGTCATTCGCCGCTTGTTGTGTTTGTTTGCAAACAGTAAAGAGGCAAAATTATTGCGTTGGCACTCGAAAGACCGGAAGAAGGATGGAAAGCTAAGACACCCCGCTGATTCTTCGCAGTGGAGAAACATCGACAGGGAATTTGTTAACTTCAGAGCGGAATTGAGGAATATAAGGTTCGGGTTGAGTACCGATGGAATTAATCCTTTTGGTAACATGAGTAGTCGGCATAGCACTTGGCCAGTTCTTTTGTGTATCTACAACCTTCCTCCTTGGTTGTGTATGAAGCGCAAGTACATCATGATGTCTCTACTTATCTCAAGACCAAAACAACCCAGAAACAATATTGATGTGTACCTAGCACCATTGATAGAGGGTCTGCTAACAATGTGGAACGAAGGGATGCAGGTATGGGATGCATACAAATGAGAGACCATCATCCTACGTGCTATGATATTCTGCACCGTCAACGATTTCCCTGCCCTTGGAAATTTGTCGGGCTGTAGTAAGAAAGGAGCCAAAGCTTGTCCCCACTGCGAAGATGAGACTGAGAGCGTGTGGCTGAAGAATTGCAGGAAACAGTGTACATCCATCACCGTAGGATTCTTCTGAAGAATGACGCGTATCGTAAGAGGAAGAGGCAATTTGACAGCCACAAGGAAGATGGTTCAACCCGAAGCCTATGCGCGGGAAAGAAGTTTACTCACGGGTGAAGGACATAGACGTTGTGTTTGGAAAGGGTCATAAATTGAAACCCCGCACGAAGAACACTTGGAAGAAGAGATTGATTTTTGGGACTTACCGTATTGGGAGCACTTAGAGGTTCGTCATTGCATTGATGTCATGCATGTAGAGAAGAATGTTTGCGACAGTTTAATCGGCCTATTGATGAACATTCCGGGGAAGACAAAGGATGGCGTCAATGTGCGGCGTGACATGATCGAAATGAAATTCAGGCCCGAGGTAGCACCGAGAGAGGACGAGAAAGGCCGTATATACCTCCCCCTGCATGCTACACTTTGTGCAAGGCTGAGAGGACATAACTCTGTAAGTGTCTCTATGGTGTTAAAGTTTCATCGGGTTACTCTGCAAATATGAAAAAGTTTGTGTCCATGGGCGATTTGAAATTTCTTGGTATGAAGTCTCACGATTGTCACGTGTTGATGACACAAATGCTTCCGGTTGCCATCCGGAGTATTCTGTCGCATAAGGTCAGAGAAACGATCATGAGGCTATCTTATTTCTTCAATGCAATTTCTTGCAAGGTCCTTGATCCCGAGGGACTAGATTCTCTGCAGAGCGAGGTGATTCGAACTCTTTGTCAGATTGTGATGTGTTTTCCTCTGTCGTTTTTTGATATCATGGTCCATCTCACTGTCCACCTTGTCAAAGAAATCAAGATATGTGGACCCGTTTTCCTACGTTATATGTATCCATTCGAGAGGTACATGGGTGTACTTAAGGCCTACGTGAGGAATCGCTCTCGGCTTGAGGGTAGCATTGTCGAAGGTTATGCTACAGAAGAGGTTGTTGAGTTATGCATCGATTACATGGCCGAGATAGAAGCAATAGGAGTTCCTATGTCTCATCACGAGGGGAGGCTTGATGGCGTTGGGACTATTGGATGGAGAGCAATCACTCCTGATTTCAATATGTACTCGAAAGCTCATTTTTGGGTCTTGCAACACATGACGAAGGTGTCTCCATATATCGACGAGCACAAGGAGAAGCTACGACAAGAAAATCCTCGCCGATTCGAGGTTTGGATCATGAGAGAACATAACAGTCGATTCAACGCGTGGATGAAAGTGCGAATCACCGAAGAGTCTGCAAGTGAGAACCTTAGATTGTTGGCAAAATGGCCCATGTTTATTGTACAGACATGGCAGGAATACGACATCAATGGGTACACATTTTACACGAAAGCTCAAGATTGAAAGAGCACTGTGCAAAATAGTAGAGTGAGTGTAGCAGCTTTTCATGAGGAGTTCGGCGAGACAGGCCCAACAAGGGTAGTACGTTGGTTGAACTCGTACTAAGGGTTCATAGAAGAAATTCGGGAGCTCGATTACGTACTGTTCAAGATTCCCCTGTTTAGATGCCGATGGGTCCAAATCCCACAGGGTGTGAAGGTTGACAATTATGGTTTCACTCTGTGGATCTCGATCGAGTTGCTTAAAATGATGAGCCATTCATACTTGCAAAGCAAGCCATTCAGGTCATTTATGTCATTGACCCAACCAATAAGAAGTGGCACATCGTCCTTCATGGCAAGAGAAGGATTGTTGGAGTTGAAAATGCCGTAGATGAGGACGAATACAATCAATTTGATGAGATGGCTCCATTTGCAGATGGCATACAAGTCGATACTGAAGACACCGACAAAACCAGTTACGTGCGTATGGATCACCAGGAAGGGTTATACTTTACAGGTAATCAACCGTCCTTAGTACTACATCTGTTTCCATCGGTATAGCTTATATATCCTCTAATTCTCGTCTTTGCAGGGCAGCGGCAAGTGGAAAGTTGAGGATAACATGGCTGTGTATGTGGAAATTGTCAATCAAAGTCCCCATTTGTATGTAACATTTATTTGAGCATGGTCCACATTGTAACCTATTTTCGGAGCATTTGGACTCCATTTGAAATATCTTAGTGTTCATTGAAAACAAGTTTTTGAGCATTCGGAGTTACAGAGCTACAGAGTTTCTGATTGTAAAACTCTACATCATTGCGTAGAAGACGTTCAGAGTTCAGGTTGGCAGACGGTTCAGAGTTCACAACCGACTGTGATATATTAACAACACAGACGGTTTTGAGTTAAAAACCGTCTGTAAAACCCGTCTGACATTCTATCACAGACAGTTCTGAAATTAGAACCATCTATGATAATTTCACAGATGGTTCTAATGTAAAAACCGTCTGTGATAATCTCTAGAGATTATCACTAGAGAGATTACCACAGACGGTTCTGAAGTCAAAACTGTCTATGATAATCGCTCTAGAGATTATCACTAGAGAGACTACCACAGACCGTTCTTATGTGAAAACCGTCTGTGATGTTAAAATATCAGAGATGGTTGTGAAGTCTGGACCGTCTCTGATAATCTCTCTACATGGTAAATAGTTCAAGGCGGGCTTTGTCCCGCTCATTTCCACACTTTGTGACTGTTCACTTTCCCTAGCTCTCTCTGCCCTCGCACCGTCCGGCGTGATCACCTCCATCGCCTCCCCACCGTCCGTCATGTTCGCCTCCATCGCCTTTCCACCGTCAGGCGCGATCACCTCCATCGCCCTCCCACCTTCCGGTGTGATCACTTCCGTCGCCTCCCCACTGTTTATGCCATTCTTGGTCAATTATAAGTATATGGGTTTTGTTATAGAATTATTAGTTTCAGATTTACTTAAACTGTTCTCTCTTTCACTTATGTTAGGAACTGATACGTCTGGTGATGAAATGAACCGGTTGGGGAGTTAGAGTGACCTCGCTGGCGATGAGACACCTAGCCCGGAGGTCGCCGAGTCCATCATGACCCAGTCGTAGAAGAGAAAGTGGCGAGGCCGGACGACATGTGCACATCTCGACAAGCGGGAAAAGTAGCACGTACAGTTTGATGACAACGGTGTGCCGGAAGCTCCAGACAAACTTGTCGGTCAGTACCGCTCACTATGCGGCAAGGTGGCAAGGGACCGGGTGCCCATCACCACCTCCGACTGGGGTCAAGTGCCCCAAGAGTGCAAGGATGTTCTGTGGGAAGAAGTGCAGGCGGCGTTTCACATTCCCGAGAATCGCCATTTCACCATCCGCCGGACGACACTGATGTCAATAAACAAGGTGTGGAGGAACTTCAAGAGCCGTCTTGTGAGGTACTATGTGAAGGAGTCGAAGACCCCCTTAATGACTACCCTTTTGTGACTCCCGAGGCATGGCACAACTTTGTGGAGATGAAAGGCACGCCTGAGTTCCAGGAGCTTAGTGCGAAGGGCAAGACCAACCAGGCCAAGAATACCCACCCACACAGACTAGGCACCAGTGGGTATGTGGGTAAGACGGGGTTGTGGAGGAAGCAGGACGAGGAGGCTTACCAGTCTTCGGCCACTGGTCCTTATGCGGGCATAACGGATATGCATGCCCGCAATTGGTACCGAGAAAGATCGACGATGAGCTCCTCCGGAAGCATCTTTGTGAATAACCCTGCGGACAGGGAAGTGATTGACCGACTGGTAAGATCTCTAACTTTGTAGGATCACTTACTATCCTCGTAACACACATGCAATGGGTTGTATTGCTAAGTTCTCCTGTTGTAGGCAATGCTGAGTGCGCACATGGCATCCGAAGAGTTCAACCCTAGGAGGGACAGGGATATCCTCATGATGGCACTAGGAAACAAGTAGCATCCGGGCCGCGTGCGCGGCCTCGGTGCCATTGTGCCTTGGAGGGATGGTTTCCCTGATGATGAGGAGGTGGCTAAGAGGAGAAAGAGATCCCACAAAGCCCGCGACGAATGGCTCAAGGAGGAGATGCGATCGGAATTCGCTGCTCGGGACAAAGCACTCCTACAGCAGTTGTCAGAGATGCGGGCCATGTATGAAGAGCTAAAACAGGCGACCCAGGGCACCCCCCTTGCAACAGTGGAATTACCAAGCTCCAATCTTCTTGGCCACAGTAGTAGTTGTGCGTCAGCGCTAGGGTCTTCACAGTCGGAGCCCTCTCGACTGGAGCCCTCTCGACAGTATCTGGTGGACTTTCTGCAGGTAATGATCACTTTTCTATGTTAATTCATTCGAAAGTGAAAAGCGGTGAAATTCAATATGTTAATGCGCACTGTTTGTAGGAACCCGCCTCCTGCAAGCTTATGGTGCTGGCCGGCCTCTTCCCGATCGAGGCTGGCCATGGGATGGCGCAACCATGCATGGCGGGGGCCACAATCCATGGTGTCCCTCTATCCGAGGGTTTTGCATGGGTCTAGGTGGACAGTGTCTCTGACCATTGCAAGGGATTTCTGTTGGACAAACCACCGAACGACGAGATCACCACTCTCGGGGATGCGATGCACACGTTCGTGCAATGGCCCAAGAAGGACATCATCCTAGATGAGGTAATTCCCCACCGGTTTCAAAATTTGTACTGTAATACTAGCCCTCAGAGTCAGTCACCATTACTATACGTAGGTTCTTACATCACAGACGGATACCGACACTCAGCCTACTAGCCAGCCGACCCCTCCGAGATGCTAACCAATGGGTTCGATGATGGAGCTGACTCCGACTAGGAGGCAACCGATCAAGAAGCTGGCTAGTAGGGGAAAAGCAAAGAAGAGCACGGCGAAGGAGAGTGAGAAGAGTGCGCCATCAGCTCTCATGCCGTTTGCTCTGGGGATGCCCATGGCCTCCGACGCTGCAATTTCTAGCATGGGGTTAGCATACCAGAGCCTGCATGGATGGTACATGCAGAGGACAAACAAGACCAGGGCGCAGCGTTTGACGCACACCATGGTCAAGTACACCGTGGCAGAGTTCCATAACGACGTCGAGACCTACTCGGTGACCTTGAAGACCTGCACATTTTACTCAACAAAGACGCGCTCGACGTAATCCTACAGTCTTGGGTGCTGTAAGTATCCTACTATCCTACGCCTATTTGTGCATATACAGATATATGTCATTTATTAATTAATTAGTTCCATGCAGTTGCGTGACCAAATATGCCAAAGCTAAGTGCGAACCTGTCGGTTTCTTGGACCCCCTAGATGGTCGCCGAGGTGATGTTTAGGACTGACGCAGACTTCGTTGTCGACTACATGGAAAGAGGGTTGCTTGCTCAGGTCGACAAGGAGTACATACTTGTACCCTACAACCAGAGCTGAGTACTTTCATTAGTACTTCACCCGTAGATTAGTGTCTCCATATGCACACCCCTAGACTAAGATTAAATTATTAATTTTTTATGCATAACATGTAGCTACCACTGGATCCTGCTAGTACTTATTTCAAAAAGGAACAAGCTGTTCTACCTTGATTCATTGCAGAGGAAAGGTACGAGTATTGCGGCGCACGAGATGTATTCTAAAGGTTGACATGTTTTATGATATTCATGTGGACCTGTCTTGCATCTAGATTTACTATCCTCAAATTGTCAATTTCGATTATCCTCAAACTGCCAATTTCGACTATCTGCAGGGCTTTAGCGAACTACTTTGCCGAGGGAGGGCGACAGCACGACCGATGAGCCGATAAGTTTCAGTGGTTACCATTTTCGATACAAATTTCAACTGTCATCTATTTTACTTTATAATGTGTCCCCAGCTAACTCTCGGTTTGTACATTGGCAGTGCCATCAGCAGCTAGAGGACAATACATGTGGGTTCTATGTGATGCGCCACATGTATGACCTCATCACCCCTTACCGGCCAGATTTCCATGAGGTATACAACTGTTTCCCTTCGTATCGATTTTGCAGAATTTACAACTGCATTAAGCTAATTTTTTCTGTACCAACTCTTGCTACAGGGGATCGACTTCCCTTCGGAAAGCATTGACCCTCAGCAGATTGGTATTGTCCGAGGGATGCTCGCTGAGTTTTTCCTTACGGAGGTCGTATCAACCACGGGGAAGTTTTGATCCGGGAGGATCTTTAGGTCTTGATCGCATAAGGTTCTGCGGTCATAACCGTGTTCGGAAAGGTTTTGCGACCATGGATTGGTTCGTGACCATGAAAAGGAATTTGTTTCTTGTTCGGAATTGTAATCCGATCCGAATATATATAACTAAGCTTATCTGTTTAGGATTAGTTAGTTAGTTAGTTATATGAGTCTAATACATTTAGGTTACTCAATCTGATATGTATTCATACGATTGGATTATAAATACCTTGTAATAGGTCTAGTTTAGATCATCAAGTCTAGATTGAAGTCTTAGACACATAGTTCCCTCGACGTAGGCGAGTGCGACCTAACGTTCGACGTGTAAAACCCTCTGAAATAAAGAGTTGTACAATTAACTTGAGCTTTGTTTTCGATCAACCTTTGGATTTCGGTATTTCCGACTAAGATCCCGTTTTTATGCATATTAGTATCTGAGCGAGCCTAGTGTGAAAAACAAGGCTAGGTCTCAAACAGATCAATTTGATATCAGAGCAACTTTCCTATCCTGTGGATGGTGAAGACTCGCCAGGGTTACAAAAATTCCGGCGAGACTCCAGGCGATCAATTGACGGTTCCTATAGCCGCGTCTCTGACAATGTCTGATGATACCTCCATTCAAGCTAACCAAGCCGAACAAGTGGCTAAGCTCTCCACCGACATGGAAACTATGCTTGCTTGGATTAGGTAGCAGCCCATGATTGTACCACCTGAAGTAGGGAAGGTTATGGATGTGAATACTGGTGAAGACTTATGTAGGGCACACGAAGATGGAGATGAAGGCAACCATAAGGCCGACGACCTCGCCAACACCTCCTTAGTTGACAGATCTTTCAAGGTCGACGCTAAGATTGAAATACCCATATATGATGGGGAGATTGATGCGGAGAAGTTAGATTCATGGCTCGATCAGCTTGAAACCAACTTTTACTTGAAAGTGTTTAGTAGCGCTCAAAAGGTCAAATTTGCACCTTTGAAGATGAAGGACCACGCCAAGACATGGTGGAAGGCCCTTGTCGCCAGTGGTGAAGCTGACGACCTTGAGTGGGGTCAATTCAAGTGACTCCTACGACAACAATTCTATCTGATGGGTTACCTTGAGAAGAGATGGGAACGTTGGCACAGATTGTACCAATGGCGCGACCAGACCGTCCAAGACTATATGACGGAGTTTCGGTGACAAGCAATGGTCATTGGCACCCCACTGTCCGATCCTTAGGTATTTCGGAAATACACCTCTGGACTTCAGAAATCGATCAGTACAGAGCTAAGTTTGTTCGACGTCCAAGGCATCGCGACTGCAAGCACAACTGCTATGGCGAGCGAGAAGAAGAACAAATCCCGCAGTGACAAAAGCACGAAGGAAAGTGCGACCTCAATAAAGAAAAAACTGAGTCCGAAGAAGAACACTTCAAAATCGGGCATGGGTGCCTTTCTGAACATTCGTCAAGTCGCGGGACATACCAAGGACAAATGCTACAAGCTTCATCTTGAACTTCGACCGAAGAAAAATGGACCAGGGAAAGAACAGCCACGGCTACTGCGACTTCACCCAACGAAGAAGTTGTCTGAGTGAATTCGGTTAATGAGGCGGATACGACCTTGTCTCTGATGGCGATGCCGAAGGAGAAGGGTTCAGATCCACCGAACGACCATCACCCAACGGAGGACTTGTTCACCATCAACATCCAGGTGAAGCACGAAGTGGTTGCAACGATATTCAATCCCGGAAGTCAGAAGAATCTGGTCTCCACCAGACTAGTTCGGCGACTTGGTTTGAAGACAACCACACACCCGCGACCATATCCGCTGGGTTGGTACACATCTGACGTGAACCAACAGATTACGAGTCAGTGTATGTTGAAGTTTGCAATCTCTGCACGATATATCGATGAGGTGCAATGCGATGTTGTCCCTATCGATATCTGTCAGGTGATCTTTGAGAGTCTGTATCTATATGATCGAGACGCTCACTTCCATTGGTGAGCACAAGAGTATGACCTCACCAAAGACGGAGTTAAGTTCATGATCAGTAGTGACATCCACGTCAACACTTCGAACTTGATTACTGCAAATCAAGCCAAATGAATTGTTAATGCATGTCACAAGTATGTGCTTGTCATGATTCGACCCATTGGTCAAGGTGAGGGTACTCGACCAGCATTGTCGTTGGCATGCCGAGAGGATTCTGGTTGTTTGTCGAGACTGCTGGAGGAATGCAGTGATCTATTAGATATTACCCAGGGTGGTTCACCAAAACATTCAGTTGAGCACAAAATTCAGCTTGTGTCTGATGCGACACTGCCCAATCTGAATATGTATCACAACTCAGTATTGGAGAATGAAGAGATCAAGAGACAACTTGGTGAGTTGCTAAATGATGGTGTCATTCAACTGAGTAGTTCACCTTGTGGATCTCCTGTGGTGTTAGTGCCAAAGAAAGATGGGACTTGGCGTATGTGCATCGACTACCGACCGCTAAACAAGATCACCATCAAGAACTGGTACCCCTTTCCTCGTAATGATGACCTGCTAGACCAATTGAAGCATGCTGTTGTCTTCTCTAAATTGGATCTTAAATCAGGATATCATGAAGTCAGCATCCGAGAGGAGGATACATGGAAGACCGCGTTTAAAACACGAGAAGGTCTGTTCGAATGGCTGGTCATGCCGTTTGGTCTCTGCATCGCCCCCGCAACTTTTATGCGTCTTATGAATGACGTATTGAGACAGTTCATCGATGACTTTGTGATCGTTTACCTTGACAACATGCTGGTTTATAGTTGTTCGTGGGATGAGCACCTCATTCATGTCGAAAAGGTGTTCGAACATCTTCGGCGACATCGACTTTGTCTCAACCGTTAGAAATGCGAGTTCGGCCAGCAAACTCTACTTTACCTAGGATTCATGGTCGACAACGGTATGTTGCAAATCGACCTGGATATGGTAAAAGTGATTCACGAGTGGCCGTGACCGCGAATAGTTACGGACGTGCTTAGTTTTTTGGGAGCATGCTAATATCTTCGGAATTTCATCTAACACTTCTCGATGGTGGCTTCCCCATTGCATGCATTAACCAGGATCGATCAGAAGTTCGAGTGGACAAGGAAACATGAGGACACGTTTCTCTTGCTGAAGAGGAAGATCAGCGAGGCACCTGTGTTAGCTTTGCCGAATCTCCAAAAACCATTTGAGCTAGAAACTGATGCCTCAGGTTATGCCATGGGCGCTGTGCTCATGCAAGAAGGACAACCAGTGGCATATCACTCCGAGTTATTCCAAGGAGCTCAAAAAAACTACCCGACTTATGACAAAGAGTTATGTGCACTGCATCAAGCTGTAAAACATTGGCAGTGTTATCTCTTGGGTAAAGAGACTGTTGTCCACACCGACCATCAACCGTTGCAATATTTGCAAACACAGTCCAAACTACAACAACCTTAGCACATGAAGTGGATGTCGTATCTGCAGCAATTTAATCTGGTGATTAAGTACAAGAAAGGCGTACACAACAAATTAGCGGACATGTTGTCGCGACCACCAGTTACGACCCTCTGCTTATCAGTGTTCATGCAGATCGAGCCCACATGTCATGATGATTATGCCAGTATGTACAATGAAGACCCTAATTTTCAAACAACACTGACTGAGCTCGAAACAGAGAAACCTACGGAATTCGTTCGTCGAGAAGGACTCTTGTACAAGGGCAATTTACTTTGCATACCTCGTGGAGCACCTCGAATTCAATGGTTGCGGGAAGGGCACACATCGAAGGTAGCTGGTCCCTTTGGGGTTACAAAGACGTTGCAAAATCTTCACCGACATGTGTTCTTGCCACGTATGCAGCAACATGTGGCTAGTTTTGTTCGAGGCTGTAGTCTCTGCAGCATCTCGAAACTAGCAAACCAAAAATTAGGTTTGTACACTCCTTTGCCAGTTCCATCGCGACCATGGAAGAGCATATCCATGGATTTCTTAGGAGGATTGCCTAAGACCCGATGTGGCAACGGCTATCTATTCGTGGTCGTTGATCGGTTTTCCAAAATGATTGTTCTTATACCTTGTCGAAAGACTATCACGGGAGAAGAAGCAACTCGGATATTCTTTCAACACGTTTGGACACACTTCGGATTGCCGACTTCTATCATGTCTGATCGCGATACCCGGTTCCTTAGTTACTTTTGGTGATCACTCTGGACGATGATGGACACCTAGCTAAAGAGGAGTACTGCCTTTCATCTGCAAACTGATGGTCAAACCGAGATGGTAAATCGCACAGTCATTCATCTCTTGAGAGGATATAACTCGAAGCACCTGAAGACCTGCGATGAAAGCATACCGTACCTGCGGTTTGCTTTTAATTGAGCAGTGCATGGTTCGACTGCAAAGTCACCATAGAGTCCATTCGACATGGAGTTTGTGATTCCTACCTCAGCACATAACAGGAAGGAAGCATTTGATCAGGATCGAGCACAAAAGTTCCTGGAAGGTATTCAACGGTTCCATTGCGAAGTTGAACAAAACTTGCTGAAAGCTCAACTCAAGTACAAGGCGCGACATGATCGGCACCGAGTTGATGCGCAATTTCAAGAAGGTGATATGGTATGGTTACATCTGAGTAAGGAGAGACTTAAAGGTAAAGGTAAGAAACTCAAACCCATTCGTTATGGTCCTTTTCGGATTTTGCAGAAAGTGAGTAATAATGCTTGTCAGCTCGAGTTACCTCCATACATGGATATTTACTCGGTTGTTAATGTTGAGCACCTTAAACTCTTCGAGCCTTCAATGCTGGATGATGAGCCAGATAATATAGTACCATCTGTTGAAGACTTGGTCTATCAATGAGACGAACCTCTACGTGAAGATGTGATTCTGGAGAAGAAGGTGACTACCACCCGCAGTGGCACAAAGGAGACTTTTCGAGTCGGTTGGAAAGATCAACGAGTACATGCAGCAAAGTGGTACACTAGAGAAGTTGGACAAGTTCAATTTCCGCATCTCCAGTTTGATCGAGAGGTCGCAATAGGGGTTGGCTCCTTCTCAACAAGGGAGTCATGATCTGGGAGGATCTTTAGGTCTTGATAGCATAAGGCTCTGCGATCATAATCGTGTTCGGAAAGGTTTTGCGACCATGGATTGGTTCGCGACCATGAAAGGGAATTTGTTTCCTGTTCAGAATTGTAATCCTATCCGAATATATATAACTAAGCTTATCCGTTTAGGATTAGTTAGTTAGTTATAAGAGTCTAATACGTTTAGGTTACTGAGTCTGATACGTATTCATATGATTGGACTATAAATACCTTGTAATAGGTCTAGTTTAGATCATCAAGTCTAGATTGAAGTCTTAGACACATAGTTTCCTCGACGTAGGTGAGTGCGACCTAACGTTCGACATGTAAAAGCCTTTTTGAAATAAAGAGTTGTGCAATTAATTTGAGCTGTGTTTTCGATCAACCTTTGGGTTTTTGGTATTTCTGAGTAAGATCCCGTTATTCCGCATATTAGTATCTGGGCGAGCCTAGTGCGAAAATCAAGGCTAGGTCTGAAACAGATCAAGTCTAGGGAACCGCAAGGTTCGTATTAGTGCAGCCTTAGTAACTGAGACTATCTGCAGGGCATCTAACTGAGAAATAGGTACAGATAGTATAGTACATCTAACATACTGACTTTAATTGTCGATTACATTTATTTGTTCAATCTCAATTGTACATATTTTTGAGTTCTGTGCTGTATATATGAAATGCATGCTATTGTACATGTTTCTAAGTTCTGTTCAAGTGTGAGATGAACTGTCTATATTTCTAAGTACTGTGCATGTATGAAATGAACTGTATATATGAAATGCTATTGAACAGAGGGAATGGCTAGCATGATTCCTGAGGCTAGCCCCAAGAAAAAAAGAAATTTATTTAAAAAAATATTAATATGCATAGATGGTTTTGATATAAAAACCGTCTGTGATAAATCGATTTATGTATGTATCACAGAGTATTACAGATGGTTATAAGCTCAAGACCCTCTGTAATACTCATACTACCACGGACGGTTATAATCCCAGAACCATCTGTGATACTCATACAATCAATGACAGTTCAGAGATTACAACTGTCTTCGATAATGACACAGTCACAGACGGTTTTGACCTCAAAACCGTCTGTGATACTCATACTATCACTAACGGATATTAGCCCAGCACCCTTTGTGATACTCATACTATCACTGACGGTTATGAGATGACAACCGTCTTCGATAATGACACTATCCCAGATGGTTTTGACCTCCAAACAGTCTGTGATAAGGACGCTATCGCAGACGGTTCTGAGATAAAACCATCTCTTATAATGACACTATCCTAAATGGTTTCGATATCAAAACTGTCTGTGATAAGGACACTATCGCAGATGATTCAGATGTTATAACTGTATGTGATAGACACTATCTCTGATTGTTTTGAACTCAAAACCGTATGTGATATTCTACTTATCACAGATGGTTATAAGCTTAACACCGTCTATGATAGTATGACTATCACAAACGGTTTTGATCTTATAACAGTCTGTGTAGTATGAGTATCACAGATGATTTTGATCTTATAACAGTCTGTGATGCGAAAACTCACAGACGGTTCAGAACCGTCAGTGATAGTACTCGATTATCAGTGACTCAAATATCACTGACGGTTCAGAACCGTCTGTGATGACTGTTTTGATCTGACTGTGATAATGTATTATGTAGTAGCGAACTAGTCGAATCATAACCAGCACGTATTAGTGACATGCGTTGACGATCCGTTTGGCCTGATTTGTGGTAATCAAGTTTGAAGTGTTGACGTTAATGTCTCTACTGATCACAAACATAACTTCATCTTTAGTGAGCTTGTACTCTTGTGCTCACCGATGGAAGTGAGCATCACGATCGTACCGATACAGACTCCCAAATATCACTTGACAAATATCGATAGGAACAACGTCACATTGGACCTCATCGATATATCAAGTAGAGATCGCAAACTTCCACACACACTGACTCGTAATCTGTTGGTTCATGTCGGATGTAAACCAACCCAGCAGATATGGTCGCGGGTGTGTGGTCGTCTTCAAACCAAGTCACCGAACCGGTCTATCGGAAACCAAATTCTTTTGACATCCGGGATTGAATATTGCTACGACCACTTCGTGCTTCACCTGGATGTTAGTAGCGAACAAGTCCTCTGTTGAGTGATGGTCGTCAGGTGAATCCAACCCTTTCTCCTTCGGCATTGCCATCAGAGACAAAGTCGTATCTGCCTCATCGACCGAAGTTACTCGGACAACTCCTTTGGGTGGAGCCGTAGTAGCTGTAGCTGTTCTTTTCCTTTATCCTTTCTTCTTTGGTTGAAGCTCTAGATGGAGGTTATGACACTTATCCTTTGTATGTCCAGCAACCTGACAATGATCACAGGAGATGCTCGTACTAGACTTCGGAGTGCTCTTCTTCAAACTCAATTTTCGCTTTGACGAGGTGGGATTCTCTTTCGTGTTCTTGTCATTGCAGGATTTGTTTTTCTTCATCGCCATAGTGGTTGTGCTCACGGTCGCGATGTCTTGGGTGCCAAATAGGAAGTCAGCACTGATTGATTTTTAAAGTCTAGAGGTGTATTTCCAGAATATCTGAGGATTAGACAGTGAGATGCCAATGACCATTGCTTCTCTCCAGAACTCCATAGTATAGTCCTAGATAGATTGGTCGTGCCATTGGTACAATCGGTGCAAATGATCCCATCTCCCCTCAAGGTAACCCATCGAGTAGAATTCTTATCGCAGGAGTCATTTGAATTGACCCCACGCAAGGTCGTCAGCTTCACCACTAGCGACAAGGACCTTCCACCATGTTTTGGTGTGGTCCTTCATCTTCAAAGGAGCGAACCTCACCTATTGAGCGCTACTGAACCCTTTTAGGTCAAAGTAGGTCTCAAGCTAGTTGATCCAAGAATCCAGCTTCTCAGTATTGATCACCCCATCATATATGAGTATATCAATCTTAGCATCGACCTTAAAAGATCCGACAGCTAAGGAGGTATTGGCAAGGTCGTTGGTCTTATGGTCGCCTTCATCTTCATCTTCGTCTATCCTACACAAGGCTTTACCAGCCTTCACACCCTTAACCTGGCTTCTTGAAGCATCAACTTCAAAACGTACAACCATGGCCTGCTGTTTAATCCAAGCAAGCATGGTATCCATGTCAGTGGAGAGTTTAGCCACTTGTTCGGCTAGGTCAACATGAACAGAGGTATCGTCACACATCTTCGGAGATGCGACTGTAGGAACTGTCGAATTATCGACTGAAGTTTCGCCGGAGGTTTTGTAACCTTGGCGAGTCTTCACCATCCACAGGGCATGATAGTTGCTCTGATACCAACTTGATCAGATTGAGAACTAGACCAAGATTGGACTAGCTCAGCTCTGATGCTGATCGCTTTGATTGAAGTATAGACGGCTTCGACTTTACTTGATCAGAGGCTACTATGCAGAATTACGGGACCTTACTCAAAATTACCGAAACCCAAAAGTTGATCGAAACACACAGCTCAAAGTTATTGCACAACTCTTTATTTCAAAGTGGGCTTTACACCCTACCACAGAAACAGACATCCAAGATGGCACATCACAGAGGGTTATGAACTTTTCAATGGAACACCGTTTGCGAAGGCATGTCGAGAGAATATGTTAAGTTATCACAGTCGGTTCTGATGTCAAAACCAACTGTGATAGTCAACCAGACGGTTCTAAACACAAAACCGTCTATAATAGTCTACTTATCACAGATAGTTTTAAACTAAAACCCGACTGTGATATATACAATTAGTTCTCAACTGACAACCGTCTGTGATAACTAGAATATCACAGACGGTTCCGATATCAAAACCGACTGTGATATATACAACCGGTTCTGAACTCAGAACCGACTGTGATAGTGCAGTATTACATATGATACTAATATTAGAACCGATTGAACAATGCCGGTGCTTCGAATTCTCAACTGTGTTCATTTCGGTCTCTGAACTTCGCGTGCGGCGCCTAGGCGAACACGAAGCGTCGCTTTGGAAGTTCTATAAATAGCTTGACAATGGAATAATTGCCATTTACTTTACAAGTTTTTATAATTCTCAAACTGTTTGACCCCTTAGCTTCTCTGCGCCAATGGCATCCTCAATGGCATCGTCAGCCTCGCCCTCCCCGGTAAGAACTCTCAATCTTTTGGATTACCCTTGCATTGTTAATCCATGTTTAGTACATTCTTGACCTGTTGATTTGCACAGGGAAGGGAAGCCGTGGAAGACTCGGGCAAGGTGAAAGCCAAGATGAGGGCCCTCCAGGAGGAGCACAAGCTCCTTACGGAGAAGCACACTCAGCTACGGCTGGACCTGGACGATCTCTTCCAGCGCATTCAGCGCACGAAGACGGATGGTGACAATGCTAGGGTGAGGACGAGGCGTCTTCGTGAGGAGAAGCAAGCCGCGGGTATGACCATCGCTGGCTGCGGTTTGACTATGAAGGATACCATCGCAAAGCTGAGGGAGGTCGCAGGCCATCTCGACGCGGTAGTAGTTGATCCTAAGAAGGACAACTTGTCGCTGGAGGAGTCCTGCGTCCTGGCTGCAAGTCAAACTGACTTTATTCTAGATGCAGCCAGGGCTAAGACCACTCCTTGACCTAGCATTCTGTATTTTTACTTTTTTTTGTAAGTGATGAAAAAAAATTAATGAAAACTTTGTTCTTATGTCAATTTTCCAATTTTCCAGCACGTTCTTGGACTGCATGCTATCTTCCCTCTTTCTTTATCTTTCTTTAGCTTTTGGTGAACATTCGACCATACAAAGGTATGTGCACTATGGGCGATCAAGGAACAACTATCGCGATCATATACCTAGAAGCGGCAATCTTTGGCGCGTGAGGGCAGTCCATCGGAGCCATTCAAATAATATAGAAACAATATAGAAGTCGCAGGTCCCATGCAAATAATATAAAAAGAATATAGAAGTTGGGCTTATTTGGTTTCATGGCATTGTGGCATGCCAAATGCTTTGAGTTATCAATGTGCTTTGAATGTCACAAACGGTTCTAAGGTAAAAAATGTCTGTGATAGTCACATTACAGATGGTTTTTATGTAAGGACCGACTGTGATAGTCCCAACAGTGACCGATGCTTCGAATTCTCAATGTTCTTTCAATATCACAGACGGTTTTTAACTCAAAACCGTCTATGATAGTAACATTACAGACGGTTTTTATGTAAGCACCGACTGTGATAATCCCAACAGTGATCGACGCTTCAAATTCTCAACGGTGTGTTGTGTCATTTCAGGTTCTGATGTTTTCGCGGTGCACTAGCTTGTTTTTCAATAATGATAAAAAATTAATTAAAAATTTGTTCTTATGTCAATTTTCCCAAGGAGAAAAAGAAGTGGAACGGTTCGATTGGAAGCAAAACTCCAAGGAGGGAATAAGTATTTGTAGAAGTCGAACGGTTCAAAATTCCAGGCATATTACAGACGGTTCGGACATTAGAACCGTCTGTGATAGTCCCAACAGTGTCCGACGCTTCGAATTCTCGACATGCAATCGTAGATAACCACACATAATAACTGTGCAGATGAAGAAACTTAATTATTTACTTCAAATTTAATTTGCATCAAATTATGTAATCTGACGCTTCAACTTCTTAAGTGGGCACTGTTCCTCCATGTTGCAGCTTATCTCCCAAGAAATAATCATGAATTTATTGACCTTGAAAACCAATAGTACGCTTTTTAAAACTCGAGGCACCCGTGCATATGAACCGTCACCTTCTGGTTGTATAAATAGTGAGGCCCTTCAATTCTTAAGACTTACAAATTCTTGGCTAAGTCATTTAGGAATTCTGCTCCTAAATCCCTGTCTTTATTCCCTTCTCAACTCCCACCTTGATGGTGAGCCGAGATTCCAATGAGGTTATTGAAATTGAGAGTGATGAGGAAGAGATATGGAATGAACTCGATCAGGATCTTCAGAAAGTAAGTCCTCTCTGAAACTCTAATGCAGATCTTTCTTTTATGACTTGATTACCTCCAAACAAATGCATTTCGAAATCCACAGGTGCCTGAGGCAATGATCCCTCCAAAGAAGAGACTCAGAAATGATGAAAGATCCTCCAGTGGAGCTGCAGCGAAAACTCTAGAGGGGGCTGAGGCCTGTGTTGCCACATTGCCCCTTGCAACCCCTCCAGTTGCATCGACTCCACCTTTGGAGATCCACAACAATCCTTCCAATATCCCCTCTTCAACACCTTTGGATCATCAGCTTTTCTTGGATGATCAACTTTCTGGGGTAAGGTGCACACTTCCACGTCCAAATTCACTCCGAAGCTTGGCAATCATCTTCACCCTCTCTGCTGGTCGTTATGTCTTTCAAAACTAACCCATGCATGCGCAGGAGGAGAAAACTACCTTCTGCAGAACTCTCCAAGAAGAAAAAGAGGTGCTGGAGAAGCGTTCTGAGGGGATGTCTTTTGCCATTCTGCACTTGGCAGAGTGCTATGAGGGTTCTTCCGAAGAAGCCCACAGGATCCGGTAGGAGAGAGAGTACGCTCGGTAGTAGCGAGAACTCTCCGATACAATAAGGAACAGCTGTACTCCTTTGCTGAGAGATGATGTAGATGGGCTTAGAGCCATTGCTAGTTCTCTTGGGGTGGCCAGTGTAGATCCTACTGATGCCAATACGTCCCTATGAGAACTTTGTAAATTACTTTCGGATCAGGTCGACGCTTTGGTCGCTTGTATCCCTTATGTATGCAAAGATTGTAAGAAATAAGAATTTCTTTTCCTTATATATCTGGCTTTTCGATTGATTATGTAACTGATAATCACCAAATGATGTACTGTGTGAAAATGTCAACAAGAAAATACTGCTGTGATCAAGACGGGTTCTAACTCAAAACCGTCTCTGATAGTAACATTACAGACGGTTTTAATTTCAGGACCGACTATAATAGTCTCAACATTCTTTGAACATCCACAGACATATATATACACCAAATATGAAAAAAAATAAAACCAAGCAGTCTCAATGTTCATTTTTTTTTAAATACTAACATTGAAAATAAGATAAAACCAAATATGAAAAACAAGTGGAACAATTCAACTAGTCGAACGGTTCGACTGCAAGCAATCTAGGATATTATAGACGGTTCGGACCTTATCACCATCTGTGATAGTATACAGAGTGTTGATTTTATAATTATCACAGACGATTCTGAAGTAAACACCGACTGTAATTGTAACGCGGACGGTTTTGAGCTCGGAACCTTCTATGATATTTTAATTATCACTGATGGTTCAGATGTCAAAACCGTCTGTGATATTTTTGTCATAGTTCTACACAAATGCACCGATATTACTGACGGTTTAAAGTGAAACCCGTCAGTGATATTCTGTTCTTCAAAAATGCACCGATATTACCGACCGTATTATAGAGAACCGTCTGTATTGAACCTGGTATAAAAGGTCTTTTGGCGGATTTTTTGAGCTAGTCGTACACTCTTGCTCGACATACTGTCTAGTTGGAAGAGATTTGGGGCAAGGAAGAGCAATATCTCGGAAGGGATCATTTGGGGCAACAAATTTGAAGATCCAAGGTTGGTACTTGCTCCTAAGGCATACACATTACTTGATTTCATCATCAATATCGATCTCCATTGATTGATCAAATTAGAGGGAGAGGGAGGGGAAGCTACAGTAGCAAATCCTGGTTTTAACTCATTTTCAACATGTAGCTATTTAATTGCTTTATGATGTGTGTTATCCACGCTCCCAACTAATTGCTTGCAGTTCAAGTAGTAGTTAACTTGTTATACCGCAAACTCCACATCAAACACTAGCTAGCTAGATTTATAATTTATTGCATGTCGACCGTACATAGAGTATTACTAATTAGCATGTGTATGAATTTAATTAATTGCAGATGATCCATCGAGACTGGATGTATAATGACAACCGACTGAGTGAGGAATACATGAAAGGTGTTTTAGATTTCCAAAAGGTTACTGAGCAAGACATGGGGAAAAAGGGTTTACCATATATGTACTGTCCTTGCGTAGACTGCCAGAATCTTAAGATGTTCATCAACTCATCTCAAATTGTCGCCCACTTGATCCGACGTGGTTTCAAAAAGGGGTACACGTGTTGGGTCCACCATGGAGAAGAGCCAACTGCAGAAACAAGTGCCACTCAAGTTGAGTAACAGGACACGTCGGATCCCAACAACGACTTCGATGAGGATATGCCAGAGGATGACAATTTAGATGACATTTTGCATGATGTGGAAGGAAATTATAGTGAAAGAGAGTTTGGCAAATTCAAGCGCTTGATTGAGGACTCAGAAAAGCCATTTTTCCTTGGTTGCAAGTCAAAGTACACAAAGTTGGCCTCTGTGCTTGAACTGTTAAAATTGAAGGAAAGTAACAGCTGGACCGACAAGAGTTTCACGGCGCTGTTAGGTCTTTTGGCGGGCATGCTCCCGGAAAGAAACGAGTTGCCAAAAAACACCTACCAAGCGAAAAAGCTGTTGTATCCTTTGGGAATGGAAGTAGAAAGGATACACGCATGCCCTAATGATTGCATCCTTTATTGTAATGACTACAAGGATATGCATGTTTGTCCGGTGTGCGGCGCATCCCGCTATAAGCGTAAGAACCGAACCGACAACGGCGGCTGCGCTGAGATAAAGCAAGGACCTCCTGCTAAGGTGTTGTGGTGTTTTCCCATCATTCCCCGCTTGTAGTGTTTGTTTGCAAACCGTAAAGAGGCAAAATTATTGCGTTGGCACTCGGAAGACCGGAAGAAGGATGGAAAGCTGAGACACACCGCTGATTCTTCGCAGAGGAGAAACATCGACAGGGAATTTGTTAACTTCGGAGAGGAATTGAGGAATATAAGGTTCGGGTTGAGTACCGATGGAATTAATCCTTCTGGTAACATGAGCAGTCGGCATATCACTTGCCGGTTCTTTTGTGTATCTACAACCTTCCTCCTTGGTTGCGTATGAAGCGCAAGTACATCATGATGTCTCTACTTATCTCAGGACCAAAACAACCCAGAAACGATATTGATGTGTACCTAGCACCATTGATAGAGGATCTCCTAACAATGTGGAACGAAGGGGTGCAGGTATGGGATGCATACAAACGAGAGACCTTCATCCTACGTGCTATGATATTCTGCACCATCAATGATTTCCCTGCCCTTGGAAATTTGTCGGGCCGTAGTACCAAAGGAGCCAAAGCATGTCCCTACTGCGAATATGAGACTGACAGCGTGTGGTTGAAGAATTGTAGGAAAACAGTGTACATGTGTCACCGTAGGTTTCTTCTGAAGAATGACGCGTATCGTAAGAGGAAGAGGGAATTTGATGGCCACATGGAAGATGGTTCAGCCCTGAAGCCTACGTGTGGGAAAGAAGTTTACTCACGGGTGAAGGACATAGACGTTGTGTTTAGAAAGGGTCGTAAATTGAAACCCCGCACGAAGAACATTTGGAAGAAGAGATCGATATTTTGGGACTTACCATATTGGGAGCATTTAGAGGTTCGTCATTGCATTGATGTCATGCATGTAGAGAAGAATGTTTGCGACAGTTTAATCGGCCTATTGCTGACCATTCCGAGGAAGACAAAGGATGGTGTCATTGTGCTGCGTGACATGATCGAAATGAAAATCAGGCTCGAGCTAGCACCGAAAGAGGACGATAAAGGCCGTATATACCTCCCCCCTGCATGCTACTCTTTGTGCAAGGCTGAGAGGACAGAACTCTATAAGTGTCTCTATGGTGTTAAAGTTCCATCAGGTTACTCCGCAAATATGAAAAAGAGTGTGTCTATGGGCGATTTGAAATTGTTGGGTATGAAGTCTCATGATTGTCACGTGTTGATGACACAAATGCTTCCTGTTGCCATCTGGAGTATTCTGCCGCATAAGGTCAGAGAAATGATCACAAGGCTGTGTTATTTCTTCAATGCAATTTCTTGCAAGGTCCTTGATCCCGAGGGACTAGATTCTCTGCAGAGCGAGGTGATTCGAACTCTTTGTTAGATTGAGATGTGTTTTCCTCGGTCATTTTTGATATCATGGTCCATCTCACCGTCCACCTTGTCAAAGAAATGAAGATATGTGGACCCGTGTTCCTACGTTATATGTATCCATTCGAGAGGTACATGGGTGTACTTAAGGCCTACGTGAGGAATCGGTCTAGGCCATAGGGTAGCATTGTCGAAGGTTATGCAGTGGAAGAGGTTGTTGAGTTCTGTGTCGATTACATGGCCGAGGTAGAAGCAATATGAGTTCTTGTGTCTCGTCACGAGGGGAGCCTTGATGGTGTTGGCACTATTGGATGGAGGGCCATCACTCCTGATTTTGATATGTACTCAAAAGCTCATTTTTGGGTCTTGCAACACATGACGGAGGTGTCTCAGTACATCGACGAGCACAAGGAGATGCTACGACAAGACAATCCTCGTCGATTCGAGGTTTGGAACACAGGAGAACATAACAGTCAATTCAACGTGTGGATGAAAGTGCAAATAACCGGAGAGTCCGCAAGTGAGAACCTTAAATGGTTGGCAAAAGGGCCCACATTTACTGTACAGACATGACAGGTATACGACATCAATGGGTACACATTTTACACGAAAGCTCAAGATCGAAAGAGCACTGTGCAAAATAGTGGAGCGAGCGTAGAAGCTTTTCATGAGGAGTTCAATTAGACAGGCCCAACAAGGGTAGTACGTGGGAACTCGTACTACGGGTTCATTGAAGAAATTCGAGAGCTCAACTACATACTGTTCAAGATAAAAAATGATTCCCCTATTTCAATGCCGATGGGTCCAAATCCCATAGGGTGTGAAGGTTGACAGTTATGGTTTCACTTCTGTGGATCTCGATCGAGTTGCTTATAAAGATGAGCCATTCCTACTTGCAAAGCAAGCCATTCAGGTCATTTATATCACTGACCCAACCAATAAGAAGTGGCACGTCGTCCTTCATGGTAAGAGAAGGATTGTTGGAGTTGAAAATTTTGTAGACGAGGAGGAATACAATCAATTTGATGAGATGCCTCCACTTGGAGATGGCATACAGGTCAATACTGAAGACACCGATGAAACCAGTTACGTGCGTATGGATCACCAGGAAGGGTTATACTTTACAGGTAATCAACCGTACGTCCTTATCTCTCTATTTCCAATAGTATAGCTTATATATCTCCTCTAATTCTCGTCTTTGCAGGGCCGTGGCAAGTGGAAAGTTGAGGATAACATGGCTGTGTATGTGGAAATTGTCGGTCAAAGTCCCCATTTGTATGTAATATTTATTTGAGCATGCTCCACATTGTATGTTAAATTTATTTGAGCATGCTCCACATTGTAACCAATTTTCGGATCTACATTGTAACCAATTTACGGAGCATTTGGACTCCATTTGAAATATCTGAGTGTTCATTTAAAACAAGTTTTCAAGCATTCAGAGTTGCAGAGCTACAGAGTTTCTGGGTGTAAAACTCTACATATTGCAGAGAAGACGTTCACTAGAGAGATTATCACAAACGGTTATAAATTATCACAGACGGTTATGAATCTAGAACCGACTGTGATATTCCCAACAGTGTCCAACGCTTCAAGTTCTTAACGTGCATTCGTGCAGTCACAGTCGATTCTCAAGTCAAAACCGTCTGTGATAATCTTAGTCATAGTCGGTTCTCAAGTCAAAACCGTCTGTGATAATCTCAGTCACAGTCGGTTCTCAAGTCAAAACCGTCTGTGATAATCTCTCTAGAGTATCACTATGGAGATTATCACAGACGGTTTTGACTTGAGAACCGACTGTGATAATATTATCACAGACGGTTGTGAATATAGGACCAACTGTGATAATCTCTACGTGGTACATAGTTCAAGGCGGGCTTTGTCCCGCTCATTTCCAGACTTCATGACTGTTTGCCCTAGCTCTCTCCGCCCTCGCACCGTCCATCGTGATCACCTCCATCGCCTCCCCACAGTCCGGTGCGATCACCTCCATCTCCTCCCCACCGTTCGTCGCGATCACCTCCATCGCCTTTCCACCGTCAGGTGCGATCACCTCCATCGCCCTCCCACCTTCTGACCCGATCACCTCCATCGCCTCCCCACCGTTTCTGTCATTCTTGGTTAATTATAAGTATATGGGTTTTGTTATAGAATTATTAGTTTCAGATTTACTTAAACTATTCTCTTTTTCTCTTATGTTAGGAATTGATATATCTAGTGACGAAATGCACCACTCGGGGAGTCAGAGTGACCTCCCTGGCGATGAGACGCCTGGGCCGGAGGTCGCCGAGTCCACCGTGACCCAGTCGCAGAAGAGAAAGGGGCGAGGCCGGACAACATGCGTGCGTCTTGACAAGCGGGAAAAGCAGCACGTACAGTTCGACGATAATGGTGTGCCGGAAGCTCCAGACAAACTTGTCGGTCAGTACCGCTCACTATGCTGCAAAGTGGCAAGGGAGCGGGTGCCTATCACCACCTCTTGACCCCCAGAGTACAAGGATGCGCTGTGGGAAGAAGTGCAGGCGGTGTTTCACATTCCCGAGGATTGCCAGTTCACCGTCCGCTGGACAACACTGATGTCAATAAACAAGGTGTGGAGGAACTTCAAGAGCCACCTTGTCACGCACTATGTGAAGGAGTCGAAGACCCCCTTCAATGACTACCCTTTCATGACTCCCGTGGCATGGCAGCAGTTTCGTGGAGATGAAGGGCAAGCCTGAGTTCTAGGAGCTTAGTGCGAAGGGCCAGGCTAACCAGGCCAAGAATATCCACCCACACAGACTAGGCACCGGTGGGTATGTGGGGAAGAAGGGGTTGTGGAGGAAGTAGGACGAGGAGGCTTCCCTGTCTTCAGCCGATGCTCCTTATGCCGGCATAACGGACGTGCGCGTCCATAATTGGTGCCGAGCAAGATCAATGATGACCTCCTCTGGAAGCGTCTCTGTGAATAACCCTGCGGACAGGGAAGTGATCGACCGGCTGGTAAGATTGTACGATCACGTACTATCCTCGTAACACGCTTGCAATGGGTTGTATTGCTAAGTTCTCCTATTGTAGGTGATGATGAGTGCGCAGGCGGCATCCGAAGAGTTCAACCCGAGGAGGGACAGGGATATCCTCACGGCGGTGCTAGGAAACAAGGAGCATCTAGGCCGCGTGCGCGGCCTCGGTGCCACTGTGCCTTGGAGGGATGGTTTCCTTGATGTTGAGGAGGTGGCTAAGAGGAGAAAGAGATCCCACAAAGCCCGCGATGAACGGCTCAAGGAGGAGATGCGATCGGAGTTCACTGCTCGGGACAAAGCACTCCTACAGCAATTGTCGGAGATGCGGGCCATGTATGACGAGCTAAGAAAGGCGACCTTCTTGCCCACCGTAGTAGCTACACGTCTGCGCTAGGGTCTTCGCAGACGGAGCCCTCTCCAAAGTATCCGGTGGACTTTCTGCAGGTAATGACTGTTTTTCTATGTTAATTCATTCGAAAGTGAAAAGCAGTGAAATTCAATATGTTAATGGGCACTGTTTGTAGGAACCCGCCTCCTGCAAGCTTATGGTGCTGGCCGATCTCTCCCCGATCGAGGCTGGCCGTGGGATGGCACAACCATGCATTGCGGGGGCCACAATCCTTAGTGTCCCTCTATCCGAGGGTTTTGCACGGATTCAGGTGGACAGTGTCTCTGACCATTGCAAGGGTTTTCCGTTGGAGAAGCCGCCGAACGACGAGATTACCACTCTCGGGCATGTGGTGCACATGTTCGTGCAATGGCCCAAGAAAGACATCATCCTGGATGAGGTAATTCCCCCACCAATTTCATAATTCGTACATTAATAATAGCCCTCGGAGTTAGTGTCTTAATACGTAGGTTCTTACATCACAGACCGACACTCGGCCTCCTAGCCAGCCGACCCCTCCGAGAAGCCAACCAACGGGTCCGATGACGAAGCTGACTCCGACTAGGAGGCAACCATTCAAGAAACTGGCTAGTAGGGGAAAGCAAAGAAGAGCTCCGCGAAGGAGAGTGAGAAGAGTGCGCCAGCTCTCATGCCGTTCGCTCTGGGGATGCCCATGGCCTCCGATGCCGCAATTTCTAACATGGGGTTAGTATGCTAGAGCCTGCATGGATGGTACATGGAGAAGACAAACCAGACCAGGACGCAGCATCCGACGCACATCATGGTCAAGTACACCGTGGCAGAGTTCCATAACGACGTCAGGACCTACCCGGTGACCTTCGAAGACCTGCACAAGTTACTCAACAAAGATGCGCTCGACTTGTCAATCCTACAGTCTTGGGTGCTGTAAGTATCCTACTATCCTACGCCTGTTCGTGCATATACGGATATATGTCATTTATTAATTGGTTACTTCCGTGCAGCTGCATGACCAGATATGCCAAAGCTAAGGCAAACCTGTTGGTTTCTTGGACCCCCAGATGGTCGGCGAGGTGATGTTTAGGACCGACATGGACTTCGTTGTTGACTACATCAAAAGAGGGTTGCTTGCTCAGGTTGACAAGGAGTACATACTTGTACCCTACAACCAGAGGTGAGTGCTTTCATCAATACTTCACCCGTAGATTAGTGTCTCCATATGCACACCCCCAAACTTAGATTAAATTATTAATCCTTTACGTGTAACATGTAGCTAGCACTGGATCCTGCTAGTATTTATTCCGAAAAGGAACAAGGTGTTCTACCTTGATTCATTGCAGAGGAAAGGGTACGAGTATTGCGGCGCACGAGATTTATTCGAAAGGTTATGATATTCATGTGGACCTGTCTTGCATCTAGATTTACTGTCCTCAAATTGTCAATTTCGACTATCCTCAAACTGTCAATTTTGACTATCTGCAGGGCTTTCACGAACTACTTTGCCGAGGGAGGGCGACGACATGAGCGGCGAGCCGATAAGTTTCAGTGGTTAGAATTTTCCATACAAATTTCAATTGACATCTGTTTTACTTTATAACGTGTCCCCAGCTAACTCTTGGTGTGTAAATTGGCAGTGCCATCAGCAGCCAGACGAAAATACATGTGGGTTCTACGTGATGCGCCACATGTATGACCTAATCATCACCCTTCACCGGCCAGATTTCCCCGAGGTATACAACTGCTCCCCTTTGTATCTATTTGGTAGAATTTACAACTGCATTGAGCTAATTTTTTCTGTACCAACTCTTGTGGCAAGGGGTCCACTTCCCTTCGGAAAGCTTTGACCCTCGGCAGATTGGTATGGTCCGAGGGATGCTCGCTGAGTTTTTCCTTGTGGCGGTCATATCAACCAAGGGGAAGTTCAGGGACCCGCAAGGTTCGTATTAGTGCGGCTTTACTAATTGAGATTATCTGAAAGGAAATATGTACAGATAGTATAGTACATCTAACATACTGACTTTAATTGTCGATTACATTTATTTGTTCAATCACAATTGTACATATTTCTGAGTTCTGTGCTGTATATATGAAATGCTATTGTACATGTTTGTAAGTTGTGTGCATGTATGAGATGAAATGTATATTGACTTTAATTGTCGATTACATTTATTTGTTCAATCTCAATTGTACATATTTCTGAGTATGAAATACTATTGTACATGTTTCTAAGTTGTGTGCATGTATGAGATGAACTGTATATATTTGAGTACTGTGCATGTATGAAATGAACTGTATATATGAAATGCTATTTGTACAGAGGACATGCCTAGCATGATTCCTGAGGCTAGCCACAAAAAAAAGAAATTTATTAAAAATAATATTAATATGCACAGACGGTTTTGATCTTATAAACCAGCTGAGATTATAACCGTCGCCGATAATAACACTTTCACAGATCGTTTTGACCTTAAAACCATCTGTGATAAGGATACTATCACAGACAGTTCTGAGATTATAACCGTCTGTGATAAGGACACTATCACAGACGATTCTGAGATTATAACCGTCGCCGATAATGACAATATCGCAGATGGTTTTGACCTCAAAGCCGTCTGTGATACTCTTACTACACAGACGGTTCTAAGATTATAACTGTTTATGATAAGGACACTATCACAGATGGCTCCGAGATTATAACTGTCGCCGATAGTGACAATATCACAGATGGTTTTGACCTCAAAGTCGTTTGTGATACTCTTACTACACAGACGGTTCTGAAATTATAACAATATGTGATAATGTGAGTATCACAGACGGTTCTGAGGTCAGAACTGTCTCTGATAATGATACTATCCCAGATGGTTTTGACCTCAAAACCGTCTGCGATACTCATACTATTACTGACGGTTGTGAGATGATAACCGTCTGTGGTAATATGAGTATCACAGACGGCTTTGATGTTATAACAATCTGTGTAGTAAGTGTATCACAGACGGTTCTGATGTTATAACAGTCTGTGTAGTATGAGTATCACAGATGGTTTTGATCTTATAACAGTTTGTGTCGTGTCTGTCACGACTGTGACATCACCTGTGAGGAGCCCAGCTCGGTGCAGCTGGTCCCTTAAACCACTTGACTTCCCAGGATGAGTCAATCACAGGAATACATTGAAGCAACAAAATAATACAGTAGTCATAATTGTATGGCCATCAGGCCTTAGTACAAAACGAGGTACAGTGCCTTACAAGGCACAAGGGTCCAACAAAATAACACATCTAGTCGACAGAAGCTAGGCCCAAAAGCAATCCACAGGAAACAGAGGTTGACAGCAAGACAGCACCACATCAGGGCTCCGGAGGAAACTGCTCATCATCTCCTGGGTCCACAGCATCTTCAGGGTATCCTCCAAGGTCGTAGAACGCTCCATCTATTGATGAGTTGTTGCAAGGGTGAGTACTTATGTACTCAGCAAGTCATAGGGGAGGTAGGGATATAGTTACAGTATAAATGACATGAGCCTATACTATTGGGGAAAGAGTGAAGGGTTTTTCCCAAAATACATTTCTTTCTCAATTCTTACTCAACTTCTGATCATACCTATGGCAGTAACTAAATCATATTGATGGTGATACATATATCCCATATCCAAGGCGATATAACCTCATATCACACTACTTTTATTCAAGCCTTTCAATCATATACTCATAGCAGTATCTCATATACTTTAGGGCATAAACCACATGCCTCTTGGTTATCATATGATCTCTATATTATGGTATCCCCGCGACACGTCAACACATGACAGTCCACGGTAACGCCCCTTATTGTGACAACACATGCCACTTGGGTAATCTTGAACTAACAAGTTTTAGTTTATAAAACAATACTTGTGTCACACCCCATGGATTTAATCCACCGCGGCATACTCCTAAAACTCGGGAGTACGAAGTATTCGAATACATTTTTAAACTCTGCAGAGATGTACCTCTTTTTAAATCCACTTTTTCACTCGACTTTCAAGTCGGGCCAACTCCATGCGACTTATACGCATGTGACAAGGCCGAGATCACACAACGTTTTGCAGTCTAGTATTAACAGTATCCCTACCCGGTAAATGGACAATCCAGTCCCAAGTACCGTTGTGGGTCCTCCCCACTGCCTTACTTCCTAGCCTGGGCCTATGTTTCCGCAGAACACATAGCCTCTTTTGATTACAGTCGCGCACGACTTAATCTGGCGTAGGGCGTCTTCCTTCTTTACACCTTATCCTCTCATAATTTTTCTGATCTCACACCACTCATGGACGAACTGCGCCCCACCAGTTTCCACACGAGAAACCGGATCGACAAGCCATGCAGGGAACTGCTAATACCAAGAAAGCTACTAGATTGCGTCTGTCCCATACCAGGTAAGTGATTGGTACGTTTTTCATGCCACTAGACGCACAACACAAGGTTCTAGTCCTTACATTCCAGTGACCAGATCATACCACAACCATGCACCTTCAGTGCCTGCACATCCAGTGCAGCCAAGCACCTCCAGTGCCACCACCATTCCATACCAAAATACTGGTCATGGCTAGGGGTTCTATTTCATGAATATAAATGTACATGTTTATACTTTTATTAGTTCGTGGCTTGCTATCTTAACAAGTTCACATTCCTCAAGTATTCAATCTATCACTGCCATAATATCATTGATCTCAACACATGCAATATTAATGAGATATCTACTCATGGAATAGCATAGCAATTCATAAAATATGGGTTTCAATATGATCAAAGTATGACTTGCCTTCCGCATCGTAAGTATCAGCAGTTGATGATGGTTCAGCGACAAGATCTTCAACCCCGGACTCTTGCTCTAAACAAGATCAAACAAGCAAACAGGCATTACAATTCATTCTATTCTTACTAACCCACTACATGCAATAATGCAAGATAGAAACACTCAGGGAATACAAGGTTTGGAAGCGATTAGAGTTAAACTATGGAAATCAGGGTTAAAATTAGCTGTTAAGGATTACAAGGTTCCAAAATATCAGGGTAATATCAAGGTGGTGACTGGTTCGCCCAAAAACAGCGAATGTCTTTAGGTTGGCATTCGGTTCAAGGCATCGACATAAGGTCGATGGGTGATAGAGGGCTCAACTCAAGTTGTGGCAGTAGAGAAAAGTGTAGATCACAACATCAGGAGTCTAAGGGACAAGGTTATTTTCAAAGTGCATGGCTGGAAGTGGGTGAAAAGGCTCAATGCCACTGGCTGACACAGTCTGGCATAGGGTTGACATGGCCAGAAACTAGGGTTAGCCTTATCTTTTGACTCAGGGCTCCAAATGATGCACCACTTTGTCTGGTAGTTAGGCATTTGTAGCAGGAACAAATGTCTCAACAGGATCTAAGGCAGGAGGTGGCTGGAAAGTGATGAAAACCAGCGAAGAAGTTGACTGGTCTGGAGTACCTGCAGCACAAACAGTACAGCAACTAGGGCATAGCCATAACTCCTGTTCTAGGCCGAATTAGGGGTCATGGTAGAAGACAAAGTTGCTCAAAATGGTCCAAAACATCTAAATGGAAAGGTGGTTTGAGCGGGAGTGGCTGAATTTAGAAGATATTGGCTGGAGGAAAGATGAACTCAATCCTGATTTGGGCATTTCTGGTCTAGGGCACTTGAACTCGAGTCCTTGCTTGAGGAGGGTCTCTGGGGCATAACAACGCTAGGTGTGAAGTCAATTTAACTGGAAAATCACCACAGAAGCTTAACGGCGAGTTCCAGTTTGCATGCAAGGTGTAAACTTGGGGTTTTTCATATTTTAGCGAAATTGGTGATTCTGGTTGCTTAGATGTCTTCTACACAGTCCACTGATCATGTTTGATCACAGGCTCGAGAGCTAATTTGACTTAGTTAGGGATTAATTGCTCGCCGGAGTTGTCGGGGAAAATCAGCAATTCCCGGCGATGAGGTGCGATAGGGTTCAATTGGCTGCTACTAGACAGGTAAGTGGATGAGAGTTACTTACTGGTAGCTTCAATTTGGAGCTCGGTGCAGTGGATTGGCCTGGCACCGTGTGCCTCTTCTCGAGCTCGCCGAAGAAGACGAAGAAGACGGCGGGTTTTACTGATTGTTGGTGTGAAGGGGTGTAAGATGGTTGCTTAGGCCAGGGGGTTTAAATAGGCGAGGCTGTGGGGGCTCCCAACGTCTACAATTGCACGGGGAGTTGAAGCCGGCTTGAATTGACTGGGAAGTGACCGGCGGCGAAGACAGGCGGCGAAACGACGTCTTCACCGGTCGTGTCGGCTGCGCTGCTGTCACTGCGATGAAGAGATGGTGAAGTGAAGCTCAATCGTGGCATGGCCGCAACGTGGCACGATTTTGCTGTGGCTGTCGGGCGCAACGCGGGAGAGCAAGATCTTGCCGGTGCTGGAGAAGGCGATCCACAGTGGCGAACAGGAACCCTCCACGTGGCGACGAGGCAGCGGCTAAGATGGCTTTGCTGGTGATCAATGGCTAGGAGCTCACGGCGTAGCAACGGTCGAAGGAGCAGTAGCAGCGGTGAGGTCGAAGCTCCTGTGCTGGTGCTCGAAACCGGTTGCTGTGGTCGATTGAGCGCCTGGTCGAAGTCGAACTGAGTGGTCAGGTGATGAACAGTAGCTCGTGGTCGAACCAGGGGCCTGGTTGTGATGATTTTTGATGGGTTTTGGACTAAATTGCAAATCTGGTCTTAAAGAGGTTCAATTTGGAATTTGATTTCATGGCTGAGTATAATATTTCTATTAATACTCATTTAGCTCAAATTTGGAGAAAGTTTGATAAGATTTGAGGGATTTCACCTATTTTCGAAAATAGGGTAAAATTAGGGTAAAACAGATCTGGGTTTTGTCGATCTCGACTTCTGGTGATTGGAGAGAGTTTTGGAAGTCTGATCAAAAGGGAGATCTGTATCAAATAGTATTTGGAAGGTGTTTCCTAAAGAAATTCTGGAGTTTGAGTTGATTCGTGGATTTTAGCCTTTTCAGGCCTCCAGTAAACAGAAAAGGACCTATTCGCAGTAAAATTTGGACCTTCCTGCGAAAAGTGTTCAGATGAATTAATCTGGTTCCCAACTTTTTGGAGTTAGTTGAGGACATACCTAGGAACATATTCCAGGGGATACTAGAGTCTGGATAGGGTTAAATCAAGATAACTCAATTATCTGGAAACTGGGGTACTTAGGGTAAATCTGGATTTCCTGTTTTCGAAAACAGAAAGAGACTTAGATACTGGGGGTTAGGGTTAGAATTCAATCTGGCTCCTGAAGACTTTTATCTCCAGAATAACTGGTAGGTTAAGTCTGGATGGTCGGATCTTGATCTGGATCTAGATAATAGATTTGGGGATTTTTAGGGTTTGAGAGAGATTAGGGTTTAGCTGATCTGGCTACTACTACAGAGATACATGCATGCAGGGTTTTTATGCAAAAACTTTTCACCCCCAAAACCAGGGTGTTACAGTTTGTGAAGGGAAAAATCACAGACGGTTCAAAACCATCAGTGATAGTACTCGATTATCACTGACTCGAATATCACTGACGGGTCAGAACCACCTGTGATAACTATTTTGACCCGACTCTGATAATGAATTCTATAGTAGTGACACGTCGAACATTAGGATGCACTTGTCTACATCGAGGAACTATGTGTCTAAGACTTAAATAACTTCAACCTAGACTCAATGATCTAAATTAGAACTACTACAAAGTATTTATAGTCCAATCGTATGAATACATATCAGACTTAATAACCTAAATGTATTTGACTGAGACAACTAACTAAACCTAAACAGATAGGACTTAGTTATATATATATATATATATATAAAGTACATATCAGACTTAATAACCTAAATGTATTTGACTAAGACAACTAACTAAACCTAAACAGATAGGACAGTTATATATATATATATATATAAAGTACATATCAGACTTAATAACCTAAATGTATTTGACTAAGATAACTAACTAAATCTAAATAGATAGGACTTAGTTATATATATATATATATGACTCGGAATACAATTTCGACCAAAGATCGAGTCCTTTCCAAGGTCATGCTCCTTTTCATAGTCACGAACCCTTTCCAAACTCGACCTGAGATCCACCTGGATCAAAAGTGATACCCCTCTGTGGAGTAAAACATGAATATTCACTCCTTACTTCCAGGTTGGAAGTTACCTCGCGGTAGTAAAGGTGGCCTACAAGTGGTCTCACCCTGTAGTACAAATGTTCAGTATAGTTTTGTTAAATAAATGGAGTCTTTTACAATCACAAATAAATATCATTGTTAATATAATATAATATTCCTTTGACTAGTTAAGGTCTGCATGACGCATTTATGTTTTCAAATTGCTTGCTGAGCTCCTCCGCACTTATTTTTACTATTTGTATATCCTTGTTAGACTTTGAATACTCCATCGGCGATATGATGTTGACTAGTATAGAAGAAGAGCTTTATCCAAACAAGGACATTTGTGATTTTGATCCAACCTACTTCAGCACTGGCGATGAAGATTAACCACTACGATCATCCCTGAACTATCACTTTTTTCTTAATAAACATACATATATATGTATATGTAACTAAGTACCATGTTATCTTAAGCCATGTTTAGTTAAACTCATTTTTCTTTTTCGCTACTCTGTTATGAACATTTGTCAGATAATATGATATTATTCGGAAAATGCTTGAAGACCGGACTTGCTACCAAGTGGGTGGTATGTCAGGTCACCGCAATGACTGAGATGCTAAAGGTTTAAATTTTAGTAAGCTTTGAAGATTTTGAATAGTAGCTAATCAATTGCAAAATTCATTGTTTTAATATCTCTTTGCTCTTTTAATCTTGGCTTTCACTGTGAATCATTTACTGGAATGTGCTTGTTGTCAGGAATGCTCTCAGAATCTGAATTGAATCTCTCTTTAAATGAATGTTGTGAATCCAAGTGATTTTTGTTTGGCGATTTGTGCTGATCATGTAATATTCAATTCTAGTGCTACACTATTGACTTTGTGCTGAGTTATATAGAGAAGTTGTCTTATGCTTCAATTCTTTGATTTACAGACATTAAACTTCTATTTAATTCAAACTGGGTTGCTTTCTTTAGATAGTTTGGGTATGTTGTGGTGGTTGTTGAGTGTAAGTCGAGATCCTAGTGTTTGTTTTGTACTTTTATGGTTTCGTCGATATATGCAGTAATTAGTGTACAATAGATGTCTATGCAATATCTCTCTCCGCTAGACCTCTATTCAATTATATTGTATACTACACATATTTACGATCGTCGCGCCGATTAAACACTAACGACAGGCTGTGATCCCACCTCTCTCTTTCTTTGCATTTCTCCTGACATCCCTTGTTTTCTCGTCAGATTTATTTTAATTTCATTATCCATCGATTTAGTCTAGTTCGTATACAACTTCGCTTCTTCTAGTCCTTGAGGAAAGAACGACATAATACTCGCCTTTATTGCACTGATCTCGTCCTCTTGTGAGATGGTCTAGGCTGGTACCACAGATAGTGTCAGGGTTGAAGGAATGCTGCCAGAGGGAAATAAATGAGCACTTAAGAGACTTAAAGGCGACAAATTGAGGGGTTCGTTTGTACGATTTGTGACAAATCCAGGCCATGGTAGCAACGTTTTCATATTGTTGCTGAAATTTTAAGCGTATATAGTTTGGAAGGCAGTCATTCCATGGTAGGAGCACAGAGCACCATTACTGTCAGTACTAAAGGTGCCAGTGCCAATGCCAGTGGCAGTGGCAGTGGCAGTGTGCCTATGCAAACAACAAGAGTCTCGCGTACAACTTGGTTTGGTGACCATCAAGTAAACTTAGCTAATAAATTGCCTAAATTGGAGGAGAATTTTAACGAGGAGGAGTACACTGATCCATCAGATATATATGAATCTCCCGAGCAACTCACAAAATAGCAGAATCCTATAAATGAATGGACTGATCCGTCATCTTTGATGTCCGTTGTGGTTACTGAAGATCTAAGGTCACAATGGTCTTTTAATTAAGCAACCGTCCAGCTTGGGCAGTTGTTTCAGACTAAGAAGAGTACATTGATCCATCAGATATATTCGAATTCAAACCCCCTAAACATCTTTGGTTGTTGGATTGTAGCAACCAACCTAGAGCCTCTATAAATAGAGATGAGGTGCTAGCCTTTTTGATAGGGGCAAGGTAGATGGAAAGGGCATGGGTGTGGACAGAAGCCCTTCTCCTAGTCTCCTCTGAATATGATCATTGGTGAGTGCTTATCATAAGCATAATATTTATCATGCATCATATCAAAGGTAGAGGGCTGTTCGTTGGTGCCTGTACAAGCCCGACTATGAAGATGAAGATCAATTCAAAGCAGTATTGAAGATCACGGTCAATTGCACAAGGGAGCCCTAAGTTAACGAGGGCCTCGATCAGATACAATTGCTTTTCGATTGAAGTTCCTCAAATATATTTTTGAGTAGTAGATCACATCAGCATTCGGTGTGATCCATACGGTCATTGACAGTCAATCCAAATCCACTTTTGCTTTTCAATCGAAGTTCCTCGAATATATTGTCGAGCAGTAGATCGCATCGCCATTCGGTCCAGATCCACCTTTTCTTTTGGATTGAAGTTCCTCGAATATATTTTCGACCAGTAGATTGCATTGGCATTCGATCTGATCCATACTGTCATTGACATTCTATCCAGTTCCACTTTTTCTTTTTGATTGAAGTTCCTCAAATATATTTTCGAGCAATAGATGCATTAGCATTCGGTTTGATCCATACTTTTCAATGATTGGAACACGGGTGTCCTCCTATCAAACTTATGCAAAAATGAGATGGGTTATGAAGGGAGCCAATCAAACAAGTGGTATTCAAGGTATCTATGAATCTAAGACACAGTAATTTATCCAGGTTCGGGTTCTCATTGCTGAGTAATGACCCTACTCCTGTGTACTTATCTCAGTGGAAAAAGGGTTACACAGAGAGAATGTTACAAAGTGAATGTGCTAGGTAATCGTATATAGCTTTGTCTAATCTTCTCTGTCGTTGATCATCCTTCCCTTGAAGGTCTTTTAATACTTGCCGAAGAGATCGTCTGTTGTCCTTCTGGAGACACATCCCACAACTATTTACAACTGTCTCGTAGTGGTAGCTATGGGTTGTGGGTAGTGGTGGTTGCCGCAGATCGCGGTTATGTGGCAGTTTTAGGCAGCTTTGACTTGATGTCGTGGAGCTGCCTCACCATTCTAATCTCCTTTGACGGTTACCTTGCCAGAGACTTATGATATCTCATGAATAATCATAAGGATCAAGGCATGGTTAAGGTGGAGAGTGATCGCATACCTCTTCGACCACGTGTTGATACCAGACTTTGTATCTGCGAGAGTGTATGGTCGTAGGGAGATGAAATAAATATGATTGTTGGGCTATGTCGAGAACATCCTTGGATTACTCGGTATCTCTTTCCTAGAATTTCTTCTACCATAGAAAGGTACTTGCGACCATGGAGTGCTGCGCATGACCTTGGAGGTGTATGTGCGACCAAGGGAGTCTAAGCACTGCTAATAATCCTCGTTAGCTAGCCCCCGAATTTGAAATGACAAAGGCCCATTACAATGGTTGTGTCGCTTCAAATTCTAAACAGTTTCCATCACTTCGAATTCCCACGTTGAACTATGTCGTTTCGAATCCCAACAAAACTTCAAGAAAAAATCTAGGGAAGCGGTTACCAGGTAGGCACTAGGGAGGATCTCGAGGCCTTCGCGCTATGCCCTAGGCCGGGAACTGGAAATGTCGCCTTTGGAACTCTATAAATAGCCATTACCTTGTTGTGGAATTCCCAACTTCTCCACAAATTTCTAAGTCTCAAACCTTTTGTCTCCTTATCCTTCTATTCCAATGGCCTCCCTTAACCAGGAGCGATTCGATGAGGAAGAAGGTTTAGTGGCCAAAGAAAATGTTGAGGCGCTGGGTTCATAGTGGACCAGCGTGGGCAATGTTACACCTCCCTCTCAAGAGGTAATTCTCTCTCGGTAGGTTGGTGTAGATTTCTTCTTGAATGCAATCTTTCAAAACTTTTTATTTTTGCAGCTATTTGACCATCCAACAGCTTCAAGGAAGCGAGCAAGCGATGATGTTGGATCATCCAATGGATCTTTCTCAAAGAGGATGGTTGGGGCCTCTTCCTGACAGAAGGAACGATGCCTCAACCCCCAGCCATTATCTGCAACTATGGCTTGAGGTGAAGATTTGCCATTTCTCTATCTGAATGGAATTATTTAGTTAGGAATGGAGTGCTTAGTACTAAATTGCTTGTATAGGGTACATTGGGCAACTTCCTCTCCTCCGATAGCATCTCTATCAGTGTCCTCAGAGGAGGATGTGGAAGTTATGGACCCCGCTGTGGCCCAGCCAGCATTTGTCTCACAGGTAAGGATCCTTAACTCTTTGAACTTCTTTCTTTTATTGTCAGTGTGCATGACTTTGGGTGGCCGTTTAGGGAGACAAAGCCGGGGAAGAGCTGACTGAGGCATTGGAATCTTTGAAGGAGAAGGCTGCATTGTGCAACTTCCTCCAAGAGGAGAACGAGTGCCTCGATGAGAAGTATATCCAACGAGGGCTCGACCTTGACTCTCTCCTTCGAGTCATTGACCACTACAAGGCAGCCAACAAGAGGGCTCGACAGACTGCAAGGCTTGCTCGAGACACCAAGAAGCTTGTCCATAGGTAGAAGGACGCCTTGGACGCTTTGGTCGACGACTGCAGTCACACTGAGGGGGATACCTTCAGGAAGCTGAAGGTGGTTGCAGGTTTAGTTGAGGTCGAAGTTGTTAAACCCGAAAGGGTCAACTTGTCTCTTGAGGAGTTTTGCAACTTGGTTGCGGCCCAAGCTGATTCGCTGGTCGCCAGCATCCTAGAGTCCACGGTGAGGTACAAGGAGAGACTGAGGACCCAAGTCGGTGCCGCAGTTTCAACTGTCCTCTGCATGCTTAGGCTACACCACAGCCCAAGTTTAGATTTGGATCTCGTGGGGGATGCAGATGTTGGCAGACAGGATTAGCTGGATGCGGACAGGACCGAGGTCAAGCCCTTAAAAGGTAGATTATTACATAACGTCGACCTCGCTTGATGTATCCCTTCTCAGTTGTAAAATTTTTTGTAAAAATTCTTCATGTAAATATCATCAATGAAAAGGAACAATTTTTTACCTTGTCAAAATCTCAATATCGTTGATGAATTATGTCCAGAATATCCTTGGACTATTCTTTTATCTCTTTCCTTGGCCTTCTTCGAACATAGAAAGGTAAATTCGACCATGATCTTTGTGCACGATCATGGAATGACTATCGCGGTCATGGGAAGGTTATGTGCGATTATGTGAATGATTAACTTTGTCGGCTAGCCCCTGAAGTCGAAGTGAAAAGGCTTTCCTTTTTCTTGAAAAAAGGTGTTTCAATCTCTGAAAAGGCGCTTCAGGCTCTGAAAAGGTGTCTTTTTGTTTCGATTTCCCGCTGAACCCATGAAGAACTTTAAGTGCATGTGTTAGGTTTGTTTTGATGGGTATTTAATGCGAAAACCTCTTTTTGTCTCACGGCGTGAACAACGGCCAAGAACCCGAGGGAAGTGGGCTTTTGAACCCTGCGTCCTGAGAGCTGCCTATGCACGCAAGCTGCCTCAAAATTTCCTATGTTTTCTCTGAGTACTTTCCTTTCCCGTTTTGTCTACGTAGCTCTTAGCCTTCATCTTCCTCTACAAAACTTCACCTAATGGCGTGTTGGATGTGATCCAGTCACTCGATCAAAGGAGAGTTTGCTGGATTTGGAGGCCGATGATTACCTTCCCTCTAGGTCATTGATTCCATGCCGGCCTGCTGGGGAGGACGAGGAGAGTCCGAAGGTGCAAGAGGGGTGAGCTGGTGGTGTTCGAGGATTTCCTACGCTGTGGCTTCCAGTTGTTGGAGAGTGACTTTCTCTAGGAAATCCTCGCCCACTACGACTTGGAGTTGGTGAACCTGAATGCCAACTCAGTGTTGATCCTTGCAACATTCCAACACTTGTGCGAGGCATACATTGGGATTTTGCCCAATGTGGTTTTGTTCTGCCAGTACTATTTTTTGGCGAGTTTGAAAGGCACTGCTGCACCAGGCTGTGTCTACTTTCAGATGCGGGAGAAGGACTTTCTCCCCTTCCCACTGTGTGGCTCAGTTCACAATTGGTACCAGCGGTGGTTCTACTGCATCGCCCCAAAAGAGCGCCATCTCTGGTTCACAGAACGGTGGCCAAAGAAGAGCAAGGACAAGGACATTTCTCCGGCCCTCAATGACGAGCAAAAGAGGCAAACCCATGTGACTGAACACCTTATGAGCAAGGGCTTGACTGCCTGGGACATGATCCAGGATTTTGTGAAAAATTGGATCAATCCTCTGAGGAAGAGAGACCACCCAACGTGGAAAGTCAGGGCGATAGAGAATGCCACCAGGGACTGCAGCCTTGGTAAGTGCTTCAATCTTTGAGATTTAGTCAGATTGGTAGAGTGTGTCTCAATCTGTATCTCTTTGGAGGTATTGTTTTGATATCTATCATTCTATTTCAGCCTTGTCCCACTCTCAGGTGGAGGTGAGGACAAGTTTCCTCCCGAAATCATTCAATCCGATCGAGGAAGGCGACATCGATACGCGAAGACCAAAGAGCCTAGTCAGGAACACCGATGAATTTGGGCAAGCGTGTCGAAAGGTATGTCTATTTCGGAAAACCTTTGCATATTCTATTTTTTTAGGGGATGATTCACCAAAGGAAATTCTTTTGGATTTGTGTAGCTGTTCATGCCAAGAGAGCTCCCCCTGCGACCAAGAAATTGGCCAGGGGAAGCTTTACGAATAAGTCGTACTTCCCCTCCTGCGGCTTCTGAAGTGAAGGCTACGACTACCACTACAGTGGGGGTTTCTGCGACAACATCGCCTGCTGCAACCAGGGCAGCTGTAGGCGTGCAGGAACCGGCCACAGTGGCGACCATGGCTGACCCCGATATCACAACTAGAAGGATTGTTATGGTAACTCTCTGATGTCCTGACTTTTCCCTTATACAACTACAATTCATCTTAAGGTTGTACAAGGGGAGGGGAGTGACATGGAGGATGTTTCCCTGTTTTTCTCGAGAAGGAAAACAAAGGCTTCTTCTGGCAACTTCGACTCCGAGGCATTGTCCACGCTCTTATCTCCCAAGGGTGTGGCCTTGAGTTCCCGCAACGTCATGGGTCTCAACATCAAGTACATGTTTACGCCTTTCTCTGATCAACTTACATTGTATAGTTAGGGATGATGAGTTGCGTTTGGGAATTCAGGGCTCCCTCTATTGCACTGCCTGTGCCATCGACTGAGGCTGTGGACAAAACAACAGAGGAGGCGGCCATAGAAGGTGTTACCGCAACAGTCGAGGTTGCGGTTTCACAGGCCGTTGGTGGAGAGCATGAGTCCATCATTGGCGAGGTAGTAAGAGACATCCAATCTGATGTTCTCGTCGATGATGTGGCAATTCAGGCCACTGTCGAAACTTTGGCCACGGGGATGGACGAATAGGTAAACACCTCTGCTCCCCCTGTGGTCGAAGGAACCGCGTCTCTGTCTTGTTTCGGAAAACAAGGAGAGGAGGTAGTGGTAGATACAGTGGACCATCCTGGCCAGATACAGTGCCATACTGAAGATCTGAACCCTTCAGCGGCACCTTCTAGCTTGGCCCCTATTGGCCAAGCAAGTAGATCCAAAGATCTCTTTGAAAGGTTATTCCGCAAATTTTTGGAGGTAAGCAAAATTCTTTACCTTTGGGATTGGCGTTATTTCCTTAGGATTTTAACTCCTAGTACTTTCTTTGTTTTATCCAGGATACGGCGCACGCATCAGGTTTGCTGGTCAAGCGAGTGAAGGTCGCTAAAACCAAAAACAACCAATTAAAGAAGCCAGTACTTTGCTCCTGAGCCTAGTCTGTTGAAACTGTAGTAACACTTGTTTGTAGGGAAAACATTGTTCTATAGAAGAAGCTGGTTGAAGCTGAAGAAAGGCTCGCCAAAACCCTTGCACTTGAAGTCGAGCTAAAAGAGACCAAGGAAAGAGCTGCGACCTTCGAGCAAGTATCAGGACTGTACAACACACTTAAAGAGAAATCTGAACATCTACTGGTGCTTTGCAAAGTGGAGCAAACCAAGATGAAATGTAAGTTCACTTTTAGCAGAGCTTACCTTACCATGGCAAATTTAATTGATTTTATTCCATCTTCTTTGCAATACAAGAAGAGCAGATTAAGGAGGTAACTGAAGAAAGGGATCAATTCGAGCAAAAATTCATCCAAAGGGGGATAGATATCAATACGCTTCACAAGGTTTGTGAGTGTCACCAAGTATCAGCGATAAGGCCAGAGACGCTCCTAAGCTTTCTCGTAACGAGAAGGGCGCTTTAGAAGTGACTGTCAAGAGTTGTAGCAGTGTCGAGTTAGACACTTTCAAGAAGCTGAGAACGACCGCGGACTTACTGAAGGCAGATATCATTGATCCTAGAAAGGCTGACTTGAGCCTCAGTGAGTCCTGCCAATTGGTCGCCACTCAAGTTGACTCACTAGTCGAAAGCATTCCAGATTCTGCGAGGAGGCAAAAGGAAGCTTTGAAGTCCAATGTTGCGGCTGTAGCTTCCGCTATCCTCAATAAGTTCAGGCATCACCACGGTCTGAATTTAGATCTAAACCCCGTGGGTGAAAATGCCACTTTTGACAGTGAGAGTCAGCTGAGTGCTGTGATGGATGAGGTGAGCCCTCTGGTTGAAAGGTTGCTTCGAGATCTTGACCTCATTTGATGTAAAGTACGCCTTGACATCTTGTAATAATGAACTTATAGAAATGAAAATGTAAATGTTTACCTGACTTAGAGATGAATTGGTACCATGCAAATACATACAGTTAGCAAAGATTACGATGATTGAAAAGAAAATTTATGGATGAGAAAATGCTAAGTGTTTAGCTTCTTGACTTAATGTTATGGTTATGTTTCCCTAGCCCCCTCCTATGACCATGTGTATGCTGAAGTTGGTATCATGGTAGTAGGATTGAGAACAACTTAAGGCATAGGTGATTGAGAACATACAAGTCTAGCTCTTATGTGTGAAGAGACGGCTTAAAAAGAGGAGTTTGGACTTTATGCAATCAATGGTCACAAGGAGAAACATTCTAAAGCAAATGTACAATCTTATTGCGAACTGACGCCCACTCGAATAATCTGTAACATGCTAGAAAGCCTCTACGGGTTGAGAAATGGCTTACAAAGAGATGTCTTGACTAGATGCGATCATGAGATCTTCCAGTGAATCCACTCAAACATTACGCGAAAGAACGTTTACTCCGACCAGCCCCTGGGGGTGGCCCAAGAAGAAGAGTAGGGAAATAACCTCAACATAAAGTGACAAAATGCTTTATTGAATGTGAGAATGTACAATAAAAAATGGAAAATCTGCCATTTTCCACAGCTAATCGAGCCGATCCAGGTCGCAGCATTGAGACCACTGTGTAGGGTCCTTCCCATTGGGGAGAGAATTTGCTTCGAATTGAAAAAGTGCTTGATTACGCTTTTCTTCAAGAAGAATAAGTTCTTCTTCGCGTGTTTCACTTGGATTTGTGATATCGAAGTTATCCAAGCGAGAAGAGCCAAGTTTGATTTCACTTGGCAGCATGGCTTCGGTACCAAAAACCAGTTGGAAAGGCATGTGATTGCACCTAAAATGGTGTGATTTTGTAAGACCGCAATTGAATGGTTGAACGTTGAGCACTTGAGGGTCGAATTCCACGAGGAACAAGCGTATTCATCTTTCTAGCTTAATGGATCACTGTTTAAGTCTAAACGAGTTTTGGGGTTGTTTTTCTATAACTAATTCTACTACTAAAGGTATCAATCTAGGGTTTTAAAGCAGTAAATTGTAGGTATGAGATCAGAATTTATAAAGCAGGAATTAAAACCTAGGGCTTCGGGAATTCCATAACCATCCAGCGTAATTCTATCCAAGATCCGAGGATTGTGAGTTAATTTCCATTGTTTTTTAAGACAAATTAAGTTTCCAGTTTGAGGCACTGGGTAAATAGTCAGAGGATCGCTTCCACTATCACGTTTGGCGAGAACCTCTCTCCTGTTCATGGTCCCGCATCATAGTGCTAAGAACTCAAGAACTCCCCTAAATTCTAGCTAAGGCTCAACTGTTATGTCTGTTGCCAAAACAAGAATTTAGGGTTTAAAAGAAGAAAACATTAGAAAATAACTCCAAAATTTGAGATCAAAACCAAGAAAGAATCATGTTTTTGGGATTAGGTCATCCCTAACCCTAGAAGGGATCTACTTGCAAAAAGCCATAAGAATGCAGAAATAATAATAAGAAATAAATAAAAACTTACTTGATTGCTTGAGAATTGAAATAATAATAAGAAATAAATAAAAACTTACTCGATTGCTTGAGAATTGGAGTTGCTGTCTGTCGCGCCCCGAGCAGGGTACCACGACTACTCCTATGGAGACCTAGCTCACTGCAGCTGGTCTCATACATACATACCACTGACTTCCCAGGATAAGTCAAGCACAGGAGTTCATTGCAGCAGAGTAACTTACAAAATATCATTCATAAACAGTATGGCCTGCTGGCCTGGTATAATAAAAGAGTAATACAATGCCTTCACGGCACAAATGGTCTAATTAAAACAAAAGGACAACTACTCGGCGGAAGCTAGGCGAAACCCCCACAGTTGTAAGAAGTTGACAGCAGAACAGCACACTTCAAGGCTCTGGCAGAATTGGCTCTCCTTCTGGATCCATGAAATCTTCCAGGCCTTCATCTTGGTCTTGTAGCACTCCATCTATTGTTGATAAGTTGCAAGGGTGAGCACTTACGTACTCAGCAAGTCATAGGTAAGAGTAGAGATACGTATAGTAGAGATGACATGATCCTATGCTATTGAGGGAAAAGAGGTGAGAGGGTTTTTCCAAAAATACTTTTCTTCCAAGCTTTTCAAATCTCATGCTCATGGCAACATTTCATGTACTTAGGGCACAATGCACGTGCCTCTTAGCTATTATATGATCACTAAATTATGGTACTACCGCGACACGTCAACACATGACAGCCCACGGCAACACCCCTTATCATGACAACACATGTCATTTGGGTAATCTTGAACTAACAAATTTTAATTTATAAAACAATACTTGTGTCACACCCCGTGGATTCAATCCACCGCGGCATACTCCTAAAACCCGGGACCACGAAGTATTCGAATACATTTTTAACTCTGCAGAGGGGTACCAATTTACCCGCAAGATATATCCACTTTCATGCCCTTCCTATCACAAGGATTGGACCCCTGACTCACTTCATACTGTGAGTGGCAAGGTGGAGATAACAAGAACTTTTGCCATGTTTCACACATAGTTCACCCCAGACCCCATGGTTTTCTTCACGCAAACCACAGTTGTGGCAGGGTTACACAACTCCCACTAATTGGCATCTTCCCCTCAGGGTCAGCGTGCATGATCACATCCTGTGATATGTGTTGGAGCGCACCCCGTGTAAATCGTGAGTTTGTCATATAGGGGTTCCATGTGTGATCCACATACTACTTGTTCAGGCCTGTCCCATACCAGGCTTGCGGTCGGCACGTTAATCATGCCACTAGACGCACAACACAAGGTTCTAGGTCCTTATATGCCAGTGACCAGATCATACCACAATCCATGCACTTCCAGTGCTGGCACATCCTGTGCGACCAAGCACCTCCAGTGCTTTCACCATTCCATACCAAAATACTGGTCACGGCTAGGGGTTTTATTTCATGAATATAAATATATATAATATATTAGTTCATGGCTCATTATTTGATCAATTCACATTTCACAGGCATCAGCCTGATGCTGCCATTTCATAATTCAACTATTCTCAATCTTTCCCAAGCAATATTATTTTATAATCAAGGTATATTCTAGCAATTCATAACATATAGGTTCAAGATGTTCAAGAATATGACTTGCCTTCCGCGTCGTAAGAAACAGCAGTTGATGTCAGGTCAGCGACGAAGTCTTCGAACTCGGACTCTTGCTCTGAACAAGGATCAAACAAGCAAACAGGCATTACAATCAATCCTACTCTTACTATTCCACTATATGCGATAATGCAAGGTGAAACACTTAGGCGATACAAGATTTGAGAGTTCTGGGAAACGATTAGGGTTAAACTATGGAAATCAGGATTAAGATTAGTCGTCAAAGGTTTAGAAGGTTCCAAAGGTTCCAAAATATCAGAATGATACTAAGGCTGTGGCTGGTTCGCCCAAAAACAGCGAACGTCTTTAGGTCGACATTCGGTTCAAGGCATCGACATAGGGTCGATGGATGATAGAGGGCTCAACTCAAGTTGTGACAGTAGAATAAAATGTAGATCACAACATCAGGAGTCTAAGGGACAAGGTTATGTTTAGTTTGCATACCCAGAAGGGGTCAAACTGGCCCAATGCCATTGGCTGACATAGGCTGACAATGCCCAAGAATGGCATTGACATGGTTTGAATAGTTCCCAGTGGCCAAAATGAGTTTTGATTCAAGCATATGGTGCACAAAGTAGTGAGGAAACTGTTTGACAAACTAGTTTCTGTTTTTCATGACCAGAGGTGGGTGAACAGGGCTAATGCCACTGGCTGGCATAGTTTGACATAGAGTTGACATGGCCAGAAACTAGGGTTTGCCATAACTTTTGATCTAGGGCTCCAAATGATGTACCACTTTGTCCGATAGTTAGGAATTTGTATCAGGAACAAATGTCTCAACAGGATCTAGGGCAGGAGATGGCCGGGAAGTGATGAAAACCTAGGGCATATGCAACATAAACAGTACAGCAACTAGGGCATAGCTATATCTCACAATCTAGGCCGAATTAGAAGTCATGATAGAAGACAAAGTTGCTCAGAATGGTCCAAAACATCTAAATGGCAAAGGGGCTAGGGCTAGATCGGCTGGATTTGTAAGATACTGGCTGGAGAAAACATGAACTCAAATCTGATTTGGGCATTTCTGATTTAAAGTGATTGAGCTTAATTCCTTGCTTGCATATGGTACTCAGGGTGCTAGAAATGCACTGGTGAAGTTGGATTGGCTAGAGATGCACCAGAAAAGCTTAAACAGTAAGCTCAGTTTACAAGCAAAGTTCCAATTTGGGGTTTTCTAGGTTTCAGCAAAATTGATGATTCTAGTTGCTTAGGGATGTTAAGCAAGGTCTACTGAGCATATTTGATCACTGGCTCGAGAGCTAAATCGGTTTAGGTGAGGGTTAATTGCTCACCGGAGTTCTAGATGAAACACGGCGATTGCCGGTAACAGAAAGCATTTAAACTAAATTCTAAGCTCGAGAAGTATGAGGGAGATGAGGGAAGCTCACTGGGGGTGCTGGATCGAAGAAGGAAGCAGTGGTTGAAGCTAGCACCGTGCTCCCTCTTTGCTGCTCACCGGGGAAGAAGAAGAGACAGTGCTGCTGTTGGTTTTCTGGTGCTTTGGAGTGCAAGGAGTAAGGCTAAGTTCTGGTGGGTTTATATAGGCGTGGCTGGAGGCTCTCAATGGTTGGAAAATGCTCGGGGAGCTGTAGCCGGCAAGGAAAAGACGGGATGCGACTTCACGGCGAGCTGGCGTCGAGGTGACCTGTTTCAGCGGCCGTGAGGGCTTTTGCAGGTGATGGGAAGGTGAACTGATGGCTGGCCGCAGCGAGTTCTCCACGTGGCGCAAAGCTCCTGCGTCGACCGTTGCTGGTGGCGTGCAAACGGGAGGAAATCAGCTGGCTGTGAGTTGCGCCGGGGAAGATCCACATTAGCCAACGCCGAGCACACACGTGGCACTGTTCAGTTGGCGAAGATGGCGACCACGGGCTGGCTTCAACGACTACGGGCTACTGTAGCAGCTGGCGAGGTAAGGTGATCGAAGCTTGAAACAACGGCGCGTGCTCGAGGTCGAAGCAACAGTCTTGTGCGCTAGATCCTGGCCGTGGTCGAAGTCCCAGGCGCTGGTCGAAGACAGCTTCTGGTCGTGAACTGAGGTGAGGTCGAATCAGGGGCATAATTGTGATAATTTTGGTTGAAGTCTCGACTGATTTGTAAATCTGGTCTTAAAGAGGTTTAATTTGGGATTTAATTTCATGGCTGAGTATAATATTTCTATTAATACTCATTTAGCTCAAATTTGGGGAAAGTTTGATAAGGTTTGAGGGATTTCACCTATTTTTGAAAATAGGGTAAAATTAGGGTAAAATATATCTGGATTTTGTCGATCTCGAATTCTGGAAATTGGAGTAAGATTTTGAAGTTTAAACAGAAGGGAAATTTGTATCAAATAGCATTTGGGAGGTGTTCCCTGAAGAAATTCTGAGGTTGGAGTTGATTTGTGAATTTTAGCCTTTTCAGGCTTCCAGGTAAACAGAAAAGGACTTATTCGCAGTAAAATTTGGACTAAACTGCGAAAAGTGTTTAGATGAAACAATCTGGTTCCCAACTTTTTGAAGTAAGTTGAGGACATACCTAAGAACATATTCCAAAAGGATACTTGAGTCTAGATAGGGTTAGATCATGATAACTCAGTTATCTAGAATCTGGGGTACTTAGGGTAAATCTGAATTTCCTGTTTTCGAAAACAGAAAGAGACTTAGATACTGGGAGTTAGGGTTAGAATTCAATTTGGCTTCTAAAGACTTTTATCTTCAGAATAACTGGTAGGTTAAATCTGGATGGTCCGATCTTGATCTTGATCTAGAGAATAGATTTGGAGATTTTTAGGGTTTGAGAGAGATTAGGGTTCAGCTAATCTGGCTACAACTACAGAGATACATGTATGCAGGATTTTATGCAAAAACTTTTCACCCCCAAAACCAGGGTGTTACACTGTCCTTGCCGGCTTACAAAAACAATAAAATAGAGAAGGGGCTCTACTAAGAAAATTAGACTAAAAACTAAGCCCTAATGGCTTCTAAACATAAGAAAAAGCATTTATAGTACATAAGTCCTAAAATTAACCAATTACAACTCAAGATTTATTTAGGAAGGAAATTGTCATAGATTCGGACTTTAAACTGACTAACGGGTCTATTTTGGATTCAGAATTCGGGTTTTGGGTCGGTTTTCGGGTCGGATTCCTATTCTTTAGATTTTCAGCATCTTTTTTCTCCACTTCGTTTCCTATCCAAACGATGTCGAAATAACTCCAAATTTGGTACATTTGTTCCCTGAAACATGAAGAACACACTTGTGAAAGCGGATTATAAAAATTTTACAAAAATTCACATAAAATGACGTGTCAAAGGAATTTTAAGCATAATTTTTGCACATTTTCAATACTAAATCTAGGGTAAAATTCTACCAAATTAAAACTTATCAAATTCCCCCAAGCTAGCTTTTTGCTTGTCCTCAAGCAAAGGCTGTGAATAGTTTTTCCAAAAATTGAGATTCCTTAATAAATCAAATTCTCTATAAACAATCCTTCGAAAACTCTCATCACATCTATGCATATTAGGCAATTGATCTAAGCAATTTAAGCTCTCCAATTGCAAATATTCAGATTACCAAATTTCAACCTTAGAAAAGAGAGAGTTAATCAATTAAATCATCTTGACAACTTCTTTCCTATAGGATTTAGAACAAACCATAGCTAAAGAAAACACTCATTATTCTACAAGTTATACAAAGTTTGCTAGATTGCCCTTTAGAGAAAAATTAAAACACTTATATTTCTGTTTTTTATTCACTTTTTTCTTTTTTTATTTATATATTTTTTCTTCAACTTTTTCATTCTCTTGGCCAGAATGTTTTTTACTGAATCATTCTGTCGCGGCTAGAGGAGACACAGTAGAAGACGCTTACTTAAGTGAACTTACAGAAAGGTAGCTTTGTCGGTTTCCCGAGCCCCTGTAAGCAACCTCAATGCTTTGTATACCTTCCCTTCACCAGCTGGTCGTCGATTCACCACTGCCTCCCCCCAGCGGGTCGCATATACGTTACACAAGACTAGACAAAGCCGCATCTTAACCAACCGTTTTATTGAAAATATAACTTTTTGTGTGCATAAGTTAAGTAAATCTTCCTTTCCCTAGCTGGTCGATGATTCATCACCGCCTCCCCCCAGTGGGTCGATTATACTTCACTCTTACACGTTTTTTATTTTTAAAGAGAAGGGAAATTAGCAATCTAGGCATAAAAAGTGACATAAGAGAGTTAATTTTAGATAATAGTTTATTAGAAACCTTCAATTTAGAAGAAGTCAATCATAATTTAAAAGACAAGTTCAAGCTTTAATGGTCAATTTAAGATAAAAACTAAACATAAGCAATTGAAATGTTTAAGAGAGCTAAGTTCAATGGATCATATGCAAAGATGTGATAGAATAGTCATTTGATTGATCAAAGATCATCTTCAAAACTAGGCATTCCAAGTGATAAATCTCTTTTTTTTCAGTTTATGATGGAATGTGGTGGAATGATGATTCGGTAAAGACTAAGAAAATGGTTAAGTGAACACCCCCGAGCTAAATTAAACTAAGCAAACGGTTAAGTGAACACCCCCAAGCTAAATTAGACATTGTCCTCAATGTATGGAAAGAGGTACAGATTACCATTTATGGTCATGGTGGAAGATGAAGTAGTGAAAGAGGATGTTGCAGTCCACATAGCTCCAATGGTACAGTCCAAGGCGTCGCCAGTGAAAACCTTGGAGATCACACATCGGATTCACGATTTTTTTTGAACATGTTGTGATGTGGACTTGAATGTCGTAATCTGAATTTGGTTGGCCCTGAAAAACAAAAAGAAAAAGAAAAGGAAAAAGAAAGAGAAAGAATAAAGGAAAAATAAAAGAAAGAAAAAGCATCGAATTGCCTTCTGATAAGCGCTGGTTTAACGTCCCACTCAACACATACCATAGCATGATCTTAATGGAGGTTCCCAATACTGATTTTGAATGTTTGGTGCAGTGGGAGACCTAAGCCTACTGTCTAGCAATTCAGATTTTTTAGCTTTCATCGTAGCTAGGTTTAATTGGTGTGGAGGCTCTATACCAATTAGATCATCAATAGAATATCCTAATGCCTTACGATGCAGTGTTAATGTATTGATCAATGTACTTGATGGTTTATCAGTTATATTGGCATCTACAAGCATATGATTTTGTTTATCTCTATCAAGAAGCATATAGATCACCGAGGAAGGAAGGGGTGTGAGTTTCGGTACCTTGTTCGCGTAGGGATTGTCATGATTTCTTACCGTTAAGAGTCGATTGGGCAATGATGATGTGTTTGTAGTAGCATGATCATCTTTTTTATTGCTCGTCTCTATGTTGTCAACAAGAGCATCATCTCCAATTTGTTTACCCTGCAATATAGTCTCAAGAGGGTCTATCTTGCACGTGGTGCCCTCATACATAGGGCAGTTAGCAATTTCAGGAAATTTAAACAATATTTTCTCATTCCCCATATGGAAAGAAATTGTACCCTCACATATATCAATTTGAGCTGTTTCTAAATCATCTAAATCCCTTTTATTTCTAAGAATTTCTTTTAAAAATTTTCCATATGAAGGAATTTCAATGATAAGATCAACCAAAGGGACAGTCACATTTGATTTCTTCAGGATATCAAAGGATTTTTCATTAGAACTAGACTGGAGGTAACAACTTGGAAATGGTGGAGTATGTTTAGAAACTTGTGTTACCTCATTATTACCTGATTCTGTTTCTTTTGATTGTTCTTCCTTTCCGAGGTCGTTTGTCGCCACAGGTGGATCATCATACTTATGTTCAGTCGTCGGCGTCAAATCATCGGTAGGCATCTTTGTTGGTTCCGATTGCACCTTCTCTTTTTGGAAAGTTCCTACACCTTTCAAATCAATAGTATCAACACAAGATATAACATTAATATGTTCAGAATTACGAGAGTTGATAGGTTGAGAAGGAAGAGAGTTAGAAATCATTGGTGCGTGATTGGCCATTCGCACGAATTGAGTCTCAAGCATGCGAACATGTGTAGAGATGGAGTCAATCTTCTGGTTCAGTGCAACTTTGTCCTTCTCTTGATTTGCTAGAAAAGATTCTAGCATGCACTCGATGTTGGATTGTTCAGGTTGATTTTGTCGATGATGTGGTGGCCAATGCGGTGGTTGTTGTTGTTGCTGCTAAAATGATGGCCATGGTGCTTGGTACGACTGTTGTTGTTGAGGGAGTTGGTGCTGCGGTTGGATTGATCTTGATGTAGTGTGTTCATTCCCCCATTGCATGTAGTTTTGTGTCATACCTTCAATTAGATCATATGCTTCGTCAACGCTTTTGTTCATGAGTGCACTGCCAGCTGCGGCGTCAACATTTATCCATGCTGTGTAATTCAAAGCGTTATAAAACGTTTGAACTACAAGCCACTTTTCCAGGCCGTGGTGTGGCCACAACCTCAAAAGTTCCTTGTACCGATCCCATGCTTGGTAGAGTGATTCTCCTCCCCGCTGAGTAAAACAAACAATCTGGTTTTGAATATATGCAGTTTTAGATGGAGGAAAAAATTTATTGAGAAAAATTCGTGAGAGTTCATCCCACGTTGCTATTGAAGCGGGCGGTAGAGTGTACAACCATGCTCTCGCCTTATCTCGAAGAGAGAAAGAAAAGAGACGCAGTAGTAGCGCATCCTACAAAACTCCATTAATTTTAAAAGTATCACAATGTTCAAGAAAAATATGAAAATGCAACGAAGGATCTTCTGTGGCAAAACCACTAAATTGATTTTGTTGTATCAGGTTTAAAAATGCAGGATTAATTTCAAAATTATTTGTTTCGATTGCTGGTCTAAGAATACCTAACTGAAACCCCATGCTGAGTGGGATTCCATAATCCTTCAATTTCTTTTGTTCACCTATCTTTGGTGATTCGGCTTCCTTCGGTTTTTGATTGTCCAATGTGGCTCGTTCTTTATTGTATTAGATTTGCACTACTTCCCTAAAAGATTAGTGGTGCATAAGAAAAAAAACAAAAAGAAAAATAGAAGCAAGATTGAGAAGTGAGATTGACTTATATCATCAAAAATTAATCTAAAAAGATGAATTACCGTTGTTCCCCGACAACGGCGCCAAAAACATGATCGCACCTAAAACGGTGTCATTTTGTAATAGCACAAGTGGACGGTTGAACGTTGAGCACTTGAGGGTCGAATCCACGAGGAACAAGCGTATTCATCTTTCTAGCTCAATGGATCTCTGATTAAGTCTAAACAAGTTTTGGGGTTGTTTTTCTATAACTAATTCTTCTACTAAAGCAATCAATCTAGGCTTTTAAAGCAGTAAATTGCAGGAATTAAAACCTAGGGCTTCAGGAATTCCATAACCATATGGTGTAATTCTATCCAAGATCTGAGGATTGTGAGTTAATTTCCATTATTTTCCAAGACAAATTAAGTTTTCAATTCAGGGCGCTGGGTCAATAGTCAAATGATCGCTTCCACTGTCACGTTTGGCGAGAGTCTCTCTCCTGTTCAGAGTCCCGCGTGAAAGCACTAAGGACTCAAGAACTCCCCTAAATTTTAACTAAGGCTCAATTGTTAGGTCTATTGCCAAAACAAGAATTTAGGGTTTAGAGGAAGAAAACTTTAGAAAATAACTCCAAAACATGAGATCAAAACCAAGAAAGAATCACGCTTTCTGGATTAGGTCATCCCTAACCCTAGAAGGGATCTGCTCACAAAAATCCATAAGAATGCACAAAAAATAATAAGAAATAAATAAAAACTTACTTGATTGCTTCAGAATTGAAATAATAATAAGAAATAAATAAAAACTTACTTGATTGCTTGAGAATTGGAGTTGCCGACCTTGCCGGCTTAGAAAAGCAATAAAATAGAGAAGGGGCTCTACTAAGAAAATTAGACTAAAAACTAAGTCCTAACGGCTTCTAAACCTAAGAAAAAGCATCTCTAATTGAGCCAAAAGCTTTTGTATTTATAGTACATAAGTCCTAGAATTAACGAATCACAACTCAAGACTTATTTAGGAAGGAAATTGTCTCAGATTTGGACTTTAAACCAACTAACGGGTCTGTTTTGGATTCGGAATTCGGCTTTTGGGTCGGATTCCTGTTTTTCAGATTTTCAGCATCTTCTTTCTCCACCTCGTTTCCTATCCAAACGATGTTGAAATAACTCCAAATTTGGTACGTTTGTTCCCTGAAGCATGACGAACACACTCGTGAAAGCGGATTGTAAAAATTTTACAAAAAGTCACATAAAATGACGGGTCAAAGGAATTTTAAGTATCATTTTTGCACATTTTCAATACTAAACCTACGGTAAAATTCTACCAAATTAAGACTTATTTGCGTGTCGCCTATTGCTCTACCTGGTGTGGTACGAAGTGCCCATAAAGCAGAGTAGAGTTCCTCTACCCAAGCCCCCAAGCATACCTTAAGGCGGTAGAAGACATGTTTCCTAACCCCTTGGATTATTTGCCCGTTGGCACATTCAACTGCCCCGTTGCTCTGTGGATGAGCGATGTCGTCGCAATAGTCGAGGAAAAGACCAACTGAGCAAATAGTCATCGCAATAATCGAGGAAAAGACCAACTGAGCAAATAGTCGTCGCAATAGTCGAGGAAAAGACCACCAACGAATTGGGATCGATTATCAGTGATGAGACGACTTGGAACACCAAATCATGTAATAATGTTTTTATGAAAGAATTTTTTCGCCGCTAAGGCGGTGGTTTGGACTAGTTCAGCCTCAATTCATTTAGTTAACGTATCAATGGATACAAACAAGAACTTGTACCTATTGACAGCTTGGGGCAATTGTCCTAGAATATGTATTCCCCAGAGGGCAAATGACCAAGTCAAGAGAATAATTTGTAATGCATATGCTGGCTGGTGAACATGCTGATCATGAAATTGACACTGCGGGCATGTCTTGACCAAGTGCCTGGCATCATTTTATACCGAAGGCCTGTAATACCCTTGCCAAAAAGTTGTTCCGACCAGTGTTCTGTAGGATGCATGTGCACCGCACATGCCTGCATGGATTTCTCTCAGAAGGTTTTGTCCTTCTTCTTGAGGGATGCAACACATGAGTACTCCTTGTGTACTCTTTTTGTACAAGGTCCTTTTGACTAGTTTGCACATGCGTGCTTTTCTAACTAACCGATCAGCTCCGGTTTCATCCTTGGGCAAGGTCCCATGCACGAGATAGATCCCCAATGGTTGGATCCAATCTGCTTCATGCTCTAGGTAGGCGACGTTAGTCATCCCTTCTATCTTTTTGGTGATCGAGGGATGTTTTAAGTGCTCAATGAACACTCTTGCCGGAGCGGATGCGTGTGAGGATCCAAGTTTTGTTAACTGGTCTGTGAGAATATTGTCTCCTCACGAAATGAATTGGACTTCAAAGTTTCTAAAGTATTTTTCCAATTTCCTTACTTTGTCCAGGTAACAAGCCATTGTCTCGTCGAAGGTGCTGTACTCCTTGTTTACCTGGTTTACGGCTAGTTGTGAGTCTCCTCTCACCACTAGCCCATGGACTCCAAGGGATTTGGCTGCTCGTTGCCTGGCCAGAAGACCTTCAGACTCTACTGTGTTATTAGTGGCAACAAAGTGGAGTTGTATGACGTACTGCAGTTGGTCTCCCTGAGGTGTGATTAAGACCACTCCAGCCATCGAGTAGAGAAAAGCATGACAACCATCAAAACACATCGAGTAGAGAAAAGTCGACAAGTCCTTTGTTTCTTGCGCAAGTGGTTTGGGATTAGTACATTCTACCACGAAATTTGTAAGAATTTGAGATTTGATTGCTACTTGAGTAGTGAACTGGAAATCAAACACTCCAAGTTCTACTACCCATTTGGCATCTCAACCAGTTACTTCCAGATTACGGAGTATGTCTCCTAAGGAAACCGACGATGGTACGAAAATCTTGCGCACTTGAAAGTAATGTCGCAGCTTTCGAGAAGCCATTAAGATGGCATAGAGTAGTTTTTGGACCTCGGGGTATCACTCCTTAGGTCCGTTTAGTACTTCTCTTAGGTAATACACTGGTCATTGCACTCCTTTTCTTTTTGCAACCAGGACTGCACTGACCGCGCAAGGGGTAGCGGCTAAGTAAATGAGGAAAGGCTCTCTCGTTTGTGGGGAAACCAACATTGGAGCACTTGATAAATATGTTTTGACTTCCTGAAAAGCTTTTTTGGCTTCATCCAATCGGAAACCATTGTGGTTACGTAGTACCTTAAAGAAGGGTAATCCACGTTCACCTAACCGCGATATGAAATGGCTCAAGGCTGCCATTCGACCTGTTAGGCTCTGAACATCGTTCGTTGTTGAAGGGCTCTCATTTACTAAATGGCCTATATTTTATCGGGATTAACCTCAATACCACGCAAACAGACAAGGAAAACTAAAAGTTTACCAGAATAAACTCCAAAAGAGCACTTTTTGGGATTTAACTTGATTCCATGTTTATTCAAATTACAGAAAGTCTTAGTGAGATCATTTACATGAGTAGAGCTTTTGCAGCTCTTTACAACTAGATCATCTACGTAAGTCTCTGAATTGTGCTCTAATTGAGATAGAAATGTCTTCTGCATTAAGCGCTGATATGTAGAACCAGCATTCTTGAGCCCAAATGGCATTTTGCTGTAGCAGTAGGTGCCAAATGGTGTGATGAAGGTAATTTTCTCGTCATCTACTTCCACCATGCTAAGTTGATGGGAGCTTGAGTTAGCATCCAGGAAACTCATCAGTTCACAACCTGCTGTTGAATCGACCAACTGATAGATGGGAGCAAGGAGAAAGTCATCCTTCGGGTAGGCATTATTAATACTAGTGTAATCTACACACATGCGCCACTTACCATTGGACCTTAGGACCATGACCGGGTTTGTGAGCCATTCTAGATGGGTAACCTCGCGAATGAAGCCAGCTTCCTGGAGTTTAGTTAACTCCGAACGAATGACTTCTTGTTGATCAAGAGCAAAGCATCTGAGCTTTTGCTTTATTAGTCGTTGTCCAGGCCAAATTGCTAGCCTGAGCTCGATCACATCCCTTGGGACTCTGGGCATGTCGGATGGTGCAAACACTTCTACGTTAGCTCGGAGGAAAGTAATGAGCGGGAGTTTCTGTTTGTCATCCAATGCTGACCCAATCCGAACAGTCTTTTACGGGTCATCTGGGAGTAGAGGAACTTGCTTGAGTTTTCTTCCTGGTCCCGGAGTTGTCTTGACTGTATCAGGCTCTTTGGTCGCCAGCTTGACATCCCGTAGGGGGAGTTAGCCGACCAATTCCAAAGAAACGATCACAAGTGAGAGCGGTATTTTGACTGCCTCTGACAGTGATGATGCTTTTGGTCCTGGAATTTTGACACAATGATAAGCATAGTGTGTCACCGCTATGAACTTGGCGAATGGAGGCCTGCCAAATATGGCATTTTATGCTGAATCAAAATCAATTACATGAAAAGTAATTAACTCTGTTTGAAAATTCTTTGGCCCTCCGAGTGTCACAAGTAACACTGTTCGCCCGATGGGCATCATTGAAGAACCAGGGATTATGCCGAAAAATGAGTGGGCCACTGGTTTAATCTTTGAACGAGGTATCTGCATCTCATCAAGAGCTTTGGCAAATAGTAGGTCGAGAGTGTCGACGATTTGGACTCGGGGTCCTTAGTCGATCTTATGCAAATTTGTGAGTTGCGGGACCTTTCAGGGTGCTCCTCCAGGAAGGTAGGATGAGTAATGTTTGTACAGGCACAAAAGAATTTATACAGGTTCAGGCCCTCGATGGTGGGAGTAATAGCCCTACGTCCTATTGTGATTTCACTATATGAAATAAGATGTTTACAAGAGGGAAGAAGAGATGATCATAGGCGAAGATATCTTCAATGTTAGTGTCAATCTAATTATGTCTAAGTCTTCAGGATTGTTGGATGCCTGGTAGTGCTTGTATGCGTAACTGCCTTTAGAACGTGCATTGACTACCCTTTTATATCGACTAAAAGGGCACCAATGCGAAACGGCCTCGATCGGTTATTTGGATGTAGTTTCGTTAACCCCAAGAACATCATTGAGATTGAGAGTGATGAAGAAGAAGTGATACCCGAGCTTGACCAGGACTTCCAGAAGGTAAGTCTTTTTTGGAACTTTTGGTTCAGGTCGTCGTTTTACATCCTGATCGCTTCCAAATGCATTTTGGGAATTTACAGGTGACTGAGGAGCTGACTCCCCCAAGGAAGAAGCCAAAGGTTGACAAGGGATCCTCCAGTGGAGCTTCTTTCACGGGTGCAAAGATTGGGGATGCATCATTGCACTCTCTTTCTTTGTCCCATATAGTTCTTATAGTCCATGCAACTCGGCAGGTTGAACCCTCATCTCCACCTTTGGAGAGCCATAACAATCCTTCGAAGCTTCCATCTGCTTTTGGGGAAAGTCCCACACCTCTGTGATCAAACAATCCTCAGCTTTTGTTGGGTGATTAATTTTCTCGTGGGAAGGTTGCACTCCCACAACCAAATGGTCCCCGACTTTTGTCGGGTGATCTACTTCCTGAGGGAAGTGCTTCATCCTCCCGTCCAATCTTACTGCGAGGATTGGTAATTATTTTCATTCTCTCTACTGGTCGTTTTACCTTTTAAAACTAATGCATACATGTGCAGGAGACGAAAATCTCTGGAGCCCCCCAGCGATCAGCCTGCTGAAGTCCAGCCTCTTTTTGGTGAGAGTGAATCCCTCGAACGAACTCTCCAAAAAGAAAAAGAGGCCCTGGAGAAGAAGACTGATGAGATGTCTCCGGCCATTCTGCATCTAGTAGAATGTTATGACAACTCCCGTGAAGAAGCGCACCAATTCCACTTGGAGAGGGATTATTCTCGGCAGCAACGAGAACTCTCTGATACAATAAGGAATAATAGCGCTTATTTGGTTCGGGATGATGTAGATACGCTTAGAGCCATAGCCAGTTCTCTAGGGGCAGCTAGTGTTGATCCCATTGATGTTAACATGTCCCTGGGAGAACTTTGTAAAAGGCTATCAGACCAGGTTGACGCTTTGGTCGCCTGTGTCTCTTTTGTATGCAAAGACTGTCAGAAATAAAGAATTTCTTTTTGTCAACGATTCTGACTCGGGGTCCTTAGTCAAACTTCTGCAGAATTTTGTGAGTTGTGAGACCTTTCAGCGTGTCCCTCTGGGAAGGGATGATGAACCAAAGTTAATTGGAACACAGAGAGTTTTCGACAGGTTCGGGCCCTCGATGGTGGGAATAATAGCCCTATGTCCTGTTAGGATTTCACTATGTATAAGAAAATTACAAGGTTATGGAAAGAGTCTTCACTGGCAAAGATCCTTCCCGTGTGGTGATAGAAAACACTACTAAAAAGGCCTATGAAAGCTAGTAGACTTAGTCTAATGTCTTATGTTGATTTCTCATCCTGCCCCCCCCCCCCCCCCGTCTTATGCATTGGCTTACCCTTTTATTATGGTCGAAAGGGTGCCAAGGCATAACGGCTTCGAACAGTTGCTCAGGTGCAGTTTTGGTAACTGTCTTGCAGGCTTAACACGTGTAATTAAGGAATAACTGCACGTATTAACCTCCTGACGGTTGTCTCCGTACGTGGAGGAATCTTCGAGATATTCGGCATATGCTTGTTGCAGGGTCTAAGCAATCCCGTGTCTCCTGGTCAAGAGTATTCTAACCGCGTATTACCTGCAATCATCTGATCGCTCACTATCTGTGACCTTATGTGCGCACATTACATATAAGCTTCTGACCGCGCACTATCTACGATCTGATCGCGTAAGGCCTGCGATGACGTGTCCGCGCTTCCCGTAGTAGCTTGAGATCCTATCAACAGGCACTCATCTGGTTCGAATCTATCTTGAACCAGACGTGCATTTATTTTGAACTAGCTCGGGTATCAATCCTCGTCAGCTAGCCCCGAAATTTGAAGAAAACGAAGAGACATGTTTACTTAAAATTTTAAGACTTACATCAGATAAATATCCCGAGGTTTCAAATCCACCACTTAGTGGAGCACTAAGTGTGGCGATTTATTTTTTGAGACGGACTCTGGGCAATATTTGATAGGTAATGAGGGCGCTGTAGAATTGTATTTTAACCCGAGATAAAATTATAAATGTTTTAAAAGCTCGAGGCATTCAAAAAACGAACCGTCACCCCGGGGGCTATAAATACCGAAGCCTCTTAACTTTAAAACTTCACAAATCCTTTCCCGGCTAAGTCTTTTCCAAAGCCCTCTTTCTTTTGTACACTCCTCAATGGCAGATCAAAACATCATTGAGATTGAAAGTGATGAAGAAGAAGTGGCACTTGAATTCGACCAGGATTCACAGAAGGTAAGTCTCTTCTAGAATTCTTGGTTCAAGTTGCCATCTCATTTTCTAATCATTTCTTCGAATGCTTTTTTTTGGAAATTTACAGATGTCCGAGGATATGGCTCCTCCAAGGAAGAAACCCAAGGTTGACGAGGGATCTTCTAGTAGGACAAAGGTGAGAGACGCATCATTGCTCTCTCTTCCTTTGGTTCCCGTAGTCCTCCCTGTTCATGCACCTCGACAGGTGGAACCTTCATCTCCACCTTTGGAGGTTCATGATGATCCCTCAAGGCGTTCTTCTCAGTTTTCTCCATTTCATCCCTGTGATTCCCGTCCTTCGTCGGGTTATCAATTTTCTGGTTGGCAAGCTGTACTTCCGCAACCAGATAATTCTCAACTTGTGTTGGGGAAACAATCTTCTGGTGGGAAGATTGCACTTCCACTATCTGATGGTCCTCGGCTTTTGTCGGGTGATCTACTTTCTAGGGGAAATACTTCAACTTCTCACTTGCGAGGATTAGTAACTATTTCCATCTCATTTGCTTGTTGTTATAGTTTGTAAAACTAATATATACAAATGTAGGAGACAAAAATTGTTGGAGCCCCCAGTGACCAGCCTGCTGAAATTCAACCTCCTCCCCTCGAACAAACTCTCCAAGGGGAAAAAGAGGCCTTGGAGAAGAAGACCGAAGAGATGTCTTCGGCCATTCTGCACCTGGCAGAATTTTTTTTACAGATCCCGTGAAGAGGCGCACCAATTTCGTCTAGAGAGGGATTACGCTTGACAACAGCGAGAACTCTCCGATTCGATCAGGGATGGTAGTGTGTCTCTTATTAGGGACGATGTAGATAGACTTAGAGTAGTTGCTAGTTCTCTTGGGGCCGCCAGTGTAGATCCTACTGATGCTAATATATCCCTAGGAGAACTTTGTAAACTTCTCTCGGATCAGGTTGATGCCCTGGTCGCCTGTATCCCTTTTGTATGTAAGGATTGCTAGAAATAAAGACTTCCTTTACCTTACATAATATGGAAACTCTTCATAATCTCTGTGTCAAAATATGGCCATAAGTAATGTCTTTACGACCACACATACACAGATAAATCTAAATACTGCGATCAGAAACGTGTTAATATGCCCCTCTGTGACCAGTACTGATACCGCGATCAGGACTGTTATCGCGATCAGAACTGAAATCCGATCAAGACGGTTTTTGTGATCAGAACCGAAATCTGATCAGAACTACCATTGCGATCAAGATGGAAGTCCGATCAGAATCGCAGTCTTGACAACACAACAACTTGTCCAAATGACAATTATATGGACAGTAGTTACTTACTCGCAATGATCATAGAACATCTTTATGATCAAAATGTATATTCTGAAAAGATCACAGGAACACATTGTGATCAACACGTGAAAATTTACAAAAAACATGAAGGATAATGTCCTCCAAAAATCTTTGTAGAACTTTCACATTCTTACGTTCACCCTAATTCCCAAATTCGAAACAAAGGATACTTTTCGTTTCGGATTCGGTGCGGAGAACGCATAACGGGTTTCCAAGAGAAAACATCCATTATGGGAAATAAGTAAAGTATTCAATGGAACGTTGCCCTCAGCGGAATGTTGCCTTGGGCCTATAAAAGGAGCAAGTAGCTTCCTGAGGAAGCTATACGCAACCAGCATCCCACCTTAGAACTTCCACCGCACAAAACCCTAATCCTTCGTCTTCCATCGCCCCTAAAGCCGCCTGCTTTTTCTTACAATCTCTTGCAAAAAATGACGTCTTGGAGCCGATCAGTCCACCACACGGAGGAGAATTTGATAGCGCTGGAAAAGGAAGAGATCCTCCCTCCGCGGTTGCTAATCAACTGGCAATCTGCGGGGCAAGATCAAAAAACCGCAATTGTCCAAGAGGGCGAGTTGGTGGTTTTTGAGGAATACCTATGATGTGTGTTTCAATTCCCCGAGAGCAGGTTCCTGAAGGGGATCTTGGAGCATTACAGGTTGGAATTGGTGAATCTCCACTCGAATGCTGTCCTGATCTTGGCAATTTTCCAGCACTTGTGCGAAGCTTTCGTCGGAGTGTTCCCAAGCGTGGAACTCTTCCAGTGTTTCTACTATTCGGCATGGTCAAAAAGCGCCAACGCCGCCGGATGCATTTACTTCCGGATAAGGGAGAAGAAAGAGTATCCCTTCCCACCCCTGCGAGATTCCGTGCACGGGTGGTACCAAAAGTGGTTTTACTGTACCCCTCCGTCCGAGAGCGGGTTATGGTTCGAGAACTCTTGACCAGAGAAGTCCAACGAGTTGGACTCTCTCCCTGCTCTGAGTGCAGAGCAGGGGAAACAGGCCCAGGTAATTCTTCACTTAGTCCAGGAGGGACTAACTGCTCGCGATATCATCCGCGACTTTGTGAAGAACCGGATGAGCCCCCTGCGTGAAAGAGCTCATCCGGCTTGGGAGATTGATACCGGCCTAGACCGTCTCGCAATAGAACGAGATCGGTGCAATACAGGCGAGTATTCTATAGTTCTTTCCACAGGGACCAGAGAAAACAAATCGTGAAGACCTAGACTAACTCAATGGAAAATAAAACTAAAATAGACGAAAGAGAAGAGAGAAGATGTCAGAAGAAATAAAGAGAAGGAGGTGGTAGGCTTGCGACGTTTGGTCACTGTTAAATCCGTACGCGTAGTCGTGAGTACAAGCGATAAAGCGGTATCGTTTAGCAATCTCACAATCAAGAAGCGAAACGCTGAAACGCTGAAATGCACACACCTATCGATGGTATCAACGAATTTAACACACAAGGGATTAACAAAGACCATTCTCCAACAGCCTCTCAGCTACAACCTACACGGCAAATCTGGAGAACAACCACACCAACTCAAGACAACAAGAGCAGGACAAAGCAATTCATGACAGAATAAGAATTTAATACACAGCTTCAATCACCCCAGTCCTGTCCATTCACATAGAAGCAACACAAAATATAGAAATTAAAGCACTACATAAAGCTCAGCCACTGACATATCCAATTTAATCCAGACAAGAATTACAAGAATAATCTAAATTTATATGAGCATAAAGCACAAACGAATTCAAGCAATCAACCAGGATGAAAGAAACTAATTTCAGAAGCTAGTTTCGATTCGATTTGACATATTTCAATACATCCCAATGCTATAACAGCTCACACAAGCATCACAGAAACTGAACATTCAACAATCCACAACAAAATGAGAAGTCATTTGGAGTTTCCATCCAACAATCATATCACAGAAACTTATATTCATTCATTTCTCCATCTGTTCATCAGACAAATGTTGGAACTCAAGCAATTTCATTTATTATCTCATACAGTGATTCCAGTTCATCTCAATTGAAGAATTGAGAAATAAGAGAGAAGAGAATTGAACCATAGTTGCTCGATGCCGGAGCTGCGGTCTTGGAAGCTTGCCGTGGTCGAGGAGCTAGTCACCGTGTCGAAGTAGCTGGAAAGGAGGTCGTGGAAGAGGAACTTGGCCGTCGGCACGAGAGGAAGGAGGTGCCGGAGTTGGTGAAGAAGGCAGCACCGTAGAGGGTCGACATGAGGTGGAGGTGCGTGGATCTGAGGCGGCTGCAACGTGGAGCAGCGTGAGATGTAGATCCGGCGGTGGTGGCTCAGGATCGGCCGTGGAGAGGAACGGCGGCGATGCGGGTTGGAGAAGCGCCGAGGATGGAGGCAGCTGGTGCTCAGTGGCGCAAGCCGGCTCCAGAGGCGGCTAGGGCGGCGGAGAAGGTGCAGAGGCGCGGTGAATGCGGGGATCTAGACCGGCGGTAGGAGTTAGGCGCGGCGTGGTGGCTGAGTTGTGGATTTGGGGCTTGAAATGATGGATTTGGTGGAGTTTGTGGTGTGGATCTGGAGATTTAAAAGAAGAGGAGAGGTGGATTTGGGGAAGGGAAGGAAGAAGAAGATAGGGATGGGGGCTTTTGGAGTTAGATGGAGGTGGATTTGGGGAACAAGCACCAGATCTGTGTGTGTGGAGTCGCTATGATGGTGCTGTGAAATGGGAATGAGGAAGGAGCAATTGAAGAAGAGGCAGGAAGGAGAAACGAGGAAGGGGAAGTTAGTTTTGGGCTAGAGATGGACGGAGGTGTGGAAAAACCGTGGGGAAGGCAGAAGAAGAAATTGCACCAGAGAAGAAGAAGCTACAGCGAGATAGAGAATAGAAGGAATGAGGAGAAGAAAAATGGAGAAGGGAAGAGAAGGAGGTTGAACACACAAGCACTAAGGAGGGCACCGCGGCATACGGCCTGGCCGCTGGCGGTGAGGTGGGACGGAGGTGTGGAAACGGTGAAGGGGAAGAAGAGAAGGAGAAGAAAAAAAAGAAAAGCCAGGCTCAAGTTTCTCCCATGGTGGCTGGCTAGGGTTAAAGAAGAAGGTCAAATTCCAAAAACACCCTCGGGGTTTTAGAGAATTACATAAATGGGATCTCACGGCTAGGGTTTGGGATTGCGGGCCCCCGGAGACTCTGATTTCAGTGCGGTCAGTTCCTACGCGACTGTGGGAACGCGCACTTCCATCCGGAATCGACCGAAGGTCAGGATAAGTCGATGAGGCGCGACCGCTAGCCAGAAATCCATCTGATTCGCTCCAACCTGCGATAGAAATTGTAAAACAAGTGATCTGATCGATTTGGCGACAAATATGGAATAATCTGCATATATGATGAGGTATATGACTAATATGTGCAAAAAGCATGGGGAAAATGTGCAGAAAAATAAAGCGAATAAGATAAATATCAGAGATACAGTCCATGGCGGATAGCACCTTGGACTATAATAATGGTATGTCTTCCAGTCAACAAAAACATAAATTTCTTCCAAAAAATTGCATCTGTTAACTTGTTTGTTTGTGATGTAGCTCTGAGTTCGTCCGAAATCAAAAAATGGATGAACTACCTCCTCAAGGGATACAATGCCGATGTGGAGGGAGCTAAAGGGTCACCTCGCCCACAGAGCCTGATCAATGCTGGCGACGACCTTAGACAGGATCGCCGAAAGGTACAGACTTTCTTGCCAAAGTCTATTCATAGACCACCCACTGATCTGGCATTAACGAGAACGACTTGAACGATACAGCTCCAGGGAAAGTTCGGTGAGGCAACACGCCCAACCGAAGATGTTGGGTTCCTGGGAAAGCCGGCTCTGAAAAGAATGAAGAAGATCTCTTCAAAGCGTGGAACAAGGGAAAACATTCCCAAGAAGTCTAAGGGACTTCTAGGAGTGGCTTTCTCTGCAAAGGCTCATCTACCGCAAAGAAAACTGCAGTAAGATACTCAATGCCCTTTATTCCCCTAGGTACAAACCAGAATCACTTCTTCATCGTACAGGGCGAAGGGAGTGAAGAGGAAGAAGATGACGTCCCTCTGATCTACCGTAAGAGGAAAACGATTACCTCCCTGTCCAGCGAAGTTTTGTCTTCGCCCGCGAGACCAGAAATGACCACAGCGGGCCCCGCGACCATCGATAACCTTGTGGTTGCGGGTGAAGTCCCAATACCTGAAACTCAGGAAGCTTCTGGGCCTGCTATACCTCTCCCCTGACAAAAGGTGTGACTGTCGTAAGATTCTTCACAGCTTTGATGGTCGTTATCTGATCCGTTTGAGACCTAGCCTTGGTTTTCGCACTAGGCTCGCCCAGATTCTAATATGCGGAATAACGGGATCTTATACCCGAAACCCAAAGTAATTGCACAACTCTTTTATTTCAAAGAGGGCTTACACGTCGAACGTTAGACACACTTGTCTATGTCGAAGGAATTATAAGTGTCTAAAACTCAAATAAGTTCTATGACTCTTCGATTGAATTCCATGATCTAAACTAGACCTATTACAAGGTATTTATAGTCCAATCGTATGAGTACATATCAGACTTAGAGACCTAAACGTATTAGACTCATATAACTAATCCTAAACAGATAAGCTTAGTTCGATGGTGTACAGTTTGACTCTAATAGATCTGTTTTGGTATTTTCATCATAATTCTTTCATCTAAACTCGGATTGGGATAAATTTATACTTTATGGAATCGTTGCGAGAAATCCCACAAAACGTTTGTTGGAATAATCTTCAAATTCAGCCATTTTTATCACGCTAAAATTTAGGCAAAGTTAGTTGTGTAATTTTCAAACTCTAGTCCAATTCGGATTCAAATTACTCAATCTGAGACAGCTTCGGTAAAATTGCCATATCTTTTGATTTTCAATACCGTTTTTGACGTTCTTATACTTTTTGGAAAGATAAAAAAATCCTCTACAACTTTGGTGTTGACTAGATCCTATAATTTGGAGTTCTTGGGGCCCGAAATTGCTAATCATTATCACATACAGTTTTTAGCTCAAATATAAATCAGTGAATCATCACATAAACATTGAATTTAGAGTTCATAAGTCTGTTTATAGTTAATAGCCAAAACACAGATTTTAGATACCAAAGACAACACAGAGTTTTAAATTTGCAATCAAATTCACTAAGAGCTTCAATTAAACATAAAAAATTATCAACTAAGAATTGGCAGCATTCAAACAGAGAATGGGTCAAACAGATTCAACATAAACAATTATCAGCTAAGATTCAGTTCATACCAGATTTTAATTTTCACTATTCAACTGTTCATCACACAACTACAAAATAGTCACTTTACAACATCTAGGAAACAAGGAGCAGGGGGAGAGAGTGTTTAAGAGAGGGAATTGTCACCGAGGCTTGAATGAGAGATGATGCCATGGTGCTGAAAAACGCAGCCGTAGAAGAACTTGAGGAAGCTACTGGAGGCGGCCGTCGTAGCTCGACCACAACCGAAGAGGTGCTGAAACCGTTGGCTGTCTCGCGGCTGAGGAAGAAGAAGTGGTCATCGGATGGTCGTTGTTGAGGGAGCTGCTTGTAGTCATCATCAGACCATGAGACGTGGCCAACGAGATGATGGTAGGCAATGGGGTGGTGGTGGCATAGTCGAGCTCAGATCGGTGTGGATCTAGGGTTATAGTGGCGCCGCGGTGTAGAACGGTGAAATGAAGTGAAGTGATGCAAAGTGTGCCGCTTTGAGTTAGGGCAAGTGAAGTGAAAAGTCGCAAAGTGTGGAAATGAGCGGGACAAAGTCCGCCTTAAATTTTATAGTCGCAAAGTCGCAAAGTCTGATAATAATTATCACAGACGGTTCTGAGCTCAAAACCATCTCTCGTAATGATTAGCAATTTTGGGCTCCAAGAACTCTGA